>CM053809.1:36107500-37307500 GCA_028671895.1 Oenanthe sinensis
AGGTCCAGCCAAGCCGAGTTCTAACTGATCGGATCAAAAACTGATTTCTACACTATTCAGGTCAATCTTGCTTGAATATGGTCAAATTCACCCAAAGTGTGTGCTCAAATTTCATATATATCTATATTATAATAAGATCCAAGATAAAACCTGGTAAAAGAATGCAGGATAAGAAGGTAACAATGTTAACACAAAGAAATAAATCATTTAATCAAGTAAGAATGACTATATTAGAGTTTAATAATACAAATACAAATTATATTGTTTTTGACTTGGTACAATATAACCTCTGGAAGCCTGAATTTAATAATAAAATTATAGAAATAATAACCGATTAGTTCTCCGTGCACTCTACGAATTTTCAAGCACCTAAACCGAGTAGAACCGCTTTCGACTTTTACAACCTTGCCCACTAGGTATGAGTTATTAAGGCATACTCGACTCTTTATGATTTAAAGTTAAACATTTTGATGGCATATAGAGAAAAACGCATTGTAGCTGAACAACATTGCCTGGCATAGACATGATTAAAATTGGTATATATGAGATATTAAGGAATGCTCGACTCTTTATAATTTATATCCCAGGCCACCAATGACACATCATTATGCCATGATTATCTTAGAAAATAAAGTACTAGAACTAATATCTAAGTTTGACACTAATTTGTGTAATCTTAAATACACCACAGTGCGGCATACTTCAGAATATGGTTGTTACGGCGCCAATTCGAGACTTGACGCCCAACTACCTTCGTAAAGACTAGTCGACAAGTCGCTCGGCTAGTCATAAAAAGTCGACAAACTTGTTCATATACATATATTTACTACATAAACACATCAATTTCACAATTTAAATCAAAAGTAATAGAGTAATAAGTTCAAATTAAGCATATTTACTATATAATAACATGCAAATACCAAATATTAAACATGTCCAAGCAAATAAAAACATAAGTGATGACGAAAATCAAATAAATTAATCCATCTCAATATTAAGTTCATCTCTATCCCTTTCTTGTGTATTGTCATTGATCGAATAATGTGATTGTACACCACGGCGCCAAGTCGGGCGTCAAAAAGTCTCGGCACCCGAGTACCTTCGAGTCGACTAGTCGACGACTAGTCGTTATCGTGATAACAATGTTCAGATACATTAAATGTGAGGAGAGCTAACGGATATGTGCAGTAAAACTGTAAAAGTGTGGATGAAACGAGGCATAATGACATAAGAAAAATCTTTACATTTCCCCCCACCCCCCACATAGTTACATGCATACCGAATCATGTAATTCATTTATACACAATTTTTCAAGTTGCTCATATCATATAATTGAATATCTTATCTGCATTAAATCCTCAACTACAAGTATCTATAGAACATCATTAGAAATTAACGCACTTCATTTTAAATCGTTTTAATTATCACACTAACGTTTCAAGTACCCCTACTAGAATACAAACTTCAAATCCTATTTTAACTTCTAATTTAATTACATTATTTAATTTATTAATCAACAACAGCATAAAACATCTCTATTTAATCACTAATTCTCCATTCCTCTTCAGCTCAAACACACGCGCGCGCAAGATGTAAACTGATTCCTAAATCGCATATATCAAAATATAACCAATTAATCATATACGACAACTCCAAAACTACACTGACCTACTAAACACACCAATTCAAACTACCGCAGCTGCGAACTTCGATCTCAATTTCAATTCAACATAAAGAACTTCAACACAAAGTCACAAACTATCAATTCATATACACACAAACATACCATCCTCATACATCACATAAACCCTAGAAAACAAAATCAAACATCAATTCAACTAAACTCAACCACAATTCACAATCAGCTGTAGCATACACTAAAACACGATTATAAACCCTAGAAATGAAATTCAATACACGAATTACAACTACAAATCGAAATTAAACACAATAATACATACCTGTATGTATGTGTATGAGAGATTTTCAGGTGAATTGAAGCTGAAGTGAATGAGTATATGTTAAATACATACGTATATGAATGTGTATGTATATGTTAATTAGAGATTTAGGGGAAGATATGGGTAAATTAAAGCTCGTAAATCGAGGAGGGGTCCTGTTCAAAGCCCATGTAAAACGAGGCTGCTTAATGTAAAACGAGGCTGCTTAATGTTATGATCGGTACCGTATTTGGAGAAATTACTGTTTTGGCCTTAGTTTGAGCTGCTAATATATGATTTGGGGTTTTTTTAGTAAGGGTGTTATCGGAATAAAAGTGTTGGAGTCGGCTTTAATGGCTATTTTCTTGAATTTGTGTTTGTATTTTTATTTATTTTCGGTCTGAGAATGCTTTGATATTGCAACGGGCAAGTATTCATGTTATTACATTTTTTCGATTATATAAATAATGAGTTTATTTACGAAAATTTTAAATTGAGTGCAAAGATTGTGTAATGGTTTTTTTTGTGTGTGTGAAAATCAACGATCAATCTTAAATTTTGGTTTATTATTGTTTTTAAATTATTATTATAACTTCAAAAAATTCGACATTGTTATTGTTTTATTATTATTATTATTCCTAATTCCATTTTTCTAAAATATTACTCTACTATTTACTGAGTAAAGATCATTCTAAATGATTTTTTTGGGATAAAATCAAGGTATTTGATTTGTGATACGATCGGATGTTATATATCAACTTTGTGATTTTTTAAATAATTTAATATTTTTCTCTAATTAAATAATTTTATATTAATAATGAATGGCAATAATTCTATCAATGTTATTATTGTCCTTTTAACATATTGTTTTAAGAAGTTAATCTCTTGAACGGATTATATGTATTTTGTATCTCATTTTGTTTAATTTGTGAAAAAAAATCATTTGAAAGAATAATTGCAAGTGGATTTTTTAATATAATAAAAATATATTAATTTAAGTTCAAGGCTTTCCACACTTATAAATGTCAATGTCCAAGCCAATTAAAGTCTACACAAATTTTAAGCTAGAGTGTTAGAAACTTGATATTGTGGCCGTTTGGGGTTCCTTAAACTTAAAATAAGTAGCTTATTTTATTTTTATTTTTTACATATTTTCATTTTTTTTAAGATAAATATTTGTTTTAGAATTTTAAAATCAAATATGAACTTCAAAATAAAAAATAAGTTACTTATTTTCAGAAAAAGTATATACATCCCTACTTATTTCCGGAAATACCGGAAATAAGGGTTTATTTCCGGAAATAAGGGGTTGCCAAACAGCCCCATTATGCAAAACTAGTATGCAACATGGGTATTGAATTTCTTCTTATAATCAAGTATAAACCCTACTACACAAGGCACCTACATGTAAATATGGTTTAGATTTCCCTCTAAATTTTTTTCATAACTAATGTAGAAACTATGTTTTGTGAACTGACACTGCAAATTATTCTAGCTGCAGTCAAACTTCACCCTGCAAGTAGATCAGTGCAGAATGCGATAAATTTTTATCCGGCCTCTCGACAAACTTCTTAAAGGTTTTCATGTACATCAAATTTCATCACACCTCTATTTGACAGCATGCTCCATTGGAGAATCAGCTATAGATATGGAACGTAACATACACGAATATAAGAATCACATTCTGATTTCAAATGGCATACGTCACTATAGAAGCTAACCATCAACTGGAAGATTTGTTTACCTAAAGTAGAATCAGTAGACTGACGATCCGGTGATGTACTTCTCCCTAGTACATACATATAATCCCAAAAAAAAATGTTAAAAAAATATATATGTGAATATAAATTAGCAGGCAGCAAGGCAAATGAAAGTTCTCAACTAAATTTTAACGAGAGAGTGATAACAGTAATCAATGTATTGTTTCATTGTGAAACCTTCCATTTAAAAGGCAAACAAAGAGTTATATCCTGGTACAAGGGATTCACCAATGACTAGTGTAGTAGTGGGGGACCTCGCAAAAATTTCAAAATTTATTACTAATAAATTTATATTTAACCTAGCTCTCTATTGGCATGAAAAAACTTATAACACTACTTGTCTACTTGATCTAGGTCCAAACTTGCTTTAGTAAAAAAATCCTGGTCGAATTTGCAAAGAAATTTGTGTATAATTAGTAATCTAGGTGCATGCTATGTTCTTACTCAGCTGGTAATTTAGGGTTCATCCACATTTGAATATTGGTAAAATTTATATCTTTTCCATTAACTTTGTAAAAATTAACTATATTAACTTTTTATCTTAGTTTTCCTGCCGAGTCAGAAGTAAATATTGGGTCCTCCCCTGGTATTTAAAAAGCAAAAATTTAGGAAAGACAATGTTATATTATCACAATTATTCCTCAATTCTATTTTATGGTCACACTGTTCCACTTTTGACTACGAAGGGTTGTATGAAAACTAATACAATATGTGAGGTTTTCCACTTGAGTTCAGTAATGATGCATCTCAGAAAATTGGTAGGAATTTCTGGCATTGTATTCTAAATACCCTCCTCTTTTGGTAAAAAGAAGTCGGGAGTTTACTTGGAAAAAGTCGAGGGTTTAAGACTCAGATATATGCATGTGTTCATGAGTAATAAAATTTGTGTAGTTGACTATTACCAATAAAAGGGAAAAAAAAGCTGCTAAGTTTTCAAAAATGTTATGGAATTAATAACATCATAAAGTAAGGGTTGAGATAAGAAATATGGGATACTCATGAGAAGAAAGATCAAATAACATGTATATAGGCAGTAAGATCAAATTATAATGGATGAGACAGTACCGGAACGTCGTAACCCTTTGACAGCCTCAAAATTCTTGTATGTATAGCCAACAAAATTTAAATCTTTGGGACTTGACATCTGCCAACAAATTTGGTGTAGAGTAGATTACTTTAGAACTTAGAAAAATCCAGCAAATATGATTAGCCATACAAAAAAACATACTCAAGAATTAAGTTGGATGACTAATTCATTAAATATTCAGATAAATGATCTGATTGACAGGCAATGACCGCAAAAGTTCACCAAAATAGAAAGAGTGACACATCGATTCGGACATACTATAAGTCATCCCAATTTGATATTTTAGCCTTATGATAAATACAAAAAACGGGTTGAAAGAAAAATACCGTTTTCATTACTTTTCATCTTCAATAGAACCAACATATTTCACCCAAAGTCTAACTCGTAATTATTTGACTGCCACTAATGTAGACTCGGATCTATGCTGTATTTGGTCTTGTATCATTTACATAAACTTTTCATTCACATTCTATCTACTTTAGAGAGAATTAAAAGGGAAAATAATTGTCTTCCCCATTATAGAGTATTAGAACACACCTTCCTCAAGGGTCCAGAACTGGTCCTTAATGGTGTTTTATCTTCATCCTGCAAAATACCAAGTATATCTCATATATAATATGAGGATCAAAGATCTTTGAATACAAAGTTGATGGGGAACAAGTTTCGATCAATTTTCATATACCAATTTAGTTGACACTAGTCGAGTGATCAAGCCTCACTACAAACATATAAGTTACAGATATATAAGAGCTAGAGCATTGAAAAATATATAATATACTAGAAATATTGTGTGATACAAGTCCCAAAATGTGCCAACTTTTTTTTATGTGCCATATTGGGCACTTGCCTTATTTTGATCATTTTCCCTCAATCATAAAATTTAAGATCGCCAAGATGAAAAGTGAACGCAGAAAAAAAACAAAGGTGGTTCACAAAGTATTTTATATATATGCCACTATTCGGAAAATCTCGAGATTCAAGAATCCTTGTAAAGTCTATAAGATGGTATTTGATATAAAAGTACGCAAGATTAGGGCCATCAGATCAAAAGGATAAATAAAATTTTACTCAAAAATATTGGCTTTGCCATCTTCAATTGCAACAGTTTTGGCTTTGCCATCTTCAATTGCAACAGTTTTGCTAGAGAGTTAGATCCCAAGCTAAAAATGTTCTCAATTGAACTAGTATGTTCGTCATGTCAATATCCATCATGCTCACATTTAACAACTGATACAGAGAAGCACTAGGTAATCCTGTATCCAGATGTTTACATTCTGCTGTGAGGGCCAGGCCTGAAGGCTTGCTTTATAAATAAAACTTTGTTATTGACATAGTAGAGGAGCTTTAGAATAATAGAATCTGTTCCAGGGATATATCATAAGAAGGTTATTGCGTTACTCTTATGTGAAATTTTGTGAGAAGGTTATTGTGTTACTCTTATGTGAAATTTGTGAAAGCTATAAAAAAAAGGAACATAGTTATGCTATAAGTAGATACACAAAATTAAAGGAAAGTTATGGTATAAAAAAAGTACATAGTCCTGAAATGTAAGAAAAATCGTCAAATTATACGTACTTAATGTGAACTTCTGCTTCTTAGTGTCACTGTTTTATACTTATATTGAACTTCGTGCTCTTTCGTTATATTCCCGTATCTATCCACGATTCAGTGAAATTTATAATTATAAGCAGCAAAAAGAGTATTTAATTTCATCATTGAAGATACTATACCTCCTCATCAAATTGATAGAAATTCTGGGTATCAAGATCCCCGTTCACCTCTGGTTTAAAAGCCGCCTCCATTTCATAAAGTTTGTCCCACACAGTCTCTTCAAACCAAGGATGAGCCTGATTCAAGTCGGTTAATGACCAAGGAAGATTAAAAGAAATGAGTAATATGGTGTACATCAATAATACTTCTTTCAACATAACAAAAGATCAATTTATTATTTGACGTAAAAAAAAAACCGGCAAGAAAAGTTCATTTAAAGATATCAAAGACTTTAGTGAAGTAGGTTTTCCCTTACCAAGGGTTAATACAGAGTTCTTTTATGTCGGTCGGTTCCACAGTCTTTACGTATTTGACATATAAGAGATGAGACAACCAGTGATTGGTAAAATTAAATTGTACTTGAGTGATTGTTAGATTACATGGACAAGAGTGAAATAAAATCTAATTAGAGCATACTTTGATTTGATCTGCCCCCAGCCGATGCTCAACATTGCAAAGCAACTTGCAGATTAGATCTTTTGCTTCAGGAGTCAAACTTGCATGCTCTGGAAACTCTAAAGTACTTTTCCAATTGACAATCTGATACATATATAAATGAACATGTCAAGAACAATGTTAAAAGTAAATACATCTGGGGGAACATGGTTTCTACCATTTAAGTAAACAAGAATCGCCAGTTCATAACAGAATAATTAACACAAGTGAAAGACATGTTTAAAAGCAAAATTTTAGACGACTCGAAAAGGTCAGAATTCACAAACAACAAGGTCACTGAATCAGTTGGAACCGATGTAGCCTTATCCTTAAATGCCTTTAGAAGACATAACATTTGTTGCAACCTTACTTGCACATGCTTGATCAGCTGCCTAAACCCAGAGTAGAGGCGTAGAGCTACCCTGATGGGATGGTTAGGACCCTGGAGGTCTATCAGTAACATGACTGACAGGGACAGTGACCTTCAATGTACCACCCGTTATGCAAGACGAGGTAAATTTAAGAAGATCACTGAATCTATGGAGATGATTTAGTGAAATGACTGAGATGTAAATCACATCTCAAACAAGGATGAGCCCAGGCTGGTTTAGAATCCATCACAAGGTTAAATTGAACAGTCGCACATACTAAGTTATGTCTGTAATATAATGCCAGAAATATTCAGAATGCATATTGACCTTCCTGCATGTTGACATTGGATCGTCTGTATAGAATGGGGGATAACCAACAAGCATCTCATACATTATAGCACCAAGCGACCACCTGTCAGTAGAAATATCCATGAAATGGGAGATACAGCAAGATTGTTGGCACATAAAATACTGCAACTTTCCAAATCATGCACATTTTCAGTGAATTGCATTACATATGTTGTCAGATAAAATGCAATCATGAAGATGGTTGTTTAATAAGACCTGAAAGGAATTGTTCTACAAATCTACATAGTAACTAGATGTTACAAATATCACAAAAATATGTGGTTACTTGGTGCAAGTGCCCAGGAAAGTTCTTGCTGCGTCTATTCATTTATTTTCCTAAATTTATTTGGACATACTTTACTCCCTAGTTCCTCCAATTCATAATAGCTAACTAGTTGTTTCTGAACTAACAAAAGAACAATAAAAAGAGAGAACCAAATTCATTGCAACTATACAACTGATTTTCGTGGATGTTTTCTCTAACATCAAAAAGGCATTTTTACTGAGGATTTTCGGTGGGAAAAAAAGAGTAACTGCCACACCCCTAATATAGAGTAACTGCCACACCCCTAATATAATTGATTTTTATTTTATTTTGTAAAAAATCTTATCTGTTCACAATATTATGCAGAAAAACATCTCCTATCTATTAAATCCTTCATTAGATTTGATACCTCCTAGCCAATAGCCATGCAAAAACGAATTAGTAAAGATGCATACAGAAGAATATGCTTACGTTAGAGTTTTAAGTTTCTTAAATTCTCAAACTGTTCAATTCAACATTAAAAAACCAAGAACACAAGCAGATGGTCATAATCCCGCCTAATTAAATCCAAATACTATAATTATGATAATAAAATTTATAAACCTTTACTTTTTAATCACTGACTGTAACATAAAATATCCTCCATTTGTGAAATAATATGGATCGATAATGATAATTTAAGGGTATGTATATGTATAACTTACAACAAAAGCCTCGTCTATTTCAGATAAACTAACCAGTCACATTCTAAGCCGTAACCTTTCTTCAATAGAACTTCTGGGGCTATATAATCTGGTGTTCCAACAGCTGAAAATGCCTGTTGTGATAAAGAGATGAAAATAAAAAAACCTTACGACTCATGGCCAAAGACAGATGTCTACAATCCAAAAGATAGATGTTAAAAGGCATGTAGCTTTGAACCAGAAACATAGGATTTGACAAAAGACAATATCAAAAGAAAATTGATCAAGATAATAGAATCATCCTGCACTTGCAGCTGATCATCATTTTAAAGACCATCAAGTAGGTTTTTTTAACTGCTTCTGCTATAAAAAAACACTCAATAATAAATATATGTACAAGAAAAGAGAGCCTAACCGCGGTCTACCCAACTTTATATTAATGATATGAAAAAATTAATGTGATCTATAGCTATATGACTATCTGGATGATAAGAAAAAGCATAATAAAACTAGAACTAAACCAAACCAAACACAGCAGAGTTTCACTCGAACTCGAATCTAGGATTAGGAAGGCTAAGATGTATGTGCACCTTACCCCATACTCCCAGGATAAACTCTGTTTGGGAAAAAAAAGGCATGCAGTAAAAAGACACCAACATGTAAAACACTAAAATCTAGCGGCACACTAAGACGTTATCCTACAATGTATGTGTGCAGAGTACTAGCTAACGCACTCCTTAATAATTCCACAATTATAGATATAAATATCTGTATCGTAATGATAATTTACCTAAAGGTAACTAATTCAATCTCTATTAGTCCCATCCATCTCTACATATAGATCAAATATGACAAATTAATAAGTGGCAACATTTTCTTATAAGCAATCTCATGCATGCATGCCTGTTGACCAGCCAGAATTAAACTCTTACTGATCTAGGAACATATAGGACCTATATTTTACAGAAATGAAAATACCAGAGTTGATCTTCAGTATTTTTTTTTTAAAATGGAGTTATATTTGAAGTCCATCTATCCATGACATGAATGTCTGTTCTCATACAAGATTATTCTAGATTGTCTTATTACCTTACACTGTGCTGCCCAGATGCTTTATATAATCTTATTCTCTAATGTATTTTAATACTGCAATTTTTTTTGCAGAGACTTAGAATGCTAAACAATACTTCTATTAGTTCTATTAGTATCACTGCGTAGTTTATATAGTGAAGAGCAAATACACACGCTTACCAGCGTCCTCCTATTTAGTTTCCAGTGTTGAAGTTGTTCCTGGGGGCTATTCCAAAAGTTTCGTTGCGCATTATCTGAAACGCTCTCACTGACAAGCAATTCGTTCTCATTAATATTAGTTAAATTTGTACAGTCAAGAGGCTTGCAGAGACCGAAATCAGAGAGCTTCATGTGACCATCTTTATCTAATAAAAGGTTATCAGGCTTAATGTCTCTGAAAAATATAAGACGCAGTCTACATATCAGTAAGAATTTAGAATGTGGCACCAACAGAGCAGAAACAATATCAACCTGTGGATGTAGTTATGCTTATGAATAGACTCTATGGCCAAAACACTTTGCGCAATGTAAAATTTAGCAACGGTTTCAGTTAAAGATTCTTCTTTAATCAGCAAATTCATCATGTCGCCACCAGGCAGGTACTCCAGTATTAGGTACAAGTAATCAGCATCTTGAAACGAGTAATATAGCTTCACAATGTAGTGGCTATCAACTTCGGCAAGCAAATTCCTTTCAGATTTAACATGTTCAACCTACAATACACAAAGAATCTGTGATCACAAAGGCATTTCTGGAAGCAATTCAGAGTATGCTATGAGGTAAGATATACAAATGATGGAGATTATGTCAAGAAAAAGAGGAGGTTGGAAAGAAAAATATAACAGAGTGCTGATTTGATGGTTACATTTTATGATTGCTAATTGTAATTACCAGTTAGTGAATTTCTAAAGAGTTTCACCGAGTACTAGCACGTCGAAAGCAATACAAAGAGTAATGCAGGTGGAAACACAGATTAATAAATTTTGTAGCATCGCCAGAGCTTAACCGATTCATACAGAAACCTTTAAACATAGCGTGTTGCTTTACAAAGAAAATACGATAAGGTAAAGTAAATCAACTGCTAAAAATGTATGACTTCACCTGTCCCCTGCTTAACATTTCTGATTTTTTTAGCTTCTTCATCGCATATATATTTCCAGATTTCTTCTCTCGACACAGTCTCACCTATTACAGACAGGCATTCTGATGAGATAATACCATTATTGTCAATACAAGCAAGGGATCAACATTTATTACCTAGAGAGAATAATTTCATTTGACAACCCAAGCAAGCTAAAAAGAATTAGGGTGCTCCGTTACAATTAACCAAGCAATTATAACTGCACTAATAATTTGTACTTACTGCTCACATTTTCATGATCAGAAAAATATACACATGTAGACTTGATAGATATTAAATACTTAATAATAATAATCAAGTAAATCATATATTCCGGAAAGGTTCTCTACATAAGGTAATGGACTTATACTAAGAAGATTAAAAATAAAATTGAAGCAGCAGCAAGTGATCTGAAAAAAGAAGGTTTATAAAAAGAGATCAAGACAAACGAAAAAAACATGATGATATTGGAATAAACCTACAAGATTATGTTTCTAGAATATTCATCAATTTAACACTTATAGCACGTTGAATGCCACTTTGTAGATAAAGACATAAAAAGTAATTTATCTACAAAGTGGCATTCAACGTGCTGATAAAGACATAAAAAGTAATTTACTTATATTCAATTTGACACTTTACATATTAGTCAGTAAATATTTTCATTGTCCAAATAAATACTGGGAAAGTGGTTTCATGTTGTATTCAAAGTCATCACAATTGGATTCCTTAATGGGTATTACATATGCATGTTTATGTTGCATACTTTTAAAACCATGGGCAAAAGCGAAAAAACAGAACCATATAACTAACAAATGGTTGCAAAAGTCTATTGTGGTGCAATATTAACTTCTGATCTCTGTGATGCTATCCTCTTACCATGAGAACGCCTAGAAACTGATTCCACCTTGCAAAGCATAGTGTTATCAAGTTATGGGAAATGTAATATGCTCAACTGCTCTGTTACATATCTTATTACCTCTACAGTTGCTTAATATAATTTAATTAATGGTAGTTAGGGTCTCTTAAGTTATATTTCTGGATAGGTATATCTGGAAAATTAATTCTCTAAAAAATCGGGAGGTTAACCCATCTTTTTCCACCCCAGTAGAATAAGGGCTAGGAGGATTTGAAAGACATTAATATTTCCATGGAATAACCGCGGCTTAGCTCAGGACCCCGCTAGAAAATTTACAGCCAAGATATACAGGAGCAAAACAAGAAAGGTAGATAAATTGTCGAACTAAAAGCTAAAAACATAATTCACATCAAGAATATAATATATGTATAGAACCTCTCCAAAGGCTCCTCTACCGATGATTGTTAAGAGATCAAAATCATCAACACAAAATTTTTGCCTTTTAAGTCGCATATACTCTGTCTCTGTATGCTCTAACTCTTTCAAGAGATTATGTCGCTCCTCCTCTGAGACATCTGAGCACTTTAACTTCCTTTCAAGTAATGCACGCCTATGAAAAAGAAAATTGAGATGAGATATCAGGTCGCTTCCCCAAAACCAAAGTGCGAAAATTCTACCACCAAAACAACTTCCAGTTAAATGAACCTTTTAATAGAAGACATGACTGGGCATAAACCCGAATCTCTAGTGGTTTAAATACAATATTAGAAACTTTGAACTCCCTGTGGCTAATTAAGGCAAGAGTTTGTACTTTCTCAAGACACAGGGGACTAACAAATAGCACAAACTTGCAAAATAACCAAGGCTGCCAAGGAAGCACTTGAATTTAACAAGTTCGTGAAATGAAAAAAATGTGGACATATTCTAAGTTCTTAACTATGTGTGTTCAGAAGCTGAACTGACAACCAAATATCACAATGCCCCTGAAAATATTGCACATGATAGATCAGAATATCATAGAATGCTAACACTAGCAAGTATCTTACCTATGTACTATATAAGTTGCTGCAAGATGCACAGATACAAGTCCAGTAGCATCCAAGTTCAAGTGTTCAACCAAACAATTGCGGATAAAAATATAACTTTAATACAGATTACACAGCTACCTGCCTAAAGTCATCAAAGGACTTAAAGGCCCAACAGGCCCTCAGGATTCTCCAAAACTAACCCTAGTAGCTACGTCACATATATTTATATACAGATTAGAAAGAGAACCATGCTTAAAATGAGAACAAAATGTTCTACAACTTTTTTTCAAAATTTTGTTATGCAACAGTTGGTTAACAGGAAGGGTATTCAAACTCTAATCTATTGAATTTTGATAATAGATAAAGGCCACCAATGGAAATTTAAATACCCAATCGTCCGGTATCTCGGGTGTCCATCTATGTCAACACAATGATCATTGGCATCATTTGACACTTGTTAACATTCAAATAAAAAAATCACAAAACTTTTGATTTTAATTCACTCATAATACCATTACCTCCCAAGTCCTAATACATAAACGTCGATTCCCTATAAAAGATTATAAATGGTTGCATGCATGCAAACATAGTATCTATGTAGCACAGAGATACATACATAAGATTAAGCTGATATGTGTGTGTATACGATATTAATATTATCATACCTTTGCTTGCGGTCATGAATGTGTTTCATGTGAGATTTATAGTGGCTCTCAATGAATTTCTTAGCAGCAGCGACTCTCTCCAATGTCTCATTTGCCACCTCTTCTTTGTTATCATCATTCCCTGTCCCTCCTCCATGCATCTCCATTATATATAAAATGTATGTATATATGTTTATGTTAATTTTAGGGAATATGATTGAGAGAGAATGTATTGAAAAGAGGAGATCATGATCAATACAACGTCAATGCAGCCTCCAAAACAACACCAGCTGTTTAATGTTTTTCTCATGTTCTATCTTTCTTTTTCTACTCTAAAGTTGATGTAGGACCCCTTTGTGACAAGGAAAAATATTTTGAAAACTGATGATATCCAACTTATTATTGCATTATATTAGTCAATTCCAAGATATAACAAAATCTATATATAGTCAATCTAAAAATGTATATGAATTTAGAAACAATAAGAATAACATTATAATTCACATAGCTAACAAAAAGAGCCATGGAGAAAAGAATCATCTAAAGTATACAACTTTGGTCAAAAAAATTGAAAACCTTCAAACTATAGAAATGTAGAGCCACCCACATTATGGTGCAAGAGATTATGAGCAATGTGATCTCTAGCTTGCATTGAACTCACTGATCTCACGCTATTCTCTGCCACCATTTCATCATCAAAAAGATCAAATTTTAACTCAGGTTCCAAACTTTCATTGTTCATCTCACAAATATTATGCAAAACACAAGCAGCTCCAAGCAATACTGGCAAGTCTTGAAGCTTCACTTCGGTTCTCTTTTGCAAACAAGTCCACCTAGCTTTAAGCCTCATAAATGCCTCTTTTGCTACCCTTTGATTGTCCTCGATCTTCTCGTTGAATGAATGTTGAGCCCAAGTCAAGTTCTGATGACTATAAGGAACCCAAACCCAATCCATTAAAGGGTAACCAGAATTCCCTACAACCCAAACATCTTTCAAGAGACCTTTATTTGCTCTTTGAAAAAGTGCCGATTTTTCCAAAACTTGATCATCAGACATCGAACCAGGCCATCCAATACAAACATCACTAAAAACCCCTTTAGGATCAACAACCCCTTGAACTGTAATCGAGTAAGAAGTCTTCTGATTCCTCTCTGTATGCCTCTTGTTAAAATAAGCTGCAACACTATTTTTCGGAGCAATAATAGGAATATGAGTAGTGTACATTGATCCACCTACATTAGGTATCCCAGATATTGCTTCAAACTCATTCTTGATCTCCTTCAACTTATTCTCATTAGGCCATTGCAGATATTTAGGCATCAAAACATTCCTTATAGCAGCACAAACTTCAAGCACTAGTTTATGACAAGTCGAAATCCCCAACCCAAATCTTTTCGAAACAAGCCTTAATGGCTCACCAGTAGCTAATCTCCATATACAAACAGCAACCCTTTGGCGAACGGGAATAGCTAACCGCAACATTGTATCTTTCTTTGTCACCACAGAATCAAGCTCCTCACAAATCATATCAAATGTAGCTTTACTCATTCTAAAAGCCTTCTTAAACTCCTCATCCGGAAAATCTTGACTATTACACAAATCCCACCAAGCTTTTGACCTGTCTTTCACCCATAACCTCCTCTGTTGCTGCCCTCCACTACCCTGAACCGCAGTGCTACTAACCCCTCCAGCTTCTTGTCGAGGGCGTTTCGCGCGTAATTGATCATATTTACTCACATCACTGTACTGATCATCGAAAAGGGTCACAGAATCACTCACTTTCTTGAAAATCTGACCACTTTCAGGCTGAAAAGCTGAAGCCTTTACCTCCAGACCCGACCCGAACCCGAAATTTTCTTGACCCGACCCGGTTTGATCATCTCCAAAACTCAAAGAACTGACAAACTCTTGACCTGGGTATGCCTCAAAACCTTCAAATTCATCCACCTTTTGCCTCTTTTTGTTGTCCATTTCAAAGGTGTCAAGTTCTTGAAAAAAACCAAATAAATTAGAAAACTCGTCTTGGCTAAGAAAAGGATGAGAACCAATTTCCATAAAAAATCACAAGCGAAAAATATGTAAAGAAGTTTGTATGTATATATTGAGAGTAGTATTGGAAGTGATAGGAATGAACCAGTCATGTATATATAGATATGCATGGGGAAGCGTGTGAACGCGGAGGAGATGAAGGAGAGAGGGAAGTTTCAGAAGCAAATCAAGAAAAAGAGTAGTCGGTACTCGGTAGTTTGTTGTAGACTTACGCGGTTAAACATTTTTATTCAGCAGGTGGTTTTTGATTTGAATAGTTTTTGTTTTTATTTTTATATTATAAATATAAATGTTTGTGTGTGTATAATGAATTGATAAAACAATTGGGGGTGTAATAATGGAATGTTTGACTAAATTGGGAAGACTTCCTTGAAGGTTCGGAAGGAGAATTGACAAAATCGATGACATGTTTTGCATGCTACTATGTGACAATTTCATTTTCATTTAATTTAAATTTATTGTTTTTTAAAAAAACTGTGAATAATTTTTTTTAAAAAAATTATTTAAAATTTTTTAAAAAATGATAATTATTATGCGGTCAAAACTCAAAACTCTTGAAAATATATATTAAAAAATCAAATATTAAATATTTGAAAATTAATTATATTTGATTGCACTGAAAAATTCATCATATACTTTTGGTAATATAATTTATAATTTAAATAAACTATAAAATCATGTATACATAATATTAATGAATTATATGAATTGTTACTAATAATTGTATTATTATGAAAAATTATCATTTTACAGGGGGAAAATATTGTTAAACATGATTTATTTGAAAATAATAATTATTTATATTTATAAATAATTCTAATATTATTAACAAAACATTATTAATTTAAGATTTCTAACAAAAACCGGGCTTATCATTCTAATCTTCATATGCTTTATTTTATTGTAAAAAATAAAAATTGACTTGGTATTTTTTACGGTTAATAGTGATATATTTCTTGAATAAAATCTGGCTTAGAAAATCAAGTTAGTGGGTCTGAAATTTTATCAGCACAACGGGGAAAAAATATAAATAAAATAGAAAAAAATGGGTGGTCAACAACGAAAATGAAGGCGACTGTGTGTATATGTGAGAGAATAATATTTTTGTATGTATAGGTTGTAGCTGCTCTTCCAATGGCCTCCTTTGCGACTGCATTTCTCACTATTCTGCCCAATACCCAGGTATGATTCGTTACATATATGTGTGTGTGTTATGAGATTAATTGTCTTCATCAAATTGTTCAAGCTTTGATTTAATGGCAGCTAAATAAAATTCCAAGATTATGAGGCGTTTGGTTTAACTTATAAGTAATAAGTTATTTTTTTAAAAAAAGTATTTTCATATTTTTTAAAAAAAAATTAATATTTATTTTAAAAATTTAAGACCAAATCTTATTTTCAAATTTGAAAATAAGTTACTTATTTTCAAAAAAAGTACATATATATCAACTTTTTCGGCTTATAAGTCCACACAAACGGGGCCTCAATCTTTTGATTGATGATGGCTTTTTTATTGTCCTGAAAGTAATCAACTTTATATGATATACTTGCTAAAAGATGTTTCTTTTGTTAAGATTAAAGACAATATTGGCAGTAAAGACTAAAGCATGCTCAACAATTGTAAAGTTTTGAGCTTTATTTGAAACTGATGTTATATTGCTGTGTGTATTAGATAGATATAACTATATAAGGTCGGTGGGGGTTGGGAGGTGATTTGTTGTTGCATAATTGTTTGCCGAAAATTATTTATGAATGGTTCTTAGCTTGGGCTGGATATTGTTTGGTGTTAGTGTAGCTCAGTTATGCGCATAAGCTGTATCGAAATTCTAGCATCAAATGCATTTCAAATCTTAAACAAATATTTTAACTGAATTAGCTATAAAATTTATTTTGAGAAATTTCTAGGTGTAATACCCTCCGAGTAAAATATTTGTAGTTTGTAATATTACTAAAATTTAGAATGTCATGTTTTTGAGTTGCACTAGATGGGGGGTAATTGTTCAATTCATATTCGTTTTTTCATTCTCCTGTAATTAAAACTCGACCTTGCATCTCGTCATATCAGTGTCAGAAACTTCATTACAAACGCACAACTATACTTAATATCGATCCCATGATCTGGCAACTATGATAGAGTCTAGACAGGGGGAAGTAACCAGTTTTGTTGTCTTGTGTGGTAAGCTTCAATATATAGATATTCACAGTATAAAGTGCAAAGAAGTTTTGTTTATTTCATTTTTAACAAATACAATGTACATGATGGTTGCCAATTAGTCTTGGGAGGTAATACAGTTGGATATACAGTCACTTTTGTCTTAATTTTATGCTCAATGGCCTATACATTTAGTTGAGTTGGCCTCAAATGTAAAGCTCATGACATGATCTAACAACAGGCTACGCTAACTTGTGATTTGATTCCTTTGTATAATTGTATAATGGTTATAGCTGAAGTTACTAACCACAAGGTGTCATTCATTTTAACATTCACTTGTTGAATTCTGTATCTTTTCCTTGTTCAGGCGAATCCTTGTACACCAGTAAAAAGAAATCTTCCGACTTATAAAGGAAATGGTAGAAACCAAGGGTATTGTATGCAGACGAAAGTGAAAGCGTCTATAGAAGCCGATGTACTTGCAAATGATTCTACCTCCTCTGAGTCTGTTGAAGATAATAGTGGTAATACTGTTTTCCCAGTTACACAAGTAGAAGGGGGGATTGAATACTTGTGTGCTCTTTTTGCCTGTTTTAAAATCAAACTTGAAAGACAATAGCTTCGAATGATTAACAAAGAACAAACACAAAGATATGAATGAATACTGTTTGTATTATTTATGTATGAATACAAACTCTCTTAAGGTGTACACAAATCCTAGCAGTTTCTCTGTGTTTTCACAACAACTCTCTATATCTCTATGCTCTTACAAAATTCGACACGTAAATTAGGTTACATAGAATGTTTATATAGAGAGCTGCCTATCAACTAATAACAGAAAATCAAATTACAATAGGAATAAAAATCCTAATTATTAGTTTACATTTTCCTTCTGAAATTCTATTTCCTTCCCATAGCATGTCTGCAATATAATTGTTCTTCACCATTTCATAGGAAGTCTTTCCATGCATATTAATCAATGTACAGTTTTGAGTGAAACATGTTATACTGACTGCCTTAGCCCAAAAATATACAGGCAGTTTAGACCCTGCCAACATTGTCCTGACAACTTTTATGAGTGTTCTATTCTTTCTCTCCACAACCTTATTTTGTTGAGGTGTTCCTAGTGCAGAAAATTGTTGAGTAATTCCCTTTGATGCACAGTATTCCTCCATGATTGAATTCTTGAATTTAGTACCATTGTCACTCCTTAGAACTCTTACTGTCTTCTTTGATTTTGTTTCCAGAAAAGTGACATGGTCTATTATATGTTGTGAAGCTTCATCCTTTGAGTGCAAAAAGAAAACCCATGTGTATCTTGTAAAATCATCTACAATGACAAGAGCATATTTCTTTTTGTTAATTGACATCACATTTACTGGACCAAATAAATCAAAATGTAATAGATAAAAGGGTTCAGAAATGGTGTTTATTGTCTTGCTCTTGAAGGATGTTTTCCTTTGCTTTCCAAGTTGACATGCTTCACAAAGTTCATCTTGCACAAAGTCAACCTGTGGTAGTCCTCTTACAAGATTCTGTTTCACCAACTTGTTGAGTGTTTTGAAGTTGACGTGTGACAGTTTTTTGTGTCATTTTCAGCTTTCTTCAGTTGGGGCCTTGCTATATAAACATTTGACTTTCTTGTGATTGCAATCCTCCAAGCTGGCTTCATATATGTTACCATGTATGTGACCTTTGAAAACCAAAATGTATGTTTCTTTGTGAATCACAAGACACTCTTTGTTGTCAAAGCCAATATGATAACTTTTATCTCCAAGTTGACTTATGTTGATCAAGTTGTGTTTCATGCCATCAACTAGAGCTACTTCATCAATGATGACATTTTCGAGTACAATCTTGTCATATCCTAGTGTTCTTCCTTTGTTGTCATCTCCAAAGGATACTTCTGGACCAGCCATTTCCACAAAGTCTGTAAGCAGAGATCTTTTTCCTGTCATATGTCCTGAACATCTACTGTCCAGAATTAGGGATACTTTCTTCACCCTGGTTCCTTGAGTTTTGGAGATGATGTTCCAGTGGGAGATTCTGATTTTTTTGAGGAAACTACCATCAAAGCAAGATTTTCATAATCTATTTCATCCTCTGAACTTGAATCTGCCAAATCCTTTCCTGTTGAGAGAAGTGTTTCCCCTTTGCCTTGACTTTTTGCTTTTCTGCATTCACTAGCAAAGTGCCCCAATATTCCAGAGTTGAAGCATTTGACCTTTGTCTTGTCAAGCTTGATTATTGTTTTTTTGCCCTTCTAATCTTCCTTCTTGAATGTTGACCTTTTGCTAAATTTTCCAGTTCTTTTGTTGAATTTCCTTCTTTTGAAATTCTTAGCAAACATAGTCATCATTTGCCCATATCTATCTCATCTTCAGAATCAGAGTCTGTCTCCGTAGACTCTGATTCAACAACAGTCTTACCCTTCTTTTTTGATTCTTTTACTTTTGATTCTTTGGGTTCTTTCTATTGTTCTCTTTTAGATTCCATCAAGAGAGCCACATGTTTTGCTTTCACAGACTTCTTGCTCTTTCTCTGTTGCAACTCTAGATCATATGTTTTGAGTCTGCCATACAATTCTTCCAAGGAGATTTCATCTAAATCCCTTGTTTCTCTTATGGTTGTTTTGTTGTCCCACTCTTCAGGAAGGGCTCTCAAAAACTTGGTGTTTGTATCTTCAGAATCATAAACTTTACCAAGTATAGTCATCTCATTCAGGAGTTTTGTGAACCTATCATACATCTCAGTAATAGATTCCCCAGATTTTGCCTCAAAATACTCATACTCCTTAATTAGCAGAGACCTTGCATTCTTCTTGACATCTTTAGTCCCTTCACAGTGTACTTCAAGTTTTGTCCACATCTCCTTCGCAGTTTTGCATAATATGACACAGTTTGTAAGAACAGAGTCCAAACTGTTAAAGAGAATGTTTTTGACTTTTGCCTCCTTAAGAACATTCTTCTTGTCCTCCTTTGACCACTCAGCCTTTGGTTTATTAACAAAGTGTTCTTCAATTATTTTTCCTTCTTCAGTGGTTTGAGGAACAAGTCTTGAGGGCACATAGGGTCCATCATGAATCCTGTCAAGATAGTCAGGGTCTGTAGCTTCCAAATGGTGCAACATCTTAACCTTCCAGTGGGTGTATTCGTTTCTCTTAAACATAGGAATCTTAGAATTATCATCTTTGTTTCCAGACATCTTTGATCGATTTTAAACTTTAGGCTCTGATACCAATTGTTTTCCCAGTTACGCAAGTAGAAGGGGGGTTGAATACTTGTGTGCTCTTTTTGCCTGTTTTAAAATCAAACTTGAAAGATAATAGCTTCGAATGATTAACAAAGAACAAACGCAAAGATGTGAAAGAATATTGTTTGTATTATTTATGTATGAATACAAACTCTCCTAAGGTGTATACAAACCCTAGCAGCTTCTCTGTGTTTTCACAGCAACTCTCTCTATCTCTATGCTCTCACAAAATTCGACACATAAATTAGGTTATATAGAATGTTTATATAAAGAGCTGTCTATCAACTAATAACAGAAAATCAAATTACAATAGGAATAAAATTCCTAATTATTAGTTGACAGTTTCCTTCTGAAATTCTTTTTCCTTTCCATAGCATATCTGCAATATAATTGTCTTTATCTTCGAAGTTTTCCCTTTCTGTTGATCACCTTCCAAATATAGCTTTAGCTTTATAGACTTTGAAAGACTTCAGACTCTGATGATCTTCAGTCTCTGACAGACTATAGACTCTGATAGTCTATAGACTCCGATCAACTCCCAGACTCTGACTTGCATCCAGACTCTGGTTTTAATTCTCTTGAAAATCTTCTAAGTATAAATGACATCTATAAATGAATGTTGACTATCTAGACTCTGATTATAGAAAAGTTCAGAGACTAGAAAGACTTGTTACAGATAAACTATGCTAGACCATGTTCTAATATTTTGTACATCATCAAATGAATATATTCCTAACAAAAACGTCTTACATTTTATTATCTTTTAGTGGAGAATATATAAAAAAGACAAAGATGAAGATGCTATACAGAATGCTGTTATGCACACACATGATTGTGCTGTACCCCTACTTATACAAGTTGAAATTGCACTCGAGCAAATTATGCATGTTCTCGATAATTGCATGCCTACATACACAAGTCATATCTCAATTCTCAACGTAATGGAGTCTGACCTGAGACTTTTGTGCCGAGATGTTCCAGTGACACTGTAACTGAACATTGTAAAAACCGTATTGAGAAACATTCATAGAGACACACATTTTGATGGAGAAATACTTCGCATGTATGCCAATTGGCCATCGTCAATAGCAGTGTCTTGCACTCAAAGCAGTTTCAGGTCTTTCATTGCCTAACTAATATGAATTACACTCTCTAAATTACAAACTGATTTGCAGATTATTCAATATGTCCTGTACAAGAATTACCCACTGATTTGTAAATAAATAAATGGAAAATTTTGTAGTGATCTGCCATTGTAATACATCAGACTCTAGATATTTAATCTAATGTCTTGAGAATCTTCCTAACCGTCATGCTAGATTCTATTTTGAATTCGGGATTCGTAAAAGCAGTTAACTGTAAATTTTAATTCTTCTCTCGGACAGATTTATTTTGGCTCTGCCATATGATACCAGTAACTTAGTTTGCAACCAGCATTTTGTGATTTAAGTTAAGAGTATGATCAGTTTATCAGTTCATGTGTAGCCAACCCTGACCCCTCTCGGTAATGTCTATCCTATTTAATATTTGTAATACAAATGCAGGATTTGGAGTTGTTAGCATGCATCACGTGGGATTGTTATGTGAAAATCTGGAGAGGTCGCTTGATTTCTATCAGAACCTTCTTGGTAATCCTCATTTTGTTCAAAAGACAACTAAATACTAGTGTTATAGCATTTGTCTAATCTAAAGGTTGAAATTTATAATAGGTCTCGAAATAAACGAGGCAAGGCCACATGATAAGCTCCCATACAGGGGTGCATGGCTGTGGGTAGGTTCTGAGATGATTCATCTAATGGAGCTTCCTAACCCTGATCCATACACTGGGCGGCCTGAGCATGGGGGGCGAGATCGGCATACTTGTATTGCAATTCGAGATGTGTCTAAGCTTAAGGCAATCCTTGACAAGGCTGGTATGAATGCTGTACTTGGTCATTTTTTACCTTGTGTAGAAAATATTCAGGCCCTGAATCTTTGAAGAGAGTTTGCCTGATATTTTATTATATAATAGGTATTCCATATACACTCAGTCGCTCTGGGAGGCCAGCGATTTTCACACGAGACCCGGATACTAATGCACTAGAATTTACACAAGTGGATAGCTGAAATGTTTTTCCAATTAGCATAATCTTGATGTACTTCTGTAATCCTATGAAGTTTGTATATATTAGTAAACATGTAAAATCTGCTATACTTTTACTAGCTGTGATCTTGATGAAATGATGCCGATACAATAGATTTTTAGGCATGTGGATTGTGGACATATTAGTTTCTTTCTTTTCTCAGCATAAATGAAAAATATAAATAAAACAAGTTGCATTTGTGCAACACTTTCTAGTTTCTTGACACCCAATTGGAAGAACTACATGTTCAGCTTAACTCGTCTTGATGCTTTTTAGAACGATACGTTCTGTTGAGCTAACTCGTCTTGAGGATTTTTAGAACGATACGTTGATTTCAGGTGAACATGTTCAAATATCCGTGTCTAGTAGTTAAATAACTAGAAGAAGCGACGAGTGTCATGCTAGAGGATGCTAGCACAGTGGGTAGACCCTTGATCTACTTTATGTTTTTTTTGTTAACTAATCCTCAATATAATTAAAGAGTCATAAATTAAAATGAGTAGGATTTGTATCTGTAGTAATGAAGACGCATTCTGTATTGGTCTTGTTAGGTGAAAGCAGAATGTTGACAAGATTTGGAAGAAAAAAAACACTGTGCGTGAAAAAAGGAAACGTGTGAGTATGCAAAAAATCAGAGTTTAGAGATGGATAAACAAGCTATAGTAATTAGTATTTTACCAAAGAAATTAAATTACGCTCATAGTTCTGAACGTGTAACTTAACCAATTTTAGATGTTTTTTTTGGTTCGAGTCACTGTATTATTTATTGTCTTATTTGTTGCTTCTTCAGCAACGATACTGTTACAGAAGCAATCCGAAAAAAAAGAGTACGAGGAAACGATCACCGTATAAATTAATAAATTTCGGCTAGGCTTTTGAGCCAAGAAAAGCCATAGACACTGGCTCCATTGCACTCCAGTTCATTCCACCACCCCGTTCACCTATACTCCATAAGTGTATAGGGTGCTGAACCCATGAGATTCCAGTGGCAGGTTCTTCAGTTTCAGACGGTCAATAACAATTATTTGCTGCAACAAAAAATAAAAAAGATTCCATCTTGCACCCAGAGATGCTACTTAATGGGGGTGGGAGTGAGACCATTTGATGAGTAAATGCTATTGTTCGAACTCAGAAGCAAGACAGTATGTTTGCAACTTCCGCTGCCACGCCATCTTCACCTGTAACTTCATCCATTTCTTCGTAGTAAAACAAGTATCTCTTTTCAAGCTTTAGAAGTTTTATTTATGACCCGTAAAACATTCTTCAGCTTGTAATACTATTAGATTGCAATGGAATGGCGGCTTTAGAGTGCTAGCTCCACCTGTCGCTGTACTTTTTCACTGATTAAGCTAGGAAATTGTTTAATGCATATACCTAGCCAGTCATTTTCAGCCCCATAAACAATGATCACGCATTCTCGATCTCTTGCGTCACCAGGATGTTATATGGTTTCAAATTATCCAAGCTTTTGCATGATGTTAAGTTCAAAAATGTATACAAATTTCTAGAACAGAGTTTTGCAGGGTAGTTAATTGAGTTACGTTGATCCCTAAACTAGTAAGATCTCTCTACCCTCTCCCAGATATCCCCTTATATTAAATTGTGCCAATATATTTAGTCAAATCCAAATACCTCAACTTTGCCAAATTATGTGTTGCATTCAGTCCAGGACAGATCCAGATAATACAGCTATTATCAATCAGATAAGCTATTCCACAATTAGATATGTTATGTAGTGTTTGCTCTTAAGCTTACTTAACTATGACCTAGCCCTAAAGTACAGTTACCTCCAAGAAATTTAAAGAAATACGTAAATGAAGGTTCCTTGCAGCTTGCAGTTACATCAATTTGTCATGGTGGCATCTTATATGAGTTCTCTATATTTTAATGTACAGGAAAGTGCCAAGCTGATGAACATAGACAAAAGGAGAAACTGAATCATCTAATGGAGCATCATTCTCAATGCTCTGCATATTCTCAAAGAAAAAACCACGAAATGCTGAGCACAAATTAACAATGAATATGAAGTTGGAAGCTAAAGAACGTGTTATGTGTATAGATCAAAAATGATAATTATATATATTATTAAAAAAACAGTTATTTACATAATTTTCTGAACCGAGCATTACGGCTAAGAAATACAGAATAGGTTTTCTAGACCGATAGATATGTTCTTACCATTGTCGCTCCCGTGGGATCAGAAAGGAGATGTCTTACAAGGGACATCCTCAAGTGGTGTGGTGCTATGATAAACATATAAAAGGCGAATAGTACAAGGTCGACCGAGGAGAGAGAAGAACCAAGAAATCCCTGCCACATCCTGCACATTAACAATGGATTCTAAATTACAATAAATAGTATATTAAAAAAATACAATAAATAGTGCACATTGAACAATTATCTTCTTCCTAGTGAATATAGGTATAAGATACACCTCTCATAAATATTGAATATAAAGTGCATGCACCAATACGATACTGTGTACTGCATAACTTGAAAGGAGATATCTGGTAAGTTCCAAACTATACCAAGTGGGTAAGCGGAAAAACGTTTGAAAGAATGTCCTTATGCCATCAATATCCAGCTGCAAGATGAGTGCTAGTCCAAACAGAAAGAATGCTCTCTGGCGTTTCCTTTCTTGAGGCCACAGGGTCTTCCAAGCTAAAAGTAAATGATCAAAATTCAAGTCAGAACACACCATATATAATAATGGAACTAATCAAAAATTTATGCAAATGATTATGAAGTTATGATGCATATGACTAATAATCTTTAGTCCCTTGGTTCATGCAATATTTTTAATTCAACCAGCAGTTTTACCTAATTGATATCATATTATAAGGTACCATATTGCGAAAACAATTCTCCGAATGACAAGCATCAATTATTTGAGTGCATTATTAGTTATGTTTGTATCAAATACACGTTTCCTGGTTCCCTTTTTAAGCCGAACTGACTTTAATTAATAGCCATTAGGTAGTAATAATTACTAAACAAATTTTTGGGGTACAATCATATCCAACCATCACTAATTTCCTCTGCCCTAGGGTGAAACTGGACATTGTTCAGGGTAGGCTTACTTTCAGGTCACTGAACGATATAGCATTTTGCACTTGCACCGCCAGTTTAAGCTTCAACCAACACTAATTTAGTTTCACATTCATACTATGATAGCAATTAACTAAAAACACACCATTGCTCCTAGTAATCAATTTAGGCCCAATCTGCAACTCTATTGTAATATACAAACATTGTTGCATAAAGTCGCCTATCTCGTCCACCAAATCCGGCATGTATTACATCTACTTGTTAGCACAGTTTAATATTCAATTTTGATCTCCTACATGGTAAGCATTGACAGACAAAAATTTTAGTCATGATTTGTGAATGATTCAGTAGACAGTAAAGGAAAGAATTAGTTATCCAATCCTTGTGTACCTTGCATTGAGATGTTCTCTGTATATCTTCCACGGTTAATCATTCCATTTATTTGACCATTTTTTAAGATTTTTGCAATCACAGCTGCGTAATTAGGGGCCTCTGACAATGATCTGACAACCGAATAGCCTGCAACGTGCAGATATTGAATGTCTAATATCTGAGACAAGACAGAATCATGGTAGATTAGTTCTCTTCTTACCAGTGGCTGGATGCACCATGCTCGCAGCTGCACCAAATGCAAGGTTTTTTTGCTCGGTATTAGGTAAAGATCCCCCGACGGGTATATAAGACCATTCCTGCATAAATAACCATGAAGATTGAGTAATTATACATTATATCAAATTTTAACTTGAACTTAAATTTCCAAATTTCAAGTGGGTCTGGGATCTGGAAAAAAGAAGATTACCTCTTCATATGTCTTGGCAACTCGGATTCCCATTGTCTGTAATCTTGACATGAGTTTTTTCTTCAGGAGGTCGAATGGCATCGCATCTTTTGAAGCCAAACATGTTTCCTGCAGTTCCATCAAACTTTAAATTTGAATATGATTGAGATACCTGGACCTGTCCATTGAGCGAATGAAAGAAAAACATATTGAACCTCAAAGAAAATCCTTGTTGGGGACATAGGCATCACATAAAGAAAAGTTGGATATTCTGCCTCGATGCCTGGAACTTTTTGTTTAGTGTAATCTCTGTAATCCATGAAAACCATCAGGCTGGGATCGTATGGATTGTTTTCCACCTGCATTGGAAAAGTGAGTTACAAAACGTACAGTGAGGAAGTTATAGCAATTTAGTGATCCGGAGCAAGATAATTACTATATAAATTTTTTGGTTTATAATCATTAAATTAGGACATTCTTAACAAATTAGGAAGCGGTTACCATAATTCATGTTCTGCTGATAAACCTCAGAAAATATGCCCTTAAATCATCAAATAATGGTATAATACCGATGAGTTTCAATTAGGGGAACACGTAATGATTTTTGTTTAGAAGTGACACCCATCCATATATAGGAACTATGCTGTGATGCATCAGTCCATATCATCAAATCAGCTTATATACCGAACAGATTCAGTGTATGACGAGTGGGGGCTACAGCCCCCACAAAGAGGGTTGACTAGGTTCAAATTCTGCAAGACTTTCATATTGTTTCCATAATTAAAATGCAGTATTAATAATTTTATATCTATAATAGTCATATGATATGTACAAGCTCAACAAGTAACAAAAAAATTGTATACAGTGTTGATCTAGCTTTCAATCATTGCCCAAGTTGCATTTGACTCGGACCTTTAGAACTTAGCTATATCTATATTTCTTTTCTTTTTCTTTTTTTTGAAAAATTACCAAGTCCCATTGGTAATAATTTTTGGGTCAGCCCCTGTTTAGACCTCAACTGAATTTCCAGCATAGTAAAAGATGGTTAGACAGGCTCCTTTCACTTGATTACAATAACCAGAGCAAGAAACAACAATGTTAAAATCAGACTATTGCTAATTGACATTCTCACCTCGACCTCGACACCATAAGCTGTTTGGACAGAAACTCTGGGACCCCCCACCTCATACTGCAAAAGTTTCCCAGAAGCTGCTCCAGATGCAACAGTAGCAAGCCTAAAATGATACATCAGAAGCTTGAAAATGCGTTTCGTTCATTTCCTAGTAATAAATTATATGAAGTGGTCCAACTCTACCTGCATGGAATGACAATATTATTTTCACACTCGACCAGGCTATGGCCATCTCCAGCTTCGATAATTTTCTCAACTTTTGAGCTAAGATACGAAACACCTGACTCCACACACCTAAAAAAATTAATAAAAACTTAACTCTATAAATACCAACAGAAGATGGTAAGCTTCAATGAAGTGAAAGCAACTAAATAACATTTTATTAAATTTAAAAAGGACACATCAGTCAAGCCTACCTTTTAAGCAATTCTTCATGAAGCAAATGACGACTAACTCTTCCATAAGCACGACCAATCATAATAGGATCACCATCATCAAGATATACTATAGTATCCCGCCAAACATGCTCAATACATCCTTCAAGTCCAAGATCTAACCAAAAGGATGGAAAGATTAGTTTGACCATGAAAACATTAGCAAGTGCAAAAGTCTAATACTTTCTATTAATAAAATATAGATATAGAGGAAAAGGGAGAAAAGTACAATGAGAAGTGTATATATATATATATATATATATATATATATTACTTTTGCAGAGAAGTAACTGGTTTGGAAGCTAAAGCCATTAGTTGGCAGTGTGCATGCATGACATCTTAAAGGATTGGCATTTCAGAATTAAAGAACATATATATATTACTTTTGCAGAGAAGTAACTGGTTTGGAAGCTAAAGCCATTAGTTGGCAGTGTGCATGCATGACATCTTAAAGGATTGGCATTTCAGAATTAAAGAACACATAATCGAAGTCCAGGTGCGTAAATGACACAATGGTAGTCAACTGGTGCGTAGTCATTCCTATTGTTTAATGCCAATGGAATTAGCAGCTATTAAGGATAACATCCAATATTACATCACTTTCCTTTCTTGCAATTGATTCCTTATATTCAAAGTTTGGTGGTGTCTTCTTGAACAAGTATTTTTTTTTTTGGTAATTATATTCTGCATCATCTTAAACCATTTCACAAAATATTAACACAGGAATCAGACTTGTATATATTAAAGATACAGATTCTCATATACTTTATGGAACACACAGACAGAAACAAAATATCTGAACCACCTTAGTAAACAACTTAATAGCAACCATGTGAACAGGAGCTGTTTGCATAGAAAATCAAAATTTATACAGAAACAGCATATTTTAACATCAGGAACTATAAGAACATTTCGTCCATTAGTCTCAAATTAAGTAACAAAGAGACACACCAAAAAGTATTTATACCTATAAATTCATCCTCCCACACGCCATAATTATTTGTAAAGGGAAGATCTGGCCCAATAAGCCCAACTCTCAGACCTAGCTTCGCTGACTCTGCAGCAAGAGCAAGACCAGCAGGACCACAACCAATAACCACCAAATCCAATAAACTATCTCTAATAGGTATTCGCGGCAACTGCAATAAAAACAAATCTCAGAACCATGTTGTGCAAGAATGCGTTTATACCAATAAGATACGAAGTGGTCTATTAATTCAATGAAACACGAGTCGCAAAAAAAAAAAAAAAGATAAATGCAACTACTTCTTTGCTTATAAACGCCACCTATGCACTTATTAAATCACAATCGTCAATCAATATACCAAACATGCAAAATTAATAAAAATTATAAGCAAATCCAAAGTTCAGACAGTGCACTTGACAATTAGTTCTCTCAAAAACTGCATTAAAATTATTCGTGGTGCAACAAAAGACAGCTACTACAGAATCACAAGTTTCTTCTTATTAACGTCTAAAGCATACTAATCATATTGTTTTTTTCATATGCAAAATCCATTACGTACATGACTTGTCTCTACAGTCTACACATACATTCACAAAAACGATACAGTCTCATACGTCAAGTCACTGCATTACTAACCTTTAAAACGATAAATTCAAAAAATCAGCACATTATACACTGAATAGTAGCTTCAACAAATAATACATTTATAACGCACACCTAAATAACTGCTTTGTTTGTAAAACTAGTCAAAATATTAAAATTCTATATTGCAAGTAAATTTAAAGTGCGAGAGGGAGAGAGGGAGAGAGGGAGAGAGAGAGAGAGAGAGAGAGAGAGAGGGAGAGAGGGAGAGGGAGAGAGAGAGAGAGAGAGAGAGGGAGAAGTGTACTGACTCTGTGAGAAAGTTTAGACTGAGTATCCATGGCCTTATTGCGCTGCATTTGAACAAACAAAAGCTCGGAGCCACCGCCTTTTACAAAATCTTCTTCATCAGCAAACTCTTCATCTTTAACAACCGCAACGGAGCTTATAATCTCTTTCACACATCGCAACTCACTCTTTCTACCACTGCTCATCTTCACATTTCTTCTCAGTCTCTTCCTTCTCGGTCGCCTCCACGTCGGACAACTCGAAAGCACCGCCATTGTTGTGAAGTTCCCGCCTCCGATACAGCACGACTCCATTGTTGAATATATACAATTGTATGTGTGTATATGCAGAGTTTGTTACGGCGGCATTACGGTGGAGATTGTGGAGATGTTTCTGGGGAAATGTCAAAGTGGAGGGGGGAAGAGATAGGGAAGGAATTGTACAACTGCTATTTTGCCACGTGGAGGGGTTTCATTGGCTGGATTTATCAACCGCCATCCGGAAATATGCCACGTTGGATTTGTTTTGTTTCGTTTTTAAGGTCGGTGCGTAAAACATTCATTTAAAAAAAACATGTAATGGTAAAAGAAAATTGATATTAATTCCAAAATTCAGATAATTAATTATAAATTTATTTCATTTTTCTAAAACGCATAAATTTATTTTATTTTCAATTTATTAAGAAACAGGTGTTGCGGTAAAAAATTGTTAATTTATCAAAATTTGATTAATCCTTGTATAAAATTAATATTGTATGTATTAATATATTGATGATCTTCCTCGTTTATATTTAATTAAATATTTTGAAAAAACTTATACAATTTAAAAATATTTAATTATATAAATTATTTATAAAAAATATTGTATTACATATTAAGATTAACTAGCTTATGTCCGCGCACGGATGAAATTTTTTAGTTTTTTAATATTTGTTTTATAATTTAAATTTATTTTTATTTGTATAATAATAATTTAAACTTTATTTAATATTATATGTATATATTTTTATATAATGTATTTGTATTTATATTTTAATAAAATAATATTTGTATGTTTTGTATAGATGTGTATTTTAGTTAGAAAATTAATTTGAGATATTTTAGTTTAGAGATTAATGTGAGAGTAATTATTAAACAACATGAGTGTTGCAGAATGAGGGGTTGAATGCAACTTACAAAATAATTACTTTTCTTGCTAACAACAAATAAGACAGTAACATTCATAAGTATGAAATGCAAATAAATTTAAGCAAGTAAGCATAAGAAGATAGGTGTTTAATTTCAAAAAATAATTTTATTATTTTTTGTTTGCTATAACTTACTAGAAAATAATTCCAGCTACTAAGAAACAAGAACAATGGATTTGCTAATATTTCTTGCTTGAGAGAGAGAACCTAGCTCAGTTGTATTAAGGAAAAATGTTTGTGGGATATGTGTATTTATACTAAAACATATATCTCACTTACAGGTACACTTTTCCTTTGTCCTAGAATAAAGCTTGAAATAGAAACTTTATTTTTCTTGTTCAACCTTGTCTTCATTACATTTGTAGATAAAGTTGTTCTGAGATGTACATATATCCTTAACTCCTTGAGCACGTTTTATCATTTTGTTTGTTTTCTCTCAAGTTGCAATAGTAGACTTGATAGACTAGATAGTAATGTCTAAATCATTTTTTGTGTTATCACTGTCTAATCTGCTACCTGGAACAGACTATCAGCTTCACTAAAAGTATATTGTCAACTTCTAGCTCCACTATGGTAACAGTATCTTTGGCTCCGCACACTTTATTGTCAAGTCTCAATAGATCCTTAAACTTTACTATCTTCAAGCTACTGTCAATTATCCCCGTTAAAAGTGCTGTCAGTAAAACTTGTTGTCTATGAATCTTCATCTTCTCCAAGTTTACTGTCATTGGAATAGTTGTTGTCGTCTGTCCCAATTGTTTTATCACTTGAATATGTTGTCGTAAGCTTCAGTTGTAGAATGTTATTGTCAAAATCTTGATTCATGCCGTGTCTGAACACTTTGTGAACTTCTACTTCATGGATCATTTTATTACATTTTTACAAGATAGTAACTATTAGACTTATTGTCACCTATTTGAACTATGTTAAACATACTGTTACAAGTGATAACAAGCATACTATCAATATTCATATGACAGTACATTTTACTTAGTTTCTTATAAATTAAAACTAAGTAATTCTAGTTGATTACACCACAATCCCTAACAATTTAGTTAGGAGATTAATATTTTAGATTTAATTAAAATGAAATGGTTAAAATCGTTTATATGGTTCACCTAAAATTGGACGGTTAAGATCTTTTCTATAGTTCACCTCATTGTTTCAAAAAAATAGTTTGGTTATTTTTGACAGAAGATTAATTGTTAAGTTAAACATGAGACGGAGATAATTTGTAAAAAAATGTATTGAGAATAAGAGAGCGGTAAATAAATATTTCATATGTTACGCAAATATTCATCATTTATTATCTTAGTTTATTATTAAAAAGAAAAAAAAACTTAAATATATCTTAAATAATTTTTAAAAATTATTTTTTGTCAGTAATAACTTCCACGTAAATGAGTTGTACCGAAATACAATCTCGTAAAAACTGAGTTCTTTCATTTAAGAAAGTTTATCATCTAACCAAAGGACATGCATAGATGTCTTGAAAATTTAGACAATAAAACTTTAATGTCTGAAAATAGAATATTTGCAATAAAATTAAAAAATAATTAATATTGCATCCAAAAAGGAAAAAGACAAAAACATAAAATACTAAAATATACGATACAATATTATTGACAAATAATAAATTAAATATTAAGAAAAAAAACTCTAACCAAAGGAGATCTCTTTGGTTAGATATCTAAAAATAATATATAATAATATACATATTTTAGGTAAATTTATATAGTAAAGATTTATCAACCAACATATATATAATTAATTACAATAAGTTATAGCTAAAAAAAGTAAAAATAGGAAAACTTGGTCATTTATTGAATACTGATTATCCACAAAAAATTTCAAGATGCTATAATTAAACTAATAAAACATACCTCACTAAAAATATTTTAAAATTAAAATATTAGTAACAAATTAAAACATTGCTTAAAATTAGCTACTAAAATAACTATTGTAAACTCACTTAATACAGTAGTATTAATATAATTGAACATTCAAAAAACGGTTTCCTTATATGTCATAATAAATGGCACAAATTACATCTTTTAAGGCGCAAAAAAAAGAAGCTATCATTTATAATCCCCAATGAATCATATACATTCGTGGTACCAAAATTACTAATTAAAATTATATTCTAAGCACACAAATTTACATATGAGAAGATCCTAATTAAATAACAAAATGAATGCTGACATTTAAATCAATTAGTGAAAAATTAAACACAAATACATTTATACAAAAACTGAAAATTATGTACTATTAAAGGGTGGGATGAAGATATATTAAAGGATTTGTGTAATGATCGTGATAGGGAATTGATTCAACAGATACCTATACCAGGGAGGAGTAGACCTGACTCGTGGTACTGGATATTGGAGAATCATGGAGACTTCACTGTTAAAAGTTGTTACAGAAGAATTCGAGGGGAAAGTACCGGTCGGGGGTGTGTGTGTGTGGGGGGGGGGGGGGGGGGGTTCTGGAAGCAGCTCTGGGCACTTAAGCTACCAGGCAAAGTAGTGAATCTTCTATGGAGGGCATGTAAAAATGTATTACCTACTGCAGTGGAGTTGATAAAGAGGAGAGTTAATATTGAACCAACATGTACCTGGTGTCATGTTCATGCTGAAAATGCTACTCATACTCTATTCACATGTAGTTTTGCTCAGGATTTATGGGGTCGAGTGGGTTTGCAGGGCATTATTCCGTTAGATGAGAATACAACGGTGCTTCAGGTGGTGTTAAGGGAGGCTTTTAATAATAGTACTCGTGAGCAGTGTGCCATGATGAGGTTATTCTGTTGGAGTATATGGTTGAGACGGAATACATGGATATGGGAAAAGAAGAACTTGTCGGGCTTTTGTTCGCACTTTATTCATGCAAGAGAACGTGGTCACAAGTAATACAGAAATAAGTAGGATTCGTTCCCACAGAGACTCAACTTGCTTACGTTTAGTTCACTTATACACCAGAGTATGATTAACTACCACTGCATAAGAAAATAACAACTGGAGTTTGATTAAACTAATGATTAAAACTTAAAGAATTACTTATATTAAATAAACATGGGATTTTAACTTCATTAACTATCTCATCTAGAATCTTATGCCTTTTTCAACCTAGCATGTGAAAGTGATGATAACTGATCAGACCCTCTAAACTGATAAACACCAACTTTCGTTGCACGCATACCCTCCTAATGAACATCCACAAAAGATAGAAGTCAAATAGTCAACCACTATACTTAGTCCCTATATGTCTATAGAGATTGAAAACATAATGGCTTAAGCACAAGAATCCATAAAATCACATAGTCAGTGCAAGACGGTTAGAATTACACCACAAATTAATACATGCTCTTAACATGCAAAAACCTATGCTAGCATGGCATGTTCTAAACCCTAGATCCACTTTCGCATTCACAAGGATTTAACAAACAATTATAAATATTCGCGACGCATTTACAACGAATAAGCTTAACCATACTAGGATATCCATAACAATCACACACTTAGGCATAAAAACAATCAATATCTAGAATCGATAGAAAAATCCATTAAAACCCCATGACAACGATTAGCCCATAATTGGCCTAGCCGACATCATGGGTTCATATGAAAACATAGTAATTAAACAATTAAACATAAAAGACTGATATTAATTGCAAGAGTAAAAGAAACAACCGATAATCCACGTGTAGAAAATTACAAAAGAAAAATAGCTTGACGGCTCACAAAGTACTCTGCCTCTTGACTGATAATAAAACCCTACGTGCTTACTGAATTTTCTAGATAGATAATAATAATAATCCTTATGTTTTTATACTAGGTTACATAAAATAATGATCCATGGGCTTGCTGCTTCCTGGGCTTCAAAACGGACCAAACTGCAAAAATCAGCAACTGGAGCTCGGATGTGGCGCGGGGGCGCTTGGCAGGGCGCGGGCGCGCCTGCTTAAAGGAGCGCGGGCGCGCTTGCTGAAGGGAGGGTGCGCCTGCTGCTTCTGCCCTGCAGTTGAATTCCTTGAAACTTTGCTCCTTTAGCGACTCGTCTTGCCTTCTTTCGACCTCAACTCAAGCCTTGATCTTCCTCCTTTTAATTCCTAGCTCATGTACCACCAATTTATGCAAATATTCATCAATTCTCCTTCGCTTGGGAAACTGCACACCAAAAACATAAAACACATCAAAAGACACTAAATACTTGGGCACTAGCGATCAATTTAAGCCAAATTGGAACGTATATAGTGGACAAAAAAGTCCACTAACACACCCCCAAACTTAAACCGATGCTTGTCCCCAAGCATAAACAGACTCTAAACAATCTAAGGCAATGCAATGCATGAATGCAACTACTATGAAAATGCAAGGACCCCCTCGAACTCACCAAAACCAATCGATAATCCCTAGTCTCAAAGAGATGTGATACATCCGAACAGAGCTCGACCAAGTCCCCTTATACCGATACTACATGAACAGAAACGTGTGTGTGTGCGATGCTCATCAAATATACTCTGACACTAGATCAAAATCATACCTATTTTTCGCCAAGACAATCACCTGCTTATAAACAGAATGAGTGGTAAACACTCCATAACATACAAACACCGCCGTCATTCATTTGAGTTAGGCAGGGAATCACACTTTATTACTAAACCACCACTACGACACATAACACAATACATAGGCTTATTTAACCGTGCAATGGATGAGACCCCTAAAGGCTTATACAATAATACCCATGTAGCGAGCGTTAGGTTAGTGGATCCCAGACTATAAAAAGCCTTAGGTCACTAGGCACAAAGTCCCCTCGAACTTAATTGCCCGAGTATTAAAGAGCTCACCCTGGTTAATTTTGCCTCGAATTATTCACATGACTCTTTTTTTTTTTTCTTTTTTTTTTCTTTTTTCTTTTTTAAACAGAATCTGGAATGAGAATTCTCAATTCCAACCCTAGACTACTCATAAAAATATGAGCCGGCTACTAGCCATTTGACGCCTAGCCATACTTGACAAACATTAACAATCAGCATGAATCTTTGTTTTCCCTCAAACTTATACTTTGGTATTCGTACATTATCAAGGGAATAACAAACATTCTAGATATAAACATGCGATTAATTCTAAAACAACTAAATAGGCATGACTCAACCTAGCCCAAAAGCAACCGACGAGACTGTGTAAATAAATGTGCTTCTGAAACATGCAAATCAATTTCATAAGGACTGTAAATCATCCCTCTGCTCATCAATACCACACTCCAATTGCCATCGACTTATCAAACAGAATTAGTTCGTCCGAAGAGATCATGAAATATGCATGCTATGAAATGCAACTAACATGGATTCATATGAACAAAAATTTTCAAACAAAATGCTCTATATGGACAATTAAAACAAAATGCATGACAAACACTACAACTACATGTCCTATATGCACCTAACTACAATCTCCATTTCCTACCCCCAAACTTTAAAATATTCAATGTCCCCATTGAAGGCAAGAAACGAAGAAAGTGTGCAGAAATACCTCAATCCTCAGCAGAGTCACCCTCCTCGGGTGAATCCGGTGGGGGATACACGGTGCCAGCCCCATAAACAGGCCAATCGACCTGTACACCTGTAGCTAGGAAAGCTGCACCAAGAGCCTGAGTCAGGTCAGCCGCAAACCGGCTCTGCCGATCATCAACTGCGTCCATCCGCCGTGCTAACCTCCTAAAATGAGCATCACCCATACCAGCACTAGCCACAGCTGGCGGTGCCCTAGAAGATCCAGCCCTAGCCTCCCTCTGCTGTCTTGGTGGCACTTCACCACCCACAATATACCCCAAGCCACGGGGATGCGGTACACCACCGTCCCATTCAGGGAGTCGAGCTATCGCCGCCGTGTCAATGGCACTCGCAGGAAGTTGCAACTGTTCCTCCGCCGGCCAGTGAATACCCACATCAACACACAGACGAACAACCACTGAGCCATACGGAATCGCACCAGTGGTACTGCCCTGCAAGAATCGGATCATGTGCCTGTGGATAAGGGAGCCTAGGTCGATGTATCGCCCGCTGAGAATACCCCACAACAAAATAGCCCGATCCACTGTCACCTCATGAGTGTGTGACGATGGCACAATGTTAGCACACAGAAACAGGTTCCAGGCCTTAGCATACGGGTTCAAAGCCATGGCGGAGAAGGTAACCGGCTCAGTAGAGCCTGCCCTGCGCTTCCAAGTAGTGCCGGGAACTGTCATATCCCGCAGGATGGCCTCAAGGTCAACCTCCCCACGGGTCTTCAACCCAAAATCTTCCACTCCCTCCTGCGGTGCTGGCAAAGTCAAAACCCTAGTGATGGCGGCAGGAGTATAATCCACAACATACCCGCGAACTGCAGAATACCCATTCTTCTCCTGCTTGGCATTGGCATAGAACTCCCTAACGATACTCAATGGTATCGCCTCCGCAGCCTCACACACGGTCTCCCAACCGCGCTCACTAACCATCGCGATTAGAGACCCATCAAGAACACCCGGAATAAATCCCCTTTCCTTGACCACAGATTTGGTCATCAATCGTGCAAACTCAACTTGGGCCTCCGGTGAATTGAATTGGGGCACAACTCCCCCACTCGAAGAAGAACTTGAAGTCCCTGAGCGCCTAGATCTCTTGGGTGCCATTGATTGAGTTGGAGAAGTGTGAAGAGATGAGATGCAGTGCGTGTATATTTGTATGTATGTGTGTGAATGAGAGATGAAAAGTAAAAATTAGGTTAGGGTTAGGGTGTGTGAAGGCTTTTAACAAGTTAGAGTGGCTGGGCTTTGGCTAAAAACTGATTTAAAACATAAAATTGCTGATATCTTTTGTTTTTATACTTTTTATTTATTTTTCGGTTTTTTAACAGCCGCACTCAGGGCGCCCGCGCCTCCCGGAGCGCGCCCGCGCCTGAGGCTACTGTAATTTTTCAATTTTTTTTGTGTTTTTGCTTCTTTTTTTTTTTTTTAATATATATATATCTATATATATATATTTTGATAAGAATAAAATTTACCATTCAAGCCGTAGGTTGCCTCCCACGAGCGCTGTCGTTAACGTCATTTAGCCGGACGTTACTTCAGGTCCTCAATCCGAGGTTGACAGAATCGCGACTTCAGCTTCGCGATTTACTTGTTCTCCCAAATACGGCTTCAATCTCTGACCATTGACTTTAAACGCTTGATCTGGGGTCTTTTCATAAATCTCCACAGCTCCGTGTGGATACACAGTTTTCACAACAAAGGGTCCTGACCACCTTGACTTAAGTTTTCCTGGAAACAATCGCAGACGAGAGTTAAATAATAAAACTAATTGACCAGGAACCAATACCTTTGTTGTCAACCGACGATCATGCCATCTTTTCACTTTTTCCTTGTAGAGCTTGTTATTCTCATAAGCTTGTAGACGAAATTCATCCATTTCATTGATTTGTACCATCCACTTTTCCCCTGCGGCTTGATAATCAAAATTCAGTTTCTGCAATGCCCAATAAGCCTTGTGTTCCAGTTCTGCCGGTAGATGACAAGCTTTTCCATAGACTAGTTGATATGGTGACATCCCCAAAGGTGTTTTGAACGCAGTTCGGTAGGCCCACACAGCTTCATCCAGTTTTAAAGACCAATCCTTCCGCGAAGGACTTACCACTTTTTCCAGAATGCGTTTGATCTCACGGTTTGATACTTCAGCTTGACCATTGGTTTGAGGGTGGTATGCTGTCGCCACCCGATGGTTGATGTGGAATTTTGCCATCAGGTTAGTGAACTTTCGATTGCAAAAGTGAGAACCCTCATCGCTGATAATGACCCTTGGAGTCCCAAATCTGGTGAAAATGTTCTTGTGAAGGAAGTTGAGCACTACATTGGCATCATTAGTTGGAAGTGCCTTGACCTCAACCCATTTGGAGACATAATCCACAGCTAGCAAGATGTATTGGTTATTGCAAGATGGAATGAACGGGCCCATGAAGTCGATCCCCCACACATCAAAAATTTCTACCTCTAGCATTACATTAAGGGGCATCTCATCCCTTTTTGAAATGTTGCCTACTCGCTGGCAACGATCACATCTGGTTACAAACTGATGAGCATCCTTGAATAGTGATGGCCAATAAAATCCTGCCTGCAGAATACGAGTAGCTGTCTTTTCACCTCCATAATGGCCTCCATAAGCTGTGGCATGATAATCCCTTAGAATGGCTTCAGTCTCACTATATGGTACACACCTTCTGATAATCTGATCAGCCCCTTGTTTAAACAGATATGGTTCATCCCAACGGAACCACTTGACGTCGTGCATGAATTTCTTCCGTTGAGCTGGCGACAACTCAGGTGGAACAATTTGACTTACCAGATAATTCACAATATCAGCATACCATGGTTCTTCTCCTTGTACTCCAAACAGTTGTTCATCCGGAAATGAGTCATTGATGAGAGTACTGTCTCGTGAGTTACCAGGATCTTCCAATCGTGAGAGGTGATCAGCTACCTGATTTTCGGTCCCTTTTCTATCTTTGATCTCCACGTCGAATTCTTGAAGTAGGAGAATCCATCGAATCAGGCGGGGTTTAGAATCCTTCTTGGAAAGCAGATACCTAATAGCTGCGTGGTCAGTATACACCGTCACTTTCGTACCAAGCAAGTATGATCTGAATTTTTCAAAACCATATACAATGGCTAACAGCTCCTTCTCTGTGGTTGTGTAATTCAATTGCGCATCATTGAGTGTCTTGCTTGCATAGTAGATAACATGAAAAATCTTGTCTTTCTTCTGACCAAGAACAGCCCCTACTGCAAAATCGCTAGCATCACACATCATAGCAAAAGGTTCATTCCAATCTGGGGCGATGATCACAGGTGCTGAAATCAACTTCTTCTTCAATGTCTCAAAGGCTGTCATACAATCATCATCGAATTTGAAGGGAACATCCTTCTCCAACAGCTTACACAAAGGTTTGGAAATTTTGGAGAAGTCCTTGATGAATCTTCTGTAGAAACCTGCATGACCGAGGAAACTACGAATTCCTCTCACTGAAGTAGGCGGTGGAAGATTTTCAATTGTCTCTATTTTTGCTTTATCCACTTCCAGGCCTCGACGTGACACCTTGTGTCCAATAATAGTTCCTTCCTGTACCATGAAATGGCATTTCTCCCAGTTGAGAACCAGATTAGTCTCCACGCATCTTTTCAGAACCATGCTAAGATTGTGTAGACATTCGTCAAAAGAAACCCCAAATACTGAAAAATCATCCATGAAGACTTCCACTGTCTTACCAATCATGTCTGAAAAAATTGCCATCATGCACCTCTGAAAAGTGCCAGGTGCACCACATAACCCGAATGAAACCCTTCGAAAAGCGAAGGTACCAAACGGACATGTAAATGTTGTCTTCTCCTGATCCTCTGGAGCAATGCAGATCTGATTGTAACCCGAATATCCATCCAGAAGGCAAAAGTATTCATGGCCGGCCAGTCGGTCTAGCATTTGATCAATGAAAGGAAGAGGGAAGTGATCCTTCCTAGTAGCTTTGTTCAGCTTCCTGTAATCCATGCATATTCTCCAGCCAGTTACTGTCCGCGTAGGAATGAGCTCGTTCTTTTCGTTAGTTACCACCGTCATTCCTCCTTTTTTTGGCACACATTGAACTGGACTCACCCAAGCACTGTCGGAAATAGGATAGATAATCCCTGCATCCAACCACTTAATAATTTCCTTCTTCACTACTTCCTTCATGAGTGGATTGAGCCTTCTCTGATGTTCCACTGTTGGCTTACTACCTTCTTCCAGCGGGATCTTATGCTGGCAATAGGCAGGGCTGATTCCTTTAATGTCTGCAATAGTCCACCCAATGGCTGATTTGAATTCCCTGAGAACCCTTAACAGCTTTTCTTCTTCAGGACCTGTAAGGTTAGCAGCAATAATCACAGGTAAAGTAGATGATTCCCCAAGAGAAGCATACCTTAAGTGATCAGGCAATGGTTTGAGCTCTAGCTTTGGTGCTTCCTCGATAGATGGTTTCAATCGCTGATGTGATTCTCTCAATTCAGATAAACCCAACGATTCTGGTTTTTCAAATTTTTGTTGCCAAGGAGAAGCATTCAGATACTGTACCTGTTCTTCAACCTCTTCCTCTTCAATTGTAAAGTCCCCACGTAGAGCCTTTTCCAGTGTATCATCCATAAGCATGTGTTCAATTTTTACTTGCACAGCAGATTCCACTACATCTACTTTAAAGCATTGCTCTTCTTCTGTTGGAAATTGCATTGCTTTGAACACATTGAATGTGACATTCTGATCGTGCACTCTCATGGTGAGTTCTCCCTTCTGTACGTCAATCAATGTCTTTCCCGTTGCCAAGAATGGTCTCCCAAGAATGATAGGGATTTTCTTGTCTTCTTCAAAATCAAGGATGACAAAATCTGCTGGAAAGATTAGTTTGTCGACTTTTACCAACACATCTTCGACAATTCCTCGCGGATAAGTGATTGAACGATCCGCCAACTGCAGTGACATGTTAGTTGGCTTCGGCTCAGGAAGACCAAGTTGTAAGAATATAGAGTATGGCATGAGGTTGATGCTTGCTCCCAAATCGCACAAACATTTGTCGAACGCCAAATTCCCAATTATGCATGGTATAGTGAAACTACCAGGATCCTTCAACTTTGGTGGTAACTTCTGCTGCAATACTGCACTACACTCTTCCGTCAAGGCAACAGTGTTTAACTCTTCTAGCTTCAGTTTCCTAGATAGAATGCCTTTCATGAATTTGGCGTAGCTTGGCATTTGCTCCAGCGCTTCAGCAAAAGGTAAGTTGATGTGTAGTTTCTTAAAAACTTCCAAGAATTTAGCAAACTGTTTATCTGATTTTTGCTTCTGAAGCCTTTTAGGGAATGGTGGAGGAGGAAATACTTCCTTGTGAACACTGTCTGTCTCTGAACTGCTTTTCTCTTCTGAATCATTTCTTTTTTCCTTACTCGGCTCCTCCTGCGCAACTTTTTCTGCAGAAATTTCCCTCCCGGCAGTAAGGTGAGGCGCGCCCGCGCCTGAGGAAGCGCGCCCGCCCTGCACCTCCTGCCCAGAATGCTGACGTTCTTCGTTTTGTGGAATTTCGACCTCCTGATTGTTCGTAACCCTTCCAGAACGCAATGTAATAGCGTGTATTTGTTCCTTGCTTTCTTTCTTGCCTGGGTTAGCCTCTGTGTCACTTGGTAATTGTCCTTGAGGTCTGTGTAGAAGAGCACTTGCTAGTTGACCAATTTGATTTTCCAATGTCTTCAGCGTTACAGCTTGACTCTTATACATCATTCTCAGTTCCTCCATCTCTGACTTTTCATTTGAGTGCCCTTGTCCTCCCTGAGATTGTTGATGAAAACCAGGAGGGTTGTATGATTGTCTTGGTGCATAAGATTGTTGAGGAACAGAATTGTTGAAAGGCCTTGTTCCAAATTGCTGACCCTGCGATGGTTGTGGACTGGCATTCTGATTGTTGCTCCAACTGAAGTTAGGATGATTCCTGTTGTTGGAGTGATATGTATTAGGTGCCGGTTGTGTAGGTTTCTGAAAGTTGCCGACAAAATACGCTGAATCGCTAGAAATAACACACTGAGTTGTATCATGAGCACCTGCACATAAATCACAAACCATAGCGACTTGCTGAATTCCTGCCTTGGATAATGCGTCCACCTTTATAGATAAAGCCTGTAGTTGAGCTGTTATAGCAGTGGCAGCGTCCACTTCAAAAACACCTGCAGTTTTACTCTGCGGCAATCGCTGAGTAGGATTCTGATACTCGTTGGCAGCCATCATTTCAATCAAGTCATAAGCTTCTTCATAGCTCTTGGCCCAAAGAGCTCCTCCAGATGCTGCATCAAGCATAGGTCGTGAATGATTCAATCCATTATAGAAACCATTAATGACCATCCAATCTGGCATCCCATGATGGGGACACTTTCGAAGCATCTCTTTATACGTTTCCCAAGCTTCACACAACGTTTCTCCAGAATGTTGATTGAACTGTGTAAGAGCATTCCTCATGGCTGCCGTCTTAGCCATAGGAAAGAATTTAGTCAGAAACTTTTGTGCGAGATCCTCCCAAGTAGTTATAGAACCTGCTGGCAGCGAATGCAACCAGCTCTTTGCCTTGTCTCGTAGAGAGAATGGAAACAGCCTCAGTTTTATAGCATCTTCAGAAACCCCGTTGGTTTTAAAGGTATCACAGATCTCGATGAAGTCTCTGATATGCATATTAGGGTCCTCAGCAGGTGAACCCCCAAACTGCACAGAATTCTGAACCATTTGAATTGTGCCCGGCTTGATTTCGAAATTATTAGCTGCAATAGCCGGCCTAACAATGCTTGACTGAATGTCATTGATCTTCGGTTGAGAGTAATCCTTAAGAGCTTTCACTGGATCCCCCATTACTATTTCTGGTTCAATTTCTGGAACTGCAATTCCCTCTCCTTCGTCTAAGTGTTCTTCCAGTTTTTCCTTACTCGATTGAGAACGAGTACGCATACACGATCAATTACCTGAATTCACGTAACAAACAAGAACGATTAATAACAAATCTCAGTCAGTGATATCTAACGACCACTGATGATAAGCACATTAACTAAATAAAACAATGAACCGAGTCCCCGGCAGCGGCGCCAAAAACTTGTTCGCACTTTATTCACGCAAGAGAACGTGGTCACAAGTAATACAGAAATAAGTAGGATTCGTTCCCACAGAGACTCAACTTGCTTACGTTTAGTTCACTTATACACCAGAGTATGATTAACTACCACTGCATAAGAAAATAACAACTGGAGTTTGATTAAACTAATGATTAAAACTTAAAGAATTACTTATATTAAATAAACATGGGATTTTAACTTCATTAACTATCTCATCTAGAATCTTATGCCTTTTTCAACCTAGCATGTGAAAGTGATGATAACTGATCAGACCCTCTAAACTGATAAACGCCAACTTTCGTTGCACGCATACCCTCCTAATGAACATCCACAAAAGATAGAAGTCAAATAGTCAACCACTATACTTAGTCCCTATATGTCTATAGAGATTGAAAACATAATGGCTTAAGCACAAGAATCCATAAAATCACATAGTCAGTGCAAGACGGTTAGAATTACACCACAAATTAATACATGCTCTTAACATGCAAAAACCTATGCTAGCATGGCATGTTCTAAACCCTAGATCCACTTTCGCATTCACAAGGATTTAACAAACAATCATAAATGTTCGCGACGCATTTACAACGAATAAGCTTAACCATACTAGGATATCCATAACAATCACACACTTAGGCATAAAAACAATCAATATCTAGAATCGATAGAAAAATCCATTAAAACCCCATGACAACGATTAGCCCATAATTGGCCTAGCCGACATCATGGGTTCATATGAAAACATAGTAATTAAACAATTAAACATAAAAGACTGATATTAATTGCAAGAGTAAAAGAAACAACCGATAATCCACGTGTAGAAAATTACAAAAGAAAAATAGCTTGACGGCTCACAAAGTACTCTGCCTCTTGACTGATAATAAAACCCTACGTGCTTACTGAATTTTCTAGATAGATAATAATAATAATCCTTATGTTTTTATACTAGGTTACATAAAATAATGATCCATGGGCTTGCTGCTTCCTGGGCTTCAAAACGGACCAAACTGCAAAAATCAGCAACTGGAGCTCGGATGTGGCGCGGGGGCGCTTGGCAGGGCGCGGGCGCGCCTGCTTAAAGGAGCGCGGGCGCGCTTGCTGAAGGGAGGGCGCGCCTGCTGCTTCTGCCCTGCAGTTGAATTCCTTGAAACTTTGCTCCTTTAGCGACTCGTCTTGCCTTCTTTCGACCTCAACTCAAGCCTTGATCTTCCTCCTTTTAATTCCTAGCTCATGTACCACCAATTTATGCAAATATTCATCAATTCTCCTTCGCTTGGGAAACTGCACACCAAAAACATAAAACACATCAAAAGACACTAAATACTTGGGCACTAGCGATCAATTTAAGCCAAATTGGAACGTATATAGTGGACAAAAAAGTCCACTAACAGCTTTGGGGTGCATTCCATGGCTTTGAGTTTGTGGCAGGAGTGGAAACAAAGTCAGGAGGTTATTGCAGGTAGTACGCGAAAGACCCAGGTTGGTAGGAAACGATGGTGCAAACCGCAAGAAGGGTGGGTGAAGATAAATGTGGATGCTGCTTGTCAAGTTCAGTTGGGGGCCGTAGGAGTGGGTTGTGTTGTCCGTGATGACAGAGGGAGTTTTCTGCGTGCTCGAAGTGCCAGAATAAGGGGACGTGTACAACCTAGAGAAGCTGAAGCCTTGAGCCTCAAAGAAGCATTATTATGGGTGAGAAATTGGAGGACTCGGAGGTGTATATTTGAGATGGATGCGAAGCTTGTGGTAGATGCAATACATGGAAATAGAGGAAATTCTAACTTTCATACTATACTATTATAGAGGAGTGTCAGGAAATTTTTAAATACTTCGAAGAGGTGTTAATGGTGTTTGAAAATCGATCTGCGAATAATGTAACCCACTTGTTAGTACATGCTGCTTATTCTATGTCTGATCTTATGGAGTGGTTAAATATTGCTGCGGATTTTATTATTTTGTAACTTTATTTCGAAAGAAGTTTAATAGGTGGGAGAAAAAAAAATATAGCGCAACTTATCATCCCATATTAACTTTTAAAAAACATTAATCTAATATATAAGAGATTAGTAATGCTAGAGGCAGAGTGTGTTACCTTAAATATGGCGTAGTACTCATGATTTAATACTAAAATTGCATAATTGATTAATCAATATATGAAAATGAATTTTGTACCCAGTTAATTTCGTGTGACCTTTCTTCAAATCTTTGATTATTTCTTGAAATACTGTAGATATAGGGAGGGGATTTGATGTGAACATTGTCGACCTTGCAAGTTTAAACTTGACTTTTTTATCCAAGTGGAAGTTTCGAGCAGAGAGAGGATGGTGCCAAGTGCGAATCGTGTGTGTATGTATACACACGGGATACGTGGTGGGCGTTTCTGTATAATAAAAACTTATGGATCGATGAGAGAGATCCATGTATTTTAAAAAAAATTAAAATTTTAATATAAAATAATAATGAAAAAAAAAAGAACTTAAGATTAAGCTTCCGTTTGGTAGTACTGTTGAAAATTGTTGTGCTGTGAGAAAAAGTGCTGGTGGAAAAAGTGTTGTCGGGAAAAATAGATGACTGTTTGGTATTTTTTTTGATTTATGCATAATTTAAAATATAATATATAAAAATAATATTTTTGGGAATGTTTGATAATGAAATTGATATCTACTTCCTCTAAAAACTGAAAGCTGCTTTTTTCAAAAGTACGGGGACATGCTTTTGCTAACAGCAGCTTTTAGACCAAAAGCGTTTTTCTAGACAACAATTTTTAGAATTTACCAAACACCTTTCTGACAGATTTTCAGTAAAAAGATGATGTAACTGTTTATAACAGTAATACCAAACGGGACTTAAGATGTATCTTAGATAATTTTCTAAGATTTTAGTAAAAAATAATATTATAATAATAAATTTTTAAATGAATTACGATGTTACAAAAATACTCCTTACAGGGTTTTTTCTCCGTTCTCTCTCTTCTTACTTGTGCCGTCGTTGCTATCTCTAACTCCGACGGTGGTTTAATCACCGGCCGAAAGCCCCTTCATAATTTTGTTATTACTTCTTCTTCAATAAAATCGAGTTTTAGTTCCATAAGTTTCGAAAAAATCCAGTTGAGTTCTTCTTTTTGGCTTTCAGATTTACTACGGTTAAGAGCTCATATTTTCAAATAAAAATCAGTTTTGGATTCAAAATCTTCGGCCTAACATCATATCAAAATTTGGTGTCATTCCGAGATATTTAAATTTTTAGGATTTTTTATATCGCTTTGTGCGAGTTTATGGTTTATGTTGTTAGTTGTATCGCTTTATGCGAGTACTCTTGTGTTTGCTGTATTGAAAATGAATTATATGGTGTATTGAGAAATCTGAATATCCCGCATCTACAACACTTTTGGCATATATATAGCTGATGTTCAGCATGTAGATAGTTGGGGTGCGCTTGGGACAATGGTGAAAATCGCATGTGCTCATCTCTCACAAAAAAAATTGTTCATAACATGAGGTCTTGGTTACCTCTCAGCTCAGTTTTTGCAACTGAGTCCTCTGAATATTGCACTATCCATGAAATTACTCTGATGGTCAATTGTGAAGTTATTGTTTTCAGGGGAGATGTAAGTTGGATTGCTCAGAAGACCATTGCAATCATTTTTAATTTTCAGAATATTCGTATTCAGTTTGTTAAGTGATCCGGAAACAAATAGACTAATTGTTTAACTCGTTTATTTGTTTTTCAACCTGATTGCATGGTTAGCTGGGGGGTTTGTTCCGATTGAACATATTTCAAATTATTAATGTAATCTGCTTTAAATTTGGTCAAAAAAAACAGTTCTGACATATTTTCATATAAAATCATATTTATTATTTACGAGATTAGAGAACCTAAAATACATTTTAGGTAAGTTAGATGAGATATACATGATTTTATATATAAACATGCAAAATGTATTTTTGACAGATCATAATTATTTAAAATTTTATTAATAAACTACTAATTTATACTACAGAGTAATATCTTAGATAATTACCTAAGATAATATTAGGTTCTTTTTTCTAATCATTTACCGCAATTTATAACGCAATTGATTTTTTGCAGAGGGGGGCAAGGCGACGTGTATGAAACCGGCACGTGCGAAAATTTTCTACGGGCAAAGTCGACAATTCACAGAGTGAATCCCTCTATTACTATATACACTAGTAACAATACAAGGCCCATTCATCAACTCCACGGCGTAGATCCGAGGAGTTTGGAAAACCCTAGAATTTTATCACTCTCTCTCTCTCTCAAATTTTCTAATCTCTCCCCGTCTCTCTCTGATCAATCTCGCAATCAGGTACTCTCTCTTTCTCGATCCCACACTCATATCTCTCGTAACTGTTGTTCTTATACATGGTTAGATCTTATAATATGTGTGTGTTTGTGTATGGGTTTATGTTTGCTTGTATTGTGAACTGTGATTATTTTGATCTTTATTTCAGTAACTGTTGAATGATTTTGTGTGCCAATGTGATTTATGGATTTGTATGTGTGTGTGTGTGTAAAGTTTGTGATTTAGTGTTTGTGTTGGTTGAAATGATGTTCTTTGGGTATCTTTTTAAATGTTTTATTGAGTGGAAATGTTGGGTTATAGAGGAAAGATGATAAAGTTTGTGTCTTTTATACTTTTGGATCTCTTTTTCTTGTGGGTTATCTGTTGGAGTGTTGCTTAATACATACATGGGTTAACACTTATATATACATATTATTTGTGGTTTAGCTTATTAATTAGCTAAAACTAGAATAATTAATTCGGGTTCTGTTACGTTAAATGGAAAATTTCGCAATGTTGTATAAATTATTAATTTTCTAGCTGGTGTTTCCTTTTTATTGGTTTGAAGTGGATAGGGACGGTAGTTTGGTATTATGTTTTGTTGTTTGAGATCAATAGTTCCTGCAATGTTTTATGATTTAAGGATAAAACTGAGAAGGGGAATAAATTTGGTTGTTCGGTATTATGTTTTTGTTGTTTAGAATCTTGAGTCCAAGTGTCCAACAAGTTAGAAGTGAGATTGAGGATTACGAGTTCTATGATACAAAGTTGTGTGTATATCTTTATGACTTTTTTCCCCTTTCTTTCAGTTATGGCAGGATTGGCACCAGAAGGATCTCAGTTTGATGCTAATCAGTATGACTCAAAAATGAGCGATCTGTATGTACATTAATTCAGCATCTGTTACTTTATGTAAATTAGTAATATATTGCTTTGCCTTTTATTTGAAAGGTTTTATTTAATTGTGTATATGTTAATTTGTTTATATATATTGTCATGTTAATACTGTGTTCTGGTCTCTGGTTACAGGCTTGCATCTGAAGGGCAAGATTTCTTTACCTCTTATGACGAAGTTTATGATAGTTTTGATTTGATGGGCTTGCAAGAGAACCTCTTGAGGGGCATTTATGCATATGGTAGATCTTATTACACAGTCTTTTTTGTTGTTGATAAATATGTGATAGTCGTACTCGAATTTTGCTCTCTTACTCAGCATGTATCATTTGCATGTGTTATTGTGCCATCTGAGGTGAACTGACACCTCATTTTTTAACTTGCAGAGGGATTATATGCCATATTGATTATTCACAATTTTATGCAGGTTTTGAAAAACCATCAGCTATTCAACAAAGGGGAATTGTTCCTTTTTGCAAAGGTCTTGATGTCATTCAACAGGCTCAGTCTGGAACTGGGAAGACTGCGACATTTTGCTCTGGTATACTGCAACAGCTCGATTATAGTGTTGTGCAATGCCAGGCCCTAGTGTTGGCACCAACTCGTGAGTTGGCACAGCAAATTGAGAAGGTTATGCGTGCTCTTGGTGACTACCTTGGTGTGAAGGTTCATGCTTGTGTAGGTGGAACCAGTGTCCGTGAGGACCAACGCATTCTGTCAGCTGGAGTTCATGTTGTTGTTGGCACACCTGGGCGTGTTTTTGACATGCTCCGAAGGCAGTCTCTCCGATCTGACTACATCAAGATGTTCGTATTGGATGAGGCTGATGAAATGCTTTCTCGAGGTTTTAAGGATCAGGTTAGCCGCTGAACCTGTGTAGGATTTCATCTACTTTTTTATGTAATTATTGAAAGTGTTGCATCCTGTTAGTTATCTTACTTTATAGAAATAATTAATTATATCTTGCAATATCATCGCCCGTAGACCTGAAAATGTAAAAATAATACAGTATATGCTACATTTTTTAAATATACGTAATACGTATGTTGTTTTATTAATTTGGTTTACAGGCTTACTTCAGTAGTAAGATAAGTTAGATTGTTGTATTTGTTGAGCTTTCTTTCTTTCTTTCATTAGAACACGCTAATGATCTTTTATCTGCCACCAGATCTATGATATTTTCCAGCTCCTTCCTCCCAAGGTCCAGGTTGGGGTCTTCTCTGCTACAATGCCTCCTGAGGCCCTTGAAATCACAAGGAAGTTCATGAATAAGCCAGTGAGGATTCTTGTGAAGCGTGATGAGCTAACTCTTGAAGGTATTAAACAGTTTTATGTCAATGTTGACAAGGAAGAATGGAAGCTGGAGACACTTTGCGATCTTTATGAGACTTTAGCCATCACCCAGAGTGTTATCTTTGTGAACACTAGACGGAAGGTTGACTGGTTAACTGACAAGATGCGAAGCCGTGATCACACAGTCTCAGCTACACATGGGGACATGGATCAGAACACGAGAGACATAATCATGCGCGAGTTCCGTTCTGGGTCTTCCCGTGTTCTTATCACCACCGATCTTTTGGCTCGTGGTATTGATGTCCAGCAGGTCTCCCTTGTTATCAATTATGATCTTCCAACTCAGCCTGAGAACTATCTCCATCGTATTGGACGTAGTGGACGATTTGGAAGGAAGGGTGTGGCCATTAACTTTGTTACAACTGATGACCAGAGGATGCTGTTTGACATCCAGAAGTTCTACAATGTGGTTGTCGAGGAGCTGCCATCAAATGTTGCTGACCTCCTGTAACAAAATTTTACTTCCTGTTGGTGAGAAAGATGTCTGGTTTTTACTTCCTCAGAACTATTTATTGAGTAGGTTAAATGTTTACGTTTAGAGATATGTACGAGCTTTACTCTAAAGTTAGCTGCATGGTTTCTATAGTCTGTTTGTGATGAAGGATCTGTTGCATTTTTTTTTTGCAAACCAACGTTTGTATCTTAATGTCTTTTATTTTATGTGTTGGTGCACGTGGTTCTTCTATTGGTTCTGAGATAATTTATTTATCCCGGGAGAAATTTTTGAAACACTTTAAATAATATTTATGATTTATTTGTGATTGATGCAGAAAGGTTTGATTTCAGTTTATGTAATGACCTTAACTAAATGATTTTTAGGGAGGGTAAAATTTTTCTGAACATTTTTTTAAAGTCTAAATCGTATATTAACTAAATGGAGCAGTCCTTTTGTAGTGAATGACAATGATAATAGAGTTTTTATTCGCCCCCAAGTAAGAAACTTGTTACAAAATATCTTAAAGAGGCTTTTACTTGAATGAGTCCCAACTTAAAAGGCATCGAAAGTAAAATAAAAAGAGTATCATACTCCCAAGTAATTACCTAAGGATGAATTATTTAAGGTTAAAATGATTTTTCATATAAATATACTATAGCTTTATTGTAATTACACAAAATTTTATATATTTACAAAAATGACATAACCATTAGAAAACATTATGGGCTTTTTTCTCAAATAAAAAACATAAAAGAGTGTACAAATTAGACTTTATCTATTAATTTATTTGTTGCTTTTAAATTATTTAACTTACATTCATCATCAAGTCGGCTGAGAAATAGCGGCAGTACCCTCCTCACGGTCCAATATTCAATTCACTTGCGTATATACTATATAGCAGACACGACTCGCTGCTTTCTCCCAATGACATGAAATATAGACAAGATCATTTGAATTTATATAGCCCACCGTCTATGATTAATCAAATCTATCTGATAAGATATTTTTGGTTGATTTTATATATAATATTATAGAGTATCGATGTTTATGATTTTCGACTTTAAAACGACGTACAATCTTATTTTTTCTGAAGAGAATTGATGGGGAACCAAAAATATTTTCCAAAAACTCTTCCCAAATGACCCCGCATGTATGACATATCTATCCAACTCAGCACCTTTGTTATTATGCAAATTTAATTTACCACGTTTCTATTTTTAAGCTCTTTTTTCCTGGTCTCTTTTTTCTTGATCAAAACCTGACTTATCGTATTCACTGTTTGTCTTCTTCTTTGATACATTTATAATATTTTATACATATATATATATATATATAACTTTGTTAAGTTATGGATAAAGAAGGGGAGAAGATGATGGGTTCAAATATTTAAACTCTAAATTGATCACAAGTACTGTATATTTATTTAAATTTGATTTTTTTATTAACAATAGTCTCGTATATATACTTATACAAAATAATGGCATGACATTTTTTCCCATAATATAGATATGGAGGAACAAAAGCTGGATGATACATCATGTATACAACCCTTTGAAGTTGAACATATAAATAAGGTGGAAGAACCAAAAGCTGGAATGGTTTTTGATACATACGAAGAGCTTGTTCACTATTATGAAAGTTATGCAAAACAAGAAGGATTTGCAGTTTTTAAAAGGTCGATTTCGAAAGATGATAATGGAGGAAAAATGTACGGAATTCTATCTTGTTACAGGGAAGGTAAGAGACCCTTCAAAGTCCAAAAATGAATTTCGCATGAAACCAATTGGAGGAACAAATTGTAAGGCTAGACTTAATCTGATTATTGGTCCACAAGAAAAATGTGTAATCAGTTCTCTATTTTTGGAGCACAACCATTCTTTGAGTCCAAACAAGTCTTGATTCTTTCGGTCAAATCGAGTAATAAATTCACATATAAAAAAGAAGTTTGAAATTAATGATATAGCTGGAATTAGACCAAATAAAAGTTACCGCTCCATAGTTGTTGAAGCTGGTGGACCTGAAAATGTGCCATTTTTGGAGAAAGATTGTAGAAATTTTCTTCATAAAGTAAGACATTTACGGCTTGGCGAGGGAGATGCAAATGCTATTAACAATTATTTTCTTAAAATACAAGCGGATAATTCTAAGTTTTTCTATGTAATGGATTTAGATGAAAAAGGTAGACTAAAAAATATATTTTGGGCTCATGCGCGGAGTAGAGCTGCATATGATGAGTTTGGCGATGTCATTACTTTTGACACTATATATTTAACAAATAAATATGCCATGCCATTCGCACAATTTGTTGGAGTTAATCATCACGGACAATCAATTTTACTTGGTTGTGGGTTAATTTCAAAAGAGTATACATATACTTTTACTTGGTTATTTAATTCTTGGTTAACATGTATGTATGGTCGTGCTCCAAATGCAATAATTACTGATGAAGATAGGGCTATGCAGAATGCAATTCAAAAAGTTTTTTCGCATGCTCGTCACAGATGGTGTTTGTGGCATATAATGAAAAATTTGCCTGAAAAATTAAAGGCACATAAAGAGTATGATTCTATCAAGTTTGACTTGAATAATGCAGTTTATAATTCTCTAAGTCGATGGGAATTTTATGATGATCGAAAAGTATAAACTACAAAGTAATGATTGGTTACTTGGCTTGTATGATGAGAGGGAGCTTTGTGTGCCAATATATGTGAAAGATTGTTTTTGGGCTTGGATGTCAACCACACAACGAAGTGAGAGTATGAATGCATTTTTTGATGGCTACGTGAACTCTAAGACTACATTGAAGAAGTTTGTTGAACAATATGAGAATGCACTTGCATGTAAAGTGGCAAAGGAGAATCAAGATTTTAGTTTATATAATTCTATGTATCCTTGCATAACTGATTTTGAAATGGAAAAAGAGCTCCAATTTGTTTACACAAACTCAAAATTTAAGGAGTTCCAACAAGAAATAAAAGGAAAACTTTATTGTGAAGTGTCCCCAACTTAAAGTAATGGTTCAAAGTACAAGTTTACTGAAAATTGTAAGTTTTGAGAAAAGAGAAGGCATGTAACTTTTGAGGTTGAATTTGACGAGAAAAATGTAGAAGTGATATGTAATTGCAAGTTATTTGAGTTTAGGGGGAATTTTATGCAGGCATGCGATTTCATTGCTCATCCATAAAAATATTTATCATCTTCCAGCTAAGTATATATTACGTCGATGGAGAAAAGATGTCAAGAGATGTCATACTCGTGTTAGCATTAGTTATAATGCTATATCTGTTAAACTTGAAGCACAACGATTTGAGAAAATGTGCAATGCTTTTGAAGAGGTTGCTGATTTAGTAGAAGAGAACGAGTCGAAATGTACAAAAGTTATGGGATGGATAAATGATTTAAAGAAAAATTTGCATGATGAAAATAATTGTACTGGTCTTGACTCTGCACCTTCTTTAAGTGATAATGAAACTCCAACCACTGAAATGACTACTGATGTAGTTGAGAAACCAAAGATAAGTAGTCCGTTGGTTGTAAGAAGTAAAGGACGCCCACCGATTAAAAGGAAAGAGTTTGTGGTAGAAAAAGTTGTTAAAAAAAGAAAAAACGTAAGAAAAATGTAATTGATGAAGAAAAGGTTGAAAATGTTGAAGTGTCCCAGGTGAGTAATGTAAAGAGTTTTTTTTTTATCTTTTCTCAATTAAAATTTTTGGATATGTGAACTTGCTTTTGCAATGTGCAGATTAGTCAAGGTATAGCTTAAAGGAGGCTAATGATGAAGTTCTTAATATGTCTCTGTACCATGTAAGTTTGTACTTGATATCAATTTTTTTATAAAATAATTAGCCTTGTATATGGTTTTTTTATGCTTTTGTATGACAAATTCACAGCATGACATTGATCAGCAAGTTCTCCAGATGAGTAAGAAGAGTCATATAACACATAATAATTATTTTCCACCAAGTACTTCCCATGTACAGGAAAATTTAAGCTCTTTGTGGCAAGGTCCTCCAATGAATAATCAGAATTATATATCAAATTATAGCTATCATCCACCAATTGATCCTTCATATTTTTGCACTCAGAGTGTTTCTGTATTTGCTAGCACGCTATAAATTCCTCCATTTGATTATCAGGTGCGATATATAAAAACTTAAATCTTTACTTAAATTTTCTTATCTACTGCAATCATTTTAATTTTTTAATTTTTAGTATTTCTAGGAACTTTATCCCCAAGTACGGAACAATGATCGTGATAATGCAAATAATAATTTATCTGAAGGCTGAATCATGGAGATGGAGAAGTGTCAAGTCCAAAAATGAAAGTTCTTTAGTTTCAGTACATTTTTTCTACTTCTCTTTATATTAGTAGCTCTATCCCTGAAATACACTTTATATGGATAATTTAGTTCAAAAATTGTATTCAATTCTGGAATTTGAGATGCATTGCTCATATAATTTTTATGTAGTAAGCAAAAGTCATATGTAAAATTTTATGCACTTCTGCAACTTGGATAATTTATAAAAGACAATAAAGTTATGCACATGTAGTATGTAGAGGTGTAGATGTGATATATAGTCCATGATTTTATGGTACACGCCATAATTTTTTTGCTAGAGCCATTTGTTTTTTTTAAAACATTAATTTGATATGTTTGTATGGCTATGTGATTCTAAACACAAGTTTGTTTAGACTTTATACATTAGAAGGTGTTTGAGTCTCAATATTTTCAAAATTTAAAGTAACAACTCATTTCAAAGTTTCATTTTTTAAGTAAAAAGTACATATGAAATAAAGGTATCTTATATTCAACTTGATCTTATATAAAATTTTGCAATCATATAAATGCAAACTCGTTGATACTCATATAGGCATTTAAACAAACACATAAAGAGCAAGTTTATAATCAGAGGTAGTCGTCTCTCTAATACTGAGTTCTAAGATCCTCAAATGGTATTATTTAACTATCTTTAATTATTCAATATACACAAATTTTCAAGCTTAAATTGCTAATCAAATTTCATCAGTAAAAAAATCGCAAGATACCAAATTGTCAAATACTAGATTTACATACAAAAAAGAATAAAATATGATAAGTCTAAATCGTAGGATTTTATCAGGAAAAATGGGGTTTTATCAGGGAAAAAGAACTTGAAAATAGGAACATGGTAAATTAAATTTGCATAATAACACATGTGCTGAGTTGGATAGACATGTCATACATGCCAGGTCATTTGGGGAGAGTTTTTGAAAAATATAGCGATTATAATGTAGTCAAACTAATATGTTTGACTAAGCTTATAAGTGACTTATAAACTGAAAAAGTTGGTATATATGTACTTTTTCTGAAAATAAGTAACTTATTTTCAAATTTGGAAATAAGATTTGGTCTTAAATTTCTAAAATAAATATTAATTTTCAAAAAAAATATGAAAATACTTTTAAAAAAGGTAACTTATTACTTATAAGCTAAGTCAAACACCCCCATAATCATAATTTGACGAGCGATGGATTAATTCGATTGCAACCAGATCGGAAAAAAAGCGATTGATTATAAATCACATTTAGAAAAAGGCAGGCAAGGCAAGGCAAGATACTTCTCGACTCCAAAATGTCAAATGAGGTTGTGCTACATGCTCCTCAACAAAGTACATACATATCTATACTATACTAAAATTTAGGGTTAAATATCAAACAGATCACTGACTGCGTCCAAATGTATCAAATAGTTACTAATTACAAATTTGACTCATTTTGGTCACTGATTGCGTCCAGATGTATCAAATAGGTGATTGATTGCAAATTTGACTCATTTTGGTCACTGATTGCACAAATTTGACTCATTTTGATCACTGATTGCACAATTTGACTCATTTCAGTTTTCCGGCCACCTTGAAAATTTTCCGACGAAAAAAAATATGCACAAAAAAATCCGAAAAAAATTTATATGTAGTAAAACACCCCGACTTTGAATCTCCTAAACTCAGAATTATCGAAAGGAAATTCAAAACTTAAAATCAAAATTAAATAAATCTTGACCCAAATTTATTTAATTTCGATTTTGAGTTTTGAATTTGATTTCGATAATTCTGAGTTTAGGAGTTCAAAGTCGGGGATATAAATTTTTTTCGGATTTTTTTCTGCATATTTTTTTTCATCGGAAAATTTTCAAGGTGGCCGGAAAACTGAAATGAGTCAAATTGTGCAATTAGTGACCAAAATGAGTCAAATTTGTGCAATCAGTGACCAAAATGAGTCAAATTTGCAATCAGTCACCTATTTGATATATCTGGACGCAATCAGTGACCAAAATGAGTCAAATTTGTAATCAGTCACCTATTTGATACATTTGAACGCAGTCAGTGATCTGTTTGATATTTAACCCCTAAAATTTATGATAACTGATTTTTTTTCATTATTATTTCGAGTTTTTTAACGTAGAATAAAATATTTTTAAAAAAACTATTTTAAATACAGATGAGTAATATAACTCCATAATTCACATAAAAAATCATATATTAATATTACAAAATAATTTCCAAAATAAAGAAATATCAGGGGTTCTTGCCACATGTATGAGTTACAAAAATAATAAAAAATTGAACTTAAATACATGTGAGCTAGCTTCTTCACATTCTGCACTTCTCCGTAACAAACTGTATTGTATGTATATATGACTCCTACATACATTGCATCACACTCACTCATAAACTTCCAAACACCATCATATCTTTCCAAACCATCTGACATCATCACCCCTCTCTCTCTCTCTATAACTAATTCAAACCCTCACCTATACATACAACTCCTCTGTGTCTATCTTTGTCTTTCACCGCCACTACAACTTCTCGAGATTTCCACCACTGTGATGGTGTGTAAATATTATGCATGAGTTTTCTCTTTATATTTAACTACTCGTCGTTATACTCGCCGGAAACTGTGGAAACAATGACGGCGACTACTGAATCGGATCTCGGAGAGAGTGTGAGGAGACGAATTAGCGTTGTTGATGCATCGGAGAGTGATCGGAGTCGGATCGGAGAGGCGCCGGAGTTGAGAGACGGAGAGAAGGATAGGAAGGAGATGGAGGATAAGGAGAAGGAGAAGGAGGAGATTTCGAAGTTCGCGCTCCGGCCGTCGGCGCCGGCGCACAGGAGGATTAAAGAGAGTCCGCTTAGCTCTGCTTCTATATTTAAGCAGGTTTTTAGCTTTTCTCTCTGTAATTATATATGTCAATTGACTGAAAGTTTAATTTCTTTTTTTTATTTTATTTTTGATTCTATTTTTGCTTCATTTTTGTTTGAATATGTGTTACTGTAATTACGAACTCCTGAACTTGGTGTTGTTGACGTGTGTGTGTGTGTGTGTGATAAGAATCCAGAATAAGAAGCTGTTGTTATTATTATGAAGTAGTTATAAAGTAGTTGGAATTATAGTAGTTTCTCCTATCGACTTTACTCAAATTTAGCTAAAAGCATATGTAAATTAAATTTTGGAATTTTGTGAATGTAGTGCGTTATATGAAAAGTTGTTGCTTGAAAGTGTAGAATGAGGTCCATGTCTCTTTAGTACGTGTAGACTTGGAAACTCATAACTGAAAAGGATTGTGCAAGTTTTGCTGGAATGCTTAGAGTCAGAATTGTAGTTCTTACCAGAAAGATTTGTGTTTTACATATATCTCTAGAAATTTTTATTTAAAGTTTGATTATGAAATGTTATTGTATAGAATTATTATTGATCTTTAGTAGATTCATTATGCATCCTTTACCTCAAAAGGATAAGAACTGTAATAAAATTATAATTTGTAAGGACTAGAATTGAAGATGACAGAGGGAAAAAATTATAATAAAATATCAACGAAAAGGATTGTTTGACACGCAGCGGAGAAATTGCACCTACTGTTAGTACAAATTACTAATTAGTTAATATTTCAATATACTTCCGGCTTGCAGAATATTGCCGCATTCATTATATGTATTCTCAGTAAGCAAAACTAAGTTGAAATGTTGAATCCTGAAGTTTGTGTTCCTAGATTCATAATTCTGTTTAGTAGTTTATCCTAAAGTAATTGAACAGGATGTATTTACAATTTCCTGGATATAACATCTGTTAGAGGCGATTTAAAGGTTTTTTTGGAGATTAGATGATTAATTTAGCCCATTTTCACTGCCCGTGCTTTGTAATTTCTGTTAAAGAAATGATGTCAACAAATGAACATCTAACTGTATGCATGTTAATTTACATTGGTTCTGCAGAGCCACACAGGTATCTTCAACCTCTGTATAGTAGTGCTTGTTGCAGTAAATAGCAGGCTTATCATTGAGAACCTGATGAAGGTAACTTACTTATGTTCATCCTTTGCATTACTTTTTAGGATAGGAAGTTTTCCAAGTTGTTGATTTTACAAGTCTTCTTTTATGTCAATTCTTACTATGGATTCAATATGCAACACTTGTCATTGATTAGTCACTAAGCACTCGGCAGACATCCCTATTCCTTCAGATGACTACACTACTATTATTTTTTTTGCAGTACGGCTTATTAATTAGTTCCGGTTTTTGGTTTAGTTCAAGATCATTGAGAGATTGGCCCCTTCTTATGTGCTGGTAATGCTTTAACTATTTCTCTACTAGTTATTTTATTTTCTTACTTTATTAAGGAAAATTACAATTGTGCCCTGTTTTATGTTGATTATTCCTTGATAAATCTTTTACTAGTCAGAGTAACTTATTCATTAGATTGACATAAAATCCTTTGTTTGATTAAATCAATTTCAGTATTAGCTTAGGGATTTTTCCGCTGGCTGCGTATCTTGTGGAAAAGCTGGTACGTAGAAAGTCTATCAATGAAAAGGTATGTGACTTAATTCTTATGTAGCCTTCACTTGAATACAAAATTAGTGAATATATATATGACTACATTGCCAGTTTTTAGAGTTTACATCGAACTTAGTTCAAGGAAAGAGACTGTATGGGATGAATAGAATGGACCTCCACATCTTTCTCCATCAACCTAGAGAAGGCATATACCCGTGGAGTCCTGAGAAGAGTTTATATCAATTAAATATATCGATAAGATGTAGCTAAATCAATATGTCCAAAATAAGAATATAGCTAAAATATGCATGTCAGATGAATTTGTAACGAGATGAGAAATTATTAGAATAACCATCGTCGATATTTGGTTGTTAAGTAAAAGGCTTTGATTTCATTTCTGTAGAAGTTGGTTAACTTGAAAGTTGTGATTCTGTATAATAGTCCGTTTTTCTTCTTCTATGTTTCCTAATGAATAATACACTGCTATCTCTGTTTGTGATATATTAAATACAAAGTAACTAGAGAGTTGGAAATCTTTGTAAGGTATCCTTCTTTAGTAGACATGAGAAACATACTGGTGGAGGAGTTTATGGTGCATTGCTGCATACATAGGCATGTTTAAGAGTTCACATAATTCTATGGCTGTTTGGATATGTATATTTGGTAGACTTGTTCTGTAAAATTTATCTATCTGTAAAGGAGCTTACTTCATCTTATTTTTGCAGATCGCAGTTGCTTTGCATATAACAATAATTACAACTGCATTATTGTATCCAGTCTATGTGATTTTAAGGTTAGTTTTTTGTTCTTTATGGTTTTATCCATTTTTTAGTAAAACCAATTTTTTCTCTTAGAAGACACTACGAGGAGTTGGTCAAAAGAAAAGTAAAGTCGATGAAGCCAAGTATTATAGATTAAATAAAAAGTAAATTGCTATCCAATATGTGTTCTGTTCACAATGCAAAGTTTGTCTATGTGGTGGTTGTTCCAAAAGCTATAATTGACGTCTTGAATATCTAAGATGGACCATACACATCCTTGTGTCTGAGTGTGTAATGCGCAAGCAAGATTGTAAACCTCGTGCTTATTAGTGAACTGATGGTAGTAAGAGTAGAAGTATTCTGTGACGCTCCTGTGCAAATTAAATCTTCTTTTCTATGTAATAAAAATTAACTAGTTAACTACAGGGCACCCTTTGTTTTTACTTCTGAAATATTCATTAACTTAATCTAGTTTCAGAGTTATAATGTGCATTTTAAGATGTTTATGAAAGTTATGCTTGCAGTCCCTGTATGAATGTGAGTAATGATTTTAAATTTCTATATATTTCATCAATTCGATGGGAGCCTTTTGAACATAAAGATTATGTTTAAGAAAATTATATTGTGCTTCATTCCCATGGATGGTATAAAAGTTCAATTAGAAAATGCATGCCTGCAGCCATCGAACTGCTGTATTCTGTCAAACAGCCTATAATTCCACTCGAGTGAAATTTTGTTCAAGTTTTTGCAGTCCGACTACGAGATGTAAACAAATAAACAGAATGATAATGAAATATAGAGAAGAGGATAAATCAATAAAGATATTATCTAACTGGTTATATTTTTTCTCTCAATATGTGCAGGTGTGATTCTGCTGTTCAATCAGGTCTCACATTAATGTTATTTTCTTGCATTGTTTGGTTAAAGCTGGTATCGTATGCACATACTAATTATGACTTGAGAGCACTGGCAAACTCTGGTAAGGTAAAGACCAGAAGTTCTCTCTCTGATGCTTTTCTACTGTATTACATGTACCTTTAGACTTCTGAACTCAAACTAGTCTGACTGATGTCGTTTTTCTTCCATTAGATAATTGAAACATGTAGCTTTAAAGAGTGGAGTATGTATTTTATTATGATTCATCTCCTAAACACGAATTCTAGTACAAGAAAACTGCATACAAGAGCATCAAAAGTGGCTGTGTTTAGATCACACAACATAATTTCAATCCATGTCCATTTCCATCTTGATTAAATAGACCTTAATTGTTTTATCTGATTTGTGAATTTAAAGATCAACTTTTTTACCAGATTTTATTTGAGGATACCTAAAGTCCTGAGATATTTTTGACTAACCTGAGGAGAAGAGATTCCTCTAGTGTTATTACATATTCTAAAGACTTGCACGTATTTCCTTCGAGACGTTTGCTTGATAGTTGATACACAGTATTCAATGTTGCTACTTTAAAAAAAATATAGATAACAAATTGTGTAATTATTTATACAAGCCAAGGCTCTTAAATTCATTCGGGGGTATCCTTTACTGCTGAATAGGGGTGTTGGTTGTCCACCTTAGACTGTTTGTTGGTTGTAGCTTCATGTTGACTTGCCATTTTTTGTTGATAAATTCTGTAGACTATATGTTATGCGACATATTGTGATTGTAGTCCATTATAGTGATATTCTGTAACTGTTTTCTTAGGGTAAATTTTTGTCTAGTATGTTGAATGAGGACTACTCGGACCAAGTTAGCTTTAAGAGTTTGGCATACTTCATGGTTGCTCCTACATTATGCTACCAGGTAACTACACTCCATTACTGTACATCGTACAATCATGAAGTTGTATTATTTGAGCTTCACCCAAGTATTATGTTGAATGTACTGTATAGTATGCTATAGTTTTCATTCAAAGCTACAAAGACATATATAGTGATTTTGGTAATATTCCATTATTCCTGCTAAGCACTCAAAGGATTTTGCATCTGCACCTACACATACTCATCTTGCCATTAATGCACCCATATCAGTAAACCCAGTATATCGTTGGTTCAAAGATGTTCCGAGTTTGATTGTACAAGACATGTCTGTATGACCAGTATATCGTGCTTAGCATACGTGACTACGTGAGTTAATTGATAGTGTTGAGATTGTTTTCAAATCTTATATGATTTGTAAGACTTGAATTAATTTTAGGAAGTATACGGGTTACATATTTCAATGATACTTATTTGTGCTACTGTTTCTTTTGCGATTTTAATAGTACTACAGTATTAAAAAGTTATAAAGCAATTTATTGATATTCCCAATTACAGAAAACATCATTTTTTTAAGTATGCAGTCGAAAATCTATCCTTCATTTGTTCAATAGGTACTATTGTTAGCTAGACTGATATTTTTCATAATAACATTCTGTAATGAGTGATTAAGCAATTTATTTCATTTTCTGATTTTATCAAAAAGCAAATTACAAGCTAAAATATATGTTTGAGCGATTGTCATGCCAGTTCTGTGTAAATGTTAATTATCCTTGCTATTTTTTCTTTCCTGGAGTTGTTTCTTTTGGGGTAAGATTGTTATTTCTATGACTCGTTATGTCTACATGTTTCTCAAATTGCTTTTGGCTAGGAAGTTCACGTTCGTTGTTTTTTCTACTATGTTATTAAGTTTTGTTGACTTTAAGTGGGTGGAGAAGAAAGCAACTTACATAGTTTAGCAGATTAAAAGAGAAACCATTAGTGACAAGTGCACTCCAAGTTTATAAATTTGTCATTTACTGTGCAGCTAAGCGCAAAATGAGTTGTATGATGTAGCGATAACTGATATAATTGCATTACGAAAACAAAATATCCAGAAAAATACATGCATCACTTAAATTTATAGAGTTACTTCTTTTGTGAGATTCCCATTTATATATTGATGTAGTACGGCAGGGAAAAACCAAATCAATAGCAGTATAACAATGAAAACTAGGCTAAAATTTGAAAAAATGGCTACTCTGTCATTTAGAAAATAATGATGGATCGTAGATACATTTCAAGATTTCACAATTTAAGTAGAAACACAAGTTAGATTTATTTTTCTGTATGAGGGACCATAAACAATTTCCTGCTAAATTGTGCATATATGAAGAGGTTTAGTCTTGCTGAGACACTGATTTGTTTGCAGCTAAGCTACCCCCGCACTGCAAGTGTTCGCAAGGGCTGGGTGCTACGCCAATTCCTCAAGTTGGTAGTAGTTACAGGGCTTATGGGGTTCATTATAGAACAAGTAAGTATGGTGAAATGTTAGCATGTTCATTCATATTTTATGGGTATTCTCATAGTAATAGGATAAATTTTCTGTGGTTATCTAACTTGGTTCTATTGTTTTAATGTTGCAGTACATTAATCCAATTGTCAAGAATTCTGAACATCCTCTTAAAGGGGACATTTTGTATGCTGTGGAGCGAGTTCTGAAGCTTTCTGTCCCTAATTTATATGTTTGGCTGTGCCTGTTCTACTGTTTTTTCCACCTGTGGTATATTTCTCGCTTCATATAGGTCCCCTTGAATATTTCTTTTGTTAACTGCTGTCAAGTGGTACACTGGTACCTATGTGTATGTTTTTCTGTTCACGAATTTTAGCCACCAGGTTACCTCCATGGGCCAAGCACATGCTCTGTCTGAATTATTCATTATGGAGTGGCCATCTGTAAAATTTCTGAAAAGAAATTGGAAAAGCCAAAAGTTATATTGGAAAAACTAAAATTTGCTATTTTTCTAAAATATCAATTTACTTCCTTTAAGATCCAATCATATTACATAATAAATAAGAAGTTAATTACCTAAGTTTATCCTGCAAAGTCCTTGGTATTAATTTTATTTGTAGAATTAAACTATTAGCTGTTCCTCTTACTTTGAGTCTTTGATATATATAACTTGCAGCATTTTTTACTATTTGACTGGGTTTTGACATTTCTATATATTGTTCTCTTAAGCACATTGTTATCCTTCATATTTCCAATTTATTCCAGTTTTTCTAGAAATTTCTTCGGATATGAATCATCGCCATTGATTTGTGGTAGTCAGTGATTCTTACATTCAATTTTTTTATGAAGGTTGAACATACTTGCCGAGATTCTTCGTTTTGGTGATCGCGAGTTTTACAAAGATTGGTGGAATGCAAAAACTGTGGAAGAGGTAGTTTCATATACTGTAAAATTTTCATTTTTTTAATAACCTTGTCCAGCCATATTTTGCTGAACTTTGCTTGTTTTCCTTTCTTCATAAATCACTTACTCTACTTTGGGTGCTGTCGTCAGTATTGGAGAATGTGGAATATGGTATGTCACACTCATCTCTCTTTACTCTATTGGATTATTTTCTCCTCGTCCGCGGCTAGATTAAACCTGTATTATGCGTCATTAGTCTGTATTTTAGGAGCGTTTGAGCATGCATATGAAAAAGTAGAATATAGCACTTCTGGTTCAAATTTATTATTATAATAATAATAATGATAGGTAATGAATATAGGGAAGATTTTTGGAGTTGACATACAAAATAGATTATCTAAATCACTAGGACACATTATTTTATAATATTTATAGGGAACCAACTGGGACATTGTTGGACTTGCTCTTATAGCATCCAAATCTTGAAGTGTAAATAACTGTAGCGGGCTCTGTTACTCCGACACGGCACTTCCGGCCGGCGTACCCGTGTCGTGTCGACACGGGACACGACACGGAATACGTACCGGATTCGTCGGTTTAAAACCCGACATTTCTTCTCCGTTGCCGGAAAAATTTAAAGGTCGTTGGGAAAAAAATCGTCATCTTGCATAGAGATTAAAGACGAATGGTTTACATAAAAGGAAAGGAAAAAGTACACGAAGGAGAAGAGGACTGAAAGAAACGAAAAGTTTATGAAGGAGACGATAAAATAGAAGAAGAAGAAGAAGAGACGATGAAGTAGATTTGTAGTCTGTGTATATCCTGTATAATGTATTATTAATGTATCTGGACTGTCCTTTGTCCAGATCCATTTTTTACTTAAAAAGTTGAATCCAGCTGTGACATGACTTTATGATTTATAATATTATTATGTTTATATGTTATATAAATCAACTGTAAGTCTAACACGTGCACTACACATTTGAACATTTTTAATTTCTTTAACAACAGTCTTAAGTATAATTTTTTTTCTCTAAATAATTATTCGAAATAATTTTTTTTCTTTATTCTTATTATATAAAATATATAATTTAATTTAAATTGTGCCGTATCCCCGTACCCGTGTCCTAAATTCGGACGGTGTCCCCGTATCCTAAATTTTCAAAACTAACGGATATGTGTCGTGTCCGACACTCCGTACCCGAGTCCGAGTAACATAGGTAGCGGGGTTAATCTTACAAATTCAGCTCCATTCTTTTGTATTCAAAAAGTACAGAAAATCTTAATTTAGGAAAAGAAATGCAAAATTTATTTAAAAAAGATCAAAACTATACTGAATTCCTGTAATATGTTATATATGTATATTGATGATAATTGTTCCTGAATGCAGCCTGTTCATAAATGGATGGTCCGACATATTTATTTTCCCTGCCTAAGGAATGGCATGCCAAAGGTAATTCGCCTTCCCTCTCAGGTTGTAAATAGGTTGTATTAGACTCTCCTCTCACATGTATGTGTCCTATTAATAGCTCAATGTGGTTGTCATTACGAGGTTTATGAAGCTCTGATATATCTGTTATAACCTTCTCATACAGAGCGTTGCTATTGTAATTGCTTTCCTCGTTTCAGCTGTTTTCCACGAGGTATGATAAATGATTCCAATTATCTCAATCTCTGTGAGTTGGTTATGATGCATAATATCATATCATATCCTAGTAAAAAGCATAAACATTATGTATTATTTTTTGTTTCTCCGCAGCTATGTATTGCTGTTCCCTGCCACATATTCAAGTTTTGGGCTTTTATTGGAATTATGTTCCAGGTACCTTCATATAACTGTATATTATATAAAACTGAATATTACTAGGCTGCAACACATGTATTCAGTGAATTATACATTATTGAATAGGTTCTTGTGGTTTCTTATGGTCTACACGTGTATTTATGGAGAAAATAAATCCCTATATATATTTTTTTAAATGGTTATACCATACAGGGTTCTGGGACTAAAGGTTTTATGAATTTTATTATATACTTTGAGCAGGTTCCATTGGTGGTAATCACAAAGTATGTGCATGATAGGTTCAGGAACTCTATGGTATGCCTTCTTTTTCTTCTACAATTCTGTGGTATGTTGTATTATATACCTTAGGAGCAATGAATTTTCGCTAGTCAATGTTTAATGAATTAAAAAGTTGAAATATTAAGGCATTTTTCTCCAACATTAGTTGTTGTGGCCCTTAATTCTTAGTTGTTTGCAGATAAAATACAAATACAACACCAAATTTATTTATGTAAAATCATATAAGCTCCTTCAGAAAAGTTTTTACTGAAAAACTAGTACCAAAGTTGGAACAAACCAGGTCTTAACATTCACCCTTGAAGAAGGCTACGATGCTAGGAATGGTTTTATATCTTTCCGGGCCAGAAAGGGGAGTCTATAAACAGGGTGTAGTCATTTCTGAGTAATTATAGGCTGAAAGAGAGGAAATTAGAGTTGTGCCTAAAACGATGGTACTTGTAGTTTTAGACTTCCTGCAATGAAATGGTAAAATTTTAGACACATCACTGGCTTGTGTAGTATGGTAAGAGTGCCCTTGCATAAATATGCAGCCTGTTCTTGTGTCTTGCACAATCTAGCAGTTCGCTATTGTTAATAAATTTTCCATTATCTATCTTATTTCGGTGCTAATTTGTTTGTCAGGTGGGAAACATAATCTTTTGGTGTTTTTTTAGCATTTACGGCCAGCCTATGTGTGTTCTATTATACTACCATGATGTAATGAACAGAAGATTAAGTGCTCGTTGAACTTATTCATACACATATGCAAGGAATTCTAATCATCTCTATAAAAGTCTCGGCTCTGGGATCTACTGAACATCTCCAGTTTGGTGTTGCCCCTATTCGAATTATACAGCATCAAAAATTTAGTGGGCGCTGCTGCTGGGGATATATGAACCAAACCCCTCGCTACATCGTTGCTCAAGGACGCAAATCTTGTTCACTCAAATTGTACACATGCAATTTTGTCAGAGTTAATTATATACTATCTCCTCCATGGCTGTGATTGTCCAAAAGCTACTTGAGGTCTAATTCCCTTCTACAACCTATTTGATGTCTACCGATTGTAAATTTATAATGCAAATGTATAGATAAATGTAGAGTAATATCAAGGACAGTCATTCACATTAGTCTGGAGCAGAGTAGCAAAATCTGATGTTAGGTACAGAAATTCGCAAATATCGTATCACAGTAGTCGATGGGCCAGTTATATCGACGCTATTAAATTCAAAATCTGGACTAGAAATCGATTTAAACATCCTATTAGTTTTAAGAGTCGAAATCCAATAAATATCACAATCCTAACTCCTAAGATGTCCTCATTTAAAAATATTGGGGTACGAGAGTTTGTTCCTAAGCAACTGGTAAGCTTGAAATCCAATACTACCATGTTAGAATTTATATTTCAAAACATACAACAGATCAACAAGAAATGTGACGAAGCCAATAATCTGCGCAATACAATAATTTATAAGATATACAAAAAAATTAATAAATTATTAACCACCTGAATTTCTTTTATTATACCAAAAGTCAACATATAGCAACTAGTAAAGGTCATCAATGTCAATAATACCTCGTTCTTCATATGATTTTCGTGCCAATGTAGAAGAAAAATGTTTAAAGTGATGCAATAATTTTAAACATGCTTGGAGAGTTCCAGTAGAATCCAATTACTGTAGTTTTAGCATAATTGAAGCATTACTACTAATTAGGAAAATTGTATTACTAGACGAATCACATTCAAACATACTGTAAAACATCATTAGGCTCCTAATTTTTATAACAGAATAATAATTTATCATTCTAGAGTTAATAAACTAGATACATACATGTGTGTGGAATAGACTTGTGAGCAACAAGTCCACTAATACTAATCCACCAAGACCATATATACCAAAAACAACCACTTCACAAAATCATATCATAACTGTATATAATACTACCTATCTTACTCTGTGTGTGTGTGTGTGTGTGTGTGTGTGTGTGTGTTATTTAATATAAATGGAAGATTTGAGATGCAAGTCCAGTGGTGATACAAAGATGCAACTCAAAGATGAGCGCAATAGCAGCATCAGTAGTAAATTACCAGAACCCTTCAATCTCCAAAACATGAGATGTTACAGTGCTTCATATGCAACATTTTCATCATACAATGTACCACCTCAAATAGACGAGGCCCCGAAGAATGAATTCAAGAGAGCAAAGTCGATGAATGGATGGGCTTTCGATGATCCAGAATTGCAGAGAAAGAAGAGAATTGCTAGCTATAAAGTTTACTCTGTTGAAAGAAAAGTTAAAGGATCTTTTAGAAATAGCTTCAAGTGGCTTAAAAATAGGTACTCTCAGATGGTTCAACATCTTTCCTGAATTTTCAATATTTTCTATTGTCTTTTATGATTATTATCTGCTTCAAGCAGTGTTCTGAACATTTTGTATTTATAACAAGGTTTGTAAAATTTATGATAGTCTGGTAAGATTGTCATTTCATAATATGCATATCTAAGCTATAAGCTACACATAGCTCAAAACTATGTTTGTTTCAAACATTATTTGTTAATTACTCAATGTCATAGTTTCCCACATGAATTTGTTTCGCGATCAAATAATATACAGAGGGTCAAGTAGAGCCATCTTACCCCGAAAGTCATATATACAAATCAATGATACAAATTACCAGTCATAATAATACAAATTCATCCACAAGACTTGCTTAATTGCATTATAAGTATCCCAACAGTTTGAATGCTTGTGTTTCGGATTAAACTAAATCAGAATCAGGTTTGAATCGTTTGATTGCACAAGTTAATAACCATATCATATCGTGTTGGTTCGATTAGTACATGATATCGCTTCAGTGAGTTTTCCTGAGTAACTACACATCATAATGTAGTGGTATGCAGTTGAAGGCATTGCAACAGCAAACCACTGATCTTGCATAGATCCAACTTACAAGTGCCAAAATCTTTTCCCTATTGTCAACTCTCATGGTTTAGCCACATGTAGCCCGTATGATGGACTGATGGTATGAGATCATTGCCAAAACTTGTGGCCGATTCAACTCTTTTCTTGGTACCCATGCTTTTGGAGGGTCATCTCTTCTGCACAAGTTGGGTTAATTTTTTCTTTTTTTGCTTAGTATTCATTCATTTTATCCAAGACAAATCATAATTTGGTCTATTGCACTGTCGATCATGACTCGAGAGCGTATCGGATTAGCAGGTGTTCACAATCATAGATGTACAATATATATATTACTAATTTTAAGTGTTACGAAAGCAATGAATTTTAAATTTGAAAGATGACCGGTAGAATTGATCTTTAATTGTTGCAGCAATTAAAGGCCTAGACATACTAAACACTAAATTTATTTTCATATAATCGTTTTTGTACCAAAGTAGAATCACGCAGGTGTTTCTTCTTAAATGGCTTGGGAAAGATCTGGCCGACCGGCCCAAGGCTCTCGGTGTATTTTGTAGAAAATTTAAGCGATTTTTGGAACCCAGTACACACTATGACACTATATTTGAATATTGCACCAGCAGCAAATTTCATTCAATATATGTATTCAACTAATTTATCGTATTAGCCTATAATCCGTGCAAAAGCACGGGAGAAAAATAAAAAATATATATATTATATATTTTAAATGAATTAAATATTTAATTTGATTATTTATGTTATTAATATTTTTTATATAATTTTGTACATGAGATAAATTAATTTTGAATCATATTTATATTATATGTTTAAAGTCTCATTAATATATTGTTATATATTTATATTAATTAACATAAATTAATAACCCGTGCAAAACATTAATAAATGTTTATTAATAAAAAGAGTTTCAAATATATTAGAACTATTTTAATTAAAATTTAAATAAAAGAGTATATTTTAATATAGATAAAATATTAATATAATTTTAATATTCAAAATTTATTATTACAAAATTGTAATTTTAAATAAATTAAAGTGTTTGAGCAATGCAAAAATTGAAATATGATATTAGATTGTGAGTACAACTCTATATTTTAATTAAAAAAGAAGTACATTTAGAGTAATATAATATAGATAGAGCATAATAATAAAATTAAATAATATATATAATAATATTATTATTTTAATATTCATAAATTTTAATTAATAAATTAAAATATTAAATAAATTAAAGAGGTTAACTAATGAGAAAAATAAAACATAGAAGTATATTGATTAAAAGAATGTGTTTGAAATTGAATAGGAGACAGACACGTGTATTTGAAGTTGAGTGAGACACAAAAAGAATACCAAACATTTGACTTAAATGAATCAAATATTTAATTTGATTATTTATGTTATTAATATTTTTTTATGTAATGTTGTACATGGGATAAATTAATTTTAAATCATATTTATATTATGTGTTTAAAGTCTCATTAATATATTGTTATATATTTATATTAATTAACATAGATTAATAACCTATGTAAAACATTAATAAATTTTTAATAATAAAAAGAGTTTCGAATATATTAAAAATATTTTAATTTAAATTTAAATAAAAGAGTATGTTTTAATATAGATAAAATATTAATAAAATCTTAATATTCAAAAAATTTATTATAAAATTACAATTTTAAATAAATTAAAATATTTGAGTTATGAGAAAATTGAAACATGCTATTAGATTGCGAGTACAACTCTATATTCTAATTAAAAAAAAATCATTTAGAGTAATATAATATAAAAATATATATGAATATATGATATAGATAGATAATATTATTATTTTAATATTCATAAAATTTAATTAATAAATTATGATATTTAATAAATTAAAGAGGTTGACTAATGATGAAATTAAAACATGATAGCATATTTGATTAAAAGAATGATTTTGAAATTGAGTAGGAAATAGACACGTGTATTTGAAATTGAGTGTATTTGAAATTGAGTGAGACACAAAAAGACAAGACCAATGACCGGCCTTTAATAATATAGCATAGATGAGTAATAAAAGAGACTAGAGTGCATCAACATCAGTGAGGTGGTTAATACCTTCCCTAAACAATTACTTTGGATCAACATACGAGAAAATAGAAAGAAACAAATTAACAATGTTAAATTCATTTCAAATATTATTAGTAGAAAACACTAGAAAAACTTCGAGTTGAAAACTATCACTTAGGCTGATACTCTTCGTCAATTGTCCAAACAATATGGGTTGGAAATTGCATGAGAAATGGAAGATCAACAAAGAATTCATATTAAATGCAAAAAAAAAAAAAAAAGATGTAGATTGTTCACACAAGTTATAGATATGGAGCAAACAGTGGCTCATATTAACACAAGAATTGTAAACTTAGGCATGAGAATCTCAATATTCAATCTTGAGAACCAAAAAATTAATTTGTATATTATACAGGCATTTGCTTGCAAGGTCACCAATTTGAACTACATCATATTTTTTTACCCTAACTATGCCTGCTTTGCTCACAAGAACAGCTACCCTTGCCAGACTATCAACACATTTGATCATGGTTTATGATTAAAGTTCTAGACCTGGCTTTATAACAAAAATAATCCTTCAGATGAAATACATTGATTAAAGAGAATTATAGTGCAAAGGGGAATTGAGACGGGAGCAGGCAAAAAATATCGGTGCGCTATACAAAATGTGCAACCTTCATAAAGTTGTAAATTTTTAATGTACGCTGTTAAACCAGTTTTTTGTGTCAGCTGCTGACAACCTACCAACAAAAGTTTGAAGATATGTTCATAGCTTATATTGTAGGAGTACTAATCACTCAGCTTTACAAAGAAGGGTTACTTTGATCAGGACCATCTTTTTCTTCTTCTTTATACTGAAGAATATCAACAAAGAATCACTTACTTTTCAACATCACAATTTACTGGGAATCAACGCCTCAATAGAGCATTCTAGTTGTTGCCAGCTTGCTGCAAGAATGAAGAAACCTTGTTTATTCAGGAACGAAGCTTCTATTCTTCGTCGAAGCGCAAACTTTCAATTCCCTTTAGAGTGGTTTCGTAGTTCTTTGTACTTGAATTATTTTTTCCGGATGATGTATACTTTGGATCCGAGGACCTACCAAGTGGTGAACTTCTTTGTCCACTTGAGGTTTTCTGCATTGTTCCTGGGCTTGCATCTGTAGTGCGAGAATGAGTAGGGTCGGACTCTTTCCCAAGGTTAAATGTTTCACGGCCACTCGATACAGCAGATCGCCTAAATGATCCACTAGACCGACCCAATACATTGGAACTTGCTGCCTGCAATCACACATTAATGTTCATTACAGAATGACAGTATATCCTACAGTACAAGCCATTATCACCATCAACAATAATACGACAACTGAAACATGCAAGATACAATACTGCCACTTCCGCAAATTGCTGACCAACAAAAACTGGCCTCTCCTAATCAGTGATTATGAAGTTGCAGACTGCTTTCTTTCAAGTAATGTTTAGAAAGAGCAATATCTTGATTTTAGGATATATACAGACATTTATTTTCCAATTTCCATGCCCAATTAGTACCTTTTACCTTGATATATATTATACATTAAGGGAAGATATTACTTTCTTTTTTTAATAAGATCTCCCAATAAGGTTAAAAGTCGGGACTCATTTCTCAACAATGGCAGAGTACACGATTACTAAACAAGCACAAAAGACAAGTTTGAATAAATGTACAGTTTATTGTAGAACTTCAATTCAAAATTATATTGATTTAGGTTAAATACACAAGGGTAAAAAGAACATAAACTAACAGGGTTCAATAGCTACACCCTGTCCAGAAGAGCTTCAAATTATAAATCCTAGTTTAAAAATTCTTTCCAGGACCCACATTCTTCTCCATAAACAACTTAGGGCAAGTCCAATGGTGTGCTATATCTTGTTCTATATCTATATTATAGAACAAAAACAAAAATTATCCACTCTAATGGTGTGCTAAACATTGTGCTAAAATAGCACAATGCTATAATTTGTTCTATATATAGAACAAAAAATAGACGGAACTATATTTGACACCTCATCAAAAAGTGAAAAAATGAAGGGAAATGAATAAAGGTGAAAGAGTTGAATGAAGGTTGGTGAAACATTAAGGTAGGAAAATTAAGTTTGGAACAAGATAACAATGCATTGGAGACATGGTGCTATTTTAGCACAAAAAACCACTTTTTGGTGCTAAATTATAGCAATAGCTCCATCTATTTTAGCATAACCATTGGACATGCTCTTACATGGTAGTCCGGTGTCATAACTCATAATTAAATAAAATAAGACGGTGATGATAAAAATAATGATAATGACAAGTTGATTATAAAAAGAGCTGTTATTACGCATTGTCCCAGGTAGTCAGGTACACACAAGGAAAGGATAATAATCCATTAAATCCAGGATACTCTGGCGCAAAACTTCAACATAAAGATACTTAAAGAGAGACAGCTGGCAATAGATAACCAAGACTAGTACGACTTACTGTAGCATCTTTACTCGTAGCTGAATCATTTGCAATGGGACTCTTCTGCTTAGATAAGCTTTCCCTGTTCAAACCTTGTGCCGAAGCTCTTGTACGAGAACAATCAACTGCAGACAATCCCGGTGGTCTCATGTCTTCTTCAACTGCATTCAATACATTCCGTACCGTATCTGAAGCATAAGCAAACCCGAAAACGTTTTCAAATTGCGAGACAGAGCAATAAATTTTTTTAACCAAGGAAACTTTCCAATTCAAAGACACAACAATGCTTTGATTGAAGGAAATATCTTCAATCGAATTTCATACAGCCCTTCTAAGGTTTATTACATTTTGTACCATATCTGAAGCATAAGAAAAACCTAAAAGGTCTTCAAATTGCGAGACAGAGAGAATTAAATTTTATTGATCAAGAAAATTTTCAATTCAAAGACACAACAATGCTCTAGTTGAAGGAAATCTCTTCTATAGAATTCAGGTTACCCATATTGTCGTTGGTTAAATGATTATTGTGAGGGTTAATTAAGAATAAAATGTTAGGTCCATTGCAGATTGCAGAATATTACCAGGTCGTAAATCAATATTGGGTATGGCAGGTGGCATTCCAGAACTTGGCCCAGCACTTTGCCCCTGAAAAAGGACTGGGATATTTAGTAGGTCACTGCATTAGAATTAATGGAAGTAAACTAACATAATTACATCACTTACAAGCACCCTCGAAGGAGGAGCCGCCATCTGCGACTGCTGATACTTCAATATGGTCCAATCAAAAACATAATCAAACTGAAAGCCTGCAACCAAGTAGGATATATAATATTTTAGTTTTACTTCTTCCTCCCAAAATCTAGTTAACAAGCTGAGGATATAGTTTGCATTAGATATAATAAGTTTAGAAACAACATATGGTCAGAGTTTCAGACCTTCCCGGATAAAGAGCTCGCGGAATATTCTCTTCAAATAAGCATAGTCTGGTTTATCATCAAAACGCAATGAACGACAGTAATGGAAATAGGATGCAAATTCTGTCGGATAACCTCGGCACAGTGACTAAAAAAAGCAAAGTATTTAGACCAGTTATGCTAGGCTTCATCAAAATAAAAGAGCACAACAACAACAATTAGTTTACAAGTAATACCTCAATAGATGTGGAAACTTTCTTTTCACAAATTTTTTCATACTTCTGCTTCTTATTTCCAGCTTTCAATCCCTGCCAAGGAAGACTACACATGCAAGTGATGGATTTAATATAACATACTATGCAGGTAACACGTGTAACCAGATAAAGAAAAATACACAAACCAACCTTCCTCTTATGAAGTACATGAGAACGTATCCAAGAGATTCAAGATCATCCCTCCTGCTCTGTTCTATACAGCATAAACAAAGAAAAGAAAAAGTACAGAAGGCAGATAATCAATAACTCCTTTCAACTAAACGTAGTATACTAGTAGATTATAGACAGCCCAAAAAGCAGAGCATACCGATTCCAAGATGGGTGTTCATGCTAGCATATCTCGCAGTTCCAGTCAAGTTCTTGTTCTCCCTGCAATTTTGCCAAATAATGTGATAAAATGGATTTCCAAGGAGTTGATAATAATATAATGATATACTGTATATTAAGGAGCATCTGTAATACCATGCAGTCATTGTGCAACAATGTACCAATACAACATTTTCTTAAATTTAAGAGATTTCTCATGATACAGCGTTGTCTCGGTATATTTGTATAAAGAGTTTCTTTCATGTTTTCAAACTTTTTTATACAACACAAACAGAGTAACAACCCTTCCATGCTGTTGTATCCAGAAAATTACGTATAACACAATTAAACTATATGTAAGACTCTAGGTATTCCAAGGACTGATTACATTCTGTCAGATATTATGACATAATATTAAAGTTTTTGCTTCCTGAGATAATAGTTTCAAAGGAAGTGTTTGACAAACAGCTACTGCCTTCATTAAAAATACTTATTAGATTTAACTAAATTAATCAGCTCCATACTTGCACAAGGTTACATGTCTATTTATAAAGTATTTATGTCGGACGAGAATAATTAAAGGTCACGTACCGATATGGTATGTGCTGGTGTGTAGAAGAATCTCTAAATTTCTTTGCCAGACCAAAGTCTATGATGTAAACCTGCACTAAGAGTGAAGGAAGTGTAAGCTTTAACCAATGCTTGGCAGGACAAAGACGTTACATGTAATAGCATATTACATATGTCAATAAATCAGAGACCTGATTTGCACGCCGTCCTAAACCCATGAGGAAATTATCCGGCTTAATATCTCGATGCAGAAATGATTTAGTATGAACAAATTCAACACGATTGATCTGGAACCAGAGATTCAAGGCATACAGCAACAAAGTTAGAATGTATTTAGCTTTAAAGCAGTGTATATATATTAATATCAGTTTAGGAGCTTGCCATTTGATCTGCAAGCATTAGAATTGTCTTCAAGGAAAGTTTTCTACTGCAAAAATTGAATAGATCTTCAAGACTAGGCCCTAGCAAATCCATCACTAAAACATTATAGTCTCCTTCCACACCGAACCACCTCACATTTGGAATTCCAGCTGAAAACATTGAACCCATTCCAGTTAGACGAGACATAAATAAAATAACAAGCAAATGAAATAGACAACCCACAATCTAATAACAAAAAAGGATAAAGAATAGCAGCTCATTACTTCCACCCTGAAGAATCCTGTATAATTTTGACTCATACAACAACTGAGGATGCTTCGTCTTTATATTTTCCTACACAAACCACCGCAAAAGATCATCAGTAACCAACATCCAGTTTGCTCTAAACACATTGCAAAATCACTTCATGCATAACTAACACAATCAAAAACTCGCAAAGAAACTTCTATTATCTATTTAATCATGGTCACACTTATTCTCAACGTAGACTCACATGTAAAATAACAGAAAAACTAATGTATATCGCTCCGAATAACTACCACTCCTCAACTCATCATAACATCAATCAACTAATAAATCAACTAACAATTTAATTTCTCAACAGAGCCTTCTGTTGCTGACAAGTTCGTAAAGTTCCAACTAGGTTAAACAATCGATCGATCATATAAATACATACACTCATTATCTACACAATTACGCTTCAATTTTATAATTCTTCATAGTTAAATATGACATGATCAATTCAAACTTTCATTCACAATAATTACACACAAAAATCAACAAAAAATATAAAAAAAGAACTCACAAGCTTAATCGCAACTTCTTCGTTAGTCTGAATATTAGTACCTAGAATCAAAAACATCAAAACAAACAACAAATTAAAACTCAAAACACAAAAAGAAACTTTAAAAAAATCAAAAATAAAGTAAAATAAACGAATAAGATACCGAGATAGATCTCTCCGAACGATCCGCTACCGATCTTGCGACTGAGTCGGAACTTATTGCCGACGCGAGGGTCCATCAAACCCTAGAAATCGAGCGACTGTAAAAAGCTAGGGTTAGGTCGACGCGAGAGAGAGAGAGAGAGATGAGTAGTAGATTTTCTCTCTCTGTATCTATAGAGATTATAGAAATACTGAGCTGTGTCTATCTGTTTGTTCTCCTATATATTTTTATTTTTATTATGTGTAATCATTCACGCGTTGATTATACGCGTAGCAGAGTCTGCGTTAATGTTTCTAAGAAGAATAGCACGTGACTACTGTGGAGATGGCCCCACTTTTGGTCGTTTATCACGTGACTTGCCTTTTTTTATTATTATTATTCTTTTGTTCTCTTGAGGAGCTGCTTAATTCATTACAGTACTATAATAATACCTATAAAAATTTGATTGTGTGTAATATTTATGATTTTTTGATTTAAAAAAATACTTTTCAATTGTTTGAATGTGTATTCAATATAATACTTAAATTTGATTAGATAATAATCGAGTTTTCGATATCAAGCTGGACAAATATTACTCCCCCTTCCATTTTAGTTGTCCTTTTTTGACATTTTGCACGTATTTTAAAGTGCATAAAAAAGATATTTTAATAAAAAAATCAAATTTTTTGTTAAAAACAAAGATTTGAATATTAAATTTTTATTTAGAAAAAAAAAGAATTTTAAAAAGAATTTATAAAATTGTATTTTTTATACATCTTAATATACATGTAAAAAGTCAAATCGACTAAGATGGAGGGGTGTACTTTGTTGTTGTAAAATTTAGGGTAATGGCCTTATATGTTCAGAACGGCACAACCGGATGGAATGATCCAAAATGTCACTCTAAAACGCTACATGAAGTTGAGTTTTATTGAAAATGCAAGATCGTGTCGCGTTTTTCATTTTTTTCATTTTTTTTGTCAAAACGTGACTTAAAGTTGTGTTTTGCCGGCTAAAACGCTACTTTAAGTTGAGTTTTGCGCAATTTTTTTAAAAATATTTTTAAAACCCAAATTGAGAATTATTGAATCCTAAAATAATAAAAATTGATGAATTAAGATTCTCGCTTAAATTAGGGTTTAGGCTCTAGGGTTTAGAAATCCTAATCGCTATGTCTTTTATTTATATTTTTAATATTTTCTAAAACCCATTTTGGGTTTTATTGAATCCTAAAATATTAAAAATCGTTGAATTATGGTACATGCTTAATTTTAAAAAACATTAATTAAAAAATATGCATTTGAAACCTCAAAATTTGAACTCAAAATAAATGAAGAGCAGAACTCTACACTATCTTGAGTCTTGGAGTGGCATATAGGGATCATATTACCCATAAATGATATTTTAGATATTATTTTATAAAAGTGTGTCATTTTGGGCCATTTTTCTAAATTTTTACACCAATACTAAATCTCAATCATAAAGACATACATTGAGAGATGTTGTTAAATTGTACTAAAACTACATAAATCAAGGGGTGAAGAAGCTAGAGCCACACTTGCACTTCCACCCCTCAGGTTCATAATTAGCAAACTGGAGGTGTAATTGTTGAGTGTTGGTTGGGACTTGAATGGCAATGCATGGGTTGCACTCTCCACATCTGTGATCACATTTTGGCGGTCTTGATCCAAGTCTACTCATCCCTAGTTTGTATGCCTTCTCTTCTTCTTCTTTAACAATTTTCACTACTCTTCTCTCATTTCCCTGAAACTACATAGACAAATATCGATTTTCGACATGGAAAAAATGAATAAGTATGCTTAATATTGCATTATCACATAAGTACACAAGTTCAAATCCATGCAGAGTATAGGTCAAGGATATATGGAGATACTTGTCTTGAGTGATCAATGGTAGCTTGATAAGCCTGCATGCTCTGGCTTGTGCCTAATCACAAAAGTATACATATGCATGCATAACAAATGTTAGTTTAAGATAGTTTATGACTAGCGAGAGAGTAGAGATATGTATTATATGGATTACTGTCATGAATAGCAGCTAAATTACCTTCTTGTTGAAAAGGAGCACTATGTTCCAAGGGAGAAAAGGGCTGAGCTGCTACAGTCAACCAACTTATAATATGCAAAGTAGCTATTAAAAAGGTGTAAATCTTTCTCTTCATCATCAATATATCACCACTGTTAAATTACCTCAAGAACAAAGAGAGTGCTCTCTCAATCACTCACACTTCAAGTTAGCATATATATAAAAATTATACATCATGTAACTTGTAACTTGTGTAAGTCACCTGTGGTGAGATTTTGTTTGACATTAAGTGATTCTGCTTTCATATCAAAAGTCTCAAGACTTGTACTGAAATTTGCACTGACAAGTCACTTTACAATAATATCTTATAGCTACAAGTTTACTAGAGCAAGGACATATAGGGTGAATTCCCATTATTTTTTTACCTTCTAGCTAGCAACACACAGTAAAATAGAACTTACTCCATTGAATTCTTTCTGTTTCTTTAGCTCTCCTACATACTATTTTAAGATGTTCAAGTATCTCTAGAAAATACAGTAGTAAATTACACATTCACATTGTTGATAGTACTATTCTGGGTAAAGCCTGAAGAATGTCTGACTACCTAGTACTCCCCCTATCTATGATAGCCTTTTTTCTGATACTGCAAAAAGTGAGTATCTTCCATATATACACACACATGTGATTTGGTTGGTTTATTTAAAACATGACAACTGTTCATTCACAGTTTAGATTACCAACTCTGCATCAGTAAAAAATTATTACTCCTTACTATGATTTATTAATTATGACAATCAACACTAGTTCAGTTCTTCTCATGAGAGTGCAGGGGAGAGTTAATGGCAAGACAACTTCTCCTGATTTCCAATAAATGATCATTTCCTAGAAAGAAAAACTTGGGAAACATGCATAGCTTTGACCATGTACAAAAATTGTGCTCGGAACTTATTTATGACAGTTTGAGGTAAAAGCAGAAAGACAAAGTAACTATGATGGAAGGGAAATATGTAGGAAATAGTTTTGGCTTTAATTAAGATTAATTAAAGAGAAATAATCCAAGACACTTAAAACTTTTTTATAATATCTACTATAATACTCTGTATACAAGAACAAATGGAGTGATATATAGAAACAAATAATGCATCAAACAGTTATTCTTGCGTAAGAGAGATTGTATTTTGTGTCATGATCAATTGTTTACTTTGTCTTGTCTTGGAATAAGTCTCTCCACGGAAACAATAAACCTAAAAGTGTGTCCGTAATGACACCCCAAAGGCCTAAACAATGCTGATGCGGGAGCATTGTACATGAGTATACATGTTTGTTTTGTCCGGGGATAAATTATAGCTAGGAGCAAAAAATTGAGATATTGGTAACTTCAAAATTGTCACCAAGGATGGGTTAACAAAGTAATACTGGCATTTTGTAGCATATAGACATACCAGCAGTCCATGAAAAAATGACTCCAAGAGACTCCTAAAGGTAATAGACTGCAAGATGAATAGAGTGGGGAATGAAACTGAGGGAGATGGGGTAGGGTGTGATGACTGCTATGACTTCTGAGTAAAGATGAGAACTTTCTTATCAATATCAGATGAGCACTTCTGCAACAAGACAAGTTGTATATTGATGTGTTTTGAAATGGTGCATTGGTAAATAGCCCTCTGGATTGTGAATGTAGATACTTACTGTCACTTTTCTTTCACCCTAGCTGTGAAGTCTATCTAGCAGTACAGTTACTGTTGTGACTTTTGACCAGGTGAAAAGAACTTCTCAGTAGGCTAATTTCACCTAAATTAGATATAGACAAAACGACCAAAATTGTTACCAACAGAATATTATTAATTTCTGTTTAAAAAATCTAAGATAGTAAGATACTTTCACTCTATCAGTAATAAACACTCTCATAATTTCCTGATAGGTTATTTTAATATGCCCATGTACAAAAAAGAAAGGGAGAGGCACATTTTCTTGACAACAATTATATTTTTACAAGTTAATGCCTATTATTTTTACAAGTAGTATCATATCTGAGTGAATCTCTAGTAGTCTAATGTATTGATTTAGTATATACTCCGTGTGAATCATTGTTTTGATTTAACCCGAAATTATCAACAGAATGAGCCAAGAAAATAGGAAAGAACAATTTATTTTGCATTGGATTTGGACATCCTCGAATATGTCTACAAGAAATCAATGAATGAAAGAACCCTGCAATTAGTGATTACAGAAAAGCATATATAACTAGCAAGATAAAAATATAAAAAAATCATGCAAATTCCTAAGACTGGAGTGCCATGTTATGCCTCAAACCTCATTGCCATCAATAAGAAAACATTGAAGCTGCACCAACTGCAGGACTTTCTGTCCAAAAAAAGGATCTCACTTTCCCAAGTCAAAAGTTCAGTTGGATGTGATAGGAGTTCTAGGACTGGGGAGCCCCATGTAACAAAGCCCAGGAGATAGCCTGACCTTTGGACTTGGCCTTGGTGAAGGGATGGGGCCATAGTTTCCATAAGCAGGTCCCGAAGCTCCTCGAGGGGACAGATTAACTTGTTCAAGCGCTCGGAACTGTAATTCTGTGGGATAGTCGCGAACACAACCAATTCGTGGTCCAGCTCCTGAAGACCACTTGCGTGATAAGCGTCTGGCCATGCTGAACATTGGTTCCTCTACATCAACAGCATCTGTTTTCGTGGTTGGAACGTTTACATCAGATGCATTCACTAGTTGAGTGGTTGTAATGGATGACTCTGACATTGATTCCTTATCCTCAGTATTAGATGACATGTAGTCATCATCTATTGCACACCTCTGTTCCAACAAAAATAAATACCCATCAGTATCTAGTTAGGAATCTTATCATCAAAAACTCAAAGTAGGATATGACAATAAGTTAACCTACAAGCTTCACATAATACATAAAATAGAAATTCTACTTTTATGAAAACATCGGATGTATATATAGATTTATAAATATATTACCTTGACATTTGCAAGATCAACATGGTGCTCCTCAAGGAAGCTAATGAATTCCCTGAAGTTCTCTTCGGTTGGGTGGTAATGACCGCTGTAAGGCCATATAGCCTGCCAAATTACCAACATAAACCATCCAAATTACATATCCTAGCTAGCCTACTCCACATTTCTAGTATACATGTATAAATGTTTAGATATGCCCATGTTTAATTTTCAACAGATATATGTATGTACCTCAAGAACACCACCATGGGCAACTAATCTTCCAGCTGCTAGGGTTGCACCACCAGACAGGAAGCTAGAATGTTGGAACGCGCCTTTCTTCTTCTGACCCATGTACAAATTCCTGGATGTGCTAAGAACAAATATCCACTTAGAACCCTCAATGGTGTCAACAAATAGGCCACTTTGTCTGTACAAAAGCTTCCCATCTACTACAATCACTTCATATGTTTCTCTTTCAATCTGATAACAGATACTGTAAAGTTAGTAACATTTCACTTGCATAATGCGACTCTGTCTATAAATAAGGTATTGTCAGATGACAATTTTATACTTACCGGTCCTAGGTACTGGATGCATTGACGTTGTAGACAACTCCTTGGGCATCTCTCGATGTTTACTTCTTTACCATCTCCAACATCCAACCTATATGATTTTAAAAGTAAATATAATAATCATAAGCAGGAATAATACATAACTTAATTTTTTTCCTTCTAAAAATCATTTATTTCCGTTTCTGTGTGAATTTATATAACCAGATCAATATTATTATCATGGACTGCTACCAGACCATCAACTAAAGAGTGCTAAAGCAATTGTAACAAATTAAATGAGAACTAACCAGTAGAAGAAAGGTTGAGAGCTTTCACTGTCAAACCAGATATCGTAGTACATATGTAAATTGTGTCCATATCGATGGCGTGGATCAATCTGTAATGAAATAAAGAAAGGTTCATCAAGGGAACAACTAATATTTTTCCACTTGTTTATAGCCAAGTAGATTAAGCATATAAGGTTTTATAGGCTGACTTATATTATCCTTTAGTAATTGATCAACTACTAAAGTTTGTAGTTTTGTTCTATCCATAGCTTGTACTTGGCAGTAATAAATTATTTGGAAAAGCTAGCAATTATTTAATTGATATTTGATAGAATATTAAACATGATTGTGCAATTAAAGAACTTACAGCTTCAAGCCAATGCTGTAAAGCTAGCTTTTGTGCCTTTTCGCACTTGGACAAACCCTTTCCAACCTGAAATCGAAGTGATCAAGTTAAACACAAAAAATCTTTGTTTGAAAGGGGAAAAAACACAACTTTTATTTCTGAATTGGCTAAATACCTTGGCAGCTCTAGTCCTTGCCCTAGACCACCGTGAAACAGCTGTTTCCGGCTTCTCAACATTGAAATAAGACACTGAGCTCCGCTTAAGAGCTGCAAAGTCTAATGCCTTCCACCTATAAGAACGGAAAAAAGGTTCACTTCCATTAAGACTATGAACAACACAAGATTTTGGAAATAAAAAACACCAATTAACAAGAATCTGTTGAGAGACAAACCAGAGTTCCTCAACCACAACAGCGCAATCTGCAAGGTTTCTTCGTGTACGGTAACTTTTGTAGACTTTCTGAAGCTTAACTGCAGCAGCATCAAGCTCACCAATCGGTCTTGGCGAAAATAATATGGCAGGTTCAGGAAGTGTTACGTGAGGGACTATTTTTTGAGGAAATTTAGAGCCATATCCATTGGCTTGGACCCCTAAGTAATCAAACTCTGATATCTTTATGTCTTGAACTAAATTCTTGAATGAGGAGGTGGTTTCGAGCATCACTCTTACTGGCTCACAGTTCATCAAGTTTATCGAATTCTTCCTACCATTTTTCCTAGGAGAGTGAGACCTAATTGAGTTTGTCATAATATCTGAATCTATTTTCTTGAAACTACTACTTCTCAATGTCATTAATTTCTTCAATTATTGGCCTTCAAAACAGTTGTATTGATATTTTTGGCTTAACCTGCAGAAAATGAAATACAAACTCATGTAAATCCAATATTTCTTTTTCATATGTGACTTTCATCCCAATCCACCATTAACACTTGTATGAAAAATTTTAACATAATAAAATTCCACTGCTTAAGTTCTTTCATCAATGTAAATATATATACTTTTTGGATTCGTTGACAACCTAGTGACGGGACTTATTTCCCTGGCATGACCAAGTTATTCGATTTACCTATCCCTATACTTAAAGATCTAAAAATAATCTACTGCATTAAAAAATATGTAACATGCAAGAAAATTAACAGCTTCATATACATTCAACATTTATCTATATAAAGCACTATAAATAAAACTCACTCACCAGCAAATCAGCAATATAAATCAAAGCTTCCAACTTTCTTCTTTGTAAATTTCTCAACTCTAGCTTTAAGTGTAGATGTAAATGGAAATGACCACAGACTTCAACTATAAATACACACACACCTCAGCTAAGGTGGTAGGAAGAAATATTATAATACTAAATTAAACTTGTCGAGTTGTTGGACATTTGGAATTTAGATACGTAATAGACCAGAACTGGAAAATTTGTAGCAGTCTTTTAACTCTCAGCTAGCTAAGTTTATTTTGTAGTGTTTGTGATGCATTCTTTATTCTTGAATGGTGATTCACAAAAATTGGATTTTGATTCCAACCCACCAAGTAGTTTGATCTTTTCAATGTTTGGAAATTGCGTACTAAAATACGAGAAACTTTGTATGCAAATTTTGGCGCAAATAATTTGACAGATAATTGTTATAATATATTTATTTTATAAATAACAGGCTCGATGATATAAAAATATTAAATTTGAGTAATGTTATAGATATAAATTTATTTCTTAAATTCAGGTCTCAAATTATATGACACTGACCCGATGTGTCATTATGTAATATTTTAATTGATTAGATTTATGTGAATATAAGAAATCGTCATTAATAATTATGTCAAAATTAATTAGAACATAACATGTGATATTTAAAAATTATTTTAAAAACAAATTTGAAACCTCTAATATTAATCATCACCCAAGTATGATATAATTAGACGGACGTCTTTGTACATAAAAATGTGTATTACTCGTTAAATTATTACAAACAATAAATATAGATGTGTTTATTTTATGGTATAAATTATTTATAAGTTTAAAAAAAAATATAAACTTTTAATTTATAATTTTTTTATTAAATAAACTGTAATAATCGTCATGACCAACTCAAGTTTATATGGTTAAGAAGTTTGTCCACATTTATTCGCCCCTTATCTGCAGACAGTTACATACTATGTGCAGTGTGCTGGTCAAAGAAAGGAAGCTTGGGAGTAGTGAGGAGGGTTCCACGAAAATGTATGTAATATGGTACCAAAATTAAGAAATTACTGCAAAACTTCTACTCATTTTTTTCATTTACTTGAAAGGTCAACTATTACCGTATATTATACAAGTCTCGACTCTCAAGTTATGCATACGAGTGTGTGATGATGTCATGTTTGAACTTTGAAGGACTAGTCTGTTTCCACATTTTTCTCTTCATTTTTTTTAGTCAATTTTCGATAGTGATACTTATATAAAATATATTTTCCCTCCTAATTTCCAACTTTCTTCTTTGACTCTTTGTGAAGTTACCAACCGTCTCCGATCATTACCGTGTGTAGTATTTGACTGTTTGCTCGGACGGAGATGGATAGGAAAGGAATTCTAAGGCAAATGGTTCCTCCGACGGAGACGAATGAACCGGAAGAAATGGAATAAAATTTAAATTATATTATTATATTTACTTTTACATCCATTTCATATTTAACAAAATAAATTAGTTCGGATCGCCAATTTGAGAAAAAATTCTCCATTTCCTTTGATAGACTTTTTCTTCACATTTCTTATTATAATAAATCGCTCTTATTTTTTTCAAATATTTCCTTGAATATGTATTGTTTTTCTATAATTTCACCCATTATATTCCATTCTCCCCCTACTCTTATTAACCCAACCCACCCACCAAGTCACCAACGTAACTATATATATTTATTTGCATATTTTTGAGTTTGAATAAAGAAATATATAATTTATTTATAATTATCCCAAATTAAACAAAAAAATCTAATGTGCAAGACCTGCATTGATAAAATTATGTATACTCCCATCTTTCTATGTATTTACACTATATAAGGTTAGAGTTGCATACATCGGGGAGTCCCGACCTGCTGATGTTTCAGACAGTTTTCAGCTATACATAACAAAAACAACCTGTAATTCTAATGAAGCCCTATAGATTCATGTAAAAGAGTTGGCTAAGGAATGACTATAAAAGTAAAATTAATAAGACGAGAAATCTGAAACTGATTTCAGTCAGATCAGATGTATAGCTAGTATATAATCGTGATGCGCCTGAACTTTTATCTCTATTTATAGCTTCAGTTTCCGAATTTGGAGTTTTGTGATCACCTACTCCTGCAGCAACAGCTGGAGGCACGCTAGTAGAGTTCCGTGATGTTAGTTGAGAGCTGCTCGAATCTTCTACCACGTATTGGCCTGCATGTGGATCAAATAATCATGTCCTATGTTCCATACAAATTGTCAAGCTGTAATCTATTGTAAAATGTAAGCAATACTTACAGTCGGAATTCTTCCATCGAAGGATATGATCTTCCTGATCAAAGACAATGCGGTATCCAGTCATGAAGTTCTCTGTATCATAAGTTGATATGGTTGTCACGCAATTAACATGGACAAATACACAAGCATACATAAGTTTCTTTGCAAATAAAAGATATTACTATCTCATCTACGTGATATAACAATGAAGTGATGGATCTCTTTATTAGGCATGCTCAATTTTTGGCTTAATTGACAAGCTATATCTCTTATCAGCTATATATATTATGCACAGTCACAAATAGCTAAGATCTAACAGCCAACTGAACTTTATGATTGAAATTCACTGACAACTGTATAAAAGACTAAAGTCAACATGCATGAACAAGAATCACAGTTTAAATATAGGGAATACTCTTCCAAAAAATAAATAAAAATTACATCAAGTCAAATAACTTACGCCCAATTATACTTAAGTCTGCGCTCCTGATAACAGGCAGACAATATACTAGTTCACTCTGCAGAATACGTGACAAAGATTATATTCAGTATATTGAGAAAAGTAATAATTACATATTCACAATAAACACTATGTAAATTTCCTACCGGTGTGGAGATGATAACTATTGGATCATGAACTGCAAGTTGGCCCCCGCCTTTCATAGTTAGGCTCATGCTTGGAATCAAACTAGTATCTCTCCTAGGGCTGCTCATGAGGAAAAAAGAAGAACAATTAGTCTCCAGCCATTAGTTGACAGAACCAAAACCAAGTGCGCCATTATATAGAGTTCACCTCATATCATAACAATATTCAAAGGGAATCCTTGGATCAGGTGCACGTCGCTTATCTTGTATTTGTGAATGAAACTGCAGTTGCAAAATTTGTTAGGCCAAGGAAACCTGAGAAAAACGTAGATTGAACATTAAAAGTTTGAGCATTTACACTCTCTGTAAGCCTCATGTAGGCTGGGTTGATCAAATATGTGAAGGAGGTGCCAGAATCAAAAAGGGCTGGGAAATCCAAGTTGATGAGAGTAGTACCCACGCGAATCTGAGTTAATGTTATATTGTATGTTGGACTGCAAGCCAGTTCATACAGACGAAACAAATTAGATAGCTAAATGAATTAAAAACTTGGTAATGTTTCTTACATCAAAGTGAACTGTGAACATTTACCACTTACTGCAATTTTTCTACATAAAATGGGGTCTCTTCCTGATCAGGGCTTCCTTTATCCCCAAAATCGATCCTCCCATTTCCGTCTTTTCGAAAACACATGGAGAAAGAATTTGCAGTATAACCTTCACTAGACAAAATGCTTGGAACTGATATTTTTTCTAAACCTAGACCAAATAAACCATCAGGAGCTGCAACGTCAAGAAATGAACCAGTTTGCACCTGTCCACAGCTGCACAATTAAATTTGTACCTCAAAATTTAATCAAGATGCGGGTGAAGAGAGACAGCTCATGCAGATTTAGATTCTGTTGCTTTTTAAAGGCAGAGAAAGGGTTACACTCAGTTGGCTACTCACCCAAATGTGATGTACGTCTCAACAGCTTCTTGTTTCCTATCTCCGGTTTTGAAATGCAGAACATCCTCCATAAGAATCCCCGAGGTAGAAGTTTCAGATGAGACATAGGAAACTGAGTACGGGCAATTGTTAAGTGTTCCGCAGCTGTTCTGCTGTGTGCAAAAGCTGTTACCACAAGTAACTTTTTTGCTGGTTGATGACCTTCTCGGACTATATATGCTAAGCTCAAAATCCTGCCATGTAAATCCACATTCATGGTGCTTAGATAACAATTATATGGCAAGACATATGCTTAATGCTGCATGAATATCACCAATATACTGCCATCTAAAGAAAAGAAAGTGGGAGTTGAGTATATACTCCAGCATTTGCTACAAAGAGTACAATGGAATATCTATAAATTTTCACTTTCTGTTCGGTTTAGGTCAAAAGTCAAAATATCCACTATGGAAGACCATATTGCAGCACTTTAGTAGAGCCAAAATGCCAAATATACCTAAATACACAAACTTTAGATATCATTTAAGCTTTATAATGCATTCATGAAAACATTATAGATAATACAATAGAAGGTTTACCTATCTCTCTGATCCTTTGTCATAGTCAGAATGTTGTGGTAATAATCTTCTTAAAAACCAAACCTGATCTCTGCTAAATGAATTATTGTATTGAAACCTTTCCATTAATTTATACATCATATGATGACTACACATAGGAACCTATCTCCAGATGTATTAGCGACTTTATCAATTGCAAATTTGTACATGTTCAAGTGAAGCCTCGTGGAAGTGACAGCATTCCAAGCTTCCGCCTCTTGAACTACTAAATTTGTAATTCAAACTAAATTGCATCTAATTTTCATGACCATTGTCCATCAATGGTATAGTTTTTCTAATATCAACCATCTAGCCTCTGATCTTTTCTTGTTTCCCTTTAAAGATGATTCTTTATGGAACACTATTAATTTATTATGCAGTTTAGTACGCGATAGCCAACAAACAGACCTAGTATTCAGAAAAGGCCATAACAAATAAGAGGGCATTTACATTATGCAATATAAATCAGCAAAAAAAATTCTCAAACCACGCAATCTTATAGTTTTTCATACGTAATCATACAATCTATGTACACTGAATTTCAGACAAGTTATTCCACATACGTATTCATTTACTATCATCTAAAAATTTTCAGTTCATACATACATAATACATATATAAATATCATATCAAACATTTATAAAAAGAGGCAAGAAAAGAGAACATACAGAGTCCTCAGGTGTAGCTTCAATAGGTGCACATTGGGTACACTCACAAGGCACCCAAAACAGATCACTCCCAGTATCAAGTGCCACCATAAATTTCATACCAGGTGTCCCCAAAGAAACCATTGTATAATGCAAACTATACTCCCCAAGAAAACACAAAAAATCAAAATTTTATCAAAAAAACCAAACCCCTTTTCAAGAAACACACACACACACACACAGAGAGAGAGAGAGTTTACACAAAGATTAGAAATTTATGAAAAAAAACACAGCCCTTTTTCAAGAAACACACACAATTGTATATAGGTATGTGTATAATACTTACAATCCTAATGAGCTGATGCGAAAAGTAGCATTCCCATCAGAAAAAGTGAGAGGCAAATCTTGGGAATCAGAGAGTCGCCGGCGCCGGTACCGGAGAAGGTGATCATGACTAGCCAACTGGGAATAATACTCAACACTCCCTTTTTCCGGCCAGTTTCCGGCGAAAAAATTACTCCGGGAACTCTCCGACCAGTTCTTGACAGGCTGAGAAAAACGGTGGTGAATATCAGAGGTAAAAATCCTTGCATTGCAGCTGTGAATTGGCCATATGGGTAGAAAAAAGAGCAAGAAAATGCAGTAAAAACTACACATTCTTGAGAATTAAAAGGTTGGTTTGATGGGGAGATTGTAGATCTTGGGGTGGTGGTGGGGGTGACAAAACAAGAAAGTTACAGTTGAGTAAAATTTACTAGAAATGAATGAGAGAAAGAAGAGTTATGGTTTTGTTGGTGTGTATATTGTTGTATGTATATTTTTTACACAAACACGTATGCAATACGAGGAGAAAGGTTCAGGGTCTATCTCATGATCTCAAATTTATGTCGATAGAAACGTGTACAACATGACATGAAAGGTTTAGGGTCTATTTTGAAAAAATATTTTGATTTTTTTAAATGAAACCATCTCTAAACCCGTGTCTATGCTCTAGTTGAATTATCGTAAATTTTTTTATTTTTTATTATTAATATGTTATTTTTATAAATATCTTCTAAATTTATTCATAAATAACTAAGGTGTGTATGAACTGTTACAATTTTGTAATTGATGAATAAAAATTATTTTATGTATGTCTAATCTTGTTGTTTCAAAGGTCCTACAGATGTACATAATCCAAAAAATAATTATTATGATAAAAATTCAATTTGTCTTAGACATTTCATCAAACATGAAGCGTCTGATTATTTGTTTAGGCGTTAAATCTCGTCATTCTCTTTGTTTTCTTTCAAGTGAATTTGGTGGATTATACTGATAAAAAGTTAGAAATACTTGAGAGGTTGGAATGACTACTCACAATAGAGATGTAACTCATTTGATTCTAGAAAATCTCCAAACTCAAAATTTAAACCCTTTAGAACTTGTTACAAATACTATAAAACTCTCTGATGCACGGATCCATCAAATAAGCTCTTCCTTCTTATATTACAACTTCATACTTTGTATCTAATGACGTCATTAATCTGTTTGATATTTATTATAATTAAATTTATTTGAAATAGTTTTCTTTCAAATTAATTTGAATACTTAAGTAACTTTTATAGATTTCAATTTCTAAGGAAAAAAATTGATGAAATTATATATTTTAATATTTTTAAAATTACATTTACAATTGTTAAAACATGGTATACATAAAATTTAAAATAAATGTTATATATATAGAGAAAGAGATTCAAGAGAGAACCTTCCTTAGCGAGAAAATCAAAGACTCTATATATCTATCGTTGACTTACTTTTAATCCAACTGATTAGATTTTGTTTAAGAGAATGTTAGTTTAAAAATTAAAAGAATATTAGTTTAATAGAATCTATGGCTAGGATTAAAAGAATCTACGGTTAGGATTGAGATCTCTAATTCTCTTGATAAGGAAGATTAAAAGAATCAATATACCCAAATATAACTCTTCGGATTTGTTCTAAATTTTAATTTTTAAAGAAAAATTATTAAAAATATTTTTTTGATGTTTTAACTATATTTATCTTTATTAAAATCCTAGTATTTATAAAATTTAAAAAGATATTTTCATACAATTTGGAGTTGGTATTACGAGACTTAATATTCCTAATCCATGTAGCATTGTGATAAAAAAATTGTCATTTTTATGTCCATATTCACATGATTTCATCGCTAATTTGATTATTGTTGTAATAGAAATTTGGTACAACACCCGTGAAGGCCCTTTACAGGAATAGCGGAGATAAAATTATGATCTTTGATCAAGAAAAAAGGTTCCTGACCAAGCTTCCACCAAGGGTGAATGGTAGATTATATGATGAAGGGACTGAGCTAGCAAAGTACCAAGGCACCAACGTATAATCGTGAGATTATACAAGTCAAATACCTCGGTTGATTAACAAACACCTGAGTTTTTTATGTGCTCTTTCCCCTCTCAGTGTTTTCAAACCCTTTGCTATTTGCATACATACCTTATTTATAAGGATCAAGTCCATATATAGTTTATGGTTGTTATGACTCTTGTGATGAGTGATCAGCTGAGTTTTGATAAGGTTTATCCTCTATTTTGATGTATATCTCGAAATATTTGAGCTACCATGAGAGTCCATGTCAGTTAGGACTCCTTAGAAGCTCTATCATGATATATAATTGAATTGATTTAGAAATATATATATTTTCCTAATAATTATCCTCAATTTGATAAGAATAATATGATATTTATCTTCAATAATTGTGGATAGATTGTCTCCTAAAAATTAGGTGAAACAGTCTGTGTAGAACTGCCCTGCCAGGAGGTACCAAACTACTGTCTTGGAAGCTAATTTCAAGAACATGTCCCATGAAACTTGGAACCTGTTCCCTGGAAATAATAACATATCAGGACCTCCCAGGTTAATTCTCAAGTTCATTGGACTCCTGGAACCTCCTTAAATTAGGTAACAGCCTTGATATAACGGAAATTCCTTGGACATTGGGACCTCTTTATCACCAGGACTTTTTCCTTCAGTGGTTCCTTCTTATTGGATGGACCTTCCACCTTCTGAACCTCCTTGGTAACTTACATGACTCATTTGATCACCATGGAACCTCCCTAACATCCCTTACTCTGTCTTGGAACCTCTTCAGATGGCTAGTTATTTAATGGATTGGACCTCTTACAATTTATGGGCCCAAATCCAGCACGTGTGAGATTTTGGGCACAATAACTATGTACCGTCAACTTGTTAGATTTACTGTATTTTCGGTGATTATTGTTTGTTAAGTAATTTTGCAAAACTTAATGATCAAATTAAAGTAATGTATATTTAAAGAATTTAGTATTACGACTTTTCCTCTTTTATACGGTTATAATAGATTGGACAATAGTGGAAAAAGAGAAAATTTTAAATAAAAAATTCAATTAAATGAGATTAAAAAGATTTATTGTATTATACATATATAAATGCTAATTATAAAATAATTGATATATATCAATAAACATGACATATGATATAGAATAATTAAGTAGATAAATATTATTTATTTAATAATATGTGTTATTAATATGTAATTATTATGTAGAGGTTAAATGGTCATTTACTATAATTATATTATAATATATAGTTATTAGATAGAGGTTAAATTGTCATTTTACACTATTAAATTTGTTCATGTTGTCTTATTAGATATATAAAAATGTTATTTCATAGATTATTATGTTTCATTTTTTAGTGGATAAATGGATTAAATTTTAATTGAAATTTATTATTATAAAATAATAAATTTTAATTATAATTAGTTATATTTTTAGTGATATAATGTATACATTATTATAATTATATAATATATGTTTTAAATCAAATTTTAATTATACTGATCATTCAAAAATATAAATATTTTATTTAAAATAAAGAGAATATTAAATTTATCATAAAACATATAGAGTACTAAATTTCTCATTTCCAATCTAAAAATTCATAAATTTAGAGACAGGAATGATATTAATTTTGGGGACAAATGTAACTGGAATAAATCTACTGTATCCACATTTTGATGGGCTACAAGCAAATCAAGATCAGCCCAAGCTCAAACTTTAGCCCACATAATATCGTCAACTCTTCCAGCAAAAGCCCAATCAACTTATCAAATAACAAAAAGCCCGATTCTAAATAGTTATATATATACATTTCCATGGACCAAAGTGAAATAAATAAAATACGCACATACAGTTCGCGTATCAAACGTTAAAACCCACGAAGATAATCTCGACACATCATTTTATTCTTCATTACACCATTACATTAACGTTGTCCAACTGTCTGTTATACATACATATATACACACAGATATATAGAATAAAACGCAAGGAGGAGAAGCAGCGAACACATCCTCTCCAATGGCAGACTCAAAACATGATCCCTCATCAACTTCTTCTTTCTCAGGTACCCTTTCTCTCTCAATCTTCCCTGTATGTATACATGTATGTATATATATATTCTGTTTTTTATGTCCATTTTTTTGTTTATCTGTGTTTTTCCAACAAATTTATGGCTAAAGTTTTAAACTTTTTCAAAAATCTTTGTATTTAGATGGATTAGATCCTTTTATACAGTGACCCTTTTGCATTTTCTATTGTATGGTATCAAGATTTCTTCAAGGGACAGACTGAAATTAATTGATGATTATGAATGAATAGTTATGTCATGACATTGATCACCATGTCTATAGATATGATCTTCAAGATGACCCTTCTTGATTAATAAGTTTAAGGGTCATGTTTTCTTTTTCGAACAATCAAAGGAGGATATTGGGGTGATTGTATTCATAGTTCACTAAAAGAATGAATTTGAAAGTCGTGTCTCTTCGACAGAAGGTGAAAGTTCTGTTTTTTAAAGGTCACACTTGACAACTTTGGATTTTCGGGTTTTCAAACTTGATTTGTATTGATTCTTGGTTCAATAACAGGGATGCTGTTATGGTGTAGAGTTGCATTATCAGATTTTTTAGGCGTGGTATATCATAATTTGGAAAGATATCAATAGCATATTTTAGGCGTGGTATATCAATAGCAGGGATGCTGCTATGATTCGTATCATTTTTGGGTTTTCGAACTTGATTTGTACCGTGGTATATCGTTATTTAGGCGTGGTATTTTCTCATTCACAGAAACAAGCATTGAGAGAATAACATGGAAAAAGTTTGCACAAATATTAACATATAGTGACTAGTGAATAACTTTTTTTAAGTTGGACTATGTCTCGTGTATCTGGAAAGATCTTTTGATTGTTTTGGTGATGTATATGACCGTGGTTCTTGTATCCTAAAATTGAGCCTGCCTTCTGAGAGAATAAATGTAGAATATGGCTTATACCATATCACGAAATTCACTGTTTCCCCAAAAACTATTGTAACATTTGTAGAAACTTGGCCCATTGTGGTTTTCTTCACAATACTTCAAATCCAAGCTATATAAGAAATTAAAAATATGTTTCTTTTTCTTGAAAATTGCATGTTAGAAACTTCACTTACGGGGACAAGTGCATTCCTGTATTCCTGTCTTTCTTTGAAAACTGATATAAGTATGCAAGGGCCTGTGGCAAGTAATGATCATGAACACAGTCTGACAAGCACCTAATAAGCTTATCTATATTCTATTGCAAGTATAACTAAATGTAATCATTGGAGGATCTATACCTTAATCACAGTTAGTTATCACAATTAGAATAATAGCTTTCATATTGGTAGTTAATGTAGCTTTATCTCTATCTATTTTCTTGACATGCTTAAATAGTGTGTTGAACTAATTATATAGCATAAGTGCAGGCAAGGACAGTGTGGGGCCACCGAAAGTAGAAGTAAGAAAGGAACAAAGAGAAGGAACGGACAGAGTGAAGTCTCCACATAAGCACCGTAGAGAAACTCATGGGATGAGCGATGATTTTGATGCGAACACACCCATTAGTGATTTCAAAGGTCCTAACATATTTGAGCGAGCAAAGGAAGAGTTTGAGGCCCTTATTGATACGATTCACCCTAAGAAAGAATCCAGTGGCCTTGTAAGTGCAGACAAGAGCAATGTGGGGCCTCCAAAAGTAGAAGAAAGAAAGAAACAAAGAGCAGGAACGGACAGAATGAAGTCTCCACATAGGCACCATAGAGAAACTCATGGGATGAGTGATGATTTTGATGCGAACACTCCCAATGGTGATTTCAAAGGTCCTAATGTATTTGAGCGAGCAAAGGAAGAGTTTGAGGCCCTTATTGATACGATTCACCCTAAGAAAGAATCCAGTGGACTTGTATTGTCACCAAAGAAGGAAAGTGGAATTTATGACTGTCTCGGACCTCTCGGCAAAAGATTAGAAAAAGTTTGCTCTCCTGGAAGTCACAACAAAGATTGATGGTGCATCTATTTAGGGTTTTAAAAATGTTCCTGTTTCTCATTCTACTTGATATTTAAACATATTGTACTGTATTAATTGACTTTCAAAGCCTCTTGTTGTCTTGGTAAAGAGAAGAAGCCTTTGTATTCTTCAGTTTACATCAAAAAACGGTGTCAGTTGATATCTACTAATATATATAGGGGGGAAATCGAGTTACCATTGGAACTAGTAGAATTAGTAGATGGATTTGATAACTATAAAAATTTCAGTTGCGTCTAACCACTTGTATGGAATATAACATACATGGGTTGGAGGTTAGCAGACTTGCACCAATTGCACTGACAAATGTGCAACCTCATAGGTAAGGTCTGCGAGTAAAGGTAAGATCTTACCTCCTTCGATCCTGTTCTATGAGTGGGGGGATACAGTTTAGGAATCAAAACTTGCATCCACATGTACAAGAAAAATTACACAGGCTATTTGGGAGGAGCCGGAAATCATCAACTATCCAGAAGATCAAGTGCTTGTAGTATTTGAATGTATTCATGGAAATTTCAAAGAAAGATTTTGTAAAATAAAGGAACAAAAGAAACATTCAAATGAACTTTAGAAAGGCGAGAATTGCAGAAGAAAATTACTGAGTTTTTTGTATATATAAAAAACTATATTTCAAGTTCTCAACTACTTTACAACGCAAAACCGCCAGAAAGGCAAAAGACTGAAAATGGCATCAAGATCAAACCTCCTCTTCAATCCCTGGGGTTGTTGAGAGTTGTATCTTCACCTAAGGACAATTAATAAAACTACCTTCAGATCTGTTTACGCCCTAGTTTTCAATGCCCTGCACATAAATGACAGGAAAAATATTAGACCATCTTGCATCAGAAATGCCCCCTCCCTCTCCCAAGTCCTGATGCACGGATCAGCTCAATTTACATTTTTACTTGACACTGAAAATGCAAGTAGTCAGAGCCCCAATGAATTAAAGACATGTTAGATGTTCTTGAAAAACTTTTAATATCTCATGCAAGTCATAATATATGCAAAACAGAATAATATCAATCAACCTTGGTATTTATCCAAATCTCTCCTAGTTTTTCACTTTCCTGTGTAAGAAGACTTAATCAAGATTAGTTGTTCCCGTTTGACCAGGTAGTGAAAAATAAGTTAAATACGGAGTAGGACCCGATTAACAAACTTGAACACTGAGACATTTCTAAATTTCAATTTATCTCAAAAAGTTAATTATGCTTCAGGGTGACCTAGGCAATGCTCGGAGGAATGCTAATTATAGATACTTGATTGTTCCCTAATATGGAGAATTGAAGAAGACGACTGTACCATTTAGAATTGTGATTGCAGACTAACCGCTTGCTCAACCATCTCCTTCATAGCTACATCCCAGTTGGCACTTGCCTTCGTGATCAACTCTTCCAAGTCGAGAACAACTTTGGATTGAACATTTGCTTGTTCTGTTGCTGCTTTAGTCTCAGAGACCACATCATCAGCCACTAGATTCTCTAACAGCAAACAATTTTCCGCACCAACATCTGAAGCTTTTGTAGCCAACACTTCATTGACCTTTGGGCCCTGAACAACCGGACTTCTTGTTTCATCAGAAAAAAACGCTTTCTGAATTTCTGAATCAGTCGTTGAAAAGTCATCTTTAGCTTGGAATTTCCCAGTAGAATAGGTCGTCTCAACTGGATTTTTGTTGTAATGTGGAGCATTCAATTTTTGTTTCTTTGAAATTCCAGCAGTATTCAGTGCTGCTTTCGGCCTGAGCTGCTGCATAAGAATCTCGTTAAATAGCGGGTTCTTAAATGCTTTGGCCATATAAATAAACACCTGCTGTTGCTTGTATTCAGTTCTCATTAGCCTCTCTTTAACAGATAACAGATAATTATCAGCACTCTCCTGTTCCTTTTGGATATTCAGAAATTCAATCCTCAACTTGTTGGTATCACTCTCTAATTTTTCAAGCTCTGCCTGCTTTTTAAGCTTTTCGAACTCTGCCTGCATTTTAAGCTTCTCGGAATAGAGTGAATGTCGTGAACTCTTTTCATCCCGCAAGACTTGATGATCAGATTGGTGTTTCTTCCTCTTAATTTTTTTTAATAGATAATCTTTTCCTTTTTGAAAACCTTCATTGGCATATTCCCACCTCTCTGTACTGAGTTTCTTGAAACCCTTTGACAAAAAATAGCAGAAAAAGCAATCATATAAGCAAAATCTGAAAGTACCATGCTGTTAATTAAAAAAATGCACTTTTACGAAATGTTTGAAATAAAGAAAAATGATCAAACACAACAAAATCAATCAAACTTTGTGCAGAATGGTGGAAAAAACAAAAATCTTAGACCAAATGTTTAAGCTCTTCGAATACATAATTCAATGTGGTAACTGTAGCAAATTGTGAAGATGGACTAATTTACAACATAACAAAGAGTCTAGTCCAAATGACAATTTACAACATGCATGAAATAATCCTCCTTCCTTCGTTCTGGTAGACACAAAACAAAGTTGATCTGTACTGACCAGACAAATATATAATAGTATATATGCAATCACACAGCTATAGAGCTGTGATTATAACTTGAATCGGTGTAACTCAACACATCTAATCACATTAACATTGACCTTATGGTAACTCTATTTTTGTACTATTGACGGGATCATAGATTGTATCCTAACAACAGAATTAACACATAATTTTCTGAATGTAACACTACAATAGTGGAAAGGAGGAATAACTCACAAAATCAAACCAAATCAAATATATGCCGCTGCAAGGTGCAAGTTGCATACAAACTTTACACTTAACACTAGAATCTGAGTATACTCGATTTCCTAAAGGCGATAGAGAGGCAGTTCCGATTGACCCTTGGCAATCCACAAAAAGACAACTCAAAAGGCCATGTCGGATAGACATATGAAATGTCATAGTTTCCTTTAAACAAAACCGAGTAATTAAAACTTAAAACAAACCAAACTGAAAATATATCGAAAGATGTACGCACACCTTACTCCTTACCTCCTGCTCCTAAGCGAGACTGTTCAACAAAGATTTTGTTAGAATGATATAACATCTGGTAAGTCAGTCTCCTAACACCTTGAGGTAACTTAACATGGTATCAGAGCAGCTCCAGTCAGCAGATGTCTAAGGTTTGACTCCCTGTCACCCTCAATATTCTCATAATTAATTATGGACACAAAAGGCTTGTTAGTGTCTCAAAGATGGGCGCCTGTGATCCACTGAACTGGTAACTTAATAGATTTATCTGGACTTAAAACTAAATATTAAACATCATACCAAAACCCATGAAACCAACAAGTCTAATACATGCACAACAATCAAAAAATACCAATAGAACACCAAATTGAAACACTCATCAAAATCAACACAAACTGAAATACTTATGAAAATGACTGACATATGTGTTGAGTTGGCGAATAAAGCTACTGAAGTTGCAGTGCTTGAAATGTTTGGGAAGAATATCAGCAGAGAACTTATGATGATCCCAAATAACAAAACTCATTTTAGACTCACTCCATGAGATGATTGAATCAGTTTGTGAATCATCAACCATTGTATATGTTTTCTTTATAAATGGAGTTGGCCCTTCTTCATACAACCCCTTGAGTGGTTTTGGCACCTCAGTTTCAGCTTCATGATCCTCAATAACTATTGGTTCTTTCTTCAAACTACTCATCACTTCATTTTCAATGTTTTCATCACTTGGTGCTGCAACAAAGGCTTCAATCTCACTGTCACTGCACATGATATTGTTATCAAGTCCTGTAAATTCATCCATTACAGAGAGAATGAGAGAGATGATTTTACAGATTGAGAGAAGGGTTTTAATATTTGCTTAGAGATAAGTAGTGTTTGAGTGTGTGTGTGTGTGTGTGTGTGTGTGTGTTGAGTTTCTTGATCTTGGAAAGAGTGAGGTGTGTGATAAAAGGCAAGTGTACACCTGCTGTATTGACAAGTGTAATATGTGGGCCCACTTGACCGTTATCTTTAGAAATGTTTTTGTTTTTAAATTATTATTTTTGGCTTTGACTACTTTGATGACCGCTGTGTTCCTTTGGATAAACTTCAAAAATAAATTATAAATTAAATTTATTTAAAATAAAAATAAAATTTCAACTTGATACTTATTTAAATAATTTTATTATTATTTATAATCTATGAGACATTTTTTTTGAATAGATAATCTATGAGACATTAAAAATATAATTACAGATATAAATATAAAATTAATAAAATATATACAAATAATTATATTAATTTTAACAAATAAAATTATAAAATTAAAATAAATTATCTTCTACCAACTTTTGAATTTAAACTATCTTTTAAAAATTTTAAATAATTTTTTAACTTAGGGGATAAATACATATATTTAATTAAAATTAAAAATCATACTAACCAATTCTCCACTCAATCATACTAATAGTGGCCGTTTGGGGTTCCTTAAACTTATAATAAGTTACTTATTTCATTTTTTTTTCTTTTCATATTTTTTTAAAGATAAATATTTATTTTAGAATTTTAAAACCAAATATTATTTTTAAAATAAAAAATAAGTTACTTATTTTAAGTTAAAATACATATATATCTATTTTTTCTGAAAATAAGTCTTTATTTTCATAATAAATGGAAAAACAAACCGGCCCTATATATACATAACTTTTATTGAAAGCGTTGAACATTTGATTCTCTAATTCTCATTCTAATCACGGTTCTCGATTTAATCAACCTGCATTATATCCGGTTTCCACTTTGCACGAGTCTATGACATCGCAATATTTATAAGGTATAATAACAATAAGAAAATCAATACTATTTTTTACTGGGACTGCAGTTTCTGCTAGAAAATGCAGAGAATTCTTTTCATCACATTCTCATGATATCCAAAAATTTACCAAAATTGAGCTATAGAAGTCCTCATACCATGTTACTGTGCGTAAGACTTCTAAAAACTGATCTATCATCTGACAAGCCAAACTGGTATCAAAGTATCATCGCCTGGTAAAATATGACAATACAGTGTAGTTCCATCTAGTTAAAACTTTTCTTCATTCACTGTTTGGTTTTACTATTAGCACCATACAAAAAATCCAAAATTGCTGAAGTCTTTGTCGACTTGTTCTGTAAGCTGCTGCTTTCCTTGCTTAAGTTGGAACTAATAGCGGGGGAATCATACAAGCTATCATTCTTAGCTTTAGACTCAAATTTAGCTGCCAAAGCTAATGTTGATTGGAATGCCCTTTGCACTGAACCTGGAGTGTTTGAAAAGAGTGATCCCTGCAAAGAGCTTAATGAGCTTTTGCTTTGACTATCTATTAGCTTGCCTAAAGAACGATCATGAGAAAGTGGAGAGGACGACTCCGGACGCAAATCTAGATTAGGGGTTCGAAGTTTATTACTCACACCTTCATTGTTTCTATCAGTTGGATGCATGGTATTAATCTCGTCCAAGTTGGAGCCAGCTTGTTTCTTGTTGGAAGAACTATCTAAATGATTATTTACTGAGAGAAAGCCCAGACCCCGAGGTGTCATTGCAGGTGTTCTATTTGCTGTCTCATTCATTTTCTGAACGATGCTGGATGCACCTTGGCCAGTCTGACGGTCAACTTTGCCACCGACATCTGTCTTTGACAATGAATCACCTCGTTCACTTTTGCTGGAATCACTTGGTGGTGATTTCCCAGTTTCCACATTGCTAACTAAAGAAAAGCTAGATTTCTTAGTACTCAAACTTTCAGAAGGAGCTTTACCGAATGACAAAAAGTTTATTCCCCGTGGCACAACAGGTGTTCTTTGTGTGTTCCTATTCAAGCTTTCGACACCATCTGATGCACTAGCGGTTGTCTGTTGGTCAATTTTGGTGCCATTATCTGCCTTTGGAGACAAAGCACCTTGTCTATGCTTACTCATATTACCTACTGGCACTTTTCCATTCGAAAGAAAGCTTATTCCTTTGGGTGCCTGTCCAGCAGGTTTTAATGTAGTCCCTTCTCCATTCTTTTTGTCATTCTTGCAATAAGAGAAACCACTAGTACTGGCAATTTGATTACCAGTGGAATTAGGGTTCACTTGCTTCTGCAGAACTGAATTGTCTTTCGCAGATACAGACCTTGAATCAGGATTGCAAATATCTGAAACAGTGGAAGAACCTTCCTTCACCGGTACCTGGGGATATTGTTACTTACATAAGTTACATAAATAAAGCGTAAAAAAGCTACCTGTATCATCTTTATAGAATCAAACCTCATAAAGAACACAAGATTAATATGAAAAGTTGGGAGGAAAAGAACTACCTTGTGTGAAAACATACAGTTAAATCCTCTGATGCAAGAACCTTGGGACAAGAAATTTTTACAAGGATACTTGGAGAGCTGATGGTCAAATGGGCAATCATCTCCTTTCATGCAGGACTGACGTGCAAAATGACTGCATGGCTGAAAAATCACAAGGCATAAAATATATTTGTGTTGCTATGTAGCAAAGATGCACAAGTAAATGAGTCACATCAATTCATGATTATAAGTTATCACATACACCATGTAAGAAATTAAAGCAGATGTATGTCATAAAATCATGAGCAATGTATGTTTTTTACATAACCATATATATATAGTAACGAGTCCTGACTCCTGAAATCCCAGCAACTCCAATGTGCAAAAATCCTTATTTCACTTTGTACACAGTCACACACGGTATTAATATATTATGGGCTTGGTGAATAATAAGATACAATATTTTTAATTTAAAAAGAAAACGACAATAATCTTTGAAAAAAGAAGTCGTCCAAATTTCAAAATAGAGTTTAATAATTAAAGCCTACAAGATCCTACAAAGCTGAGTCATTAAACATTAATAGAGCTCACATAAGTAACCACACAAAAATTCAACATTGGATGATATTAAAGATGACCGTGTGAATAATTTACAACAGAGCTGAATTTTGCAGATAATGTTCTGAAATAAGATTGCCATTTAGTCACACAACAAATATTTACCTTAGACTTTGTCAATGGTATTGTATCATGAGAAAATTTGCACTTTTCACCCTGCAGAGATAGAAAGGAAATAATCAACTTCCGTATATATATGCCTGTGTATTCCTAAAATTATCATTAAAAAATTACAATTACTGAAGATAATAAACCTCATGGCATCTTCCTTTGAGAAAGTGACAACAATATGTTACTGTTTTTGGTTTTGACACAGGTGGCGGCAACTTCAACTTTTTAACACCGAGTTCTCTGTTTTTTTTTGCTCGCGCCATTCTTTCTTTCTTCTGCATGATGGGATAATATTGAACAAATAATTAATATATGTATATGGGTATCAACAAGTGATAGTGTGCAAATTGTAAACATTTTACTTTCCTTTAACATGCACTTAAAATAAGGGTCATATGAAAGATATTTAGAAAAACAAAATCTGGCTAATAGATATCACTGAGAACAAGTATACCTTTCTCTTAGCTTTTCTATCCTCGGCAGGAACCTGCTTTCTTTTCCTATTGTTCTGATCAGCACCCTACAAAAAATCTCCAAATTAGGCCAGACCAGATCCAGTAAATCTTGAACAAAGCAAACCAACACAATATTATCTGGTGAAGCTAAATGAAACTTGAGACTTATTCATAGGGTTAAATGGCTAATTGGTTACTGGTCAGCTTTCAAGTAGGTCATCAAACTGAAAAAACTTTCAGATAGGTCATTAAACCTACATAGTAGTTACTGAAAGGCCATAAAACGTTGATAAAAGTTTCACAACCGTTAAACACAATTGAATTTTAACAAACCTCCGTTAAAAGTCACCACATCGGTTGCCACCTAAATTTTTTTAACTCGTTAATGATATAACCTGATCCATCAAACAAACCCAATAAATATAACCCACCCCAATAATTATAACCTGGTAAACCTCAAATATAAATACCTAAAACTAATATATGGATATACATAAATACAAATCAATATAACCCCTTCACTTATATAATCCCCAAATCTGGAGCTATGGTTTCGTAAGAACTAGTTCAATTGACGTATACATTCTTGGGGAATACGATTCACTTTTTTTCAATAAAGATGGTAAAACAATAAGAGTAGTTAAACTCTTGACGCAAGAATCAAAAGGTGAGATGGTTGAACTGGCAGAAGAAAACAACAGGTCTGTAGCATTATTTGTGTATCATTGTCCAGTTGGGGTTGATGAAGCAGGTGAAAATAGATGTATATACAGGTGTGTATACTTATACATACATATACATACATACATACATACATATATATATATGAAAAGTGGGTTTAAACGTGGGTTAAATTATTTGAATTGGGCATATCCATCATGGACAAGTGTGCAAGCCACGTTGGATTAATTTTTAAAACTCGGCGAGCACAATCACTTTTCCATCCGTTATTTAACTTTTTAAACATTGAAGACCTAATTGAAAGTTTTATATGGTTTAGTGAGTTGACTGAAAGGATTTTCAGTTTGATGACCTACTTGAAAGCTGACCCTCACTTCAGTGATCAATTAGCCATTTAACCTCTTATTCATATGTCTCTTCTGCGTAAAGTTGTGTAAACCAAGTATTTCTAGATGCAAATTACTAAAATGCTTAAATTTCAAACAAGTTCTTCCGAAACCACAGAATTATTTATATTCGAGAAAAGAAGGTTGTAATGGGTTGAGGTGCGTGATAGATGAAATTACGAATTAGTATTCCCTTTTCAATTCATTAATGAACCCCAGTTATTTTATTCAAGGTTTGGTGGGAGCTAACAATGTAATACTTTCCAATGTTTCTATTGGTTCAGATACAGGTATGATGGGAAATGACAAACTGACGACCATAAACAAAAGAAGCAAAACTTGGAGTACAGCATATAAACTCGCAGGATTGTTCCAGTCACTTCTAAATGGTTTGAGTTGTATGCTTCTACACATATGGCCAGTGGTCATGTTGACCAACAAAAATTATTTTTGGACATCCAGATTTGCAAACAGATTTGAGCTTAAAGCGGGATCCTATTATAAAACTTGATGTTTCAGGTACAGAACCACAATCTTATAGTTCATATGAATCTACGTCTTACGCTTAACAAAGAAAGTAGGTCACCTGTTTTTCAGTTGTGAGAAGAAGACTAGGATGAGCTAAGAAATAACATAAAAGCAGTCTCCCGAGAATGATATTTAATATGTTGTCACTTGTCAGACATCACAACTCACAATAGCAATTTGCATAAGAAGTAATGTAATAATGCTATTCAATATGTACTACAATGAACAGTTAGGTGCACAGAGGGGGTCTTTATCTTTATATAAATAACACTGTGAAATACAAAAGAATAAATCAAACCTTTTCAGTTGATGCACTGCATTGATTCTCAATTGTATTTTCTCCCGTCGATCCACCACTTAGTGATATATTTTTTGGACAAGAAGCTTGACTTTTGGCCTCTTTGGGCGCACACCTTTGTCTGTTTCTTCTAAATTCAAGCCTACTATCCTTCCGTAGCTCCCTGTCATCTTCTACAGTATCTCCATAATAGACCTGGATCCTATTCTCCACCAAGTGTCGATTCTCATTCCCCATTTCAACATTCAGAGCAGAGCTTGTTATGTTGACTCCATCTTTAGCTAGGCCAAAGTACTGGTTATCTTTCTCAAGTCTTCTTTGAAGTGCATTCGGATTGAATCCCTCTTTGTGAATAGTACCTCCTGAAAGCTTGCCCTTGTCTACACCAATCTTCTCTAAGGGTAAACCATCTTCATGTAGTAAATCACTTGACTTCTGAGGAACTCCGGAACCTTCTGAAATTTCCCCGTCTTCAATGCCTTCCACGGTTTTCTGAAGAGAGGAAGAAACCGCAACCAAGGCAGATATTGGCGTATCTGATTCCCTAAAATTCATTTGTGTTTCCCTCTCATTTCTCTTCACGAGTGAACTATTCTCATCTTTAGTTACAATGGGTATTGAACAACCCACAGTTACATCTGCGTCTAACAATGAGTCAATAAGTTCAGAGACATCACCACAGGGTGCCTTGTCACCCAATTGTTCTCCTAATCCAAATTCCTCTATGTCAAAATCAGGGAGGCTAAATTGATCATCATTATCAAGTAATGAAGCAAATTCTGCAAAATCATTATTACAATTCTGGTTCCCTTGTATCAGTGACTCTATCCCATTAATATTATCAACATGACCTTGATCACCATTACTCTTAACATTATCCAACCCATCTACATCCATACGATCACCGACAAAACCTGGTTCCTGAGAACTCACAAATTCTCTATTCCCATCAATCAATGAATTTGCATGTGCCAACCCATCCTCATGCCTCGAATCAATGTTCTTTACCAATTGATCACCTTCTCTATCCTCATCAACCAATGATTTTTCACGTATCAACCCATCCGCAAGCCTTGAATCATTGTTCTCTACCAATAGATCACCTCCTCTGTCTTCATTAACCAATATTTTTTCACGTGTCAACCCCTCCTCAGGAATCAAATCACCATTCTCTACCAATTGATCACCTTTTCTAATCTCATTAACCAATGATTTTCCACGTGCCAACCCATCCCCAGGCCTGAAATCATTATTTTCTACCAATCTATCAGCCTCAATCACCAAATCATTATTCTCTACCAATTGATCACCTTGAACCGTTGCAACTTGCTCTACCACAAAATAGAAAAATAATACCACAAAACAAAAAATCAGTAAACCAATCAAAATCCCAACGCAGAATCAAGAACTAACAATAACAATCCACGTAATACAAAAAACATATTCTCTCCCCACAAATTTATTTAAAACAAAAAAAAACACATCAATAACATCTTAATCACAACAAGACAACACAACCCAAGTAGCCCCTAAAATCATAGCCTAGCCAACACCCCTCTTCTCTACATACCAAAAAATTAAAGTTTCGAGCTTCGTGTGCATTTATCGTAAAAAGATACACATACAAATGCATATACATATGAACATACTTGATAAATCAGTTAAGCCACACACACACACAAAAAACACATACAAAATGACAATCTAAACAATGGGTATACCTTGATTTTGAAAATGAAACTGACATTCCGATACGATTCGAAGAAAAGTGGATAAAGTTTGACTCTTTAACGCTCTTCTTCTCCGATAAGGCGAGAATTCAAAAGGGGCTTTTTCAGATAAATTTAGGGTTTCTAATTCCAGATTCTCCATCAATTTTCCCCCAATTTCTTTCAATTTTCAACTAGTAGCTCACACGATTAACCTTTATTTGATTGAATATCATTATAATATGAATATTAGTTGAGTAATTTTAGGAAGGCGCCGCCACTGATTCGATTCAATTGAGGTTTATTAAGGCGTGTTTGGCAATTTATACTCACCGCCACAATATTGTATTTGAATTCGATGTTTTATATACGTACATGATGTATATATAGACAGAGAATAGGGCTTTATGAATGTGTTGGACTATTGGGCCGGTCCACGGTCATGGTTGTTGGGCCTGGACTTATATTTTAAACTCAATTTGCTTATTTGTTCATGAATTAAGCTGCTTTTTATTTATTTATAACGTGACCGTTTGAAGTTTCTTAAACTTAAAATAAATTGTTTATTTTATTTATATTTTTTTACATATTTTCATATTTTTTTTAAAGATAAATATTTATTTTAGAATTTTAAAACAAATATTATTTTCAAAATAAAAAATAAGTTACTTATTTTCAGAAAAAGTACATACATTCCTACTTTTTCCGGAAAAATACCGTTGCCAAACAGCCCCAACATGTATATGAAGTTGCACGAAATAAAACAAAAACTGTTGAATTTTATTAAATTATGGTTGATTTTAGTATTAGTTTGCCTAAAAAAGAAATTAATAAAACAATAATTGCTATTTTATAGAAAAATAATGTGTAAACAGTCCTAAATATATTATATTATTACATATATAACCTTCCATTTAACTTTATTTATTTTTATCCTATTTGGTCACCAAACACTATTTTCCAATTTTAATCTGAAAGGGGAATAATAATACTACACAAAAAGAGCAGTATGACATGCATGAGATGCATAAATAAACTCATGGGCAACTCCACAATATTCCAATGTCAGTCTCAAATAGTCAAATGGAAAGGAGGGCTTGCAAGAGATCTAAGATTCCAGAATGTTTTCCTTCATAAACCTAAAAGAGGGCAGAATTAATGAATTTTACGAGGTTGTTGCTGTGTCTTCACCACCATTTTCATTGACATCGTTGGATTGATCACTAGTGGTTGGATTCTCTGATGTCAAATATCGTCCAGTCATGGGATCGATTGGCCGGGTGTCCCTGGGCCCACCTTTGCGACCCATTGCCAACATTGGTGGAGGAGGTAACACACCGGCCCTAAAAAGAAGGCGCTGTACAGGATCTGAAGGCTGAGCTCCCACCGAGAGCCAATACCTGCAGAATGAGAGAATAGGGAATGATGAGAAGAAATTGGACAGGCAAGTACAAGTGAAGATGGGATACTGACAAGTGATAAGTAATAAAAGTATCTAAAACAGGAGTCTGCATTTCTAAAAGAAGAGGCATACTAGTCCAGCAAAAAAAGGAACATTGTTCTAATTTGCTATACATGCATCTATAGTTCGAGACTAAACAAAATCACATGTTTTTGAACGGATTACTTATATGGACTCCAGCAATTCACCATCAGCAAAAATATAACATTAACAATTTCATAGTTACCATATTTTAACAACTTTCCAGCTGAAATAACAAGTATTCTGAAACAGTGTATGACAAAAAATTCACATAATATGAAAAACAAAGTCAACATGATAATCAAGTCTAGTAAGTACTCACTTCACTCTATCGAAGTTAAGACCCATTCGTTTGCCACCATCTTGACCTGTAAGAAGTGAAGCCAATAATATAAATAACTTGGCTAATGTTACGAACCGAATCCAGAAAAGGGAAAAATAGAATTTCAAAACAGCAACTCCACTAATCAGTTCACATAATAGTCCAGCGAAAAGTTAATATAAGCAACATTAAATCTTATCTTAATATGTTAAAACAGCAATAAAAAAGATATATCTGAAAGTGAACAATAACTCAAAAACCTGACTTACATGACCTTCAATTTCATTAATTATTTTCGTGTATACATCTTTCCCAGGCCAAAAGTGATATCGCCCATAAGAATGTCCAGGTGCTAGATAACTAAGTAAGCCTAGGTGGGAACCTAAACGAAAGTTTATTTATACTTCCTAAAGTAAGATATTCGTACATGTAATCCATTATGTTAGCCCTCTGATGGCAAAAAGAGTTACGATATTGGGAGGATACTAGAGTATTGAAAAGGGATGAAGCCCTTTGTTGCAGATACAAGGTAGTAATTACTAATTACTATGTAGCCTTACTGTTAACACACTTCACGCTATAAATAGACCTCATGTTAGACATGAATGATCTAGGTGCTCCGTGCTCCTGAAGTGAAAAACACCTTTCAAATAATAATCATACATTTACAATACCTAGGTAATACTCTATATCATAGTCATTTCCTAAACAATACATTTGACCCTTGGGTTTATTCTCAGATAAACTGATGTTGCTCAAGTTTTAAGGCAATTGAGGGAGTAAAGGATAAATGATAACAATTTGCTAGCAGGTTTTAACTAACAAATAGTATTGCCCTATAACTTCTTCCACCAACGAGATTTGACTTGGCTATCCACTTTATTTTTCGATAACTTGGCTACTCACTTTTGGTCATGTCACTGCTATGGATTTAATTTGCCGATAGTTTAAATCATGCATATTTGTTAAGTGATTCTAAATCAAATTACAGCTTCACTTACAGTGAAAAAAATACTACAATTTACTAAACAAGCTATTCAATTCCAGCTCTCTTGCAATCCACCAAACACAACTTACAAAGAAAATACTTGTGAGTCAGAAACACAAGCTATTCATATACCTCAAGAAACATAAAGATGAAAACTTGAAGTATATACAAACACCAATCTCAACAAGAAAATGATAAAAACACAAAACCTCAATTGGGTTGTGACGGTTGTCAGAAAAAACCCTAAAAACAATCAAGATTCTGAAAATACTCCAAACCCAAGAATGATTAGACACACATATAGATATAAGATGTATATAGAAAAGGGGTAACCTGGTAAAGGATTGTAGTAACCAAGAACTTCTAAATGCTTGCCATCACGGGGAGATCTGCTATCAGCTGCCATCACTCTGTAAAAAGGCTTGTTCTTGCATCCAAATCTTGATAATCTTATTCGAACTACCATCTCTCTCCCACTCTCTCTCTCTCTCTCTCTCTCTCTCTCTAATTCTCTCTCAGGGAGGACAGAGTGAACAAACACACAGTGAACGGAAAGGGTTTTTTCAGGTTTTTACTTGAGTAAACGATGTCGAATTTCTAGACAAGAAAATAAATGTACAGTATGTACTCGTGAATACTATATTTGCTTAGGGCGTGTTTGGCTGTATACTCGAGAGAAGAGTAGTGAATAGTTGTTTTATTTTTATTTATTTTTTTATGCAATGAGAATAGTCAAGGACAATAATGTATTTTTAAATTTGATAAATGAATAAAAAATTTCCCGATGTTTAGAGTATTTATTTATTGAGTGTTTTAACTGCAGTGACTAGTGAGGACAAACATATGTAAGTTCAATTATATTTTTTGTTTTGTTTTTCGGTTTTATATAATAGAATAGACTAAAATATTATCCTGCTTTTTTTTTTTTGAGTAAGTATTAATTCAATAATAAAAAGCCATACGGCATCTACAAAAATAGTCGCGGCGAACAAACATAAATCGGAAACAATGACTGATTAATACATTCTTTTTGGAGATACAATCACGCCATTTGTTGAAGATGATATATTTACACGTACCCGCTTCACCATATCCAGTTGGAGCTAATCCAGTTTGAGCTATCGACCATATTTGCAATGCCCTAAAAACTTTTATCACTAAATCAAAACCCATACTCTCATAAACAAAGGAGAGAAATACCAAAACTCTCATCAAGGAGAGACTACAACCAAATTGAAATTGCAAATTAAAACTAAAATTATAAAATAAAAGCAAGTTTTAGATCCAAAAAACAAAAACATAAAAACAAGAGACACCGGACCCCTCGAAATCGAAAAATTACCCGTTTGATCGGAGAAGACAGAAAATCCGGATGTTCCGTTTGATCGGAAGCCCCGACGACTATATTTGAGAAAGAAGAAGGGGCGGCGGCTCTAAAGAGAATAGAGAAAAATAGGGTTTTAATATTAGAGAGAATTACTAGAATAACAATTTTAAATATTATCCTGCTATATCAACTTATTTATTAAAAAAATAATGATTAAAATAAAATAGTGGTGGCTGACAATTGCATTGCAATTCTCTATCTTCTCTGTTGCTGTTTGAGATGAAATGTTGTATCAATTTTATTTGGTTAATTAATTATTTTGCTTGATGTTTTTGCCTTCCCAGCATGGTCCATAGACCTTCATCTACGATTCTACATGCACACAATTTGTATAGCAAATTTGATGTGGTGAGGTGTGGGCTTTCTGCTGAGTAATCTCTCTGGATGTTAAGTTATCAGTTCTCCTGAAATCTCAAGTTATTGGGAAGCGGACTTATCAGGATTATATTATTCAACATCCGTTACATCCCCTCACTCGAAAACCCATTATGAGTCCAAGAGTGGATCACTGGGTGGTTCGTCCCTTTTTTGGCTTAATCCGATCCAATTTTTCAATACCTCCTATAACCAAAGTTATGATACATTTATCAGTTCTCCAAAACCTCAAGATATTGGGAAGCGGGCTTTGTTAGGGAGCAAAACTCAAGATAACCAAACAATGCAAAACACACACACAACAAAATTATATGACGCGGAAAATCCGCGTCCTAACTTGTATTATTAATCAAAACAATTATAAATAATACAATCACTCAATTACGAATACTTAAACCTAACAATACTCAAGCATTGCCTATCAAACATAACATGACTATGTATATATAGTCATCACAAACTTAGTCACCAAGTCTTACCATACTTGTCATACAAGTTTAATCATACTTGGTTTTTAATTAATTACTCAAGTCTAATCATACTTGGTATCTAATTACTTACATTTATCACTAAGACATACCATATATAATAATTGCCGAATTATAATTATTATCATCCATAATCATTATCTAAATACAATTATTATACTACCCATATTGGGTTTAACCCAACAATCATCCCCTTAAATCCAATACAGTTTCATCACCGATTTAACGGTCACCATCAATACATCGACGTCCACTCGCCGATGCCTCTCCTCGAATAAGAAACTTTTCTTCTAACACAAAAAGATTTCTTCCGTCCGTCCAACCTTTGAGTATCGTCAAATTTCTTTTAGTAACCTCCAACATACCGTTCTTCATCATAACAATATATCCCAATTCAACTAATTTAGCCAATGAAATTAGATTTTGATTTAACTTCGGTACATACCTTACCTGAGTTAACTTCCGAACACGACCATTGTGAAGTTTCATTGTTACCTCACCAATGCCAGCAACTTTCACCCTCTTACTGTTTGGAAGAGTTACCATCTTTCCCTCACACTCTTTTTAGGACGAGAACCACTCTCTCCTAGCACATATATGATGAGAACATCCTGAGTCAAGTACTCATTCTTCTTTTGATCCCTTGTCTTCTTGAATCAAAAGAACATCATTATCATCATCATCAGCTACAAGAGAAACATTATTCCCTCCTCGAGTTTTCTTCTTCAACTCATTCAAATCTTCTTTTGCTTTTGGACACGCGTATTGTACATGACCCAATTCTCCGCAATAAAAACACTTAATATCAGGGTTGTGTTTCTCACCATACATCTTATTCTTGTCACGCACATGTACCACAAATGCACTTCCATCAGATACATCATTCGATCCTTACTTCATCAATCTTTGGGCCTCTAAAAGAACGACAATGGTCTCATCCAAATCTAACATCATTTTCTCAACCAATAAAGAAGTAATCACAGTATTGTACATCTTTGGTAGAGACACAAGTAGAAGAACAACTTTGTCCTCATCCTTTAATTTTTCATCCAAATTATTCAGCTGGTTAATCAATCCATTAAAACGATTCATATGATCTCTTAAATCTCCATCTTCTTCCATCTTGAGCTCGAACAAATATTTCTTGAAAAATAACTTGTTGGCTAAAGACTTTGAGTGATATGTTTTCATTAACTTCTCCCACAAATTTTTAGGATTATTCTCTTCAAGAACATCATACTTTGTTATCCCAGTTTCGCAAGTAGAAGGGGGGTCGAATACTTGTATAATCTTTTCACCTTAGTTTCAATCAATTATAGAAGAATCAAACTTGAACTATTTTAACAAAGATCAAAACTCAGAGAATAAAAATATCAGTGTTTGTATTAAAGAATATTGAATACAAACTCTCATATGATGTACACAAACCCTAGCAGGTTCTCTGTATTTTTACAGCAACTCTCTCTATCTCTATACTCTCACAAAATTAAACTATAATATTAGGTTACATAGAATGTTTATATAGAGAGCTGCCTATTAACTAATAACAGAAAATCAAATTCTAATAGGAATATAATTTCTAATTATTAGTTGACAGTTTCCTAATTATATAATTACTGTGATCACCTTTCAAATTCAGTTTCAGCTCTATAGACTCTGAAAAACTTCAGACTCTGATGATCTTCAGTCTCTGATAGACTATAGACTCTGATAGTCTATAGACTCTAATCGACTTCCAGACTCTGGTTTCATTTTCTTCTGAAAATCTTCTAAGTACAAATGACATCTATAAATGGATGTTGACTATCTAGATTCTGATTATATAAAAGTTCAGAGACTAGAAAGACTTATTACAGATAAATTATGCTAAGACTCTGTTCTAGTATTTTGTACATCATCAAATGAATATATTCCTAACATGCTTGATTTCCGGTGCAAGAGTTAATCGAATTGTTGATGTCGCGCGTAACTTCATATTTTGCCACTTCGCATTTTCCACATCTGTAGGCTTCTTATCTTCAAGAGTCGCATATAACCCTCGTTGAATTAATAAATATTTCACTGTGCTTTGCCATAACGTAAAATTATTTCTTCCATTAATAATTCAATCTCGAATTTTTCTCCACCCATATCCATCACGAATCTGGCTCTGATACCACTTGTTATGGAGCAAAACTCGAGATAACCAAACAATGCAAAACACACATACAACAAAATTATATGATGCGGAAAACCCGCTTCCCAACTTGTATTATTAATCAAAACAATTATAAATAATACAACCACTCAATCACGAATACTTAAGCTTAACAATACCCAAACATTGTCTATCAAACATAATATGACTATGTATATATAGTCATCACAAACTTAGTCACCAATTCTTACCATACTTGTCATACAAGTCTAATCATATGTGGTTTCTAATTAACTACCCAAGTCTAATCATACTTGTTATCTAATTACTTACATTTATCACCAAAACATACCATATATAATAATTTCCCAATTATAATTATTATCATTCATAATAATTATCCAAATACAATTATTATACTATCCATGTTTGTCTTGGATCACCAAAACTCGTACGGCCATATTGGGTTTAACCCAGTAGGCTTAACAAGATCATATTATTCATCTTTATGCCTTGTGAGTTATTGCATGAATGAGTCGAAAAAGGAGCAGGGTTTGTTTTTCGACAGTGAAAGAGTTGAGATTTATGGTCCAGAGGCTTCTGGCAAACCAACTCTTGCTCTCCATGACTCCATGTAATGACTGAAGCACACAGAAGCAAAAAAAAAACCACTATTACAGTATTGCTCCATGCAGTTAATGACAAGCATTTTTCTGCATCTTGATTTTCGTTATTCCTGATCTTTTCTTTATCCTATTGTACAGAGATGCACCCATGGTATTGCAAGCTAGACTTATGAGCAAGGCACTACACAAATTGTTTGCTGCCTTGTCGGTGATCATGTTGCTAAGTTATTCTTTGTCCATGTCATATACTATATTGATTTCTATTGGATCACATTCACACCTGATTCGTACTATGAATATCCAAGTTTACTATATATCTCTTCCTTCAACCTTTTCTCTTAGCTTTTCAGCTGTATCAATGTAAGATTAATCTTTACATGTATTAGCTACTTAATTCACAAATTTCTTTCCCACCCTTTTGGTCCCCATCTTTCTAATTTATTCAACTAATTAGCATACATGATTACATTTTCTAAATGCTGAAGTATAGCAATTAGCTCAGTTTATAAGACATCAATACATGCTCCAGTGCACGTCAACGAAGTTACTTGTGGTGATGCCTCAAATTTCTATGCTTCAATGCATTTCAATGTTCAAAGAATTGGGTTCGTCAAGGTAGAAGAGGTATTTTCTCTATGCTTGTGCACAATTTGAAGGGACTTTGTACAAGTATAATGTGCCTTCTTGTTACAATGTTGCCACATTATATGATCATTTTTAGCTATCTCTCTACCTTCATATCTTGAATGACTAGAAAAAAACAAGACAGCATTGATAAATTTCAGGTGTTGCAGAAAATTGCACAATTATTTGTCAATAACTACTACACAATAATTTTTAGAGATTCCTCCCTTTGTTTGCTTACTTAAATATATTTGAATAGTTTCGCTTGATTGTAACAAATTCCTAAGATCTGGTATGGTATCAGATCTATTGCTAAAGTTGTTGATTCAATCCAGTCTCATTTCGTGAGCCTGCTCGAGTGGCGCAATGTTTATATATTTACATATTGTCAAGTACTAATATCTGAAATTTTACAAAAGGGATGTCCTTGTTTTGATTGATGTTGAGTTGCAGATGCTTTTTTTTAACCCTTCTCCATATGCATTCTTATACAGACTATTGGATTCAAGTTGTTGTGAAGCTCGTAAAAAATAAGGACCCCCCTGCGCATTTCTAACTTGCACAATTTTGTGATTTAAATGGAGACAATTACCATCATAAGGATGCCCTTGAGAGTTGCCTATCTGAAAACGAAAGTTTAAAAGATGAACTTGTGATAAATCTCAGAGAGAAGCTATTATATAATGAGTGGCATATTGATATAGAGGCTACAAAAGGAGGTATGCATGATTGAAGAGTTGCTTCAATGGAGACATCTAACAAAGAATTAGTGACCAGAGGCATAACTACATGCATTTTATTTTGTCTCGTTTTCTTTGATTTCAAACGTCTCTCAGATTTTTTTTTACTACGTGTTGGATAAGTAAAGTTGTTTTTACGTCACTTGCTGTTGTCCCCTGTGCGTTACAGAGTTAAATTATTTCTGTTTAAATTCGTAACATGTTCCAAATATCTCCATCTATTAATTTGGTAATTTCAACTTCTGAGGCCAAGCAGCTTCATATCTCTCATGTAGTTGCACTTCTTTTCATGGACTACAGGCCTGGTACTTGTGTAATTAGTTTGACTTAGTTTGTAAGTAGTACTGCATTATTTTCCAAAGTAACAAATGTTATGATAATAAATTTTTACATACATTGAACTAGGATATAGCATGACTACTTGAGCAGGTTCAGTGAACAAAACAATTTAGTGTACATAGTTATCATAACCTGCGTTGAGAAAATTGTGGTAGAAAGTTGTAATAATTAATACGTACATGTCTAAATGTCCTGTTCAAGTGTTTGGTTACTATTCAACTGAACTGCATTGCTTTTCTCAGAATATCCGGAACATTTTAAATCTTTGTTTGACAGTGGAACACGAACGTTTCACAAAACCAAGTTGAACTTGGAAGAATGATACTAATTGTCATGTGACGAAATGCTTGCTAAAAGGTTTTCAAAACATGTGAAATAGAACTTCAAACCTGATTTTGCTATGTTTTTTGTGACAAAATGATTGCTAAGAAGTTTTCAAAACATGCAATATAGAAATTTAAAGCTCATTTTGCTAAGTTCTCTATCCAATATCCTTAAAAATGAAATAAAAAACACTTGTAAAACGAAATGAGATTTTTAAATTATTCGTTTAATTTATCAAATAATAAATAACTCGAAAAATATATGTACTTTAAACAAACAGGCTAATATTAGTAATGAGTAAAAATTATAGTATCCAACATGTTTGAATATTTTTTGAAAATAAAGAATCTATTGATTTGAATTTGGGTTCGGGTTCGGGTTCCGGTAAGTTAGAAAAAGTCCTTTTCAAGAAAATATAGTACCAGTACGTACTCGTATTTTTCGACAAAAATTGTAGCCGAGTTTCTTGGACAAAATTGTTGTTTAAAATGAGGAGTAACTTCTTACATGCTTCCTCTGCTCCCAGCAATTAGATTTTTGCTGCTACGGCGGCGGTTTACTACTAGAATGTCCTTCCTGGAACTCACCCTTTTCAATGTTTCTATTTATCACAGTATGAAAATCTACCTTCAAATCATATGCATAACATTCCATTCTTCTTCTTCTTTTTTATATATAAATACGTACATATCAAAAGATTACGTATAAAATTAGACTAATTTTATGGGTCAAAGAGAAATTAGACTAATTTTATGGGTCAAAGAGGATTTAATTTATTTTAAGCCAAACTTATTAATCAATATCGATCAAGATTTTTATTAAACTAAAGAGCCAGTCAAGCGCTGTTATCTTCAACCTTATAGGTTCTTTTTTTATATATATTTAAATGAACGGAGTCGGCCTTGAGACCAAGCCCTTTATGCTATTGAATGAGGTGTAAAAAAATCAATTTTTTAGGTGCACATTTTTTATATACACACAAGGAAGGAAAATGTTAAGAAAAAATCAATTTTAACTCCTAAAACCTCAAGGTGTTGGGAAGCGGACTTACCAGAATTATATTATTTAACCTCAAGGTGTTCGTCCCTTTCTGGGCCTTGTGTCCGTCAAATTTCAATTAATAGATGGGGATCTCGTCCCTTTTTGAGCTCACCACCATAGAACATCAATATTTCAATAAATGATAATACTAAATGAGAATAGCGGGATAGGAGGGACTCGAATTCAAGACCTCAAGGTGTTAGAAAGCTGGTTTACCAGGATTATATTATTCAACAGAAAAAATTTAAAAAATATTTTGACACAAAAAAAATTTAGGGGCCCGGATTGATTTTAAAAAAGCACTAAAATAAAAAATTTAAGATGAAAGTAATATAAAAATTAAAAACAATTAGGAGTACATTTTTTTTGTATTATAAAAAAAACATATAAATATAAATAAAGATAAACATGTAAATATTAAAAATTAATTACGAAACACTAAAAAAGTAATATGGATATTTGTGTGTAATTTGGTAAACTATTATACGTATCTATGTGTTTCTTTCATCACATTGCCAAAATAATTCTCCGCAGAGCAAACCCAATTTAAAATTTCAGTTTTTAATCATTGATTGAGAATGAAAAAACATCAATTTGGAACTCAAGAGAAAAATCACTCAACAAAGGCTGATTTTTTTTGAAAGATTATAAGAAAGACGGGGTACAATTTTTTTTCGGTTTGGGACTTCAAATATCTCAGGACCGATGCTGTAAATGAAAAATGCTAGTTGTATAATTGGTAACCTTCATATAATAATATGAGATCCCGCGTGTATACATATACGCACACGAATTAAAATAAGCTATATGTCATGACACGTTATTTAAAAAAAATTGGGACAATATTTGAGGTCTCTAGCATTTTTCTATTTAAAAATAGAATTACAGTTCCTTGGAGAAAACAAAACGAGAATGACCCTCAAAGATAAAATGTAATTTATTAGCACAAGTGCATAACTAATAATATTTATTTATTATTTTATTATATATAATTATGTGTATATGAAACTGACCCAGAACCAGAAGAAACTGATTTTTTTTTGATTTTTTAAAGGCAGAAAAGTGTTTGAACAAATTTATATACTATCAGTTTGAAAGTGGTATCTTCAACTAAAACATAATTTGGAATAATTTCTCAGGTGAATTTTACTTATATTCATCCTTGCAGCAATTATCAACTTTGAACGTTCTTAGTTGAAATGTTCGAAGTTTAATAAACAAAAAAGTTAGCAGCGGCGGACCGCGTAATTTATTTTACGATACTGGGGTTCAAAATGAATTAATATATTATATATTTTAATTTATTTATTTATTTTGTAAATATATTTATAAATTAATTTTAATAAATTTAAATACTCAAATTTCTATTTATTATCTAACTTTTAACTATGAAAATATTTTAAAAAATAAATTGTTGAGCTTCTCTTATAAAAAATTATGATATTTGATTATTTTCTATCTAATAGTTCTTTGACATTAATTAAAAAAAACTTCTAATTGGAATATAAAAAATACGAGTTATTATGAAATAATATTAATTCATAAAAACTTATTGTTACATTTATTTGATAGTTTCGATAAGATAGATATTATAGTTACTATCATATAACCCGTGCAAAACACTGATGATATTAATAAATTATATATTAATTTAATATGATAATTTAATTTATTATTAATTTCTTTCTACATTTTCATATACAATGTTGTTTATACATTAATTTTAAATAAAGAAAAGAGTTTGAGTGGTGATAAAATTGAGTTGAATGTAACTAAAACTATATTAAATAAAAATTATATGGCAAGTAGAATTTTTAACATAAAAAATATATAACATAATTTAAATATAATATAATATTATTCATGAGCATTTATATAAAAAAAATATTAACGGTAATAGAGTTGTATATATGATATATCTTTTCTAAAATTAAATTTTATTATAATTGGATGGTTAAGATATTTTATATGGTTCAACTAAAATTGAATGGTTATGGTCTTTTTTATGATTCACCCGAGATAAGATGAAAAAAAAAGTTCTATTGTTTGGTTATAATAATATAACAAGTTTATATCTCGTGCGATGCATAGATGAATTTTTTTAATATTTTTATTTTAACATTTTTTATATGATTTGAATTTATTTTTAATTTATATAATAATAATTTAAACTTTATTTAATTTTTACATGTATATAATTTTTTGTATTTATAAATGAGTATATATAATATCAACTCAATCTTGTCAAACACTAATTAAAATCTATTTTTTATAGTCATTGACTCTATAAAAAAGAAAATTAAAGTTTTTCATTTTTCATAAATAAATTAAGAGAGAAAATTAAGATTTTCATTTTCCAGTTTTAAATGATTCTAACGTATATCCTTTGTGATACACATATAATTGTTTTTAGTTTTTTAATACTTTTATTTTAATACTTTTTTATATGATTTTAATTTATTTTTATTGGTATAATAATAATTTAAAATTTATTTCATTATATAATTTATTTATATTTATATTTTAATAGGAGAATATTTGTGTATTTTGTATAAAAATATATTTTAGGTAGGAGATTAATATGAGATATTTTATTAAAATAAAAATCTATACTATATTATTATAACCGAAAGATTAAAAGTTTTGTGAACCATAGAAAAGATCTTGACCGTCCAATTTTATGTGAACCATAGAAACAATACCATTGAATTTTAATAAAATTTAATTTTAAAAGAATATAATCATACATACAACTCTAACCCAAAAATATAATTTTAAAAGAATATAATAATACATATAACTCTAACACTAGTAATCCTACTTTTATACACGATAGAATAATATGATAGGATTGTTGGACTTAAATCAAGCCTAGCCTATTTAATTATCTGTCTTGCTGTAACTTAGTTTGTGCTTCTGTAATAGACTAGTGACTTAGTAATTCATGTGTAATTTGTAACTAGAAGTTTTCTCTGTTTATCTTCAAATTGTAAATTAAGTCAGAAATAAAGTCAGTTAGAAGATTCAAATTGAATCATGCAACCAGACAAAGAAGACTGTGAAGAAAATAAAAAGAGAAGTTATCTGAGAATTCTACTAAGGCAAGTTACTTGGTCGAGAAGTCAGCCATTCGAGAAGTCAGAACTGTGGAAACATTTCGAGAAGTCTCAAAACTTCTATCTGCTTAGTACTCGATCGAGGAGTCAGTCATTCAACAAGTCAGGTATTGAATCCAGTCGAGAAGTGTCAATTATGAGGCATTCGAGAAGTGAAAATAAACAATTCGAGAAGCTAGCAAATGGAGCATTCGAGAAGTGATAAGGCTGAGTCATTCGAGAAGTCAATATCAAGCATGTATTCGAGAAGTCTAATCTGATCGAGAAGTCATCAAGCTGAGTATGCGATCGAGAAGTCTAGACATTCGAGAAATCAAGTATTCAGGATCAATCGAGAAGTCACAGCTGTTCGAGAAGTCAATCTCCTTGACTTATCGAACCAATTTCAAGAAGAGTACTCGACTGCAAAAGAAGCTAGTTTCAAGGAAGAATTGCAGAACAAGACAGATGATGTTGCAGCTCTGTGTATGCAGGATAAGTCAAACCTGCACAGACAGAGACAAGTCTACAATGTAGCTGGGAAGATAAGCCAAGAAAAGTGACAGAAGAGATAAGGCAGGATGGAGCAGACTGTCACTACAGTGTTAGCTAGAAATAGTCATTAGTCAAATGTAAAGCAATCTCTGTCTATTTCTAGTTTTAGCTAAACTGTCTCATGTGAGCATGTGCACAGGACATGGTGTCTATATTATTTCCTGTTATATGTCTTGATAAACACCTTCGTAATTCCATCTGTTCTTCAAGCTTCGAACAAGTTCTTTTCAAAAACAAGAAAATTTTTGAAGTATACATTCACCCCCCCCCTCTGTAACTTCTGGGCCTCTAAATTCCTAACAAGTGGTATCAGAGCCAGGCTGTAAACAAACATACAGACTAAAGATCAAGATGAGTTCTCAGAAGTTAAGCAGCATAAAGATTCCTACCTTTGACAGAGAAAATTACAACCTATGGAAGAAGAAGATGCTGATGTTCATAAAGGCTGCAAACCCCATGTATCCAGAAATATTAAAGAATGGTCCTTTCATGCCAGTAACTCTAGTTCCTGAAACTACTAGTGGGTCTGAAGTTATTCCTGCAACATGGATACCTAAAGATCCATCTCAGTACACAGACTCAGAGAAGGAAAAGGTTTCTCTTGACAATAGCTTAATGTTAATATTAATTGAGTCACTGGATCTTGTGATGTACAACAATATTGTCAATTGTACATCTGCCAAACACATATGGGAGACAATAGAAATTCTGTGTGAAGGAACTGAGGAAGTAAGAGAGAATCAAAGGCAGCTCCTTGTTTCCCAATATGAAGCATTCATGTCAAAATCAAATGAAGGCATAACTGAAGTATTTGAAAGGTTCAATAAACTGATCAATGATCTTCAACTTCATGGGAAATATTATGAAACAAAGGAGAAAAACATGAAGTTTTTGTTAACTCTCCCAGAGCACCTGGAGCATAAAATCTCTGCAATAAGAGAAGGAAGAGACTTGACAAAACTTCCACTTGAGACACTCTATGGAATACTGAAAACATATGAGCTGGAATTTTATCAAAAGAAGGCCATTTTAGCAAATAGAGGAAAAATGGCAAATGTCTCAAATGCCCTGGTTGCTAAGGAACCATCAACAATTGAAAAGACTGGTACAAGCAGGAAGTTGAAATCTGAGATGATTGAAGATCAGGAACAGGAAGACAAGGACTCCATCAAGAGTGAGTCAGAAGAAGATGACTTCTACACCATTGAAGAACTTGAAGGCATGGACAACAAAACAATGGCCTTCATGGCAAAGAAGTTTGGAAATTTGAGATTCAAAAGAAACAAAAGTTTCAAACCAAAACCAACCTTCAAGTCTTCAAGCAAAGGAAGGAATCCACAGAGAAGCTCCAATAATGGAGGATACAAGACTGGAACAGTTGATAGATCCAAGATAAGATGCTATAACTGTAATGATCTTGGACACTTTGCAACAGAATGCAACAAACCTAAGTCAATCAAGAAAGATAAAGACTACTTGGAGTTGGAAGCCAAGTATGAAGCTCTTCTCAAAAAGCAGACAGGAAAAGCCTATATTGCTGAAGGAAAATGCTGGGATGATACAGATGAAGATGAGGAGGAAGAATATGGGAATCTGGCACTCATGGCCAACTCACATGCTGGAACTTCATCCTCAAACTCTCAGGTACCTTCTTTAATCTCTCTTGATATGTCAAATTCTCAATACAAGAAAACTGTGGAAGATTTAAGTATTGAGATGTTTAATATTCACACCAGTATGACTGCTGCTTATGAGGAGATTGCTAGGTTAGTGAAAGCTAATGAGGAACTAGTTGCAAGAAATGAGACTCTAGAATTGTCTGTTATAAACATGGAAAACTTTAAACAGGAAAATGAGTATCTCAAGAACAAAATTGTTTGTTCTGAACAAATTGAGAAGTTTCTTAAAGAACAAATTTCTGAAAATGAGTTGAAAATTAGATCTTATCAAAACTCAGCAACCATTGTTAAAGAGTTTCATGAGAAGAACAAGGAAAGCACTAGGATTGGAGTTGGTTTTGATTATGAGAATCTTAAAAAGAAAAAATCTGTTTTAACAAGAGGCAAAAAGATTGAAATCCAAGGTAATCCTCATATTTTGAAAAATGTCAAAGAACCAATTTTTAAGAAGGCTACTATTGAAGTAGATGAAGCCAGTATGGTTATCAAACAACAATTAGATGATGAGGATAAGGAAGCAATTGAAAGAAATTTGGCCTCTGTTGAAAAAGAAGAACCCACAATCAGAACCAAGTCCACTCCTGTTCAAACTGAAACTAAACAGGATGCTCAGAAAAATGATGCTATGCATGCTAAAAAGAAAAAGGCTAATAGAAATGGAAAAATAGGCATTAACAAACACAACAACTATGCACCTGTTCATAATGCACCAAGAAAGATTTGTAAAAACTGTGGTTCAACAAATCATCTTACTCACTTGTGCAAGAAACCTGTCGTGGGAAATGATAAGTTTGCCTGTGGTTATGTTAAGCCTTTAATGCATGATAATCATAAATTTTGTGACAAATTTGATTGTATGCCATGTAACATGAATATCATGAATACCTGCTTTAGGCTCAGGAAACAGTTTGTTGATGGATGCATAAGTCAGAATTTGTATATCAACAGTCCTAGGCCTAAATCTGCTAGTCCTGTGAAACACAGAAAACACTCCATGTCACCTAAGCATGCATCTAGTTCTGAAAGCACTAATCAAGCAAAAAATCAAAACAAGAAAAATGAAAATGTGCATGTGCAAGTGACTGAGACTGTTAAAAACAGGAAGGATATTCATGTGACTAAGCATAAAGGACCCAACCTTGTTTGGGTACCAAAGAAAACTTGATTTGTGCTTGATTGCAGGGCACAAGTAAGAAGAAGGTCATGTGGATTTTGGACAGTGGCTGTTCAAGGCATATGACTGGTGACAAGGCCCTGCTGTCACAGTTCAAGGATGAGGCTGGCCCAATGGTAACCTTTGGAGACAACAGCACTGGTTTTACCATGGGATATGGCAAATTGATTCATGGAAATGTTGTCATTGAAGATGTAGCCCTAGTCAGTGGTTTGAAGCATAATCTTCTCAGCATCACTCAATTCTGCAACAAAGATTTGAAGGTGGAGTTTGATAAGGAACTGTGTCTCATATCACACAGGAAGACAAAGGAATTTGCTCTGCAAGGAGTAAGAAAAGGAAGCCTGTTTGTAGCAGATTTGGACTCTGCAAACAAGGAGAAGATTTGCTGTTTCTACACAAAGGCCTCAGAAAATGAAAGTATGCTCTGGCATAAGAGATTATCTCACCTAAATCTCAAGAACATTAATTCTTTAGTCAAAAGAGAATTAGTGAAGGACCTGCCCACACTTGAATTCTGCATAGAAGGATTATGTGAGGCATGTCAAAAAGGGAAAATGAAGAGATCTAGTCACAAGAGTAAGGAATTCACTTCAATCACAAAACCACTACAATTAATTCATATGGATCTGTTTGGACCAGTAAATGTCATGTCCATGTCTAAGAAAAGATTTGCTCTAGTCATGGTTGATGACTTTTCAAAATACACTTGGGTGGAATTCTTGCACTCAAAAGATGAAGCTCCTGAGATCATCATTGAAAATTTGAAAAGATTGGATAAAGGCCCTACACCAGTAGTTGCCATAAGGAGTGATAATGGTACAGAATTCAAAAATGCTATACTCAATGAATTCTGCAAGGAAAAAGGAATCACTCACCAATTTTCAGCCCCAAGAACTCCACAACAAAATGGAGTGGTTGAGAGAAAGAACAGAACTCTCATTGAAGCTGCAAGAACCATGTTAGCAGAAGCCAGTCTACCAACTAGCTTTTGGGCTGAAGCTGTTAGAACTGCATGCTACACTCAAAACAGGACACTCATCACAAAACCAGTTGGAAAAACTCCTTATCACATCATGACAAATAGAAGACCATCTGTAAAATACATGCATGTGTTTGGAACCAAGTGCTTTGTTCTCAAAGATGATGTCAACAACCTTGGGAAGTTTGAAGCCAAGGCTTATGAAGGAATTTTTGTGGGATACTCCTTGGACAAAACTGTCTATAGAGTATATGTGATTGATCAACAGAAGATTATGGAAAGCACAAATGTGACATTTGATGATTTCAAGTTCCCTACTATGAATCTGGAAGGAGAAAACTGTGACACCTTGAGGTTTGAAAATGAAAAAGAGACTGGAACATTTGCAACTGAAAGTGTTACCAATATGCATGAAGAGTCACATGTAGATATCTCACATGGAACAAATGTGGAAAGAGAAAATGAAGACTACAGTCATATTCAACTTGAGAATTCTCCACACAATCCTAGCATTCACTCAGGGGGAGATTCTCAAGGATCTGCAACTATTGGCAATCACTTCAATCAGGAAGAAACAAGTTCAAATGATAGAGATGGAGCTCATCAAATTAAATGGAGTAGAGCTCACACAGCTGATCAAATCATTGGAAATCCTGATGAAGGTGTAAGGACAAGAAGAGCAACTATAAATGAATGCCTATTTGCTTGCTTTCTGTCTCAAAATGAACCAAAAAGGATTGAAGAAGCCATGTTGGATCCAGACTGGATAATTGCCATGCAAGAGGAATTGAATCAATTTATGAGAAACAATGTTTGGGAATTAGTGCCACCTCCAAAGGACAGGTCGGTAATTGGCACTAAGTGGGTCTATAGGAACAAAATGGATGAACATGGAATAGTTATAAGAAACAAAGCAAGGCTGGTTGCAAAAGGCTATTCCCAGGAAGAAGGCATTGACTATGATGAGACTTTTGCTCCTGTTGCAAGATTGGAAGCAATTAGAATTTTTCTAGCCTTTGCAGCACACTCAAATTTTAAGGTATATCAAATGGATGTGAAAAGTGCATTTCTCAATGGTGAATTAGAAGAGGAAGTTTATGTGCAGCAACCTCCTGGCTTTGAAGATCCAAATTTTCCAGACTTTGTTTACAGACTCATTAAAGCATTGTATGGACTCAAACAAGCCCCTAGAGCATGGTATGACACCTTGTCAAAATTTCTTCTAGAAAATCATTTTACTAGAGGAACTATTGACAAAACTCTTTTCTACAAAAAGCATGGTGAGGATATCATACTTGTTCAAATCTATGTAGATGATATCATTTTTGGATCTACAAATGAAAAACTGTGTCAAAGGTTCTCTAAGCTAATGCAAGGTGAATATGAGATGAGCATGATGGGAGAGCTCAATTATTTTTTAGGCCTTCAAATAAGTCAAAGGGATGATGGCATTTTCATAAGTCAAACAAAGTACATTAATGACTTACTCAAAAGGTTTGACATGCAAGACTGTTCTACTGCCAAGACTCCAATGTCTACAGCTACAAAACTTGATGAAGATAAGAAAGGAAAAAGTGTAGACATGAAGACCTACAGAGGAATGATTGGATCTCTCCTTTATCTCACAGCTAGTAGACCTGACATAATGTTCTCTACATGCCTATGTGCAAGGTTCCAGGCAAACCCCAAAGAATCTCATCTCATTGCTGTCAAAAGAATTCTGAGGTATCTAAAAGGAACATCATTCATGGGGTTATGGTACCCTAAAGAAACAGGATTCAACTTAGTTGGATATTCAGATGCTGATTTTGCTGGGTGCAGAGTGGATAGAAAAAGTACCTCAGGAAGCTGTCAATTTCTTGGACAGAGATTGGTATCTTGGTTTAGCAAAAAGCAACAATCAGTTTCTACTTCCACAGCTGAGGCTGAATATATTGCTGCAGGAAGTTGTTGTGCTCAAGTGCTTTGGATCAGGAATCAACTAAGGGACTATGGACTAGTGTTAGAAGGAATTCCTATTATGTGTGACAACACTAGTGCCATCTCAATTGTAGCCAATCCAATCAACCATTCCAAGACAAAGCATATTGATGTAAGGTACCATTTCATAAGGGAACATGCAGAAAATGGAGTAATTAAATTATTCTATGTTCCTACACAAAAACAGTTGGCTGATATATTTACTAAACCACTTGATGAAGCCACCTTCAACAGGTTGGTTAGTGAAATTGGAATGCTAAACTCTTCAAGTTAGGTGGCCAAATAAATATATCTTTTCAACTGTTACAACAATTGTTTCACAGACATGAACTCAAATGATTTATCTAAGTGAAACAAAACTGGTATATGTTTATAAATATGTCAGTTATATTGTTGTACATATTGTTAACAAATGTTTTTAAAACTATCTTGGAACTATTTTCTTGTTCTGAGAAAGCCTGAAAAGAATTATTATACTTGTGCATTATTAAATAACAAGTGTAATAATTAAAGATTCAGGAATATCAATCAGACACATTTCTTTTTTTTTGATGAATAAATGGATTTTATTTATCTAAGAAATAAAGTCTGTAAATTATTATTCTATTTTCTAAGTGAAAATGGAATAATCTATCAAAAACTAGAGTTTGTGATTAAGGTGCCATCATTTTCTGACTTCTCGACTAGTTACTTATTTCTTTTGAGTTCTCGACTCATGATTTTGTGAGTTCTCGAATAGCTCATTTTTAGAGTTCTCAATCGAGTACTGTCAAGAGTTCTCGAATCATCAGAGTTCTCGACTATCTCAGTTCTCGAATCATGTATATATATTCTTGAGAGTTCTCGATCAAATTCTGACAGTTCTCTACTGAAACTAACTTTACTCTTCTCTGAGTTCTCGAACATACAAAATCGATTACAATTCTAGTCGAGTTGTCTAAGTATTATACATAGCACAGTAGAAATAACATTTCATTTCTACACTTAATTTCAAACTCAAAGAAACCCTCTCATTCTACAGCTACACTTGAACCCTTGCTATTCTACTCTCTAAAACCTTCGATTTCTTCGTTTCTCTCTTTCTATACACAACTCTATGGCATCTTCAAGCTCGAAACCTGCAACTGAAGTGTACGTAATTCCTGAAACCAACTTTCTCGCCATTGCAAGAGACGCAGATGCTAAGGCGCAGTACAAATGCTTCACTAGGTTTCTCATCGATTCCTATCTGAATGAAGCTCTGTTGGCAAACCCCACACTGTATCTCGACATTCTTGAGCAATTTTGGAAGACTGCTGACTGGGAAAATATAGCTTTGGAGGATGGTAGGTCAAAAGTGGTTGTAACCTGCAAAATCCAAGGAAAAGACATCAGTTTTGATGAAAATGATGTGAATACAAGCTTGAATATACCAACCGAAGAGTTTAATGAAGAACCTACTGAAGATGATCTTCTAGATTTTCTGGACTTCATTAGGTATGCTGATAATCTAAAGAGAGGAGTTGATGAGAAGTTCAAGCTGGGTAAATTAAACAAGAAGTACATGAGAAAGGAATGGTCATTCCTGTTTGATACCATCCTAAGAGTCTTCACCTGCAGAAAAACAGGGTTTGACCAGATAAGCCTCATTGCCTTGAAGCTGGCCTACTCATTAGCATACAACCAAAAGCTCAATGTTGGAAAGCTAGTTCTTGGGGAACTCATAACCAGGATTCCCAAGAGAGGTAATGAAATTTTCTTTCCTCGCTTTATTCAATTAATTCTCAATTATAAGAATGCTGGTTTAATTGAATTGCCTGGAATGAACAAACAAAGAATTGGCTACTCCAAATCCATGTCAAAAATCATTTTTGCCACATTGGATAGGAGAACCACTGTGAATGTCCCTCTCATAATCACTCCTCACATGAGGAGTGTGTTTGAGGGATATCCACTAGTGCAGCCTAAATATGGTTACCTTGATACAGTAGGAGGTCCTAAGGTTGCAGAAGTACCAAATGCACCTAACCCAAGGACTTCCAACCCAACTGCTAGCCCTTCTTTGAAATCCCTAGATGTTAGCAAACCATCCTCTACATCCTCTCAACAGGGTGTAGTTGCAAAGAAGAAGAAGGAGAAAGCTGTTAAGAAAAGAGTGTTAGAAACAGTTGTAGAAAATGAATCAGATGAGTCACCTGTGGAGCCTTTGACCAGGAGAAAGAAAAATAAAAAGGCCACAACAGACCACTCTACATCCTCTCAACAGGATGTAGAAGTTAACAAGGGATTAAACCTACTTCTAGGTGCACTTTCTCAACAAGGTGCATCTATTGAAATTGGGAGTCAGCCCACTCCACCCTGTACAGAGTCTGCACCATTGCAGGAATTCACTCCTGTCAATGAAGAAGCTGTAGTTGAAAAAGAGACACACTGTGCACCAGTAGGATCTTCTCTTGAAACTTCCCCATTTTCTCAGGGGGAGTTGCCAATACTCAGTTCTACTCACACTCTACCTGCTATCTCTCAAATTTCATCTCAACCAAATGTGTCCAGCCAAACACATGAAGTTGTTGATCATCAGGACTCTTGTTTCCCTGGTGAGCCCCATTCAAGTGACTTGGTGCATGACACCTTGTTCACCACTCAGGACACTCCTTTAGATGGTGAGGGAATGCATGCTGAGGCATATCCTGATGACACCATCCAAACCACAGAGGTTCCAGGAGTTTTTACTTCAGACTCTGTGGGGGCTCAGGCATTTCAAAGCCAAGTGTCTTCACAGACATTGGGTAATCTGGGGGACCTCCACACCATGCAAATGGCATCCCCTAGACACTCCCCAGTCATTCAAAGACTGTCTCCTCAGGAGAATTCACCTATCCATCCAGTGTCTAATGAATCATCTGAGAAATTGGATGAGGAAATAGATGCTGAGGGGACTACTGTCACAAGTGGCCCTAGCTCTCACTCTCTGTCACAATGGCTGGAACCTGTGCAACATGACAGGGATTCAGGACCATCATTTCTTGGTGGGTCACTTTCTGATGAGAAACTAAAGGAATTGTATGGAGATCAGTTGGAGGGCTTCTATCACATTGCTCAGCAGCTTGTGACTTCTCATTTGCCAAACAAAGACTATGCTGCAATCATGCTTGAATATGCAAAAGATCAGGAGGAGTTGAAAGAAAAGAATGCAAATTTGGATGAAAATGAAGGTGAAAATGTGGATGCCTGGCTGGATGGTAAATCTGCAGTTAGCATGCAAGAAGTTTTGGAGTGGACTAGACAGAAGTATCTCACTTCTCTTGGATCTTGTGAGAAGATTTTTACTCCAAGTGCCATGTATGATGCAATTCATGAAGCTGCTAAAGTCCAACTGCAATCAAATCACTATCTTGCCAAAGGTGTACAATCTGAGATAGATGATCACAGAGCTAAAGTAGAGGGCACCTTGAGAGCAATGGAAGACAAACTGAAGCCTGGAGGTCTCCTTGCTCACACTTCAAGAGGAGATTCAGGAAAGTCCTCCCTTCTTCACACCAAAATAGACTCTATGGAAAAGGTGTTTAAGGAAATGGTTCAAGGTCACACAACCATCATAGACAATCAAAGGAGAATAAACAGTATGGTTGAAGTTCTGTACAAAAACAGGCATGCAGATAGGCTGCCTGAGGATGTGCCTCTACACACCTTATCACCTTTCCAAGTGGACCTCTACTATCAGTCAAAGGCCAAGGATGAAGCTGCAAAGGCCTCCACCATTGATACCTTAAATGCCAGAGTGGATTCTCTCACATCCACAGTTTCACAAATTGTCTCAGATGTTCATAATCTAAAAAATGAGTTTGTCTCTACTTCTGCAAATCAAGGGACTTCTCTTGCCAGCATCTCAGCACAACTCACCTCTCTACAATCCCTCATCTCCAACCTAAGCACATCAAGTCAGGCTCCTCCAGCACCTTTGCCAACTCCAAGCTGGACTCAAATTAAGCCAAGTCATTCTTCCTTTCTCCAAAGTCAAGATATCAACCCTAAGGGGGAGAAGGAAAGGAGAGAAGAAATAGAGGCTGAAAGGCAAAAGGCAGTTATGAGAAAGCTCAGGAGTGAAATTTTAAAGCCCAACTCTGACAAGGAGTTTCTTGAACTTCTGCATCATATCAAAAAGCAAGTCCAGGGAAATCATTGGAAATATAAGAAGATGCTTGAAAATGCTATTGTTGCAGTAAGGGGAGTTAAGGTTGAACAGAATGGACAAATGTTCAAAGAGCCACTCATTCAAATGGAATCTGGCTACTTTAAAGTTTCAGTTACTCTATTCCAAAGGCTTTCATATACTGAACTGGAATGTCTGTACAAGGGAGTGGAGTTGGTAACCCAGGAAGATGAAGAATTGAAGAAGAAAATATTGGGGCCTCTCCTACCTCTTGCTCTACCTGAATCCTACTGTAGTCCAGATGGTGTGATGTATATGGCTAGAGAAGAAAAACTTGCTCATTTCAGGATCCCTCAACATCTCAATTCAGGCAACAGAAGTCAAATTATTAACCTAATTGAGTTGATTGAAAAGAAGAAGGTGAAGCAGATAGAGGACAATGAAATTGTAGTGAAAATGAAAAAGTTTATCTCTGGACAAATCTCTGAATTTGCAAAAGAAGAATTGAAGAACAAAAAGAAAGATGATGACAATGAGGATCAGGACAAGAAGGATAAAAGGTCTGAATCAAGGAGTTATAAGGAAGGAAAGGGAGAAGACAAGAAGAAGAAGGATGAAGACAAGAAGAAAAGAGACAACTCTGAGGACAACAAACAGTATCAAAGAAGAAATTCCTCTAAGCAGCAAGCTGCTGGCACTCATTCTAGTTCACCTACCAAATCTCAGGGTACTAGTGTGATGTCAACAGTTTCTAAAACTGCAACTGCCATCAAAACTAAATCTCCAAGAAGGATGTTCATGAAAGTTACTGCACATGGAGTGATAAGGAGGGAAATTAAAAAGGAACAGTCAAAGAAACTGAAGCCAAGCCAACATCTCAAAGTCAACACTGCCACATCAACCAAATTCAAGAACTCTACTAGCTCTTTGCTAGTAAGATGTCCTAAGTGGAGAAAACAACTCATTGTTCCTGATAAAGGTCTACCTATTAAACCTATTCAAGAAATTGCTGAAACTGACAAGGTGAGGATCAAAATGTGGAAGGCTGACAGAATTGTCAAGGTAGAAGTCAGAGACAAGAGGATGTTTGTTACTAATGTTGATGGAGAAGAAAGAGGATTTCATCATGACAACAGTGATGCTACCACTCATGACATTAGGAGAGTGATTAGCCTGTTTGACAAGAAATGCATGATTAACAAGCTGAGAATGATGGAAATGGCTCAGTACTTGGAAAGGAAGTATCAGAAAAAGACTGACAAGGTAAGATACATGGAGGAGATGATTGAGAAGAAAAGGAGGGAGGAGGAGAGAGTAGAGCAGTTGTCTGAAGAATTGAGAAGACAGGGTAAAAGTAGAGTGTTCAAAGATCCTGACAGAGTTGAATTCAAACTGAGAAGTGGAGTCACTGTCAAAGTTAGACTCAAGTTTGTCCAAGACTATCCAATGCTCACTCTACAGATTGCTGCAGACATGCTGAAAGATGCAATTTTGATTGAGGAAATCATGGCCAGACAAATGATACTGCAGGCAATTGAAGAAAACAGGGCCAGGCAAGAAAAGGAAAGAAAAGAAAAATATGATCAGGCAGCTCATCAACAACAACAATATAGGTAGGCTTGATATCTTGTATTAATTTGTAAAATTCATCATTTTCCAAATTGGGGGAGATTGTTGGACTTAAATCAAGCCTAGCCTATTTAATTATCTGTCTTGCTGTAACTTAGTTTGTGCTTCTGTAATAGACTAGTGACTTAGTAATTCATGTGTAATTTGTAACTAGAAGTTTTCTCTGTTTATCTTCAAATTGTAAATTAAGTCAGAAATAAAGTCAGTTAGAAGATTCAAATTGAATCATGCAACCAGACAAAGAAGACTGTGAAGAAAATAAAAAGAGAAGTTATCTGAGAATTCTACTAAGGCAAGTTACTTGGTCGAGAAGTCAGCCATTCGAGAAGTCAGAACTGTGGAAACATTTCGAGAAGTCTCAAAACTTCTATCTGCTTAGTACTCGATCGAGGAGTCAGTCATTCAACAAGTCAGGTATTGAATCCAGTCGAGAAGTGTCAATTATGAGGCATTCGAGAAGTGAAAATAAACAATTCGAGAAGCTAGCAAATGGAGCATTCGAGAAGTGATAAGGCTGAGTCATTCGAGAAGTCAATATCAAGCATGTATTCGAGAAGTCTAATCTGATCGAGAAGTCATCAAGCTGAGTATGCGATCGAGAAGTCTAGACATTCGAGAAATCAAGTATTCAGGATCAATCGAGAAGTCACAGCTGTTCGAGAAGTCAATCTCCTTGACTTATCGAACCAATTTCAAGAAGAGTACTCGACTGCAAAAGAAGCTAGTTTCAAGGAAGAATTGCAGAACAAGACAGATGATGTTGCAGCTCTGTGTATGCAGGATAAGTCAAACCTGCACAGACAGAGACAAGTCTACAATGTAGCTGGGAAGATAAGCCAAGAAAAGTGACAGAAGAGATAAGGCAGGATGGAGCAGACTGTCACTACAGTGTTAGCTAGAAATAGTCATTAGTCAAATGTAAAGCAATCTCTGTCTATTTCTAGTTTTAGCTAAACTGTCTCATGTGAGCATGTGCACAGGACATGGTGTCTATATTATTTCCTGTTATATGTCTTGATAAACACCTTCGTAATTCCATCTGTTCTTCAAGCTTCGAACAAGTTCTTTTCAAAAACAAGAAAATTTTTGAAGTATACATTCACCCCCCCCCCCTCTGTAACTTCTGGGCCTCTAAATTCCTAACAAGGATAATATTATATTATATTTAAATTATATTCTATAAACTTTTTTATGAATCATACTTATCCTATAATTTTTATTTAATATATTATTAAACTTTATCTTATAATTTTTATTTAATATATCATTAAAGTTTATGATAAACAATATACATTTTTTTAGTTTCCATCTATTTCTCTATTTTATCGCTTAACACAAATTATTTATCACAACACAAGCTCTACTCAAATTAGAAGAAATTTGCTCAAACTAGCACAACTCGTTCCTATCAATACTCCTATGTTTAAATTAGAAAACCAACATCAACACCATTTATATATACAAGTCTAACCCTCGATAGTCTTTCTTTTATACAACTCATCATGGATAAAATAATATTAAATTACATTCTATGAATATTAAATTTTTTGAAAAATAAAATAATAATATTATTTATTAACATTAATTAAATTTTATCACTATGTTATATCTATATTTTCTATAGTTTTACATTATATTATTTTAAACAAACTTATCTTTTAATTAGAATATATAGTTGTACTCACAATCTACTAATATGTTTCAATTTTCTTCATCGCTCAATCACTTTAATTTATTTAAAATTATAATTTTATAATTAAAAGTTTTAAATATTAAAATTATATTATATTTTACATACATTAGAATATACTCTTTTATTTAAATTTTAATTAAAATATTTCTAATATATTTATAACTCTTTTTATTAATAAAAATTTCCTAATTAAATTTAAAGAAAAATAAAAAATTTGGTCAGTTGGTCGTCTGTCCGGTAAATCCTCTTTTTATACAAATTTTTTTTATCATCCGTAAGTTTATTTTTATACGATTTTTTTATGCAATTATGATATAATTATAATTTAATTTTAATATATATACATATATATATATATATATATTACATATAACTCTGTCATCGGTGAATCATTTTTTGTAGAACAATTTAATAACATATCTCACTTCACTTCTACTTGAAATTACAACTTAGTAATTAAATCTCATGAATATTAAAACTTATTAATTAAATCTCATAAATATTAAAATAATATTATTATTGTAGCATCCCACATCGAATAGATAAAGTGTATTTGGATCCTTTATAAGGACAAGTCAATAACTAATGTATACCTAACATTGCTAGCTTTTTATGGGCTGACCTGTGGTGGGCTGTTGGGCCTGGTATGCGTTCAGTTGTGGGCTTGGGTTGTTATAGATGGTATCAGAGCCTTGCCCGGCCGGAAGTGCTAAGACACTGCCCGGGTTCCGTAAGTTTGTCTATGGGCTCGACGAAGACGTCGACCCAATAAGGTGGGGTGTTTGTAGTATCCCACATCGAATAGATAAAGTATATTTGGGCCTTTTATAAGGACAAGTCAATAACTAATGTATACCTAAAATTACTAGCTTTTTATGGGCTGACCTGTGGTGGGCTGTTGGGCCTGGTATGCGTTCAGTTGTGGGCTTGGGTTGTTATAGATGGTATCAGAGGCTTGTCCGGTCGGAAGTGCTAAGGCACTGCCCGGGTTCCGTAAGTTTGTCCATGGGCTCGACGAGGACGTCGACCCAATAAGATGGGGTGTTTGTAGTATCCCACATCGAATAGATAAAGTGTATTTGGGCCCTTTATAAAAACAAGTCAATAACTAATGTATACCTAAAATTGCTAGTTTTTTATGGGCTGACCTGTGGTGGGTTGTTGGGTCTGGTATGCGTTCAGTTGTTGGCTTGGATTGTTATAATTATTTTATCTATAAATAATTTTTATTATATATTATATTATTATAGCCGATATAATAAAAAAATTAATTATATATTTAAATCATATAAAATAATTAATATATAATTTATTAATCTCGTCCGTGCGTTGCACTGGTTATAAACTAGTATAATATTATTTGTGAGAAGTTATATAAAAGGAGGATTATGGGGGATAAAGGTGTATTTATGATATATATCTTTTATAAAATTAGATTTTATTAAAATTGGATGGTTAGGATCGTTTGTATGGTTCACCTAAAATTGAACGATCATGATCTTTTTTATGATTCACCCAAGTGTTTTAAAAAAAAGCTCTCTAATTTGGTTATAATAATATAATATAGATATAGATTTGCCTATATTTTAGGAATATTATACAGTAAGGTCCATATTTATTATTTTTATATATTATTTATAAAATTTTCAATTGCACATAACTTATTAATGCTCAAAAGTAGAATTAATCTTTTATATAAACTATATTGAATAATATAATCGAAATTTCGTCCCGGCCTCAGGTGAATAGCTACTGGTATTGTTTTTTAAAAATCGGTGATTAATTAATTTATCGAACTAATTAAATTTTCAATTATTCAATTAATCATTCTAATTTATCTAATTAATCCATGTTCTGTGTTTTAACCGACCAAGTCTGATGCACGTTTTTTTAAAACACTGGTTGATAGTATTGCCTTTGTGAATTCATTTGGATTAATCGGATTAAATCGTGTTTTAAACGATTTCATAATTATTACTGTATCAATTAGAGAAATCTCACTTGTTCACAAAATTGTTCTATAAAAATAAGAATTGCCGCAACAATTATATTAAAATTTGTAAACATTTGGGGAAAAAAATATTGATTACAGTAAAAAGAAAATAATTAGAATTACATCCGCAGATACGTGTATTAAATTGACCAAACTATATCGAGATAATTTCAATGTCTCATCTAAAAAAGGGGGGGAAATGTCAAAATTGTTGCTTAAATTAACTTCCTATGTCACACGAATATATGATGAGGTAGCGCGCCGCCGATATAGAAGGCGTTGGTATGTGATCGCGTGGGACATATCTTTGTAGGGTCCACGAACATATTGGTCCACCTGTCACTGTGCCAGGTCAGCAATCACCCTTCTCACTGCTTCTACGAAGGTCGACTCTTCCCAATTTTCATCTCCCTGCATCTCAAAAATTTGAGTTTTAGCCAAAACTCAAGTAGTCATACATACACAATTACATATTAGTTGCGTGTACGTCCATTGTCAAATGAGACCTTGGACTATTTATAATATTTAATCGATCTCGACCATATTCTTGGCCCCACAGTCTCATGTGAAAACAGCTGCTATATAACCTTGTTCATTCAAGTTCATGCACATGCAAGAATTTATCTTCTGCTCTTTTGACAATCGAGAAATTTTAAATTATATATATATATATATATATATATATATATATTATAATTTTGTGTATAATATATATCAACGGAATTCTATTCTCTCCTTAAGTTAAATAAAATAAGATGATATATAATTTATAATTTCAAATATGATAAACTAACTAAAAATATAGTTTAGTTTACTTATGTACAGTACAATATAATTTATCGACGATCTTTTTGGATTGGCCATTAATTAATATTATAAATATTGATTACAGTTACATTTATGAAAAAATTTAAATAATTTTTTTTACTAACCTCGATCTTCAATCTCCAAACAAAGTCACTAACTGTAGTAGTTCCCACCATCTGTGTACTGGCTTCTACAGATAATAAGCCGACATTCGCAACTTGCCTCAAGAACTCCAAAACCCTAACTATAATATCTGATATACTGCATTCTCCTCTTACACGCACTCTCAAGTCCAATATCCGAGCCTCTGAGGTTGTTTCAGCAACGTTCGATATCCTAATGTCGAGCCTTTGATCATCAGCATTACTTGTTGACAATGAGTTGCCACCGATAATTTCTTGATTGTGTTTAGTATTGGCTTCATTATGCTGTGAAAGTAACATCTGGTTTCTTCTATTTAGCTCTTGAACTTCTGCAATTAGGAGATTCATGTACTCCAGTGTGCTATTAAGCACCGATGCTTTGTCCTTCTTCACACATAATCACATGCACACAAGCCATAGCACATTTAAATATACTCAAAAAACAAGCTAGAAATTAAGTCATAAAGAATTAATAACATAAAACAAAATTTAATTATGTCATATATACCTTAGATCCGGGAGGAAGTAAAGATCTCAATGCTTGAAAGTTCTCATTAAGCCTTTCTCTGCGTCTTCGTTCTTTTATCATATGTTGCAACTGATTGCTTGCAGACCGGCTTCCAACATGGATTAGTTCTTGACCCCTCATTAAGCTTGAGGTACTTCTAATGTACTCGACGGCTAATTTCAACATATTTGGTCTACGAACTCTCCTTGTGATGATCTGGCCACTAGGGGCTAAAACTGATCTACTAAAACTCTTGAATGCACTAGTTCTTTGTTGGGGTTGGGGTGAAGAAGTCGGTGAAGGAGATGTAGAAGAAGAGATGACTGCGAGAATAGCTTGTGTGATTGCTGCATCTTCAGTTTCTATAGTTGGGAAATTAACGCTCCGGAACTGATTTAGAATGTCAATGGTTTCTTGGAAATCATAATTAGTACTCGGGCTTGATATTATTGATGGTGCCAATGGTTGTTGAAGAGTAGGGTTTGGATTGTGGGAAGTGCTTGCAACGTTAATGAATGGTAAAGGTGCGGTGCTTGGGCTGTGAATGGTCATTAATGAGGGTGAAAGTGAAGGGGGGACAGTCTGATCAGTTGGCTGAGTAAGCTCTCTCGGAACAATTTGTAGAGAAAAATCTTGAGGGAACAAATTCTTCATTTGGGCTTCAACATTAACCTTCAAACTTAAACATAAAGTCATCAACTACGTACGTACCCTCAGCTTATAATTAGTTTTACATAGATTGAAAGACATGCAGAGATACATGCACACGCATTCAATTCGAAGAAATTTGAGAAAGCTAGGCCGTAGCTAGAATAATATTTGTGATTCTTACTTGGGAATCTACGGAGAAGCCTAGCTCAATCTCTCCACATTTGCACCCCATGAATATACAGGTCTGTACTAATTAATCAGTCCAATAAGAGATCGAAAATGTAAATATGTTAATCACAGGACAGGTTGTGCATGAAGCATGCCTGAACCAACTCACGCACACGGAGACACATAATTAAACACACATTTTAAGTAATAGAAGGCAGAGTTGTTTAACAGACCTTGATCCGAGCTTCCTGCGTGTATGCATATAATAATAATAATAAGTTATCACTTACACATTAACACAACTTAATTAACAAAGAATAAAGCCTATATATCGAACAACTTAAAGTGTACATGTACCTGATAAAATTGCAGCTGTACTTCGGTAGATGTTAATGTTTGGAGCTCTAATCCCTTATAATCGAGGTATGGAATGCTATTCTTGAAAGCAATTCCAGGAACACGGCTACAATAAAATTTCAAAGGACAAAGCAGATGGTTCAGTACTTGACAAAGCCACAACACACACAAATCACACATGCACATAAAAAATGGTATATATTTGAATCATACCCATCATCAACCGAGAGAACTGACTTCTGATACACATAAAATAGCCTGCTAGGAAGAGAACTAGTGGATATCGACGAAGAACTAGCAATCGATTGTTTAATGTAATCTTCATGGTAGACTCCATCTATGAAGACTAAACAGCTGCAAATTAATTAAGCTCAAATCAATACGATATATACAATATTAGGCACGTACATTTTGTGCTTGTGAAACAAAAAATATAACAATGATATGATGAAGATGAATATTGCAGAGTATCATGATTGATTAATTACTTAGATGGATGAGGCACGTAAGACCAAAGGCAAATATAAGTGCAACCAAATGAGTAGCTCATTTGGTGCAGATAGGCCGTCCGATCACCTTCACTAAGTTTAAATATGGACTCCATTTGTGTATGTATATGTCAATTGAAACAAGTATACGAGTCAGTAACTAGCTAGCATCTTATATATGCTTAATCATATCATTCTCCTCCTCCACTAATCCATGCTTACAGATTCATATATATATATATATATGTGATGTGATCAAGCAATATAAGAATCACCATTCTAGTTGATGATGACATGCATGATATTTATTGTGTTATTGTGTGTACATACTCGTACACACACACACACACATTTATGTGTGTGTATTTATTGTACATGAAGATACAGGAGGGATGATAATAATGGTTTGAAAAGTATTTACAAGGAAAGTGCATGTGCGGAGTAAGTTAATACCCCACACAAGAAATTGAGATATATATATATGTTTGGTTTAGGGAAGCTGAAAAGTAGAAAGGCCAAAATGTATACAAGAAAAGTATATATGTATCTATATATTGTGGGCCTGGGTAAATTGGGGTTAGGAGTTATTTGTACAACTGACATGGACCGGTGGGACCCAGTAGGGACCAGCCAAAAAACATTGAAAAGTATGGTCAAAGTCGTCCCAACTTTGTGATGAGTTGGTATAGAATTTCAAATGGGTCAAGCTAGGATGCTCACCTTATTAACCACACTAATTATTAACCAATTTTCATTTTTTCCAGTTTAATTTTTTCGAACATCACTAACATATTCTAGTTTAGTATTTTTCAATCCATATAGGATAAAATAGATTTTGTACAATATTTTGTGTCATTTTTCAATCGAATATTGAGAAATTTTAACAATCAGCAAACACATAGACAACATTTGGCATATCTAGAGAGTTTACTCTTCTTAATCCTCTGTTTAACTTTCTAAGAATTCAATAATTATATGCTTAAATAATGTAGATGTTCAATGGTTCCTGTAGATTAATACTGAATGTTTGATACCTCTTAATTAATTTTGTCCTCAGACCATACAGATCTGCAGCTAGCTGGAACTAGAACTGAGCTTTGGGATCGAGTCCAGTACTTTGGTCAATGACTAACGTATAATATATATACAAAGAGTAATTTATAAAAGATATTGTAGATTAGTAAGATATATGAATATAAATATTTAAAATTATGGAATTTATTATAATTAGTTGTTACCGAAGTTTTGAATGAAATCTAATCGAAACAAGATTGATTTTTGCAACCTATTTGACTATTAATTTCTCGCACTAATTCACAAACCATAATTATTTTTGTCTAGTTTTAGCAGGTCTAAATTTATCAGATGGAGAATAACTTGACATGCTATTCAATATTTGAGCTCAATTATTTTCATTCAAATCTTATTTAAGTTCGTATGATTTATAAAATAATAACTATGGAACAAAAATAGAATATTATTTCTCACCCAACTATCTAAACAACATAATTCAAGAAAATAGAAATTTTAGTCAATAAAAAAATACGTGCACGAAACCAATGAGATATATATATATTTCAAATTGTAATTCATTTTTATTCCAACTTCACAATTAGAGGCCTTTCACTTTAAAATAAGTCAACTTTTCTAGAATTATTGTCGAGATTAATTTTTCTGATTATGCTTTAAGCATGGGATTTTTTTTTTATTTTTTTATGTTAAATGTTTGGTCAGCTTACACACAACTCAACTAATCTTTTATAAATAAAAGATTAAAATAAGTTTAAATACGAAACTTTTTCAAACTGCATTGACATTTTAATAACTACATATAATAATTTTTACAAATATCCTATAATCATTTATATGAATATCAAATAAAGATGTAAACGATTCGTGCATTTCATGGATTTTTATTTAAAAAAAATGTAGTTGAAATGCAGAGTTGAAGATTTGAAGGTGCAATAAACATGGTTGAATGAAGGTTCAAAACTAAGACGGTTTTTGATAAATAAATAAAAAAACTAGTCGACCCACGACCTAGTTTAATCATGGTACACAGTGTCTCCCTCGGTCCCATTTAATTTTTTGTTTGCATAGTTTAAAGCGTAAAAAAGAAATATTTATATATATTATTTTTTAAATTTTCTTTTCTCTAAAAATAATTTAAGTATTATATTTTTATTCAAAAAAATTGAAAAAATAATATATTGAAATAGGTTTTTTTTTAACTTGAAATTACGTGCATAAAGTCAAAAATATATTTATTTTGATACGAGATAATCCTTAATATGAAGTTAAAACTCCTTGTATCTTCATATGTATTCGTATTTTATATGTATGATTGGCCGGGTCGGCTCTTGGATAAGTCAATCAAGACTACCGACTTGGTATTATCAGGATAAGAGCATTAAAAAGTTTACATATATGTATTTTATATACATTTTTTAATTTCTTTTTTAAAATCTTAAAACAAAACATCATTTCAAAAATTCGTTCAGGATGCCCAAATATATAGTACCTATCCTGGTGATTGGATCGAACAGTGTCAAGAATCAAGACGTCCTCAACGTGTCAATTGTCAATATATTTAAGAGAACGAAAATGAGAATCTACCTGTTCTAAAAGAGTAGTAAAGACAGTTGACATGGAGTTTGGACATGGTTAATAATGAGATGTGATGTGAAAATGCAAGTATCGGAGAAAAATAATTGACCTTTCTTGTTCACACCTGTAATTAGGGGTGAGCACGGTTCGGTTCGGTCCGGTTTTTGACCGGAACCGGAACCGGAACCGAAGCCGCATATCTTCGGTTTTAAAAATTGAAAACCGCAACCGCAACCGAACCATCGGTTTCGGTTTCGGTTTTAAAAAGACCGGTTCGGTTTTTATCGGTTCGGTTTCGGTTAAAAAACCGGATAAATAAAAATGAAAAAAATATATAATTTAAATCATTATATTTTTACATTCAAATTTTATACAATCAAATATTTGATCACATTATGCATAATAACACTACAAAAGAAAGGTAAGAAACTTTAACAATCAAATTTTAAGGTTGAATCAACAAAATGTGAATGTCCTTTATCGTAGTATGCAATCTAAAAAGCACATAACCATGTCTAATGATGTTTACTCCTAATTATATGTTTTTTAATTGGAAAATAGAGGAATAAAATGTTGTAAAGGGGTTGTCATATTCCCACATTCAATATTAGTATAGTTGATGTTGTAATATGAAATATAATTGAAAAAACTATGTTCTAGGGAAATTTAATACTTAAATTATATATATATATATATATATATATATATATATATATATTATATAATAAATTTATTTATTTTAATGATCGGTTCGGTTCGGTTTTTTTCGGTTCGGTTTTGACCTATAACCGGAACCGGAACCGAAAGTCTCGGTTTTTAAAAATCAAAAACCGCAACCGCCGGTTCGGTTTCGGTTTCGGTTTTTTCGGTTCGGTTTTCGCCGGTTTCGGTTCGGTTTCGGTTTCAATTCGTTTTTTTTCTCACCCCTACCTGTAATTGAACAAAGCATAACCATAGAATCTACAGTACTAATCTAGTTGCAAAGTACGGTGCAAGAGGGCATTAACATATAAACTTGTCGATTATAACCGAGTGAATCAAACGAGTAAATATTTTGTGGTTTTTTATTAGCATATATATTTTTTGTTTATATAAAAATTTGTAGAATTTGAGTGTTTTCATATCAAACTCGAACGATTTTCAATTGAATCGAATGATGTTCAATGATATTATTGAATATATTTTTTCATTCAATTCGAATTTAATAATATATTAAAATGAATTTATCGAGTTTAAATAAAACTGAACTCGAATAGTTATTAAATAATTTGATTTTCTTATACCTTTATTTATTAATGAACCAAAATTTTTGTCTACTAATAAATTTTATATATCATGTATTAGAATAATATAAGATCGTGATTATGCAAATATTTTGAGATTTTAGGAGAAACATGGTATTAGATCGAGTTCATTAATATTTTAAATTAATTATAATTAATAACTCATAATTTATTAAATCAAATATATTCATTCCAACACTCAACCAAACACATGATATGAGAAATGATACCTCAAACTCATACCTTCTTAACCCGATTCCTTATTCTAACTTCATACCACTCCGCGAACCAAACGATCTCTAAATAAATTAAAGAGTTTGAGTGATGAAAGAAATGGGATACGGTAGTGATAGAAGTAAAATATACTATTAGTTTACAGTTGTACAAAAAGTGGACTGACCGAAGATAGAGTTGTACTTAATATATATATATATATATATATATATATATATATATATATATATATTAAAATTAGATGATAATTATATGGTTGCACAAAAAGAGTTGTACAAAAATCGACTTACCGACTGATTACCAAATTTTTGATCTACTACCAAACTTTTAATGTTTCGATTTTAATAATACAGTATACATGAGTAGTTTACCGGATATGGATCACCTCTACATGAAAACCCAAAACAAAAAAAAAACAAAACAAAAAAAAAGAGTTGGGTTTATGTGTCCAGTTTTGTGTAACTGTGCATAATGGGCTTTCAATCCATATTATTTTATTGTTGTATTGGTGATTGTTATCATCTTAATTAATTGTCTAAGCAAGCACAAATTATTGAATGGCTCAGTGCAGCTTCATTTCCACTGACCTTGGAGCAAACCCAAGTAACTAGAACATCACTTAATCTTTTTATTCATAGTTGCACGTGTCTGTCTATTAACACTTTGATCATCACTAGACTTTCTTGTTCTGAAACTTAACTGTGTTAACATGTTAGAAATTGTTGTGGTTTGCATCAGAAGTACAGCTGCAACAGAAGAAAATTGTAATACAAAATGATCATAAGGAGAATCTTGTGGGTGTATTACATGACACTGGATCTTTGGAGATTGTGGTCATGTGCCATGGTTTTCGATCCACGAAGGTTTGTATTTACTGTTATTTAATTTGCTTGCGCCTTGATTATGAGCAAAACTGTATTGTGTCTGCTAAAGATTTAGAACTTAGTTAAGTTATAGTGCATTAATAGAGAGCAGATTGAATGTGTAATCAAGTGTTATTTAGTAATTAATATTATTGTAAAATGCCTATCACACTTTGGGAGACCTGCTAAATTGTCATGGCTTTTTCCGAATCATGGATCTTTTTAAAAATTCAATCTCAGAATCACTGATACCGGCCTATTAACAAATTCAGTAGCCCGCTCTTTTAGATACGAGTGACTCTGGTGTTACCCTCAAGTCAAATGAGTACTTTCGAGTAAATGAGCATGACATCCACTTAGGCCCTTCTTACACACCTTAAGGTTTTGGATAAGTTGGTAACTTAACACTGTTCTTATTCTGTCAATAGCATTTCTTCGGGTCTACTATGTTGTAAACTTAATAAAGCATTTCTATCTTCAGGAATTTAAGGTTCTGGTGAATCTCGCTGCTGCTTTGGAAATTGAAGGGATTAGTGTCTTCTGCTTTGACTTTGCTGGGAATGGGTAAGATTATGGTGTAGTCTGGATCTCAAGAATGACAATTTTGGCTATTATAGAAACCGGACATGGATAACTACAGTAAAAGTGATTCTGAGCTTATAGTTTCTGTGAGACAATCTTGGGTAAATTATGTCCAGAAGTACAATCTTGGTATTAATTTCTCCAGGCATGTGACAACGTTATAGCAGTTACCGCATATATACATGCATAGATTTATGAATGGAAAATATCAGATGAAAATTTTCCTTGTATTTGTGATATAATGTTCATCATTTTAATTAATTCATCTAACATGAACTTTCTTGGTGGCATTAACTATCACTCTCAATCTCAGGTTTCAAAGCTGTTATGTACAAATTGCAGGCTTTAGTTAGTTTGTTGCTTATGACGAATTGTTACGCAGGGAAAGTGAAGGTTCATTCGAGTATGGTAATTATCGGAGAGAAGCTGAAGATTTGCGAGCTGTAGTTCATCACTTTAATGGAATGAATCGTCCGGTAACTGCAGTTCTTGGGCATAGTAAAGGTATAGGATCTTAACTACAATAGTCAGTTTTCATTCACTTAGATATGAAAGTTAAGTTAATACATAACAAGAGTACAGAAATTTCAGATCAGGAATTGGTTGTTGTAAGAATCCAGCCCCTAAAAATGTGTAGTTCGACACATTTACCATGTTTCACATGAGAATTGGATACAGATGTGTACACATGCACAAACAATTTGTTGATTAGGTATAGAACCTAGTTAAGATGTAAGCCACACCACAGCTCAGCCTCATCAATGAAGAGTTCGAGTCTTACATAATAGATGTTTATTAATGCAGGAGGGAATGTAGTGCTTCTTTATGCATCTAAATATCATGATGTCCATACCGTTGTCAATCTTTCTGGCCGCTTCAATCTGCAGCACGGCGTGGAAACTCGTCTGGGTAAAGAATTTTTGGAGAGAATAAAGAAGGATGGATTTATAGATGGGAAAACTGAACCAGGTGATCTTCAGATGATTTTGCTATTTATCTCTCTCTTTAGACACCAGTCTTCTTTTTCTTGCTCACTTGAATTTTTTGTACACCCCTTTTATGTTTCTGCTTATACAATCTATCATGTCGTTTACCTGCATTTTCATGATGGACTAACAATGACAAAAGGGATATCTGTTCCTCAGACAGAAAGAATATTCCCTTGATAGTTTTTTCCAACTTTCTGTGAAGTTGCGCCAAAATACACTCTCTGTACTAGCTTCCGTCAATCTTTGTAGATACTTCATCCTAAGATGTAGGTCAAGCAATGCTAGCCAATATTTCCCGGTTAATATGATGTTTAAGCTAGGAAGTCCCTTGAAGTACTCTTGATCCAGTTATCTATCAGCTGTTGCTGTAGAAAAGCTTTGTAAAGTACTGTTGCTGATGATGAAATGATACACAGTTCCCAGATTTGCTCTCAACTTGTTGCATACAGACTTTTCCATGCCACACATCTACTTCTTAGAGTATTAATTTGCTATATTAAAATTCTTTTACTTGATCGATGCCAGGTAATTAGTGGCCCATATTTTTGCTAGGGATTGGGATTCAACAAGTTTATGAAGAATCATTAATACCGATTAAGATTGTTTGGGTTCTTATCTATATGAGTTAAATGGTTAACTGGATATTCAAAATTTTAAATAAATTCATATTTAAAAAATGACATCCTAATGAAATACACTGTGCATGGTATATCTGATAACTGACAGATTTTATCCTTGTGCAGGAGAAGCTAGTTACCGGATAACCGAGGCCAGTTTGATGGATCGCCTTAACACAAACATGCATGAAGCCTGTCTACAAATTGACAAAGATTGCAGGTCAGATGAGGATAAATGTTTTATTCTGCATCACTTAAGATTGATCTCATTTGATTGATCTTCACCCTACGTCTGACATGGTATCAGCATAGAAGTTATACACACATTACAACTTACAAGAAATGGCAAAACCCTTAATTAAAGATAAATCGATTATCTGTAGTATAATTTCTATCCATCAAAAGAGTGAACAGAGTCTCGTAACATGTGAAGAACTGATCTCAGCAATTTGAGCAAGAAGTTATTATATAAAGTATAAACCAATTTATTATGGAAGGTTGATCATTTAATCATTATTGAACAAAGCATGAACTCATCAATAAAGATATATTGACATAAATAATTAATGCAAACCTTGGATTGCCTGTATCAACTTCTCTTTGCAACATAATTCTTGCAAGATTCAGCAGAAGTCATGCAACCCTCGACACATCACTTATTCTTGTCTTTGCAGTTTGCAATGGTTAGTCACTGCTGCTATTAACTGTGCCACACGTGAATTTTGTGGTAAATACACCTCAAGTTAATATAACTTTCTATCAACATTTTTATCACTAATGATAGTTGATTCAGGGTCTTGATAGTCCATGGATCTGCTGATGAAGTGGTTCCTGTCGATGATGCTTTGTCCTTTGGCAACACGATACCTAACCACAAGATACACATTGTTGAAGGGGCTGACCATTGTTACACATCCCATCCGGATGAATTAGCTCCGGTCATTCTGCCATTTATCAAGGACGGTTTGGAGCAAGGCAAAAATACTTGATCATGTACTCTAGCTCTATGCCTATTATGTATAAATCTATGTATAAATCTGTGGCAAGAAATTTTCAGTAAGATAGCAAGTCACTATAAACTTAGGCTGCAATAATAACATCAGCTTGGCCACCGTGAAGTCCCTGAATTCAAGACTACTCTGCTGCTTCTCTACTTTAATTCTGTGTTTCAAGTTGCCATCACCAATAAGACTACTGTATATGGAATTTTCTTTTACTGAACATTTGCGTTTTTAAGATTCTTTTGGGTAATAATGTAGCTATCACTTGTCTCCAACCAAACAATTTCGGGTGAGTAATTTGATTCATGATTTTTTTCCCTCTTTCCCTTAATTTTTGTGTGTTATTATGCCTATATAGTTAAGAAAATCATATGTTTTCTCAATACAATATTTCTTATTTATTTGCGAAATTTCAATTTCAATTTATTTTTGTTTTATTTCATTCTCCTTCCTAACCCTTTCTTGTTATAAAGATTTTGTATATAAAATACTTGCAAGAAGCACAGCGGTAATGTACAAGGCGTTACCCACATTGGCACCATGGCATGCATAATTTAGAGAACAGATTTGGCTTAATGTCTAAATTGAACATAAATACCATGAAATTTCACTATCTAGATTATTAATAAAAGTGAATACTATAATTGCAACGTACTGCTAATTTTTAAGATTGATCAAGAAATCACAACAGTCCATTTCGAATTTGCAGAGAGCATATATAGTACATATAGTGATCTGCAAGTTCGACGGGCAATTTCAACTAAAAAAATTTGTTATTTTTGTCTAAAAAATAAATTAAACTTCATGAAGCATCCTTTCAAAATTAAAAAAAAAGTTACTATCGTTGGGAGCTAAAGTCAGAATTGTAAACAAGTCTGCCAGTTCTGTGACTAATCCGAGAAACATTACTGCTACTAATTTTAAAGAAATTTAATTCTTTTTAATCCTCTCTAGATTAACTCAGTAAGTGAAAATAAATGCAAATTTTTTTGTGCCTAAAACAGAACTAATGAAAAATTCTTTGACCAGGAGCCAGAATCATCTTGGGATCATACTTAAATTTTGTGTCTTGAAAACTGTTCCATTTTTCTCCAAAATGGTTCATCCACTCTTCTTTAGTGCTGTAATATTGTGGGAGATATTGCTTGATCATAATCCCAGATTTATGGCAAAATTTTAATATTTCTTTATTTTGAGCATCCAAGACCTCCCAATCATCAACTCCACCAGAATGTAGTAATCCTACGCAATAAAATGTATCTTCATCTGGTGTAACTGCAGACATCCTATTATCCCACCTGCAGTATTATTAACATTCAAATTGAATCAACTTGTACTATAAACACACACACACACACACAAAATCTATCAATGTACTTTTTTCTGCTTGTAGGGTACACGAGAATAGGTCCGGTGGATTTGTTTAGTGCTTGAATGATATTGATGAAAACGCCTGCATGAAAATCCATAATTCGTGACTTGGGGACGAAGAGATTTAGCCATGGATGAGGAACATCCCATTGTCCTTGAGATTGAAGTTTCAGCTGACCGGCTCGAACTCGATTGAGAAAATCAATAAAGGAGACATCTTTCTTGAACACAAAACCAGGATTGAAGTTCAACTGTCTAAACGATAGTTGCAGTTCCTGCATAAATCATAATTATAGCGCGCGCATATTCTTTATATAAATAAAATAATTATTCATTAAATTTCGCATGTATTTATGTACGAGTACTCTTTATGTATTATGATTGACTCCGTACAAACCTGCTCGATGGTGTTAATGCTGGAGTCATCGTAATATTTAACCACTTCTAAGCAGTAGAGAATTCTATGTTTAGAGAGTAGAGATGCTATTTGGGACTGATCAGTGTCTGAGAAAAAGGAAGATCTCCAATTATTTGAAGAACTTTGAAGCATAATAAGGGAGCCTTCAACGTAATCAAGTCTGTTATTTGAGATCAAGTGTTCTTGATCTTTTGTAAAGGAAGAGAAATCGTGGTAAAGCATCCGGATCCATTTCACCTACATTAATATAATCACCTCATTAATTCCTTGATATTGTAAATTACGTAAATAACGTACAGTTTGTGAAACTTGTAGTTGCACGTTTAGATTACATGGAAACAGATCTTACTCTCTTTGGTGCTTTATCTAGTACGATTCTTGCACGAGTTATGATCCCGAACTGTCCAAGGCCTCCTAGAACTGCATTATATAGTTCAGGATTCAAGTGTTTGGAGCAAGTCAAGAATTCCCCTTTTCCTGAGAATCAAAACAGTACATAATTATATACAACCTAAGTAATTATAAAAACAAATAATCATATGCATGATATCAGTAATTATTTGGTATCAAACTAGAAATTATGCATGGAATTACATTGTAGGGATGGTTATGCACTTGTGTGATACTGAGTACATTTTGGTGTACAAAAGCTACATCAGATGACATCAATCGTTCTATAATATCCATTGGAAGTACATGTACCTAGCTAGCTAGTTACCTTTCACATGGAATAACTGTATTAAATTATTCTATTCCTTTGACATTAACCTCCTTTTCGCGCAATTGATCATGAAATTCTTAATAAAAAGAGTTTCAATTTGTCAATACTTTTGTTATAAAAATTCTGAATTAATAAATATATTTTTAATATTCGTTTATTCAAATAATAAATTATTAAAAAACATTGAGTAGAAAACTTATTTGATCAAGACCTAAAATTTGTTTTCAGTACCCTATAAAAACGACCGAGTATTAATTATCAATCCCCTTATCTTGAATTTATATATTTAACTCTGCAACTCACCCACACACAAGCTCTTTCGGAATCCAAAAATCTCTTGATGACTGTGTTGTTTTTTGTCAGAAAAACTTCAGAAAGTAGGACTCATAAAGATTCTTCTAACAAAGGTATTGAAAGTGACCATGCATATTTTTTTTGTTTCCAATATATATCTTTTACTTAGCTAGTACGTACCTACATACTTCAGAAAACATGCATGAAATGAAGTTTATGCATAGAGGACTCATAAATTGTTAATTTTCATCAAGTGTTTAATTAATGTACCTGTAACAACATCCAGTTCATGGACATTGCTAATTTGAGGGCCATAAAGAAATGTCTGGCCGCTAACTCCGGCATTAGAGAGTGTACCACCAACAGTCAAGTACAAATAATCCGTCCATGAAACCGGAGCAAGGCCATGCTCAAGTGTGGCCTTCAAAACATCAATCCAAAGTTGTTCACCTCCTACATCTGCATAAAACCCTAATGATGAATTCCATGAAACCCTAATATTGTTATTTCCGTCACTATATCTATTCAAAGATTCCATATCTATCACCACCCCATTACTGGCCATTGCTTGTCCTCTAACAGAATGGCCATGGCCTCGCGCGGCTATCGTAAAAGGGGATGAAGAATTGTAAGAGAATTTTACGAGATCAATTATGTCAGTAATGTGGGTAGGAAGAAGAACTGCGGATGGAATTGTTTTTACCATATTGCCGAAGTCAGAAGATGAAATTTTTATGGCATTGGAATCTACACGAAGCCTAGTGGCCACATCTAGTGAAAATAGTTCACAAGGAAGTGAAGTAGAGTGATTTGTCGAGCTCCATGGCTTTAGCTTCTCCACTATCCAAATGGAACGGCTTACAATGAATAATAGAATCAAATAAGCATGTTTGAAATAAGATTTTTTTGCCATAAGTAAGAATTAGAGGAAGATCGATCGATGGTAGCTAGTAATTAAATTATAGTAACATATATGCTTGTGTGTGTGTGTATATATATATATATGCATGCATGCGCATCTACATATGTAGATAGTATATATACTTAGAAAGAAGCTGCATGAAATCTTGGTTGGCAGATAAAAAAAATCTTGGCGTCGTCAAACAAGTGAATAAACTTCCAAGATTTGGAAGGACAGAAGTATGATTATTTTTGCCTTTGTTTTAAACGTCATAACTTTCAAAGACGACATGCCAGTAAAGCTCGCCCAATCACCTGTTTTGCTAAAAGATTCTTACGCCACACGTTCATATATGCATCATACTAGGCCATGTATTTTTCAGACCTATATACAACAAGCTAGCTAGTACGTACGTGCGTAAAATAATAAGTTAGAGAAATAAAAGGTATAAGTACGTACAAAAAATTGATCCCTGCAATCTTCTTTGTTTTACAAGTAATAGTGGTGATCACTGCAACTTGGATTTTGTTAAAATCAAAAGAATCAACGCAATAATATTGCAAGGTACTCTATTATAATTATTGTTGTCCGTACGTTGTTATTGAGATTCAAAACGGATAGGAAGAGACAATGAGACATCAGTAACCGTATCTAGGGTACACAGAGGAGGATTGAGAAATTACCTAGACGAGGGGCTAAAGACAATCTTGAAGTCTTGAGCCATTGATATTTTGCTCAAGAGTAATTAACAAACCTAAAATACCTAATGTCATCTGATAAAAACATGTATATTGTTTTTACATACTCCTCTGTTTTATAATATATGACGTTTGCTGTTTGACACACTTTTTAAAGAATTTTAACTACACAGTTAAAATTATTATTTTTAAAATTTTCTTTTTGTGAATAAAAGTTTTAGTTTAATATTTTTATTCAAAAAAAGAAAAATTTAAAAATAATAACATCCGTCCCCAATTACTTGTCCCCGTTATTTTTTGTGTAGTCAAATTTACTAATCTTTGACTGTAATTTAAAACTAATATATAATTAAAAAAATTAAAATTTTATATTATTATAATCTATATATAATCTACTTTAAAATGTATTTTTAAATTTTTTAAAATTATAAAAGAATAATTTGTAATTTGTAATAAAAAACTAGTCAATTTGATCACAAAAAGTCAAAAAAGACACGTAAAAGGGTCCGGAGGGAGTAACTAATAACATGAATATATATTATTTCAATCCTGAATCGTTGTTAATAATTTTAAATATAATATATATATATATATATATATATAATATGTTTTGATAAGATCTAAATTTTAAATATAAATATTAAATTTTAATATGTTATTAGTTAGATTCGAATAATAAATTTATATAAATATTTTTAAAAGTATAAATATTAAGTTTAAATATATCCTTAACTTTTAGCAGTAATTTGAATATTATCCTTCATGGTGATATTATATTAAGAATAGTTTATTTCGTGATTTCTAGTTATACCACTTGATGAACCAAACGTCTAGATTTTTGACTTTAGAGCCCCCCCCCCGGCGGAGAGAGGACGTGAAAAAAAAGGTGCATATTTAATTAATTGTAGAGATAGAATTCGGCAATTAGCTACCCTAAAATGAAGACATGCAACACCTGGTACACATTGCAGATTAAACAAATAACTGCGCATGCATATATGCAGGATTCATGCCTAACAGATACGCAGCTGGTAAGGTTTTGTATTTGCTCATACAGTCATACTTTTGAGGATTCTAAAATCTTCTCCTTTGTACTTATTCATTATTCCTCTCGTAAACACTTAAATCATACTCCATACGACCCAATTTTTCACAACATATAATTCTAACAATGTACAGTCACGAGTCCTTAATTAAGGTACCTAATCATTAGCTAGTATATAATCGATCTGCATATACAATTTAAAGTATATGGAATAGAATAAATGAATATTGATAAATTTATAAATTAATTGATTAAAATCTACGACTTGGAATATTTTTAAATGATCAAACGAAGGGATTACCGATTTTACATGTTACAAAGCATCTACAGTGTACGTATATTCCACATCAGACGATGGATGACAAAGACAGATGGTAGATTTAAAGATCCGGAAGGTCCCACCAAAATCCGATGTTTCGTTTGATGAATAGATCTCTCTATCTCATCTTACGTGTCCTTGTACTCTTAGTATTCTTCTTCCAACATGTACAGTCAGTTCCACTGTTTTTGTTTTCTGTTTACTTTTTTTTTTCTTTCAATTTTGTTGCATAGTGGTGGCCCTTCCATCATATCATCACCTCCGTACTTGTCTTCCTGATAACAAGTCTTAAGGTTTTAGATGATTGTACTAGGTAAAGTAATTTTTCCAATGTCCAAAAAAGATCTGCTAGCAATATAGAATCCAATGTCTCTTCAAAGACCTACTATTATTTATAATCAGAATTGTATTTGGACCTAGAAATCCGATAAAAAAAAATTCAAATTTGAAGGATTTAGGAGCAATATTTGTGTAATGCATTTGTTTACATCGTTACAGATTGAAATTTTTTAATATTTTGGGATCGAGTTTGAGAAATTTCCTATGGTTCCAGCATGCGAACCCCTCAGATCGTTTTCTAGGGTACCCATTATGTGTGATCTTCGCATGAGTTTGTTTTTTTCTTTTTGGTCATTCGCAGCTCGAATTTTTTGTATATGGTGCTTGACTTGTCAGTCGTAAATCGTAATCCCTGCTTGACTTGTCAGTCACAATCGATCCTTTTTCGATAAGATTAGAACCAATCGAAAGAAATTGAATTTCTTTAAAATATTCTGTTGATTTCAACAGTATTCACCGACAATTCCTATTAGTATTTTATTTTCAGAAGTATGCATCCTTCATCCTCACCTTAAAAATTTGTGAGTTGTTCGGCAAATATACGATAGTTGTTCTACTTTATTTTTCATCTTTTAAATGTTGAATGTTTTAATTAATCTTTCAAAATGCTCCAAAGCAATGAAATAAGTGTACCCGAGACCAAGGACAAGTTTATGGCGCAACCGCGCAAGCATAACAAAGTAACAAGACAATAAGACATCTCAAATTTTAATTATTTTGAAAATGGACCCATAACATGTCAATAAACCAAGGATGGTGGGTCTAAAGTGATAGCCAGGTGTACTCTCTGTTAATGGTGGAAAATAATAATGAAAATTAAAGCTAGCCTAGCACCTGGGTGCTACTGGGAAAATGGGGATTCGACAAAGTTGACATCAATCCAAGTTATGAATGAATTGGTTTTACGCTTGCACCACACATATATGTTTAACAGCTCCATTCTTTCTTTTCATGTAAAGGTGTCTTGCCCCTAAAAAACCATGGATCAATGGATATCATTCATATATGTAATACAACACTAGTAATGGCATCTACATAATACAACACTATCTCTGGCTTTGTATCCGAGTAGAGATAATATTTGTGTACATCTAATCCATCCCTAACTCACCTAGTATCTAATATTTGTATCAAACTTTCGAGGCGAAACATACTTTAATGATCCATTTGAGAATATGAATTTCATTTGAAATTTTGAATTTGATCAAATAACATATTTGAATAATTTAAATAATTTGGATTTGGATTTCATTTAAATTTCAAGATATTACAAATTTGATAATTTGAAATGACAACTCAAATTCTATCATTTAAAATGAAATGCATGTTCCGAAACACAGAGTAAAGTAAATTAAGAGATTTGTGCACGTCTACCTCACCTAAATGTGGTTTCGGTTTAATATTGACTATCCGACACGACCATTCACAAGTTGATAGTGTTGCCTACAGCACCAAGGTTGTTCCATTTAGAATTGACTTCACATATACTGATCGGACATAAATCTTTATGTTTATAGTGTAAAGCAACCACCTGTATGTTTATAAATCTTTAAACCTGGAATGTGTAATTGTCGACGAGTGTTTAGAAAAAAGGTAAAGTGGAAATAATATATACAAGCAATGGTACACAACTCCATTGCGCATACATAAACTAGGTCAACCAAAATATGTCAAGAGTGTGGGTGCCTTGGAGGTTAGAACATGGCTGCACATCAAATATGGTTCTCCAGAATACACACAAACAAGGAAAACATGACCATATAATGCCCTTATTTTATTATGGAGCAGCAACAGAGATGATGAGACAAACTTATATAAACCTTCTAACAAATCATAAGCTTAAAATTAGAACTCCAGAGGCGAGTTCACAGAACACATTAATATACTTGCATTTAGATACCAATATTACATGCAAACATAACTCAACCGAAAAATCTTGTATTCTGTAAAATTCAGAGAGAGATTTAAAGCGTTCTGAAAATTTGCTTGGGACTTGAAATCGGGTAGCCTTTGAGATCAGTATGAAAAGATTCAAGGCAATCAGACACAACAAAATGTTAAAGCTACGCAGCTGCAACCTTCTTTCCATCTTCAATGAAATAAATTGCAGTTTCTGGCACCTGCAAACCAAACCATGAACACTGAGATGGTTAACAAGCAATGTCAATTCTGGGATCAAGCACTGTTTTTTTTTTTGTTTTTTTTTTTTGGGGGGGGGGGGGGGGGGCTCACAAGAGATATGCCTAAAACAATACATAAAAGTGAGATATGAGGTAGGTGCTTAGTGGATTGTAAGTTGTAACATTCAATGGACTTGTAAAGCTCCAGAAAAATGAAGATTTATATTACATCTGGCCAGGTCTCTGTAATGAAGTCCACAACATCAAAAGATATGTCACCCTGAACATCAATTTGCTCCTTCTCAGTTGGCCCCTGAAATCATTCAAACCATACGATTAATTATCATACTGTCAAAAGGAATGTCACATTGCCAAAGAATAGTACCTTTACAACGGAAGCCCCAGTAGCAAATTTTTTACCAAGCTTCTTAGAAGCATCGCTGAGTTTAACACCTAAAATGTTATAGCATAAATTAGCAATGGCAGTGGTGCAAATGCACAGATATATGTATGTCAAAGCCGCATCAACTTTCTTACCAAAAAGTTCCAGCCCTTTAACAGTTGTAATACTTTTCCTCCTATTGCGTGTAACCTTTTCGATAATAACCTCTGGTTTCTCCTGTGAAAAAAATAAAGTTCAGACCAACATCAGTCATACTTATATCTGCATAAATCCACTAATTGCTCGGCTTGAAAAATGAAGAATCTAATAAACACTCATTGACATATCGCCATATCGGACATCAGATATAACATAAATTGTACTCATTGGCAAAACCTAAAAAGTACTTTTTACAAATTTATTATTGGAATATGTGTTTCATATTCAAAACAGAAACTCCAGGGCTTCTAGTTTCACAAAAGAAGGAATTTGACCCACTTTACATGATACAATCTAAGCAACCAAGTCCTATGCCATACCAGTGTTATACTTCATGCCCGAAAAGATGTCTTTTATAGATTAGAAAAAATTACACAAATAACAAAAACCGATTTCTGTTCTTACTCTTCTAGTTTGAAGTAGACACATGGGCATCACAATGATTTTGGGTATTTAAAGAAAAAATTACTTAAAACCTTTAGAATCTTTTTGGAGACCAAGGAAGTATTACAAAAAGCTTAAGATTAAGATCCTCTTAAGACACATTCCTATAAACATTTATACATCTTTTTGGGACCTAAAGGATACAATAATTCACTCTGAGAAATGAGCCATTCCTGCCACTACATGAATGCTATGAACACCAAAAGGATGCTGGTAAAGCCTAGACAAGTTATATGACTTATCTTCAAGTCAGCTAGACCCCTTACCTAGGGCCTGGGGGAAAGTAGAGCTCCTACAATACAAGCTTTGTTCACCAATTTTAATCCATAGGAAAGTATCGTTGGTAGAATAGCAATTATACATTATATATGCAAATGTGAAACAAATTGGCGAAAATTATATCATTATAGCACCAATTATTTGCCACCGAAATTTAATCGAATGCATGAAAGGAATACGGAAGATAATAAATTGGAGTGCAATGAGATGAGAATGTAAGGCAAAGATGGCACTATGAGATGTAAAAAGTAATCATACTTTTCTCTTTGTCAGAAAGTTACAAACGATAGTATCATGCACAAAAATAGATAATGCATAGTGGGGTAGATAAAAATGGACGTAAGTTATCTCCCATTTTTCAAAGCACACTAAATTTGTTAAATTCACTTGAAGTCCTTACTTTCTTTTTTATCTTCCCGCCGGGAAGACGCTTCACTTCTTCTGGCTTCGAAGAACCTGTTGCAATCATCGTTAATTTAAGCCATGTGGTGTAGCTTAATTATGATGGTTTATCAGAAATTTCTACTTGGGAAAACCCCAAAAGTGAAAAAAAATTATATGCCAAGTGAAAAGAAAAAAAATGTGTACAGGGTATAAGGTGCAGTCAATGATATAAATAGGTACTACAAAACGTACAAAAGGTTGTCTAAAAAAGTATGGATTACTTCGCTTGAAAGAGGAAGCTGTATATTCCTGAAATATACATTAAATATTGAAAGCTGTATATGCTTTCTCAAATATTCCTGAAGGTTAGGACCATGAGGAATGAATCACTGTAGTATTCACTATATTACATTAAATTATAGATTTTAACCAAGTCAATACTTTTAGATACTTGCCAATGCAAACCAAGTCATAGAGTTCTAAGTTATGTTATGGTTACACTCAGAATTAGCATCTAGAGTTATAAGTTATTTCATCATCCAAACTCACGAACAGATATAACATGTATTAGGAAATAGAAGTCTGAAGGCTTAGTTGTTTGAACATATTAATTCTACAATTTATTTAATTCTTAAATGCCTCATTCTATTAGTTTATAGATTAGGAACTCAACACTGATATGACTTGAATGTCTAGATAAATAAACAATCATTAAGCTACAAACTAATTTCAACTTGGTTGACACACACGCACACCTGTAATCTCATATAAGAATACGCGGATTGCATTAAATAGTTCAATATAGTTATAGGCATGTTGGCAAATCTCCTTATAAGTTCAAAGTAACTCGCAACTTGAAATCAATTTAACTTGTTATTTTGATAACGGGTTTTATATCAAACTGTACACCCATCTTATAAAAAAATATCAAGTAATACCCAATCTCCACGGCGACTCATTTAAACCCCTTAGGGATCGCTTGGTTCTTGGTTCATGTGTTTCTGGAACGAGATATGGGTTCAGAATGGATAAAAACCCATACTTGGCATTTGTTTCAATTTTTTAAAATTTCAATCCCATGCCTCAAACCCATAAGGTATGGGTTTTTGATACACAAGGGGGGAGGCGGGTATGAGAGTAAGGTATGAGAATCAATTTTAATATTATTATTTTATTATTGATAATTAAAATTATTAATAAAAAAAATATTAATATATACAATCAATCATTACTAATAATAAAAATATATATATTTATATTTTTTATATAATAAAATAAATTTATTTAACTATTAATTCAATAATACTTTAAATTAATTAATTTCATTCCAGAACTAAATCAAACACATGATATCAATAATGAAGTTTCATCCTCATACCACCCTAACCCGATTCCTGATATCAAACCCACACCGTCTCATGAACCAAACGACCCCTAAAGTGCCAAAATATATCATTCCTTTTAAAAAATTGACGGTCAACATTAAGATCATGGATTGACGGTTAATATGCTGATTGGTCGGGCTACGTGAAAAAAGGAAAAAAATAACAAAAAACAATTAAACAACACATCATTGATTAAATAATTAAAAAAACAAAAAATACATACATTATTATGGTAAAACACATGCATTACAACCCGGGATTTTTCGACGTTCACGATATCCGGAAACGAACATTGATTCTGTAATTGCAAACCACACCGGTATGCTCCCATTTAATCGACGAAATCTCCGACATAATAAACTCAGAGCTTTTTTATTATAGACAAATATAATGATATATACAAGAGTAATTAAAGATTTATATGTAAACGAAAGAGATATTAAGAAATCTAAGGATAACCCTAATATACAAGTATGATATATAACTAACTCTGATATATAAAGAGTTAATCATCAAGTTTTTTTAAAAAAAAGTTAACGAAATGATATATTTTAACACTTTAGTGGTTTAAATGAGTCACCGTGCTACTTGATATTTTTTTGTAAGATATTTTTTTGTAAGATAGGTGGACAGTTAGATATAAAACCCTTTTGACAACTACCAACTTATAAGTTTGTCAAAAATTAATATCACGCCCAATAACTTGTCCAGTTCTTTTCTTTGGTCATTTTCAATAACTTTATCGCTTGAACTACCCAACCCGATAAGCAAACATACATAAAAAAAAATCTTTCAAATAAAATAACATCTAGAGTTATAAGTTATGTTATGCTTACACTCAGAATTAGCATCTAGAGTTATAAGTCATTCCATCATCCAAACTCACGAACAAATATAACATGTATTAGGAAATAGAGGTCTGAAGGCTTAGTTGTTTGAACATATTAATTATATAATTTATTTAATTCTAAAATGCATCATTCTATTAGTTTATAGATTAGCAACTCAACACTGATATAACTTGAATGTCTAGATAAACAAACAATCATTAAGCTACAAACTAATTTCAACTTGGTTGACACACACGCACACCTGTAATCTCATATAAGAATACACGGATTGCATTAAATAGTTCAATATAGTTATAGGCATGTTTGTCAAATCTCCTTATAAGTTCAAAGTAACTCGCAACTCGAAATCAATGTAACTGCTTAGTTTGACAGCTACCAACTAATAAGTTTGTCAAAAATTAACATCACACTCATTAACTTGTCCGGTTCTTTTCTTTGGTCATTTTCAATAACTTTATCGCCTACACTACCCAACCCGATAATCAAACATTCATAAAAAAAATCTTTAAATAAAATCCAAACAGGGCCTTGATAATAATACCAGGAACAGAAGCTTTGTCAGAAATAGAAGTGCCCTGAAGCTGGTCAGTTACATTCTCAGCATCCTTAACATCTAAAAAAGAACATGTAAAAAACATCATTAAACACATAAAACACAACATATAGACACAAAATTTATGTAAGAATATATAGATGCAAATAAAGATGGGGGTTTTAATACCTTTGATAAGATCCGGATAAACATCGGGTGCGTTTCGGATCAACCAAGGCTTACACTTTTCGAAATCGGGTCCAAATTCACAGTACTCTGCTGGTAATCCACACACACCACAGTAATTTACTTTTACAGCTTGGGGCTTCTCCGCCATTTTTCTTACGCAACTTTTCTTGATTCTACCAAGGGAACAAAGTGATGAGGCGATTGGGCTTTTAACATTTATTTCCCATATGGGCTTTAGGCCCATGACTTTTTTTAAAGGCCCAAATTCCATTTTGTTACCCCTTTTTAAGTCTTTAACATGTAAATAACGACTTTACTCAGAGTCATTCAACTGGTATTATTTCTGGATCTAAAATGGTGCGTGTATAATTATCTGTGTATATAGTGTTTTAGTGTTTATATGTATAATTGCTTTGATTTTGATCTGTGTTTTTTATCAGTCGGTGAAGTCAATCTCAAGTCCAGTTCCGGTGGTTTGGTACCCAACTTTAGCTGTTTTTATGCTTGCGATTGGTCTTATTGTCACCGCTTCTTTCTTCATGTAAGTAGTGATCGAATAAATCTTGTTGCAATTCTAGAGTTTCATTTGTTTATTTATGTACTAGTTGTATGATCCTAGGTGGTGCTTACATTTATATGCAGTCTTCGAATTTGATGTTATGATGTGTTTTGGAGGAGAATCGAGATTTATTATATTAACTTATGAGAATGAGAATTCACGGAATACCTCTATGTATTGACCTTTTAGTAGATATTTACACACAAAAAATTTGTGATAAATATATTACACGAATTACCCTTAAAAAGTTAAAATGATAAGCATATGTGAATTTCAACATTAATTATGTGATGATAAATTAAATGAGTTCAGTATGACAACTTCATTTTTCAAGGCTGAATAATGTACTATATTTGCACGAGTGCGATTAAAATGTTTGAAATTCTAAAGTTGTAATTTATCATGATAAGTTAGAGTAAATATGCGAATTGTAATGGTGATTTTAAAATAAACTTTGTTTAGGATATTGGTGTGAACTAAATTACTTATTTTCTAAAAACTTTTTTAATTGAATTTTCCTCTTTCCTTAATAGTTTAGGTCAATTATTAATTTTCGACTATAATGATCCATTAGCCTGAGAGTTTAATATATTGTATTGACATACATATATTGTAAGATGTATGCAGGTAAAAGGATCAAATAAAACTAATGAGTAACTATCAAATGGTTTTTTTTACCAATAAGTTAATAAGATTCACATTGTATAGAGTAGTTTTTTTAGACAAATTGCGGTCGTAGACTTAGACTTCCTCTTTTAAGGATTACCTTCCGGGCTTTTGAAATTGTAATCATGTTTAGTATATAATTTAAATGGAAGTGTCAATATGAGTGAACTCATGAGTTTTATTCACATAAGATTATATGTAATTTGTATTTTTGCGAAAAATCATGTACTTTTTAAATTACTTAAATGACTTACTAGCTGCGGGCTCAAACAATAAAATAAATGCTTCAAGGTATGTTTTATTTTGTGTTGGTGCTAAATCATATCATGGCCTTTTAAATTCATCATTTATAATTTCTTCCCCTGGTCAAAGAACTCAGGCTTGGTTGTATACTATACAGCTATATCTTCGTAAATAACTATATAGAGATGTAGGCTGAATTGGCTGAACCTGCTTGTAGTTTTGTATGGACATGTTAGCTGTCTAGTTTCATAATTAAAGTACACAATTATGCTCTGTGAAGGGTATGCTTACTGCATGTGTAATAAATTCTAGTTTGATTCAGCCCTCTGACAAGGAAAAGGTAGAAGTATGCATCTATCCGGCTTGAGATGTAGAAAATTATATTGCTATCAGGCACTGATATGATTCAATATATATGCGAATCACAATCACGGTGATGCCTTGTTTAGGTGTAGTGAAAAGGCTTTGACACCTGTAAAAGGAACAGAACAAAATGTGTGCATTTCATTGACCCGTCTAATTCCTATTTTCTAGTGGCATCATGTAGTACTTGAGAGTGCATTGTGTCATGTATGGGTATGTTTGCTTTTCTCACACTCGCCAATACTATCAAAGACTCGAAGACCAATAATTGCTTTGCCTAATCTTTATTTGTCACTATACTTCTGAAGTTTATCTGTTGACTTCTGTTTGTTATGGAGTCGTGAATATTGCTACTTTTAAGAACATTTACTAACCCAAGGTTTGGCCGTAGGACGGCTAGTTTTCAATATGTTGTTGTATTTTATCAAATTGGCTGAATTATATTATTATGTATATGTTGTAGATATGAAGCTACATCTTCGAAGAGAAACCGCAGTCTTGCTAAGGAGCTCACAACAGGAGCAGTAGCATCAGTCTTCCTGGTACGCTGTAACATTTTTCATTTCTTATGTAGATGCCGACGTGTTAATATTTAGTTTGTTGACAAGTTTGATTGGAATTCATGCAGGGCTTTGGATCATTGTTTTTGCTTCTTGCTTCTGGTGTTTATGTTTGATTTCTGCACCTGACCATGCATTTTTCATCCTTCAAATTATCTAGATGATTCTTAAATGAAGGATAGTTTTGCTCAAGCGATATATCTGTTTTCTTTGTCAAACAACTTTATTTGGAAGTAGCAGCTTCATAAAGTGATTACTGACTAGCAGGTTTTGCCTTAAACAGAATAACTAATTTCTTGGATTAGTCAGACTATTTTAAACTTACCATGTGCTCTATGACATAGTTCTAATAACCCACTAATCAAGAATTCATGTCGCCTAATTTTAAAAATAAATAAAAATTCACGTCACCTTTTTCTTTTTGTAATTGAAATTAAAAGCTAGTTGACAAATATTAGTTAATTACAAGTCAGTCTTATCAAATATTAGAAACAGCTCAAGCAGGAAAAGATTTAATTTTTAGTTTGAAAGTTTTTGTTCATTACTTTATCTGATGAAATACTATATGTTTGACAACATATAATCCATTTCAAATTATAGGAATTAAGTTGGTATTTTAAAATTTTAAATTTATACAATTATATTTATTTTGGATTTCAAATTAAATGAATTTTTTTTTTGATATTTCAATATATAATTTCATCAGTTTTAAAATTTTAAATAAAATTCAAATTATCAGAGTACAGGACATATAATTTTTAAGTTACACTTGCTCTTTTATTTAACTTTGACCATAATTTTTTTATTTATATTTCTGTGTTATCCATCAGAATTAAAAGTTTAAATTATTCCTGCCAAATAATACAGAAGCAAAAGAAGTCAAAGTAAAATACGAAGAAAGCACAAAAAAAAACTGAAATAAATTTTTTAGGGGGATGATTATGCTCTCTTGTCTATATTATATTATTATACACAAAAGATTAAAAGTTTTGGTTGGTTAGTTGGTACTGGGCAAGGGATCTAAAAAAATACATGTATTTAATATAATTTTACTTATTATAATACGGACCCTAACTATATACATATTTATATTAGCAAAAAAAATATTTTTTACACCCAAATATATATTTATTATAACACGAGTCTAAATTATAACATATTTATATTAAATAGAATAAATTTATATAAAACAAGAGAACATATAATATTAACATAAATTCTTAATGAAGTCCCTTTTACGACCACAGTTGGATATCTTTTGATATTCAACCAACCGATCTTACACCGTTAAAAAAACAGTTAGAGGATTAAAAATATATGTATATATATATATATATATGTGTGTGTGTGTAAAATTATGTAAAATTTAATATATATTATGTAACACCCCAGACCCACATCGAGTAGATTGAGATGGTTTGTTCAGTATATAAGTAAAAGTACTACTACTAAGTGCACCAACAAATCATTGATCTTTTGGGGGCCTGTGGTGAACTTGTGGATTACCCAATTTGTTGTATTTGAGTCGGTTTACCTTGACTTTATTTTCGGATTCGGAAGTTTGGACTTGACCCGATTTTTGAAAAAAACTCGGGATTTGATCCGAATTGTCACATAAACTAATGCTTCGAATTTATATAAATATATGTAACTCAAAAAATTCAAAAAAAAGTATGATAAAGTAACAAGTGTTGTTTTGGACTAATAAAGACAGTTTCTACTCAAACATATACTGTGATTTAGGGTAAATTTGGGAAGTAATAATGTTGACATGTATGCTCTATAATATAGCGGTATATAGTATATATATAATTTTTTTAAAACAATCTCAGCCATTGATCTATTTTTTTAACGGTAAAAGATGGGTTGGTTGGATATCAAAAGATATCCAACTGTGACCGGTGAATAATTTGGATTCTTAATATTATAAAATTTTATATTAAATATTAATAAAAAAAATATAAATAAAAAATCAATTTATTTAAATATTAGTTATCCCATGTTTCGCACGGGTTACAAACTTGTTATTTGGAATTTTTAAATGTATATTTCTTATTACTTCGTAATTTTTACTTAATTGGAGAAAAATAAAATTATGTTGTTTCTTAGATATTACTATATTACTATATTTATTTATGAGAATAAGAATCCTAAGATTCATTTTGGATATTTTTCTAAAATTGCAATAAATACATATAAACAAATACATATAATTATTTATTATTAAATATTTACTTATCATTTATTTTACTTTATTTATAAATTAGAAAAAAAAATGAATAATTATTGTAATACATTCAAATCAATCACTACCTCTAAAAATCTTCCTAAACCCTACTTAAGATCCTTATTCTCTTTATTTTCCTGAACTACAAAAAATTTAAATCGGAATAAAATGAAATTTTTATTTCTTTATCACAAAAAAAGAGTTTTGAAAAAAAATGAAATATGACGAATAAAAAATGCGTTAGTAATATCTGTATGTTTAATAAAAAAAATCAAATAAAATTGATATCAATCGAAATGAATTTGAAATTGAGAACGAGACCAACCGTTGGTATAAGTTGTAGCTTAGCGAGGTTGCAATAATAAAGTTACTGAGAGAGACAGAGAGAGAGAGAGAGACGAGGGTTTAACGGAGAGAGAGAGAGAGAGAAGGGTCCATGGAAACAACACCAACACAGCAGCAGCCGAAGAAGAGAGGGAGACCAAAGGGGTCAGTTAAAAGTAAAGAGGAGAGAGAGACCCCTTCCTCCGCCGTTAAAACTAGTTCTGTTGTTAAAATGAGAGGCACCGCCGATAAAAAAGCAGCAGGTGGTGGTGGAGGTGTGGATGATAAGTACACTCAGTGGAAGAGTCTCGTTCCTGTTCTTTATGACTGGTTTGCTAATCACAATCTTCTCTGGCCTTCTCTTTCTTGCCGGTATTCATCTCTCCCTGTCTCTCTCTCCCTCTCTCTCCCTGGCTCTCTAAGTATATGTCTGTATAATGTGTGTGTTTAGGGTTTATGAGGTGTAAACAATTCCCTCTCTCCCTCTCTCTCTCCCCCTATATATACATATGGGTGTGAACAATGTGTATCTAGGGCTTATAATTGTATTTTTACTTGATATGTGTGTGTGTAGGGCTTATGACTGTGTAATCATTTTCCTTTACATGTATGTGTGTATCTAGGGCTTATGATTGTTTCCTTTTTGTATTGGTAATGAGACTTGGATTTCATTGAGCTGGTGTTTTTAGGTTTATGGGAACCTAGTTATGTAATTAGGCACAATTTTATGCTCTATCATTCCCTTTATAGGCTTGTTTTTAGGCAGGAGTGCGATTAGGGTATGTCAAAATGAATTGTTCATTTCTGTGTTTAAGATTTATTTTTATTAAAAGTTTGAATCTTGTATGTGTTCAAATTGGAATATTTAATTTGAATAACCGTGATAATTAATTCATGTACTTATAAAGCCTACAGAAGCATGTTTTTATCTTGGAATTGGGGATATGGGGAATGGATTGCTAACCTCTTTAAGCCTTTGGGCTATATTTTTTCATTTTGTTGCTAGAAAATGAATGGAAGTTAAAAGGATATTTATTCGCACGGAACTTATAAGAGATTCTTACAGCCTCTAATTTCATAAAGAACTTGAGTGTTCTTTAAAGTTTTGCTGGAGGTAGTTTAAATATTAGATTTTATTTCATAAATCATACTTGCATGTTTGGCTTTATTGTAGGTGGGGTCCTCTGCTTGAGGAAGCAAATCAAAAGAATCGACAACGTATATACCTTTCTGAGCAGGTAAATAATTCATCATGCCTTTTTGTTGATTTATTAACAAGTGAAATATCAGAATCTTGCATCTCATATTTGTATGAACCCTTTATTCCACATTGTATCATGTTCATGCTTATATTTCACTCAATATTTTTCTTCTTGTTTTGTAGACTGATGGCAGTGTACCAAATACTTTGGTTATTGCAAATTGTGATGTAGTTAAAAAAAGGGTTGCAGCAGGGGACCACATTGCGCATGTAATGCTTTTCATACCTCTTCTTTGCCCCTAACATGTTTTATATCTCTTCACCTTTCTTGTATTCTTCCTAATTACTTAAATATTTCAGTTCAATGAGGAAGCACGCTCGCCATTCGTGAAGAAGTACAAGACTATAATACATCCTGGAGAGGTATGCATCAACAAATGTACTTCAAGGGAGATGATTGTTTTGTTTTGTATGGGAGTGTGCCTGCAGTTTTATCAACCATTTCTTATGTTTATATCTGTGTTTTATTCCATTGGAAGAATTCTGCTGCCAAACCCATCTTTCCGCAACGGTTCAGTGCACTTGAAGCACTTCAAGCACTTCATAAGTTGTTGTACCTTGTTTAATATTTGAATTATCTGTTATGTGACATGTACTATTTGAATTAGAACTTCTAAGATGAATTTAACTTCTTGAATACAAGGACACTCAAATTCCGATATCGGTAAGCAGTAGATGTTTATATTTCCATAATTACTAAAATTGTGTTGCAGGTGAACAGAATAAGGGAGTTTCCCCAGTACAATAGCATTGTAGCAACACATACAGACTGTCCTGAGGTACGTACTCAAATTTATTACGAAGATCAAATAGACATGTGTCTATGAGGGAACAAATTGTATTGTTGTACCATCTGTATTTTAGCCATTTGTAACCTCATAAAGGGTGGTGAAAGTTATATTTATCAGCAAGAGAGTAAATTACCCTGTGTATTATACTTCGTTAAGTAAACCTTATAACTTTCATAAAATATAGTTTGTCCCATCCTCATTTTCTTCTTATATATTGTTAGAGAAGTAACTTTATCTTTCAAATATGTTCTAAATTACCCTGTGCATCATTCTTTGTTAAGTGATCCCTTGTTACTTTCACAAAATATGGTTTGTCCCATTCTCATTTTCTTCTTATATTGTTAAGAAAGTGACATTATCTTTCAAATAAGTTCAAAATACTCTTTTTCAATGGTGATTGGATCAGGTTCTCATATGGGATATTGAGGCTCAACCGAACCGCCATGCGGTTTTTGGAGCTGCTGAATCTCGCCCAGATTTGGTGTGTTCCCTTTGGCCACACTGAATATCTAATCTCTCTGTATTATCATGTGTAGTTGTCCTGTAATAGAATATCTGTCATGCTAGTATGGAAATTTGTTGTCAATGCCATCTGTAATTATTTGAATTGAGGTTAGTCTCCCATATCTCAGTACACTATACAGTGTGTAGGCACTTACCTGGTTGCTCACTGCTTGGGTCATGTTTTGTAAAACTATTTTAGGCATTTTAGGTACGTAAGCAATTGTAAATTTAAAACTTTCATCCGTGCTCAGATATGTTGCTGTGCATGTCTGTAGGTACTGACTGGGCACGAGGATAATGCAGAGTATGCCCTTGCGATGTCCCCAACTGAACCATATGTGCTCTCTGGAGGTTAGAAGTTATTGGTTTTTCATTTTGAAACATCACATCTTAAATTTTATCAACTACCAACATCATTGCCTCGATCATTATCATTACCTTGTCATGTTTTATTAACCTGTGGTATGATGCTTAGTTTGCTTTTTATCTATATGTTGAGGTGCCACCATTAAAACAAAGTCCCCTAGAAATTTACTATTCACTGATGAGATCAGGTAGCATTGTTTTTGCACTCTAATGATGTTCTTTCATGGCAGGAAAAGACAAAAATGTAATTTTGTGGAGTTTACAAGATCATATAGCTGCAGCTTCTGGTGGGTCGATTATTAAAACTGCTGAAAATTCTTCTGTCGCACCTCGTGGGATATTCAAAGGCCATGAGGATACTGTTGAAGATGTGCAATTTTGCCCATCTAGGTAACTTGCTTATACTTGATTATCATTCCAAGCATGCAGTGAACTCGTCTTCGAATAAATATTAGCTAGAAGTTCATGAACGTCTTTTGAGAAAGTGCTTCTGAACCTATAACATAATTTCTGGTTCTTAATTGCATTTTAAAATTTTACAAACCATTTCGCAGGAATAAGTTATGCGAGTCTTTTAACCCTTTATATATTCTCTGCACATTAATTGGTTTGCTACAACCATATTTTATATTTGAAGTTCCTTATGTTTCTGACATTTTCTCAACAATGATGAAGTGCACAGGAATTTTGCAGTGTCGGAGATGATTCTTGCCTGATACTATGGGATGCACGAACCGGTTCCAACCCTGTCTTCAAGGTCAGTTATATGATCAACTTTTATTGTAATCAGTTTTATTCATTGAACAAGAAGTAATTGAATATTGAATATTAGTCAGTAATCAAACTGGAATTGATTTTATCTTTAGCGTTTCTTTGGTCCCTATCTTGTTATGAAGGGTGGTCTAGAACAATTGATATGAGACTCAATACAATGTAATAATTGTTGGTTTCAGCAAAGTAAAACTGCTACTTCTGTGAAAAATATAGATGTTATTCTCTAAATGTTCTTGTAGTTCTACAACAGTTTTGAGATAGTAGGTTAAATGATGACAGTTTGAGTACAAGTTTGTGCTTATTAGTTTCTACAGTTCGTCTGCATGCTTCAAATTTGAAAATATTAGCAGAAATCACTTTTACGCGTATAAATTTCTTCATGCGTTTAGAAAGAAAAAATAGAAATAATCTATAATTGTAAAAATACTTGGTCTTGCCTAAGTTATAGAATTACATAACTTGGATTCACTAAATTGTACGTACTTGCATATTTTTCATTAATTTTTCCTGATTTTAGTGGTGCTGCTCTGTTTTTGATGAACAGGTTGAAAAGGCCCACAATGCTGATGTTCATTGTGTTGATTGGAATCCTCTTGATATAAACCTTATTTTAACTGGGTATGATCTCCTATTTATTCAGTTCTCTCTTGGTTTTTATATTTGAAATTGATGTATTCTTCTTATGGCAGTGATCTGCGTTATATGCTTTTACCTGGCAGTGATTGTCGCTGCCCCTTGCACATGTTCATGAAAGATTTAGGTGCTTTTTTTGTGAATTTTTCAGGTCTGCAGATCATTCTGTTTGCATGTTTGATCGCCGAAATTTAGGTTCTCCTGTTCATAAATTTGAAGATCACAAAGCAGCTGTTCTCTGTGTTCAGGTTGTAAACTTGTTGATTTCAACCTTCAAGTTGTTATCAGCATTGTATCAAGCTACAGTTTAAACTTTAAAAATATTTGTTTTTAACTAATAGATAGTAAGTTGACTGAAAACGCTGATTAATGTTCAGTGGTGCCCAGACAAGTCATCTGTCTTCGGAAGCTCTGCAGAGGATGGTTTCCTGAACATCTGGGATTATGAGAGGGTGAGAAAAATTCTATGATGATTAGACTATACCATAGACATCTGTGCGACTCCAAATAATATCATGTTGTAGATGTCCTCCTCACCACCCACCAAGCTGGTTCTACACATGCATTGCAAATTATTAACTCGAAATGTCCTGATCACCTGAGAATTGTCACACTCAACTTTTTGTTATGTTAAGTATACTTATTAATGTTTACGAATCTCCAGTTATATAATATACCTTTTCTTGAGTGTGATCATTTAAGATAGAAATGGATGATAATATAAATGACCCGAATAATATACCTTTTCTCTCTCCCATTTCTTAAGTTACCCTGCTTAAAAGTTTCACTACTTGCCATAAAAGAGTTTACAGAGTACATTGATTTACATTGAACGATTCATTTTCTTTTGCCATTAGATCGGGAAGAAAGAACGTGGGTCCAGATCACCTAATTGTCCTCCTGGGTTATTTTTCAAACATGCAGGACACGGGTTTGATAAATCTCTAATCTTCCTTCAATAATTGTTCCCATGTTTTGGACATTTCAAAATGCATAATTATTCTTTTTCCTGTTACAGTGTAAGATGTTATATTCTGTACTTGTTATCATTTAATCTTCTGTACATTTTACAGTTATTTCATCTTTTCTATTTCAATATGCGGTGTGATATTTCGTTCTATTGTACATATTTAAAATATTATGTTATCTTCTGATATGTGGTATCATGGGCATCCAACATATTTAGTTACATGTACTTGGAATCATTATGTAAGGGCCACTGATTATTTGTTAAGTACTTTTTAGCTATCCTAGCTTCACACATACATATGTGCCCCCATGTCTCAAACTTCTAAAGCAGGGGATTTGTTTTATTATAGGTATTTCAGAAATTGAGATTGCTATTTTATGCGAGTTCTCATTTTGTACATTTAGGTTTATGCTAGGATAAATATGTACCCCTTCTAAATAATATATGTGCTTAGATTACTTAATCAATTTAAAGTTTCGCCATTCAGAATATTTTTCTGTTTATTGTGGCCGTACTGTTTCATCTTTGACGTGTGTTTGTTGTGCAAAAATAAGTTGTTGAACCAAGTTAGTTGTGATTTGTGAGGATCACCCTGCACTGTCTGATTCCTTTGGGAATGTGGATTTTTGTGTGGAGCTCATGTAACCACTTTTTTTATTCAGAGATAAAGTTGTTGACTTCCATTGGAATGCCTCGGACCCATGGACAGTTGTGAGTGTATCTGATGATGTTGAGACCTCCAACGGAGGTGGTACACTACAGGTATAACATTATACACTACATGTATATTATATTGACTTCCTTATTCTGCCATATTTTGTAATATGGTGATTTTATGTGCATGAGGGCAGATATGGCGCATGAGTGATCTGATATACAGACCCGAGGAGGAGGTTCTGGCGGAGCTTGAGCAGTACAAAGCTCATGTGGTCGAGTGTGCTTCCAAATCCCCTAAAACTTGATGTGGCTCTATCTAAGCTTTAGGACACTGTTACTTCATTAGATTATGTAGATGTAAGGATGAAGTAGTTGGTAATTGTACTATTGTTTGGTTGAATTTTTAAATTACATATTTTGAATGGCGGGGAGTAGAATTTGAACTAGTGTGGTGAATGGTTAATTTGAACCATTGTATTCCTGCTTCAAAAACCAATCTCCGGAAATTCCTTCATCTTGGTATGTTTCTCAAATAATCAGATCTTCAGCGGACAGATGTAGAATGGCGAAACAAGAAACAAAAGGGTGATCTCGAACTCACCCTCTTCTGTGACTAGTAATGAGTTTGAAGGCCCGACTCATGAGTTCGTTAGTGTACATCGAGCAAAAAGTCACCGTTAAATCTCTTATTATATAGTTAGAAATTTTCAGTATTTTAAAAAATATATGGTAATTTGCAAGTACTAGGGAATAAATATAAAAGCCCTCCTTTCATTATTATTCCTACTAAATACTTAATTTTTATGATATTATGTTGATGTTAAAAATCTATAATGTTGAATCAAAGTATTTTAACTTGAAGAGGCACAAGTTTATAATAACCCTTTTGATTTTGCATACTTATCACAACTCATTTTATAGATGAGGTTGAAGATAAATATGACAATGTGAGCAAAAGATGATGATAGAACTGTGTGTGTTCCCATCCCAAGGCTGTACCTTTTTTCCTGCTTCAAGAAATAAAGAACTGGCAGTATTGTCTTTTGCTGCAGGATCGAGTACTACATTTTATCTTTTACTAAAAATAAGATGGCATGTTTTTTACTGTTCTCTACCAAATCTCTACCAAACAAACAATAATCCACCACTCATTCTTTCCCATCCCCACCGCCTTTAAAAACTTAATAATATTACTCCCTCTTCTATCAGAGAAGTATTTTTTTTATTCATCTTTCCACCTCAATGTCCACGTGTCAATCGTTCTCCTTTCCAAAAACGTTTCGATTAAATAATAGAAATGGTCAAATTACACATTTTTTACTTTATCTAGATAAATCTGCTATACTCATTATGTCCATGTACAATGAATATGGCATTGTGGAAATATTTTTCTTAAAATAAATTTTGCCTATATTTTATTCTTTTCAATTTGGAAATATATAAATTTTACATATATTTTATTCTTTTGACGGCCAATAGGGTACTTGTTTAGTACAAGAATATACCAATATCTTTTAAACAATTTCATTAATATCTTCCTCTTCAATGTATTCACTTTTTCTTTTTCTGCATGCAATTTTTGTTGTATATATACATACAGACATACAGTACAAGTCCATTTCACACACCAAAACACACTCATAATGCACACACAACAATAAAATAGTGTAGCAGCACCTCTCCAGTACTTGCCATACCCATTGTTCCGTACTCTGTGCACCACAAAACACTACTCTCTCCTTGTCTCTCTATAAACACACACCCCACACACTACACTACATTACATTTTTATTTGAAATAGATGGAGCAAACAACAAGAAACAAACGTGGGTTTTCATTTTCTGAAGGTGCCGGAGAAGAGCAAGAGTTGGCCGGAAAACGATCAAAAACTCCGGTGACTCAAGAAGAAGAATACGGAGACTTGTTGGCTTGGTTGAATATGGATGATGAAACAGCTGTTGAGCTTTCTAAACTCTTGGAAACTGAGTTTGTTGCTTCGCCACCATTCAAAGTGAAGTTCTCATGCACTCCTTTTAGCTCGCCGGAGATTTTTCAGGCATCGGGGTCGTATATTACTATAAATAGCAACAGTGATGAGTCTTGTGGGTCGTCGTTTTCCGAGTCTGACTCGTCGGTGATGGCAAGTGTGGACATGGGTTGTTTGGGGTTTGAGTTGGGGAGGGGTGGAGTGATGGATCATGGTGGCGCGTGGAGTGATGTGGAGATTGCGCGTGAGAATGAGGGGGGTGATGGACAAATGGACGGCTGGGATTGCGGGTTTGATTTTGATGATGACATGTTGTCAAGGTTTTTGGGTGAAGATTTTGTGGGGCCAGATTGAGGGCTTATTTTTATCTATGTAAATGATGAAAAAGAAAAAAGAAAATGGTTGTGTTTTTCGATTATCAAATTTAGAAACATCGAATATAATATCATCGAAAATAGTTAGCATATATTTTATATTTTCTATTATAAATTTATTAAAATAGGGATAACTAATTATATTTATTGTTATATGACTAGTATGTATCCAAAAAATGGATGGGAAATACAAAGATTGAGAAACTCATTTGTTTCATTCCAATTAGAACAATTGTGTAACAAAAGTTTTTGGTATATAATATTGATAGCTAATTTAAAATATGGACATATATAATAATATAATATTATATATAAACATACACGCACATTGGAAAATTGATAGGAAGACATGTACATAGAGTACAAAATGTTTGTAATTATGATATTTGAAATAATAAATGAACTTCTTAAATTTAAATCAGTAATAAAGTAAAAATGGATGAGGGATGGATGGATCATTCAATATTACAAAAGTATCCAGGCCCAAAGGTCCATTAGTATTGGGCCGGGTATACACTCACTTTCATTTCTCATCATCATCGTCATCATAATTCAAATCATCAATGTCTGTGATCGAAGAGATTACAAACTTATTCGCTAGCCTTGCTGTGAATCTAAAAGCTTCAAATCAAAATGTAGACAATTCGATTGATCTCTCAATTACAAAATTGAACCAATCTCTCAACTTTAATCATCATTCTAGGGTTAGGGTTTTAGACACTGCTCTCTCCCTCATGTGCTTCACTTCACCACAGGTCAACTCATTGTCTGTGTAATCTCTCTTTCTGTGTGTGTGCAATCTCTCTCTCTCTCTCTCTGTGTAATCTCTCTCCCTCTCTAATATGTGTGGGTGTAATCTCTCTCTCTCTGTGCGTGTGTGTTTTGGTTTATATTGTTTTGTGAAGTTTGTTGTGATTTGTTCTAGGTGTTTGATTCGGTGATTGAGTATTCTGTCAAGACTATTGTTGCTGTTTTGTGTTCTTCGATTAATTGTAAGGTTATTCGGTGTGATGAAGAAGCAGTGTTGTCGATAGGTGGTTTGATTTCGAGTCGTGATGTTGTGGATTTGGTGGAAACCTGTGGTGATATTTTGGGTAAATTCAAGGCCCGTGGCTTGTCTGAGGAGGTGAATTGCAATGTACTTAGTTACCTCGTTTATTTACATTTGTTGAATTTTGATGAATTATATTCTTGTATTTAATGTTGACATGGCAATATCGCATCAGATGTCAATGCAATGCAATGAGTTATATTCTTGTTTTTATATTTTTGTATTAGTTTATAGTTTCGTCGTGGTATGTTTGTTTTAATTGTGAAGGAACTGGATGGTATATAGTATTGCGTTTTTTACAATAGATGGTTGGGTGATGCTATTTTTATTGCTATATGTTGTAAGCTTCCAGGGAGCCTTTGTGATTCTCTATTGTGCGCTGTTCTAAGAGTGGCGGTATCAGCATCAAGCTTTCAACATGCAAGGGGATTAGGTCCCATTCTTGATGCAAGACCTGGTGATGAAAGAACACTTTCTTTCTCGAAGCTACGTCCATATTTGCCGAAAGAAATGTCTGTTAAGAAGAGTGAGATTCCACCGAGGTATATTTTTTATTCTTGTCTAGTTTTCACAGATGCTCTCAAGATGTTTATATATGTTGCAAGTGAAAATCTAATTGCTTTTTATAAGAATGGTGGAATATCGCCTCAATATACTAAATGGCGTGTTTTGATAAATTTGTCCATTTCAATACTCCTGTTTAAAATGTTGTATCATAAGTGCTATGCCCGTCCTAAAGTCAATTGATGGAATATGAATGAACTGACATTACTCGCTCAATTTTTTTTTCTTGGTTGAGGTATGCATTTTCGATCTTCTTGACTACTATATATCTCATTCCTTCTTCAGGTTGATGTTTTGGTATCTTGATCCTCTTATTCTGAAGAATGATGTAACACAGATCCTGCAAGAATCTATCAGAAGGCCTTTTCTTTGTTTAGATACTGAGATTTGTGAGAGGATTGAGTGGCGTTCTACTATTCTATCCTTAGCATTTTCTCCTTTTATGTTTATTGAGACAAGGAGCTTACTGCATAACTGGTTTTTATCAACGTAAGTTTTTTTAATCTTATATCTTAGATTTAATCTTTATCAATTATACCTCTTTTGGGAAGGTGTTAAGGACTCCAAGATTTAATTCATATTAAAAAGGGTACAGCTTACGGTATACAATAGTATAGAGATTTTTACTTTATACATGTTCAAGGACAGGTCAAAATGTTTTCCTACTTTTTATATTTTTAACAGAAACATTCTGAAACTTTTCTTGTTCTGAAGAAGTTCTATAGTTTGAGCCTTAGTTTCAGCTTCAGATAATGTAATACACTTGTCCAGCATATATTTTGGATTAGTATTCAGTTAACTGTAATTTTCTAATGTTCTATTGCCTGAGTCTTGCACCTATATGGCTATATAAGGTGTTTCTGATTAAGAGTAGTGACTAGAATATACATTTTGGCAAACCAAGTAGCTAATTGCTTATGTTTTCTGACACAGACGCACAAATCTGTCTTTTGCATGCCAAATATTTGCTGAGTAATTGTGACTTTGATGCTATATTAAACAATGCCAGTTCCTGTAAACTTATAAAAATTTGATTTGGTGGACATGAACTGATGAACCATGACCTGTAAGGCTTTATTAAAGTTGAGCAGGTTTTGTAGGCCACGTCAGGTTATACATCTTGCATCTGGTTTAGGAGTACACTTGGTGCACGTTAAACTTGATAACCTGCTGACAAAGAGAATCTAAATTGGGGGGTTGTTTAAACTAATATTTTCACATGGTTGACATACAGGGGTTTGACTTCTTTATTGGAGCTTCAAATTACATTAGTCTCGTTGGTACTTGATATTATTTCCAGACCAATGAGATGGGGTTTATCAGCAGACATGAGTTTAATGCTGCCATTTTCCAATGCATACTTCCCCTACAATCACCAGTTATTAAGGATTTTGGCTGGACCTTTGACATGTGGAAGTTTACTTCAGTTAATTGATAATATAAGCAAGTCACATTTCCGGGCTGAAAGATGTTCTAGCCAGGCAGCAACAAAAAGTTTATTTGTGGATCACAAGTCTATGTGGTAATACTCTGTTCTTGCTGAAACAGTTATAGTGTCCAACTTATTTTATTAAATATTTTGACTCATCTCTTGTAGGGCAATGGCAGTGAATTTTCCAAATTGGTTTTATTTTTCCTCTGTGTTACTCTTCTTAAATAAAAGCTCAGGAGACGGTTCTCTCTCCACATTTATATTTGGGGCTGTTTTGACACAGCATACAGAGGAAGCAGAACCATTTTGTTCTGCTGCTGCAAGGTACATTGCCTGGATTCTGAATCCTGTTGATAAAAACCATCAGGATGTCCTAGCCCAGAATTTAGTGAAATTGGCAGGTACCTTCACTTCCAAGCAGTATGGTCTAGCTAAACATACAAACCCTAAGAAGCTCAAAAGACCTAAAATTCATCGTGATGTTCATGGGAAGGAATATGATTGTCAGATTATTCGATTGTGGATCGAGGACTTTCAGGACATGTATAGTAAGCACATCCATAGTACTGTTAATAGTTCAGTTAAAGTAAAAACAGCTCCTTTTGCAAAACTTGGGCAAAATATGTTACTTAGAAGAATATTATTGGGCATCTTAATTGGGTATTCTGACAACGTAAACGAAGAAGGTTGGGAGCTTCTTTTGCATTATGCTGCAACGGGTATGATATTACAGTCAACAAACACCCAAGACACTGGCTTGCGGCACAAAAATTGGAAATCTCAATGGATGGAAGGCTCTATTGCGGGGACTGAAAATTTTGATAAAGAGGAAGCTGAGAAAGGAGCATGTCTAGTCTTCTATTTAACTGATGTAGCTGAAAATATGTCAGACACATTAATAGACTCTGAAGAAAATGAAAATGATTTCATTTGCCGGGTGAAATCAAAGGCTAGCAAATATTTGCTGAAATGTGTTCATAGGCTACTCAATCTAAGTGTCCATGAAGATTACTCTCTGGTGCTACTGGACCTCCGCAACAGGTTAATAAGGTGGAGCGACCAAGGTGATGCTGTTTTCCAAGGCAGTAAGGATGTCACTGATACTATTGAAACTATAAGTAAAACGTTATCTTCCTTGTGAAAGATGGTCACTCTTGTGATCTTTTTTTTTGTATTTTTTGTAGCATTATTATCAAAGATCCAATGTAAAAGGATTTTTTTGCTAAATGTAGAAAGGTAAATTGATTGCATCTTTTTATTTCCATCTGGAATCTTTCAATTTTAAATTCACTTGTATTTCTTGGAATTGTTTGAAATTTAAAATACGATAACAGGGCATGTACTCATTATAGCAACTACGGATTAGCATCCCATACATTTATTTGAGTAAAATGTTCCAAAGTTACTTTTAGATAAATTACTTAAATTTATTAGCATTTTATGTATAAAAAATGAATGACATTTTTGTAATAATAAAATTTGTCCCCTTTTATTTACAAAAATAATCTTAATATTGTATTATAACAAGTGTTAATTGTAGATAGTTACCTAAATATAACTTTAGAAACATTAAGTCCTATTTATAATTATTGTAATATAATATGTTTTATCTAAGATCATCGTAATGACCATCAAGTCCATTCTTAACTAAAATTAAATTGATATTATCATTGAAATAAGTGATTATTATTTTTAACTATAATACTAATTAACATGTTTTGCATATAATACTGTATCCACATTTATTTTTTAATATTTTAAATATTAAAGTAATTTCATTAGATAAGAGTTAGAAACAACACTCTCTGTTATAGGCGTAAAGTTCACGGACTCTAAAATATCATGATTTGTTCGTGTACTTGATAATATTATTTATATTTATAAACTAAACTAAAATCTTCACTGTGTTATGACTTTTCGATCCTTCTATAGATCTAACCCTTGTCAATATACATGACCCCGGTAGGCCATTACCCCTACATTAAGACAATAATAATATATTCTCTCTTATCTTTCATTTTATTTCATTCACATTTTGTATACTCGGCAACTCATGTCCTTCGTTGAAGACACTACTACTATTACAAGCGAAGTCAGATTATTTATTAAAAAAAAAGGGACCTGTGGTAGACCAATTTTGCTACTATACTAGTATAGTAGTATGTGTATCTTAATTAGTTTTATCCTGACTGAATTGAACGAAAAAGTGTGGTCACAGTTACGTTTACTTTATTCTTTCAGCCCTGTTTTTCTAAGATATAATAGTTGATACATTTCGCGTAAATTTACAATTTGTCAACAAGACAACGGTACAAGTACACAACTCTAAAAAAATTTAAGCCTGAACGGAATCAAAATTTTGTGTTCCTAAATTTTGTTTTACGTGTCTAAATATTTTTAAATTATTTTAGTCTTTTATATATATAAAAATTTACCCCCTGAAATTTAATTTTTTTACGGTACCTCATTCGGTGGCATAAGTTGCTTGTAGTCGGGACCGGCTCTATAAAAAATTATATTGACTCGTGCTTTAAAACAGAAGCCAAAATGAATTTGCATTTCTGCCATCTATGTTGTAGAGGCTGTCAACATACATTTGATATTTATTATGTACAGTATCTGCTTCTTGATGTAGTAATATAAAAAGAATCATGTAGTTTGCATTTGAGTAGATATCATTAAACATTTAAACCACAAAGTGAAAATGAAAATGAAGACAACAATTCTCTCAGTTTCTTGCCTTGACAACTCTCGCTTGTGCAGCAACTAATAGAGTGATCGATGTAGACGGTAAGGATCTCCTAGCCCGAACAAACTACTACATTTTGCCAGTTGTTCGAGGCAACGGTGGTGGCCTTAAAATGTACAGTGGAAGAAATAGCGAATGCCCGTTGGACGTTGTACAAGAACCAAATGAGGTGAACAGAGGTCTTAAAGTTACATTTGTCCCTCAAAAATCAACCCAACAGTATATTCGTGTTTCTACCGATGTCAACATTGAGTTTTCGGGTAAATTAACATGCACAGCATACCCAAATGTGTGGAGGATTGATCAAGCTATTGTAGCTAATGCTACAACGTATGTCTCAACTGGAGGAAGTTTAGGAAATCCCGGTCCTTCAACATACGCCTGTTGGTTTAATATTGAGAAAGTTGACGGTGGATCCAATTGGTATAAGCTTCGGTTCTGTCCTTCTGTGTGCAAAGATTGCCCTCCTGAATGCGGTGATCTTGGTATTTTAATTGAAAAGAGTGGAACTAGACGTTTGGTTATTACAACGGGGAAAGCTTTTGAGGTCTTTTTTAAGAAGGCCTAGAGTTATGACTAATAATATTCACAAATAATAAAACCATTATGCTTATTCTCTCTGCAGAATACCCTGTAATTTGTTTTCGTCAATGCCTAATAAAGGTTTTAATTTCCTGTTCAATCTCTTTAATTAGCAGGGTAATCGGTGCAATGCATAATTATGATATAGGTTTCATGAGTTTTGTTCTATAAGAAGAATATGATGCAGGACATATATGTTCTCCTATTAGTACTCTATTTAAGGTTCTCCATATAACTTTTGCCTAGGTTTCATATCATTTACATAAATATGACACAAAAGGTTCAAGACATGACACATAATTATTGAAATTATTTAATTTTCGTACGTTTAGTATATTGTTGACATAGTACAAGAACCAAATGAGGTAAACGGAGGCCTTAAGGCTACATTTGTCCCTCAGAATTATTGAAATTATTTGTTTTTCATACGCTTAGTATATTCGTTTAACGACTTAAACATTCAGTTTTTTGATACATGAACTTCAATGGTACATCATATGTCCTAACGAGAGGAATTTCAGGAAATCCTGGAGCTTCCACAATTAACTGTTGGTTCAGGATTAAGAAAGTTGTGGCTGAAAGTAATTGGTATAAGCTTTGGCATTATTATTGAAAAGAGTGGACCAAGAGGTTTCTTTGACAAGGCCTACTAGATAGAGTTTATTTTATTAATTTATTTTCTGGTTCTGCTGTTGCTCTCAGGCATCCCTGTCTGCAGAGGTGGATATCAACTCACCTCCAACATGCGGATGGTGACTTCAGCTCCTATCCGGATTCATAATAAATCATAGGATCCGAGGTCACCAATCTGGCACTCTGTCTCAGACTCTAATGCATTTTATTCATTTCTCTTGTTCTTGCTAAGACTTTGTTAATTCATTCAAGTTTGAAATTTATATTTTTATGCTAATGAGCTGAAACACTGGGAAGTGAGTTCGAGAAGCTGTCCAACTCACAATATCCAAATCATCAAGTTTTAGACATTTGAGACATAGGAATGCTTTCGGACTTGTTTCCCAGTATTTACCAACAAACGCGTGAAGTTTCAACTTCAAACTTTGAGGTTAGGTATCATTTCAGAGACTCAAACTTCCTTCCAGTCCAGAATCCAGATATGTACTAGATTTTCTAGACTTCCAGAGAATACAATTGAAGTTCTTAGTAACTAGATTTTCAGCAAATGGTTTCAACAAATATTAGTCATATCTACCCTCACTGACTAGCTTTTGCCCAGACAACCTGCGACTAGGTTCACAAATATTAGTCATATCTAGTTATCTACCCTCACCGACTAGCTTTTGCCCAGACAACCTGCGACTAAGTTCTAACCCTTCAAAATCAGAACTGAGTAATTAAATTGTCTTCCTAATATTTCACTGTCATACACCTAGACTGTATCAGTTTAAATAAGAAGCATGTATGAACTCAATATATATTGAAGTCAAAAATTAATACAAGTTCCAGTCACATAAAATTATGTATCAAGATGGAGAAACCCCGTAGATCAGGATCCAGAAGAGAGCTGAAAGTTTAAATATTTTTAAGATATGCTTACAAGGGTTTTCACAAGGCAGCTTGTCTGGAAATAAGGAAGCTTATCAGTAGTTGTCTTCTAAATCTATATTAGCCAACTGATGAATAATTTGCTACACACTTTCATCAACCAGGAAGTAAAGGAACTATACAAATTCACAAAAGAAAAAAAAATCCAATTGCCATTTCCTTAATGGATAGGTTGAACCATCATGATTCTTCGAGATTATATGTTCAGAAGGAATTGTCATGAAGTATTATGTACTGAAAGTGAACTCTTCTCGAACTTTCACTTGCCTTTTCAATTATTGGTGATGCCTGAGTGCAGCTGCACATACCTCTTTTATAGTGCCTTCAAGGCGTTCTTCTGACCAGAGAGATTCCACCAGGATTTCCTCCCCATTCTTCAAAAATTACCAACTGATTTCCAGTTGGTTTTAGCCATGAGCGAGGGAGATGATACCTGCAACAAAAGCATTGGAAACTTTAAAAGTGCCTCTAGTGTTAGCACTAAAAAATTGCCATATACGAATGGAAAAATATATACCATTTTTGCGAGGGATTTCCACAATTGCTTGAGCATTTTTTCTCATTGAAGTTTCCAGCATAATTGCAGGCACCGCAGTTGGCACCACTTGCTATATTTCCAGGCCAGTGGCGCCCAATACTTTCGCCATTTACCCACATTTGTCCTTTTCCCATGCTACTCATATCTAAAGCCAATGGGTCATTCCCTTCTGGAGCATTGAAAGTTGCCTGAAAAGATCATGAAAGACGTGATGAGATGTTATTTGCATGAATAGTTTTTTGCTCGTCAAGTTGTACTATCTATGGCACAATGATATCACATGCAATTTTTTGTGTGATTGCTAATTGGGAAAGAATATACCTTGTACCATGAAAGAGGACTTTTTTGAGCCACTAATGATCCTTCCAACCACGCAACAGAAGAACCGACTCCAAGTGTATGAAGACTTAAAGTTTCGCCTTTTAAACCAACCTGCTCAAAAGAAATATCAAATATGACATTTAAGATACTTGAGATGGCTTTTGACCAAAAAAAATATAAATGGTTTTAAGGGTTCAATATGACAAATATCTGCAATTATTATCTTATGCACAACTTAAAGAAAAAGTATTGCGAGCGGCATCCTACAACGAAACATCAACAAAAAATATTGCTATCTGTTTCTTAACACAGTATTAGCAGGTTAATTATCTTTAATGTCGCAGAACTTGTAAAACCATTGTAGTACTTATCTTAACTGTTAATTAGGCCTGATATTTCTAATGCACATTGTTGCTATCCATATCAACACAATTAAGTAGTGACTTAAAACCCCAAATTCCTAAAGTTCTTGTTTTCTCTATCCTGATTTCAGGACATCTCTAGCTTTCTGGAAGTCTGGTTGGGTAAAGAGAAACAATAATTAAACGCCACAAAAGCAAACCTTATAGGCCCATGTCTGCTTTGCTAAGTCTCGTGTTCCCTCGTTGAGACCCTTCAAGGTGACTGGGCCAAGAATTCCTGTTTCCATTGTCTCATAATGAACACCAACATTCTGCAATGTACAGTTTTCAAAGGCTTGATATTAAATTCACTCTGTCGTATGATCATTTGAAATAATATAAGACCTGCAGGAAGTTTGCTAACTAACCGGAAGACCCACAGCAGCACTCAGCACAGAAATCTTGTTAATACCAGCTTTCAACTTTACATTACCCGAAAATGTTGTTTTTGGATTTTCCAACCTTCCATATGCAATTCCTGTCAAATAACATAAATCATATATTTATGGAAATTTGCAGAATATACAGAGGTCAGCAATGACTTTTTTGCATCACGGCCCTTTCAAAAAGGTGATGCCTCTTATTTATCTTAAAAGACTCGTAAACCTGACACAGAAACATTAGTTACCTGATGGTTGACCATTCACGAAAACCTGCATACTATGACCTGCCGATACAATACCAAGCACAGGACTGTTACCATCCTTTAGAAATCCTTCATCTGATGCTATGTTCACACTGGAAGGAGATAAGAGCAACAATTTAGATAATCTCACCAAGTCTACAAATTCTGTATACATATAGTTGAAAGTAAAACTATATGGAGTGCAAATGATCAGGTCAAACAAGGAAACTTACTCTGTCAGGTACCACAAATAGTCTGATGAATCTCTAGTGATATTTAGTTGTTCATACAACCCCATCATTTCTAGTGTATCACTATCATCAGAGTTTGGAGCATCTTCAATATATGACTGCCAAGGGAAATTCACTGTACTTACAGGAAGCATCTTCATATGGGAACCAAAGGAACTAACCTGAGAGCAATATTTGGTATAAACATCAGTAATTAACAGAAAACCAGAGCAGTTTTTTGCACAATACAAGAATAAAATTTTATGAATTGTTTGACAGTATTTATAACAAAAACATTTTACCGGACATTAACAATGGAGATAAAAGGAAATAATATCAATTAGCTCTAATATCCTTCAAAATAAATAATATAATTTGTAAGATAAAATGAAGACATAATTTTTCATACTTTTGCTGTGTTAAAAATGGCATTCTTGCAGTCAGGAAGAATACTGATGGACCAAGGAGGCAGGTCATACTGTCTATCGAAATAGGACACCTTTGCTGAAGAACTAGTATCATAGTTGGCAAGAAATGCAGCACAAGCCCCAGACTTTGACCTGAACTCATGAGCCTGCATATGGGTATATATGAGACAGCACTTGAATAATACCAGGATGCTAATGCAAACTCTTTAGACAGCTTTAATAAACTAACCTCCGAATTTTTGCCAAGTGACCACACAGTTGGATATGCTGATACTAAAGCTGGTTCACAGAGTTTAATGGCTTTGTGCAAATCTCTTAAATGTCCCCATTTTGGTTCCCTTATTAATCCTATTATAAGATTGATAATCCATCAATACCAATGTGAAGAATGGTAAAATAGCATGTAAAATGCACATAAATAGATTAAGAGTATGTCGCTACTGAAAGATAGCAAAAATAAGGTATGCTGCATTGCTGAGAGCAACAACACTAACACAAATAAGAGATGATGGCTGTATGCATACCATATTCATCAAGTGGAGCATCATAATCATAGCTAGTGGCAATGAACAGACCAGCAGAATCCCTGCCAAAATTTGTTCCTCCGTGGTACTAAGAATCAAGTAAGCAAGTATTTTAGAAGAAAGAGAAATTAATACAAGCACACATCACAGCATGATAAATCGAACAACTAGGAATGGCTATCAAAGTTTGACTTGCCATATAATAATTAAAGAATGAACCATTATTCTGTACAAATCTTGCAACCGAGAACGCCAAGTCCTCTGCCGGTCTATATGGGACTGGACCTCCAAATTTGGTATACCTATGATGTATAAGAACATGTTAAGCTCCAAAGATAGATAAGTTCCTGACATGTCGACATATAGATATTGCAATGTTAATATGTTATTCATGTGATTTACCAGCCAGTCCAGACTTCTGTCCACATTTTGGGTTTGTTTGGCTTGTTAGGAGTGAAACCTTCACAGTAGAAACCATTGCAAGTGTCTATCTGTTGCGATAAAAAAAACTAAAATATGGGATGCTGAACATTGACCAGATTCCATTAGCGACTATGTCTAGTATTTCTATATTATTGGACTAATGAAAGAATTCGTAATTAATAATCTATACATCCTTCTAATTAGAGAAGTTGGTTCTTACAATTGGGTCCGGGGCATCTTCTTGTTTGCACATGATCCATGGAACACCAGTATCAAGACCAACTGCCATATTAGCAAACCATTTTGTATAAGATTTTCCTGGAGCACCAATCTCCCATTCTACTGGTCCATATTCATTCTCAATCTGAAGATTGCAACAAATATTGATAAGCTACAAGTTAGTTCTCTTTTTAAGTGGTTAATGAAAAAAATTTAAAATTAGAATGTATTTACACTATAACACAATTCATTCATCCATCGCATATAATTATTAAAAGATAACCTGAGACATTATAATTGGGCCACCCTGAGGCTCAAACAATTTTTCTGACTTCATCATGCTGACAATTTTTTCAGTGAATCCTTGCATTGCAGCCTTCATTCAAGTTTAATATCAGTAAACAAATTATGGAAATGACGAAAATCGTAAATTAGGATAAATCATTAAATTTTATTTTTCCAGAAATGACCAAACCTTGAAAGGCTCATTGTCAGTTCTAAAAACTATACCAGGTACATATTTCAACCAAGCGGGAAATCCCCTGCATCAACACGATTAGACATGAAAATTTTCGCATCTGAACATATTGCAATTATAATATTTACACTAATTTCTCATGGTAAATTTAGCAGTGACTGTATGCATACTTGTGCAAACACATAAATAAATATGTTTTTACCCAAAGTTCCATTCAGCACAAACATAAGGGCCAATCCGAAGATGAACATAGAGGCCAGCTTGCTGGGCTATTTTAATAAATCGGACCAAATCAAACCTCCCTTCAAAATTGTACTGAAAATTTCAAATAAAAAACGAGTATAAAGATACAGAACATAATCACTTTTACACATGTAGATAAATTTAAAATTCATAAAAAAAAACAAAATGACTTGTTACTTTTCCAGGAGATGGCTCATGTCCATTCCAAAATACATAAGTCTGTATAACATCCAAGCCTCCGTCTTTAGCTTTTTGAATAAGATCAGGCCACATCTACATTCAAACACAATTACCATAGTGAACAAAACCAAGAATCTTGATTATACAATAAATTAGTTTAAAAAAATTTCAACAAAAAATTACACATCTTTTTGTTTCTTGCAGATTGGACTTCAAATAAAATAAAAAATACAACAATGTAACCACATTGAGGATTAGATACATCAAACACACATACACATGAATTACACATACATACCTGGGGTGTGCTTCTTGGATAGTGAATAGAACCAGAAATGAGGATCCTTCTTTGACCATTAATGATAATAGCTTTGTTATCATATGAAACTGAAGCATCTACTGAATAAAACAAACCCCTTGATAAAGAAATCACAAACACAACTAAAACAATGTTAATTTTCAACATTTCATGTATTGAAACTTTTGACTGTAAGTCTGTAACAGTATTTATCTTGGAAGAAGAGAAGAATAGAGATAGAGTGGATATATAATACAGTATATATAATAGAGATAAAGAGAGAGATATGTAGGTCTATAGATATACATCATAATATAGTTTAAAGAAACAGAGTGTTGCAGACAGGGGAGGGTAAGGTTCAAGCTACCCGCCTAAACTTTTCTTGGCTTTAACCTTTTGATTCGTGTATAATTCTATCAACAAATAAATATATATTATTTACATGCAATGTTTTATATTCTGTTTTCTTTTCTTTTTTCTTTTGAATTAATTTTTGTGTTTATCAAATATTATACATATAATTATCTTATTATTTCATTTTAGCTGGAGTACCATTATTTTTTCATATCTTTCACTAATTTCTTAAAATAAGACCACCAATTTCCCTCTAACTCACTCAAACTAAATATACATGGGGGCATAAAATCATTTATAACCAGGTTCCAATATATGTACTAGTACTTAAACTAAGTTTTAAACACAAACTTAAAACGATTATTAATAATAAAAAACGGAGGGAGTATAAAATCATTGAAACAAACTAGTAATAAATATAATCATTTATAACCAGGTTTAGCTTCCGTATGAAAAACTGGGTTTAGTTCCCCTCCATGGTTTGCTCATTGGTGCATGATACATAATTAATTACGTTTCATGCTTTCTCTTTTCAAATAAATCACTTTTAAATCTTGATTATTCAGTGCAAATCACAATCAATGTCCACACTTTGTTAGGCAATAAATAAAGGAAAGCGATACTTATCCAATCTTAGCAAGTAAAGTATTAAAAAAAAATCCATTCTTATAATAATTTTGTATTTTGAAACTCTGTATGTGAATTAATTTTATATCAAATATAAATTTGATAAAAAAGATACATTAACTTAAAATACATTTGTCTTTCATATTTTATCTTTATAAATAAATAAATTGATATTACACCTTTAGGAGTGTTTATGTGTAGGCTTATCACCATTACATATTCGCATTTTCTATGTATTCACCCATTGGGTGAAGTTAAAAACAAATGACACGTATCTAATCACTTTATCTTGGTAGAGTTTTTGGTTACAGAGAAGATTGAAAATAATATAATAAGAAGATGCAATCTTTTTAAATTTTACAATAAAATAGGAATAAAGGCATGCACTCCACCTACGTTTCATATATGACAGAAAAATGTTATCCTTTGGGGTCAAAAGCTTGAATTAATATATGAAACTTCTCAAAGAATTATATAATAAATATAATGCTTTGGTTTTACCTAAAGCAAAAACTTTTCAATTTTATAGAAATGGTCTAGAATATTAAAGTCCTCAATGTGCACATCAAATTGTGAGTTTAACATGTTTCTTCTATATATATCTTCTTCAACAACCAAGTATACTAGCCTGTTATTTCAATTTTTAACCCGTATATAAATTATGTAAAAAAACAATTTTATATTTTAAATAAAATTAAATATTTTAATATATTTAGACAAAAAATTAATATATATACAATTATCTTTTTCTATATAACTTAAAATATGTCAAAAAGAAATCAAAATTATAATATATTGACGGAGAAAGTACAATAAAATAAACCTCCTACTTATAAAGATCGAATTATCATATATGTTTTTTTACGAGTCTCAATATCAACATTACATACATTCACTACATAAATGTCAAAATTAGACAACATGTAATTATGTAGTTCTCCAAACTACCAGTTACAGGTACAGTATATTAAATAACTAATGTCATTTCATTTGAAATTCTGAATTTGATCAAATAACTTGTTTAGATAATCATAAGCACATGTTTTGGATCATTTGGATCATAAAAAATTTAATTTAAATTTGGATTTCATTTAAAGTCTAAGTAATTCAAATATTAGTACAAATATGATAATTTGAAATAATAACTCAAATTCTGCCATTTGATATCAATCATTTGAAATGAAATCAACTTTATCGAACACAATCCTATCGACATTGATATTTCTAATTTAAACGTTGGAAAAACTAAATTCACATAACAATATAATATTCTATATCATGAATAGGGTGAATCGTTGCTTTATGCTACGTAATTAATTAATTATATTATATATATTATAGCTTATATCTCGTGCGATGCACGAATCGAATTGTTTTAATTTTTTTATATAATTCGAATATATTTTTATTTTTATAATAATAATTAATTTTTTATTTAATGTTATATGTATATATTTTATATAATTTTTCATATACTTTATTTTTATTTTAATAGGATAATGTTTGTGTATTTTATTTAGATATATGTTTTATTTAGAAGATTAATGTGAGATCTAATTTAGTCAGGAGATTAATGTTTAAAAAGTAGGTCCAATATAACTATCTCACCAAAATACCGACCAAAGATCACCAAACTTTTAATTTTTCGATTTTAATGATATAGTATAGATTATATGTGTAAATTTTTATGTAATTTTTATGTATTTATATTTTAATAAAATAATATTTCTTTGTTTTTTATAGAGATATATTTTAGTTATGAGAAGCCCAATAATTAAACAATTATTAATAGAATAATGTTTAGATGTTTTGTTTAGATATGTGTTTTAGTTAGGAAATTAGAGTGATATATGTGTTTTAGTTGAGAGATTAGTGTTTAAAAATTATTAGAAAATAATTGTTTAATTGAAATAGGATGCTCCAAGGACCACCAAATTTTTAACCTTTCGATTTTAATAATATAACTAGGTTATAACCCGTGCAACGCACGAGATGAGATTAATAATTTATATATTAATTGTTTTATATGATTTAAATATGTAATTTATTTTCTTTTTATTATATCGGCTATAATAATATAAAACATAATAAAAATTATTTATAGATAAAATAATATTATTATTTTAATATTCATGAGATTTAATTAATAAGTTTTAATATTCATGAGATTTAACTAATAAGTTGTAATTTCAAGTAGAAGTGAATTGAGATATGTTATTAGATTGTTGTACATTGTAATTTCAAGTAGAAGTGAATTGAGATATGTTATTAGATTGTTGTACAAAAAATGATTCACCGAAGATAGAGTTATATGTAAAATATATATGTTTTAAAATTAAATTATAATTATATCATAATTGCATAAGAAATCATATAAAAAGAAAACTTGCGATAATAAAAAGAGAACTTACCGGACGGACGACCAATTGACCAAACTTTTTATTTTTCTTTAAATTTAATTAGGAAATTTTTATTAATAAAAAGAGTTACAAATATATTAGAAATATTTTAATTAAAATTTAAATAAAAGAGTATATTTTAATGGAGGTAAAATATAATATAATTTTAATATTCAAAGATTTTAATTATAAAATTGTAATTTTAAATAAATTAAAGTATTTGAGCGATGAGGAAAATTAAAACTTGTTAGTAGATTGTGAGTACAACTATATATTCTAATTAAAATAGAAGTTTTTTTTAAATAATATAATATAAAAGTATAGATAATATAGATATAACATAGTGATAAAATTTAATTAATGTTAATAAAATAATATTATTATAATAATAATTATAAAATTTAATATTCATATAATATAATATTATTCTATCTATGATGAGTTGTATAAAAGGAGGACTATCGGGGGTTAGAGTTGTATATAGAGTGTCGATGTCGATTTTCTAATTTGAACATACGGGTATTGATAGGAACATGTTGTTCTAGTTTGAGCAAAAAAAAATTAATTTGAGTAGAATTTGTGTTTTGATAAATAATTTGTGTTATGCGATTAAAATAGAGAAATAAATGGAAACTAAAAAAATGCATATTGTTTATCATAAACTTTAATGATATATTAAATAAAAATTATAGGATAAGTAGAATTCGTAAAAAAAAGTTTATAGTATAATATAATATTATCATATCTTATTATCGTGTATAAAAGTAGGATTACTGAGGTTAGAGTTGTATGTATGATTATATTCTTTTAAAATTATATTTTATTAAAATTCAGTGGTTAAGATTGTTTCTGTGGTTCACATAAAATTGGACGGTCAAGATATTTTCTATGGTTCACTCAGTACCATACCGATGACCAAAACTTTTAATCTTTCGATTAATAAAATTTTTCTAATTTGAGTAGAACTTGTGTTTTGATAAATAATTTGTGTTATGCGATTAAAATAGAGAAATAAATGAAAACTAAAAAAATGCATATTGTTTATCATAAACTTTAATGATATATTAAATAAAAATTATAGGATAAGTAGGATTCATAAAAAAAGTTTATAGAATGTAATTTAAATATAATATAATATAATCCTATCTTATTATCGTGTATAAAAGGAGGACTACCGGGGTTAGAGTTGTATGTATGTATGATTATATTATTCTAAAATTATATTTTATTAAAATTCAACGGTTAAGATTGTTTCCATGGTTCACTTAAAATTGGACGGTCAAGATATTTTTTATGGTTCACCCAGTACCATACCGACGACCAAAACTTTTAATCTTTCGGTTTTAATAATATAGTATAGATATAGATATAGAAATGCTGGAAAACAATTGTTTCTTTAATTTGACTAAACACTTGTGATGTTCTAATCAAGTCAATATCAAGATTAAAAGTTTAATCTCTATCTAATCAAAGCATAAACAATTTATAGGTTTTAATAAAGACGAATAAATAACATAACTATAATATAGAAGTTCATTCCAATCAAAAAAGTCGTACAAATAACACTGTGATTAGCCACAACTATCTGACTTAATATCTGTTGTGTTAATTCTTCATAGTTCACCTGCATGATATGATTTGATTATAGTTGTAATATCCGTATTTTTTTATAATAATAAAATAGATTAATAATAAATAAAAGAATTAAAATTAGATTGAGATTATGAATTAAAATTGAATTAGAATAACGAGTTTTTGAATATTGATAGGATTTGAATCGTAATAGGTTTTGTTGTAGGGTTTTAAAACTCTAGATTAAGATCTCCTCGTTCTTTTGTATTTTTTTCAAACCACCAAGACTAAACAATTATAAATCTCTCTCGACACAAATCTTGATTCTTTTTGTTCGTTTTTGTTATTAAAATTTGTAGGATTTCTCATACGCAACTTAGCAATCTTGTAAAATTCATAGTAAATTCAGCGTAAGTCGGAATTTGTTGATTCTGAACTTTTTGGAAAGATCTTTTCGTTCTCTACGATTTTCGTATTTTAAGTTTTTCCAAAAAACATCGTTTGAAGGGTCAAAAAGGTGAAATACAGATCTGGACAGAATTGGAGTTATGAAGAAATTCGACGTTTGAGATGTGATATTTTCGTTTGGGTGTTAATGATTCAATATATGTTATAGGATGTTATTAATTCTTGGTTTGCAATGTTGAGGTAAGTAAACTTTCGAAACATTAGTTTATTTCGTAAATTTTATATTTATACGTATGTAATTTGGTTATTAAATTAGATCATGTATGCTAATTTATTGGATTAAATTATGAACAAAAGAGTTATTTGAACTTCGAATTTTGAATTAAAAAAGAGGATTTTAGAACCCTTCGATTCGTATTGAACCGTTGGTAAATTGCGTATAGTTTTAGAACTAGAATTTGGACTTTACTAGGGACCATTTCTTTTGGGCCCTTCGGGGATTGTGCATTATTTTGGGCCTTAGTAAGGGTAGCGCGTTTATTAGTATTTGAACTTTTGGGTCGTGTCATCGACTAATGTGACCAAGCGTAATGTGATAATTTGTCTAAAGAGTATGATTTAATTATTTTGAATTTGAAATTCGTTCTATCTGTTTGAATATGATTATGATATATATATATATATATATATATATATGTTATACAAAACCTACTTGATCCTGCTAGTGTGTAATTAGTTTTTCTTACTGGGCTGTGTAGCTCATTACTTACAATTTTCAGGTTCGGTATAAGAGGAAGATGGATTGCATTGGATTTCGAGTAGATGGGTTGTTGACTCGTCATTATTAGCTGCGTTTTTTGTAATTATTAATTTTATAATAAAGATTTGGATTAATAATTGTATAATTTTACTTGAATTAAGGGTCCGAAAAGGGCGGAAGTATTAAGCTATATTTGACCGCAACCTCCACCTCCACTTCAACCTCAATAATAATCCCACTTCAGTTGTTCAACTAACTGATGATGACCTGCGACTTACAGTCTTCCACTCTCCGTATCATTAATTTCGAGAATAAGATATAATAACTAATATTCAATTATCAAATCTGAAAATTAAAATATTAAAATATTCAAAATTCAATTCGAGATCTCAGATTTTATACTTTTCTAAATTAATCACCTAAGATAAAATATTGCAGTTAACTCTCCAATTACCTGTACCGGTTGTTAGAATAAATGTTTGCGGTTGGAGAAGCTGGCTAAATTTTGTTTCAACCAACTCCATTACCATGCATGTTGATGTTAGTCAGGTCAGTTAGATTTAGGACCAAACCGAAACCTCTTTGTATAGGCTCTCAACCAACGGTAGCAACATTCAACAACTATATGTAGGTTCAACTCAACCTCTAAATCGTAAACTCACTGGAGCGATTGATTATTTGTTCGATTTATCTAATAAAAAAATTTATAAATTAAAATTATATAGAGTATATTTTAAACTAAAAATTACTTATAAAAATAAATGATAAATTACTCTATAGCATCGAAAAATGGAATTATAACAGGAGAAATTATTTATTTTTTTCAAAAAATTGCTGATCTCGCTTTATAATAGCTAGGGATCAAATATATTTTGCTATTAGAGCAATGGGGATCGGGGGTAGGATGTGAATGGGATTACAAACAAGAATTATTTGCAACAATCATGTCATAAATGTTTCACCTAACGATATTATAATCTGTTTTTATCAAAGGGTCCGTCATGGCAACTACGAGTATATGTTGTACTCCTACATCCTGTCTCATATTTTTAGCTTTACCTTCTTTCGAGGAATAATCCCTTTCAAAGGTCCTAATCGATTTCTATAAAGTATAATTAATGAATCGAAGTTCTTTGGACCCATGCCTTGTTGGACACTTATCTAAAAACTATCCATATTATTTCTTTTAAAAATATTAAAAGTATAAATATTCATACACCTGTAACCTACCTAGCTACGTATTAACATCTCTGTGATTTAAGAATTCATAATGAATTAATATTTAGAAAATAACAACAAAATAACTAAAAATTCAGAGACAAACATTTGAAGGAGTGATTCTTTTTGGGCAGTAATCAAATTCTTAATCGGTCAACCTTTTATTATTGAAAGGAAGACTAAATATCTAATTTTAATCTTAATAAAACTAAAATGTTAGTTTTAAATAAATAAAATCTTACTCTAAAAAAAATATCTTAAATATCGATGAAATATACACACACATTCGTATTGTACCCGTGCATTTGATAAATGCCCCGTTTGTGGTAGCTTAAATTTAAAATAAGTAGCTTGTTTTATTTTTTTTCCACATATTTTCAAAAAAAAATTTAGATAAATATTTATTTAAGAATTTTAAAACCAAATATGATTTTCAAAATTGAAAATAAGTTACTTATTTTCAGAAAAAGTACATACATACTTATTTTTTGTAGAAATAAGCACTTATTTCCAGATTATAAGTGCGGCCAAACGGGCAAAAAGTTGTGTGTCACTTCCAGAAAAGAAAAATATATTCCAAGATGCGTATCCATTTGGAACCGGAAAATTAATATTTATGATCTATTCTCATTAAAGATAATTTGATTATTTTTCTTGATTTGACGAGGGTTTGATACTCCAACTCTTGGAAGGCGTTATAGGACTGAAACTGAAAGCAGTGTAATATAATATGTTGGCAATTGGGCTTTTTCTAATCACTTGGTCCAAACACAATCAGTTTTCTAGGCCCAAACATTTCAATAAAAGAGGCCGATTATTTAAAATAAGAATGACAGTATTATTTTTATTTTCCATCCAATTAATTAACCTACATCGATAAAAATTCGAGAAAACCATAAAAACCCAAATATCATCATTAGATTTTGGGAGAAAAAGAAAATATTTGGAAAAAAATAGTATTAAATTCACCAACTTTGAGGGAAAATTATTTCAATTATAGAAAGGGGATTCTAAAGAATTATTAAAACTCAAATTAACTTGCCTTGAAACCTTTTAAAATAAAATTTTGAATATATAACTATTATTTTGTATGTCTGTATTAGTGTCTTAGTTAAGAAAGATGATCCATTACACGAATTTAAATTAATTAGCTTAGACCCAATGAAATGCATGAGCTTTCTTTTTTAAAATAATTTATAATAATTTTATAATTAAAATTTTAATTTAAAAAAAACTATATTTATTCAATTTTAATATTAATATTAATATATATACTATTAAAAATAATACTAATTTTAGTTAATAAATAATATTTAAAAATATATTAAATTAATTCTTTTATTCATGGTTTAAATCATAATTATTTAATTAATAATACTTAAAAATTTACACTTTTATCCTTAACGACCAAACCATATTAACTCTCTTATTTCAATTATATATAGGATATAACGGGCAACACACGCGCTGGGTAGATAAACATGGAAAAACACAAACTTTGTAGACAACTAGATAAGCCATGAGAGAAGGGAACCATAACTAAATTTTTTTGGTTATAAGTATACAAAACAAATGCAGATTGACCCAAAGAATATATTAATCAAACATGTTTAAAATAGGCTAATTAGCTACTATTATTAGTTTGTAAATCGAGTAAATTGCAAAATAGATTCCTTTATTTCGGGTCAAATGCATTTTTGGTCCAATATTTTAGATAATTGCAGTGTGCATCTTATAACTATTTTAGGCGCCACATTTTACACCCTTTACGTTAAAATGTTCGAGGTAGTTTAGGAAATTAAAAATATTTAATTATAATCATCCATTTATTTGAGTTTTTTGACCCTCTAAATGATATTTTTTGGAAAAATTTAAAGAAATAAAGTTATAGAGGACGAAAAGATCTTTTCAAAACAATAAGTTTCAAAATTTTCGAAAACTTTTTTATAATTTTTTAATAAATTACAAAAGTAGTAGTATTGTAAAATTTATAATAAATTCAATTCAGTCCGGATTTCGATGAATTTTGATGATTCGAAAATCATTTTTAATTGTTTATAACTTTAGTTCATGATGTTTCCTCATATTATGTTTCGAACTATTCTCAAAATAATAATAAAATATTTAGAACTAAATTTTTAATTTACAAATTCATTAAGCGTTGTTTTATTTAATTCCCCTGAAAATTTTGAATCTTATTATTTTGAAAAGACCTTTTCGTTCTTTAAATTTTTCAAAAAATATCGTTTAGATGATCAAAAAGAATTTACAAATTCATTAAGCGTAGATTTTATTTAATTCCAATTTTGTTATAATCCCAAAAAAAATGAGCCTTATTGTTTTGAAAAGATCTTTTCGTCATTTACAACTTTCTTTCTTTAAATTTTTCTAAAAAATATCGTTTAGAGGATCAAAAAACTGAAATAAAGGTCTAATTATAATTAAATATTTTTAATTTTCTAAACTACCCCAAACATTTTAACAAAAAGGGTGTAAAGTGGAGCGCCCAAACTAATTATGGGATACAAACCGTAATTATATAAAGTATTGGACTAAAAATGCATTTGGGTCAAACCTAAGGAATGTATTTTGCAATTAACTAATTTTATGGCCATGATTACAATGTCCGTACCATTCTCTAGCAAACAAATATACTTTGTGATAGATAATATATATTGTTCAAAATTTGTAGTAAGAAGGGTAATTATAAGGTATTGTCGTGCATGGTCACATTTTCGATTTCCCCATCCGCATATGTAAATTTTTACTGTCCTTGCGATTCATTGGCATTAAAAAAATTCTTGTTAGATTTTATTTAATTATCACTTGCTAAATAGCAGCCCATGTATGGGTCCGTTTGAGATTCCTTAAAAATAAGTAATAAGTTGCTTGTTTTTTTTAAAAAAATACGTATTTTTACATTTTTTAAAAATATTAACATTTAATTTAAAATTTTAATACCAAATCTTATTTTCAAAATAAAAAATAAATTACTTATTTATAGAAAAAGTACATATCTGAAAATAAATAACTTATTTCTAGACACAAGGGATCCCAAACACTCCCTGTATAGTGTCAATACAGTGACACAGACGATAAACAATGCAGGACCACTGGATGCCGCAGCTAGGAACAGTAAGAAAGTAGATAATCTAGCGAGACCTGTGCACTGGCGGAATTACGAAAGATCCAGAATTTAAAATGATTTTTGAAGACTATTTTGAACAACTTATGTATTTCCACCGATGGTCCTACGTATAGTAATGATACTTGTGTTTGCTTTATTGCTAATCAAAGGTAGGCATAAGTAGTAAGTACTGCATAAGATCACTAAATGCATGCAATGTATTATAATATATATACACCAAAAAGTACTGTATTAATTTATTTATTCCTCATGATTTCAAGAACCATAAAACAGCAATCATCCATATATATTTACTACAGCGTGCATATAATCTACGAGTAGCTAACTAGTCCTACAAGCTGAACCCTAGTTAAGGTACTGTACTTGTTTTAATATCTAAGGTAGACAAAAGATCCATATATGTTATCATCCATCCATATTTAATAATTTCCAAATAACTAAGTGAAGTAATAATGCATATATAAAAGATTAATATGTGATCCAAATTTAATTGCTTGTGTTTTACAGTATATGTGTATATAAACGAAGTTGGAAAGGCTATAATAATACATCATATGTGACTGTACTTTTATACAACAAACTAACTGCTAGATTGCTGGCCTAGAAAAATCGAGGATAAGGTAAGGAGCCAATTGGATGCGACCTGGTAGGCTAGCTTGTATTGATGGGATTGAGACAGAGAACAAAAAGGGACCAGCAGCTTAATTTGCAGCCCATATCTTGTGTGTTGTGTGTGACCAACGTTGCTCGACATACACAAAGTTACTTTTATGTAAAAACTACTACTCCGTATAATTTAGTGGGTGTTTGTGTTTCATTAAAGTTAACTTATTTTAACAATAAGCTGGTTTCAGCTTAAATCATACCGTTTGGCAGCATTGGTATAATGAGCTTTTCTTGTACTTATAGGACATAAGTAATAAGTAGTCTCGTGTCTGCTTTTTTCTTCAAACCGAGCTTATTTTCCTAGGATTTTGTGCATGCTATCAATCTTCTCGTTATGTATGTGTGTTCTCTGTTGTATAATTTATGTTTTTAAATATTGAAATTTTAAATTATAAAATTCATGTATTAAAATCTTTTTAATAAATAATTTAGTTTTAAAAAATTATATCCAACTTATCTATTAGACGAAATATTAAAAATTGGTAGTTCATAGTTAGTCAGTATTTATGCCGGATAATTATTATTAGACCTGATTTTTAAACATTAATCTCTTCATTAAAATACACATAACTTTAATATCTTAATTAATACACATTTTAAATAAAATATCCAAACATTATTTTATTAAAATATAAATATAAATAAAGTATATGAAAAATTATATAAATATATATAAATATAACATTAAATAAAATTTAAATTATTATTATAAAAATAAAAATAAATTCAAATTATATAAAATATATATTAAAATACTAAAAATATTTAATCCGCGTGTCACAAGAAATAAGCTAGTAAATTATAATTTACCAAACACGTTACTTACTTAATTAAATAAATTAATTAAAAAAACCTCATAAATAAACAATTTAATTAAAAACAATTATTAAAACATTCTATAATAACAAAATCAAAAAAATCAAATTTCTCACCAACTTATAAGTTAAATTTACCAAACATTTCATTAACTTACAAGAAAAATTATCCAAACACCTAAATAACTTATAAGTAATAATTACTTATCACTTATATCACACTTATTTATTTTAAGTCATAAGTAACTTTTTTTAAATTAAGCCAAACGGGCCCTTAAACTTATCTTTTAGAATTTACCTCTGGTAGATAATATACCATCTATGAGCACGAGATGTCTGAAATAATATTGTTGATCACTTGATAACACTTGATCCTAATGAGAATGTGAATAATTTTATCAATGAATGTTTGGGTGGGAGTGATTTTATCGAATTAACATACCTAGATTTTGATCTCGAAAAAAATATTAAAGTATAGAAATTAAATTTGATTTAAACATTCCGTAAGATATTTCACAAATTACTCGTCCCTGCCTTTTTCAAGTAAGGATCATTAATCATATCTTAGGTGGTTATCATCTTCCACATTGCTGCTCGATAGTGGCCTTAATTAATCCAATGAGACGCCAATCAAATAAGATCATTTTCCTATATATATTCAGTTTTAATTTTCTCACATAAATATTGTTCTTCTTAAACCTTAAGGTACGTGTCTAGAGTGTTTCGTAAAAAAAAAAGAAAAAAGAAGCTAGGTTATGAAATTACAATTCCTTCTCAATCAATTGCACTTATCCTATTTTAATGCTGAACTCTAGATGTTATATCTATATAAACGGTTGTGAGGGCTGTAGAGATAAATAACAGGATTGATTATGAAGCAAAAAATTGAAAACGCTTGTGTACGTAGATAAACACAGTATGTATGGCATAAAACAGCTAGCTATTCTTTAAACATACATACAAAATCACATCAAAATATACAAATTTGAGCTCAAGCTACTGATTGTCCCAAACGAAAATAAGAGAAATGGGGTCTGTTGACATTAAGGAAAAACTGTCAAGTAGCTTTTGAGAAATGGTCCTCTAGATTTTGAAGCACCTAAATGAAAAGTACCTGTGTTTGGACGTACTTATATTACTGACAGGGATAACATGATAATTTTACAAGTCTCCATCGATGTCTCTAGATCCAGCAAATACATACATATACATACATATCATTTTATATGCGTATCTTTACATTTGCAGGAGTGATTCCTGAGTAGCATACGTAGCCTATTTCTTGATCGTGCAATTAATTATGTTTTATTCTTTCTAAATTTGGCTGGATATTATCTAGACAAGATTTTACGTGTATTCTATATTTTCTATGGTTCTATACTCCACATCGAACTACCCTACATATGGCTCTGCTTTTTTCCTCTTTTTTTTAATTTCAAGTATACATAATATATTATTAAATTCGATCGTGTTCTTGGTTCTTGAAGACGTTTGGGAATCAGTTATAACAGTGATAAGATTTTTAGTATCTCTAGATTTTATTCTCTTGATACTGACTTTACATGGAAATGCTATATATTGTACGTATTTGATTCTAAGTTTCTTCTCTTTTCGCCCCTTAAACCTGCAATATAATGAATACGCATGACTAATGATCATTACAAAAATTCTATTTCAATTTGATTTTTCGAAAAAATTATGGTATATAGTATGAGGAACAATTAAATAAATTTTTAGTTAAAATATAAACATATAATGTGATTTTGATATAAAAAACAAACTTAAAAGTAAAAGACTTAAAAATTATTGGATTCTCGATTTAAATTTATTTTCAATTGAGTACAAATTTAAATCGAACAATTAGATCATACAATTTGTTGGTGTCGTGTATTAAAATATTAAACTCAAACACGACTCATTTAGAGTTCGTGTACTTTCATGTTATTGTACTTTCGTGTCGTGTTTTCGTGTAAATATCAAATAAAAATTAATCGATAAATAAATAGATAAATATATTAGAATATTATATTATTATCTATATTTCTATATATATATATATTTGCATCATATTTATATACAAGATTATAAAATTATATATAATTGTATAAATAAATATACATATATTTATAATAAAAATAATATATCTATATATAAAATATTTATTTATTTTATTTCATGTATCAAAAGGGTAAAAACAAAACAAACACTACATTTTAATCGTGTACGTTCGTGTTCGTGCATTTTTGTGTCGTGTACTCAAAATTCAAATTCAAATACAAACACTAACTTTTCATATTGTTTTCGTGTCGTGTTATCGTGTCGGTGTCTATCTACGAACAATCATCAAAATTAATTCTCGTATTGCATTTAGGCAAGGGTGTATGCAGTAGTATTATGTAAGCTAGACAACTATAGCTTTATAATTTCTAATTTATTTAATGACATGTAAATGAACAATAATGTGTATAAATATATGTATATTAATTTTTTAAATAAAGAAAGAAATATACGTGTATAAAATCAGAATAAATAAATTAATGTATGTATCATGCATGATGCAGTTTTTTATATATAGTATGAGGGTGGGGGATGATCGATGAACAAGTGTTGTCCATTGCCTGTAAAAGCTATTAATGTATTTTGGCAACAATTAATAATATATTAATATCTAGGTAAAACGTTCATTCCTATATATATATATATATATATATATATATATATATATATGGGAATGCTCCAAAGAAAATTAATATTTTGGAGAAAATTAAGATATTTTTATCAACCGTTGATTTCTAATTGATCTGATGGTTTATATTAAATTAGACTATTAAATTAGAATATTAATTTTTTTTCCAGTTGTTTTACATTTATTTACATATATTTGGAAATTATTACAATTTTATTAATTATATAATGAACGGTGTAGATGATGGTCTCTAAGTTTCCTATCTAAAAAGTTTTCTCTAGATCCTCACTCTCTCTCTCTATATATATGTATATGTAAGCATAACCTTATCATATACTATATATATGCAGATTGCCCTAAAATTTTAGTCAGTTAATGAATCCAAAATTGTCTCACGAAATTATTCCCGACCTATCATGGTTACCCTTCACTCAACTGGCGGCCTGGGATAGCTAGTTGTTTTCCTTCTGTGCAACTGATTGCCGGTAAAGACAAACATCTTAACTAGCCGCTGGATTTAATTGCCCCAATTTGCAGTGAGTAATTAATGTTGCATGCTACGTACTACTACTGCTGAATGCTTATACTAGTTTATGATTATTTAATGGGTGCTGATATATGCGCACCCTAAATTTATTTATGCGCACTCTATTGAAGTTTTTAGATTGAAGTATCTTTCTTAACATTATATATTTTAATGATTAAAATTAAAATCAGAGATATTTCAGTCCAGAATATTTAACATGGTGTGGATAAATAAATTTAGGCATACTTTTCGCTAAGGATATGTTTGCTTACAAATCAGATGTTCTGTAGTAGGGTTATGTCTTGTCATCCATATATAGAAAATGTTGTATATTATTATTATTATTCCCTCGGTCCCTATATACATGTTCATTTTGATTTTTTTTAAAATTAAATTGACTATTTTTTTTATCAGAATTTAAAAATTATTCGTTTATAATTTTAGAAAACTAAACAATATATTTTAAAGTAGATCATATATACTTTTAGCAATATAAAATTTTAAAAATTTTCAATTATATATTATTATTAAATTACGGTCAAAGATCAATTAATTTGACTACACAAAAAGCAAAGTGGACATCTAAATAGGAACAAAGGGAGTATTATTATTATTATTAAGGTTGGTATCTAAATACAAATTATTTTAAGATACATAATATTCATATATATAATAAATTTGTTAAAATTAATAAGAAGAGTCTGTCCCAAATTATGTCTTAAAATATGATCACAAATGACGTGAATTTGATGATATATTATTATGATTTATGCGAATGTAAAGAGGTTCATTATTATTATTATTTAAGTTAAGGTTGTGTCTGGGAATCTTAATTTCATTTCAAATGACAGAATTTGAGTTGTCATTTCAAATTCGCATATTTGTAATGATATTTGAATACCTTAGAATTCAAATGGAATATAAATTCAACTTCTTATAATTACCCAAACATATCATTTGATGAATCAATCCATATTCCCAGACATGCTATAAAGTCAATCAAAATATAATAGGTGACATTAAAAAAATATTCAGAACAAATTTAAAACTACTAAAATTACTCTCATATGAATAAGTGGCTATAATTAAGTAAAGACCAATCTCAAAAAACTTGTGGGACAAAAATAACACTAAAATATATATGGTGTTTGTATTAAATGGAATTAAATTAATCTAAGAAAGGGGCAAAATTGATAAGGTTAGAGGCCGGATAGTCAATATTTAGACCGGCAAGAATGCCCTATCGATGCCGGGCCAAGATCGTGGGCATTTCGGCTCCGGAGCCCAGATTATGAGAAAGGTCGATAGGACATAATTTTTTTTTATAAGAATTCTCTGTCTAAGTTAATAAGAATAATACAAAATAATATATACCTTCTGATAATAAAAAGTTGAAACAATAACAGTCCAAGATAGATCGAATATTTGGCCAAACAAAATTCACAAAATATTTTCCCAAAATGACGTGGCAATAGTAACATGACAGAATAGAAAGTTTTAATTCGTGTATTAATTTGAATGCATAAGGAGTTCATCTCATTTATTGTTTTGATAACCAATTAAAATTATACAAGTATTTTTTGGGAATGTTTTTGGGAAATAATTTTGGGACTCTAGCATTTTTCCATATTCTTAAATAACGAGACACTTACCCTTTTTGGAGATATTTGAATCCTGAGAAAGATAAATATATTAATACAAGTTTATAACTCGTGCAAAACACGAGATAATTAATATTTAGGTAAATTGATTTTTTATTTATATTCTTATTGATACTTAATATAAAATTTTATAATATTAAAAATTTATATTAATATTATATGTTCTCTTATTTTATATAAATTAATTCTATTTAATATAAATATGTTCTAATTTGTACCCGTGTTATAATAAATATATAATTGAGCCTAAAAAATAAAATTTTAGTTAATATAGATATGTATATAATTAGAGTCCGTATTATAATAAGTAAAATTATATCTAATATATGTATATTTTTTAGGTCCACGACCCAGTACCAACCGATCGACCGACCAAAACTTTTAATATTTCGGCTATATTAATATAGTATTAATTAGCCTATGCTACAATATCTATTCTACATTAGTTTTAAGAATTGCAACAAAATTTTAAGTTTCGCTCCAATACATTGCCCGCGTTTTATTCTCCACTTACAATATGGCCAAGTTCAATATCTTAGGGCGAGGGCATTTTAAGCTTTGTATGCCAGTCTTTGTCCTCCAAGCAAATCGTCGTTAAGTGTTATTGTAATATCTCAGTCTTATATCGAATATATTGAAATAATTTGTTCAGTGTATAAGTAAAAATATTACTACTAACTGTACCAACAAATGATCTTTTGTGGCTTGTGATGGTTTTGTGAATTACCCAATTAAGTTTTTGTATTTGAGTCAGTATACTTTAGCTTATTTTCGGATTTGGAAATCGGGACTTGACCCAATTTTCAAAAAATGTTTGAGATTTGACCCGGATTGTCACAGTTATACAAATTGTACGTGTTTGAATGTCAATTTCATATAATTAATATCGTCAATTTAAAAGTAGTGATTTTTTTAAACAAATACGAGAGTAATCACTTAAATGTTAGGAGTTGAAATGTGCATGTTAGTTTGAATTGTAAATATAAAAAGATAGACGAATATTTTCTCACTCTAACTCGATCCCCCACTTCAATTTTAATTTTTCCTAATATTCTGAAAATAGTTGTCTCATATTTGACCCTAAAAATTAGAAAATTATTTTTATTTTTCATCAGATAAATGACATTGTCGAATATATAACTCAACTAATCAAGTATCAAACTTAATTATGTTTGGCACAGTGTTCTTGGGGGCAAAATCTACCTATTATATAATATCACAATATCAACTTTTAAGGAAATGATTTTATTCATTTGTTAAATTACTAAAATACCCTCATAAGATATATATAATTACAAATTTAATCAAATTGAAATTATTACCTCTAACCTCTTCATAATAAATACATATTAATTCAACTTCTCATTAATCATTATAATACTACATTTATTAATATATACTAATTATTTTCTAATTAATATATTTTTATTTATATATATTAATCAATCTATTTATTCTATTATTTTTTACCGCAACATCATATTTTTGTAAATTATTTAATTCAATACGTTATTATTGTTATATCTTAAACTATATACGGTTATTTAGACTTACATGATGGCATTCATATATACACACACATATCCTTACTAGTAATGCTATAAACGAATCGAGTTGTTCGTTAAACTTGCTCGAGTTCGCTCGTATTCAAGTTCGATAAGGTCGGTTCGACATGTTATCGAACTCGAATAACATTTTTTATCCGATAACCTTGATGAACCGAACCGAACTTTATACATGTTCGACTCGAGTTCTCTTGATAATAAATAATTACAAATAAAAATTAATATTATATTTATAATCTACCCCTATCATTTTATAAGTTATCACCAAGTATAATTTGAAATAAAATGACATGTATATCCATTGGTTATTAGACATTGCTTATTAGTGACTACTGACTATAAAATAAAAATTAAAAATCTTGATAATTCACTAAATAAATTGAAACGAACTGAATTGTTCGGTAAGCTCGCTCAAGTTCATTCGTGTTCGTTATGTTGACGAACAACTCGTGTTCGGTTCGATTATTACCGAACTCGAGTTTGAATAAAAAAAAATTCTGATAATATTACCAAACATTATTCAGTTCGATAATTTTTCATTCATGTTCGTTAAGAGTTCGTCTAATTTTGATTTATTTACAGCTCTACCGAACAGTCTACCATTTCTCATTTTCAAAAGTATCTTAAAAAAATTATAGTTTTTATTATGTATAATTATTTTATGATTAAACCGGAACATAGAGTTAATTCGGGAAGTTCATGCACGTAATAAAAGGATAAATCTTTTTAAAAATTAGTATGCTTGTTGAATATATTTCTTAAATCATAAATCATACTTCACTAAAAAAAAAGATATAAAATATATTTCGATTTTCAGAAATTTTCCTGTACCTTGTACGGGTATAAGAGCTAGATTTTAAAAGTGGATAAATTTATGCTGAAATTAGTAGATAGCAAGATCTATTCATGTGTTAATCCACTTAAGCCGATTACTTGTATTAAAAAAACCATTCAACAAAACTTGATCGTCCGTTTAGTACTGCCGTCAATTTTAACCAATTTTTTAGTGATACCTCTAATCATCAATTGTCAAAATTTTTTTCCTGTAATGCACAGAGCGAAGTTAATTAATCCCAAATCTGTACGTACTGTTAAATGAAAAATATTTTTTTTGCTAAATTTACAATTAATATTAAACTTTATGGTTTCTCATTGACAATTATATTATAGTATAAATCTTGGGCATATAATTGATACAAAACTCAAACAAGAAACGTTCTTGGGCATTTAGCAGTATATCTAGATATATAGTCCAATTTGACAATTTTATAATTGTTTGTGTATCTTTTGGTCTTGTGCCTGTCACATGCTCCACAATCGGTATATGTCTCATCATATAACATCTGATCGAAAAATTAGTAATGCTATAAATTAAGAAAATTTATAAGTGTACCTTAATTGTTTTAGATAGGGTTCGTTCAAATTAGAGAGTGGCTGTGGCCGCATTCAGGCCAGTCTTCTAGTTTATTTTCTGGTTTGTCTTTTTATAAGTTTTTGTTATTATTAAGTGTCAAGGAGTCACGGGAATGTCTATCCTAGCTAGGCCCTCTGATCATTTCCTTACAATCTCCTTTAAATCATTTTAACCCTATTCCATTAGCTAAACCTAGGCGCCTCCTTGCATATTATCTTTTGCTGATCAAACTGGATCACAATCCCTCGGCATGACTTCAACTTATCAAAATTATTCATCACAATACTCTCCCAATCTTCAAGAGCATGTACTTTTTAGCTCTCCCAATGTCTATCATGATGCACAAACTTATCATTCATCTTCTCCATCTCTCTCTACTCGAGATTTTTTCAGTTCGATAAACGATCATCATCAGAGTTTTAGTGGATCATATTACAACAAGGAGCTCCAACAACCACATATTCAGGTGGATCAGGTACATGATCATAATGTTTTCCTATTTTGGAAACTTGATTTTTTATATATATATATATTGTTGATCTTCCGACATATATTATAAGACCATCTAATAATTGTCTTGAATTTTTTAATTAGGTCAATGATGATTTTGCTTCAAATGGCGGATCATGTGATTACCAGCTGGTAGAGAATGAGAGTAGTGACGATGGACTCAAATTCTCTATATGGAAGAAGGAAGAGCATACAAGTGGTTATAATAATGATCAGAAGAGTAGTAGTAAGTATCAAGTTAAGTGGATCTCTTCAGAGATGAGGTTGATGCATAATAAGATGAATAAGACTGATCCAACGGATGTAAACGCACTGATGAGTACCACTTCCCTTAAGCATGAAGATCAAAAGCAACCATCTTCTGATCCTTTGGAAACTGACAACACCAGCAACAACACTACATCTTCAAACACCATGATCAGTAATATCAACCACCCAATTAGGGTTTGCTCTGATTGCAACACTACTAAGACCCCCTTGTGGAGAAGTGGACCACAAGGGCCTAAGGTAAATTTTTTTTGTTCTTTTTAGTTGCGTTATTTTCCCGATTCATATATCTTTCATATCAACCCTAATTAAGTTTCAAATTTATATGTTACAATCTCGATCGATCAACATAGACAGAAAATATATACGAAGTTATGTTTAGTACGTATTTATTAATTATTTGTAAAGTAATTTCATTATTATAATCAGTTCATGATGAGGCAAGGGAAGTTCATTTGAGTTTATATATATATATATATATATCATGCAGCTGAGCTACATCAAATATCCAACAAGAGATCTCACTTAAGTCTTAACTTTCTCTAAGGCTCTTGCTATATGTGATCAGTCTTTGTAACAGACACCTGTGTACGTGTGTATTTAATTATGTATAAAATATGTATGTGTAAACTGTGAAGTGTCACATATAATTAATACATCAATCTTTTCCGCTCATAATTTTTTTTATTAAAAATTTAACAGTCCCTCTGTAACGCATGCGGAATTCGACAACGCAAGGCAAGAAGGGCCATGGCAGCAGCTGCAGCTGCAAATGGGACAACAACTAGGACCGAGACAAAACCAACGTCGGTACTGATCAAGAAAACCAAGATTCCACAAAAAGATAAAACTAAAAAATCAGGCATACTTAAAGGATCATCATCGGTTGTTTCAAAATTCAAGAAGCAAGGCAATAAAATGGCCGTAACTTCATATCATCATCAGGACAAAAAGAAGCTTTGTCTTGAGGATTTTTTTTTGAGTTTGAGCAAGAACTTGGCTTTCTACACCGTATTTCCGCAAGACGAAAAGGAAGCTGCGATTCTGCTAATGGCCTTGTCTTTTGGTCATGCTCATGGTTAGCAGCTTGCCGAGTTTTCATCTCAACAGCATTTTGATTAGTTATTTTCTTTCTCTTAATTAGAACCGTTTTAATAAGTTTTGTTGGTTTTATTAGCTATAGCTTGAGTAGATCGAGCCTGTGTGTGGACAATCATTATATATATATGTGTGTTCAAGGTCGAATAGATAGCGAGTGAAGATCATCATAATAAAAGCAGTGTATTAATGTAGTAGTATGCAGCTAATAAATTTTGTGTGGTGAGCTATATATATAGGTAGTTTACTATTATTATATGCAAGCTTGTGATGAGTTTAATTAAGCAGTTTGATAACGAGATTGTGAATCAGCAATATCTCTTGATCATTTTCTGTGCGCATTTTATATGTGTTATCATTTTCTGTGCGCATTTTATATGTGTGTGTTAAGTACTAACGTATAGAGACATCAAATTATATACTAAATTACAAATTATCCCATTCTATATACTTTCTGCTAAGCTCTGCAGATCAGATCATTTCCCATTAATTATTAGCATCTAGTTTTGTTCAAATTAAGTTAAAGTACCATGCCCATATATAAAAGTTCTTCTGATTTGTCTTCTTGAGTATTAATAGTATATTAGATAAAAACATGCAAATGATAAGGGCAGTGGAGATTTTTGTCGAATAGAAAAATTATAACAATAATTCTAATTTATTTCTAAGATACATATATGATGGCATTGTAATATTGTAATATAAGAATTGGAAAACTGAGTTAAAAAATGAGCTGTAAATTAAGATGTTTTGTGGGGAAGGAAGTACAGACCAAGACCAACTGTTCAGGTACTTCCACAGTAAATTTTGTACAAATTTTTTTAATCCGTGTTTCATTCAGAAAAGAGGGATACAGTAGGGTATCAACTAAAATTTCTGGTGCAAAGGAAAATTAGTTTTACCGTGAATGTAAATGTGGCTCAGTGACAACTAAGCAAATTAAGTATGTGTGAAAAAAGTTTGAAGAGATAAGAGTGTTTCGTTTTCGAGCAAATTTATCTTGCTAACGAGTAACGATCATTTCTTTTTATAGTAGCCCAATAAGCTAGTGTAGTGCATGGAAATGATCTTGAGATCTGGTGTCTTTTACAGTAATAATATCAAAATCGTCCGCTACAAATGATGATATAGCAAAAGATTCTTAGTAAAGGTTCATCCCAGAACCTGTAAGAATGGAACACACTCACAGATGCACACTTTCCGTATTTCATATTCTTTTGGTTGCATTATATATATGATCTCTGATAAACAATATCAAACATACCCGACTGAAATCCCGCTCAAAGAACGGGTTTAGGAGAGTAAAATGTAGGCATACTCTGATACTCATCTATTTCCTACTCTCTGAGAGGCTGTTTTTGTAGTATATGATCTCTGGTAGTATATTAATACTATTAACATGTATTATTAACATGGATGAATACTTTTTATCTTTTGATGGATACATGAAAGTTTTTGATGGATGACAATGGAGAAAAAGTTGGCTGTCCTGAGACCAGACAAAGACTGTACATAATGTGTTCATCATATGCATGCATGATTGTGAAAATTTATAATTAATAAATGTAAAAGCATTCCAAAATTTTATTTGAATACTATATTAATTACTATTACTTTTAGCTTTGTACATGTCCTTGAGACAGAGGGCTGGTCCTGCCTGGACAGGTTTTTTTTTTACCCGCAAAACATTCAAAATATACTTACTATATATGAAAAAGAACTTCCGGATGCATCTGTATTAATTATTACTATCACACAGCCCCTCCCTATTAGGCTAAGCTGTTTAGAGTAACGGTTTATCTGAAGAGTACCTATATTATTATTATTGTTATATTGACTCTTTTACTGGTCATGTCTCTTCCAAATTTGTCAAAGGCTCGCCAGCAATGGACAGTTGCATGCATGTTCACGTGACTTTTATATATAAAGGTAGAAAATAATTCAAGGTAGATTGTTTTTTATCTATGCCTGGACACACAGCTGTAAGGCTTTGGAACAATGTCATCAGTAATTTTGTCAATATCTTGTTGTAGTATTATATATACAATACATTGTATATATACATGCATGGTTTTCTTCTCTTTCTTTTGCAATCTTGACTTCTTCAAGTGATGATGATGAGTTTTTGGAACTTGGTATGTATATATATGTAATCAAATAATAAATGGAACATTCTCAGTATATCGTATTCGAAAGTAGATTCAACAGATCATGTACTTCAATCCTATATAGTTGCAGCTGTATGCTTATTAAGGAGTGGAAATGCGGTTAGTGCAAGAGCTAATTAGTTGAGACTAAAATTACCTAATAATGTTCTTTTGCTCACATTATATGCAGACTCTGCAACACAATTTGTGAAAAGTATTTGACTGAAGTCAGTGATGAAGTCTTAACTCTTAATTATACACCGCGATTAATATTAATATTTAATAAATAAATAAATGTATATATTATAAATTGAACATAAGAAAATATATATTTATATTATATATTTTTCTATATAATATATATATATATATATATATATATATATATATATTCGGATTCAGATATTATCGGATACGGATATGCTCATATCCATATTCGTATCTGAAATCGCCGGATTCGGATACAAATAATATTCATTTTATTTCAAAAACAGATACAAATATTTCGAACGGATATCAAATATTTCGAATTTTTTGACAACTCTCCAGTTTTGTAAGTTGCAAGTTTATTTTTATTTAGTACCACAGCTGCAAGGTTATTTTTGTTCAATATCTCAGTTGCAAATTTTTATTAATCTAGGAATGTAAATGCAAGTTGGGGTTGAGTTCAATTTTGTAAATTCCAAATTCAGTTTTTATTTTGTTAATGATGTTAACGACAGTTACCTAAATGCAAGTTTTAATTATTTGAGTTATGTAAATATAAGTTTTTTAAGTTCAGTGACCCACTTGCAAAGTGAGTGCGAGTTTGATTATGAATAAGCCATTTAATCCAAAGTTAAAGTATGTATAATGTATCTTGTGTTATATGTATGATCGCTAACTTTTTTGAAAACTAAATGATACATTTAAATCAATTAAATTTTTTGGTGAGAATATTACGATTGAATATAAATTAAATTCAATCGATTTTGGCTGATTTTGTTTTAAAATATATATATAACGGAATTTCCGTCATTTGTTTGACCGAAATAGCTAGAATCGTGACACTCTTATATTCAACCATGCATATAATGACATAATCCCAGTCCAATGTAGCACAAATTTGACAGAAATCTAGGTTTATACAAAGTTTAGGTTAAAGACATTTTCTGTTAATGAGTGGATATGAAGTTGTCGACTTTATAAAGATTATAAAATTGATAAAGGCTTTTCATTCGCTTGCTGAATCATTTGGAGTTGAATTTAGTATTTATTTACATTGTAAACAATAATTGGTAAGTTATAAGTTTAAACCACCTCAATTATATATAGCAGTTGTCTTGAATGTCAATGTTCAGCTAATGTAACTTGCTTTCAAGGTTTGCAATTCCGAATAGGTTTCCTTTTAACGTAGGTAGAAATGATCTTTCTGAGAATATTTTCGGCATGAACTCTTACATATTCGCACGAGATGGTGTCGTGTGGAACTTCATTATTGGGCTCTTCTTCAAGTACGTAATTAAGTCTTTTTGACATTTGCACTGCTGGATGCTAGAATGCCAGATCAGCCATGCCACATTACCACCACAGCTTAATTTGCCTTTACCCTTCCTTCTGATTAACGAAGTTATCCAAATCGACATATTTAATTGTTAACATATATATGCATGATTGGTCAAAAATAATGTTACATGTTTATTAACAATTTTTGTTTACTACAGTATAAATTTGAGATATAGTTTCAATTCCTCGTCCTGTGCCTGGACTTGATGAACAAAATTCACAAATCAAACTTCACTTAATTTGTTATTATTATGGATTATTTTTCAAACAAATACAGGATTCAGGATTGAGACAAATTATTTGAGGTGGGCTTTGCAGCTTAATGGGCCCTGCCTCAATTCTTACTTCTCCTTTATTATTGTCCAACAGCTATACGCACCCTTCCATCCAATCCTTGATAATGCTACGTATATGTGTATTATAACTCAGAATGTTTATTGAGTGCAGTCAAATAACAACAGTGCAGGACCTTTGATGGTTACTATTCAAGGTTCTATTTTTGTGGCATTCCTTCTGCGAATGTAGAGCCATATAAGTGATAGTTGTTCTAATGACGGGAGGTGGCCAGTCCATATCATGGCATTGTTGAAAAAGGCATCTAGGATCCACTTCTATTATCTCCCCTTGTAGGGAGTGAACATGTGCATATATATGAAGCTGTAATACAGTCTCAGTGAAGATGAGTGCAGCCAAATATGTTATCATGCTTCATGGTACGACGAATCTTTCTCTTCTTCCCATTTATATGCTCGTATCATGCCCAACTCCGGAGAAATAGATAAATTGGCTAATCTTATTGATTAACTCATCATTCATCACAGATTTTTTCCCTCAAAGTAGATGCTTAAAAACAAGTTACCCTTGTCATATTTGTGTAACCGACTTGAGATTAACTCAAGATCATGTTTACTCTTATGTACTGGTACACTACATATTTGTTTTGACATGTTATTCAAGTTTATTTACCTTTTTTCTTTAGAGGAAAATATCATTATTGAAGGAGAAAAGGGTGGTTCTCAATTTAAAAAAAAGGAACTCTGAAGATGGTGATTCAATTGCCTCAACTCAGGTTTAATCTCATTTAACGTGTTTAAATTAATAATAGTAATACGGAGTAATATAGTACGAGAGTTAAACAAGTGGCTGAAAAATAACAAAAAAATTATAACACCTAAATTCGAAGATATCTGGTCTTATGTTGCATACTTTCTGAAAGGCTGAATTTGATGTTTAGTGTGTTGTCTGTCTTCTGAAGATTCAAATATAGGGAAGAATTGCATGATAGGGTGTAGAACGCTAACTGGTTCAATATTAAATGATCTACGCTGTAAATTTGCAAAATAACAATGGAAAGGAGCAAAACTCAGTTCAGAATTTGACATACTGCTTAGTGAAATGTATTCATTTTCTTATAATCCAGACTTAGTTTGAAGGTTTATGAAAGAAAATCGATTATGTGTTGTAAAATTCTTTTGACATTAGTTCTCTTGTTATCGAATGCTACAGATTGTGATGAATATCCTTAATCTGCTGATTAAATATACTCCGGAATCAAAAAAAATTCATATATTAAGCTAGTTATCAGAGCAAATCCAAGTAAATAAACCCAAGCATACAATCAGAGCAAATCAAGTAAATAAAGAAGTAACTATCAAGCAAGGCAAACATCATATTTCGAACCCACATATGTAATTCAACCCAACCCCAAGCATAAAAAGATACAAACCCCCAATTTAAAAATTAGGGTTTCGGAGCTTACCCAATTCGATTACGAGTTGCAGGGGACTTGTAGCTGAGCTTTATGAGCTTTCGGAGCCTAATTCACCAGCCTTCTTTCGAACCCTAATTCACCAGCCTTCTTTCAATCGAACCCCCGAGCTTGTTATATGAACCAATCGAACCCCCAAGCTGAGGAAACGAAGTTGAAGTTGAAGTTGAAGTTGAGAGAGGGGTCGAAGTTGAGAGATTTTTGATTTTATGTTTTTCTTTTTCTGATTGTATGTGTTTTGATTTTATGTTTTAAGATTTTAGATTTTTATTTTATATTTTAATAACTGAAGTGACCAGGCGGGAGTGAAAAAATGGCCGGGGGAATTGTATTTGGGGAACCAAAATTTTGTCATCCGGGTTTTTTTTTTTTATAAAAACATCCACCCGAGATAATGGTATTTGGACAAATTGATGTCCAGATTAGTAATGGACATAATTTTTGAAAAAAGCGATATAAGAAATATTTTTAACATAAATGACATTTCTAACTGAGGTCTAAAGTGTGATATCCATTGCAGTTTTCCTAATGAAACATAACAATCCGGTGAGTAAAATCAGCTACCAATATTATGATAGTGCCTTCGAAGCTAACATAGTGCAGATAATTGTCATGACAGTTCCATCATGTTCCGTGTTTTTCATTGTTTTATTATAATGGGCCTGTTTGGCAAACCATAACTTATGAAAATAAGGGCTTATTTCCAGAAAAAAGTAGGGATGTATGTGGGTGTTTGGGGTTCCATAAACTTAAAATAAGTAGCTTATTTTTTATTTTATTTTACATATTTTCATATTTTTTTTTAAGATAAATATTTGTTTTAGAATTTTAAAACCAAATATGAACTTACTTTTTTCTGGAAATAATGGCTTATTTCTGAAAAGTACATACATCCCTACTTTTTTTCGGAAATAAGCCCTTATTTCCATAAGTTGGCAGTTGCCAAACAGGCCCTATGTACTTTCCAGAAATAAGCCCTTATTTCCGGAAATAATTAAATTTATATTTGGTTTTAAAATTCTAAAACAAATATTTATCTTTAAAAAAATATGAAAATATGTAAAAAAAATAAAAAATAAGCTACTTATTTTAAGTTTAAGGAACCCCAAACACCCACAATATGAGATTTGAAATTTGAAAATGAAGCAGGATAGAAGCATCCCATTATATGAGTTGCAGGGAAGTTTTATTGAAGCATATTGATTTTTACAAAGATTTTTGGCTTCCGTTTTCCTCTCCGCAAGAAATAGTAGCAGAAAAGCAGAAGGCCATTTTTTTTAACAAGCTACCTTGTATAGATCTTTAAAAATCACCGGAGGAAGGAGACTACATTGGAGTTGAACTTTGTACATTGATTTTCGTAGACACCCTGCTAATTCCAAACATCTAATCACATGTTCTCTTTGAGGTACAGAAAAATCTGGAAATATAATTATCAGCACATACGTTGTCTCTTCTCTTATGATGATTATGACGACATTGTAGTAATTAACATAAAAGAGATTGAATACTCTATGATAAAAGGACAATTCGTAAAAATAAGAAGTTAAAACAGAATGTCATTTTCCTGGATACTTTTCGATGTACAAAAACAACAGATTTCTCGAGATTGGTGGTTACAATTTCATTCTAAAAGCCTCCCGGGGTGTTGAGTCCACATGCCTTGTGTTTTTCTTCTTCCACCTGAGATATCAAAGGGGCACAATGAGCCCTTGTTACTCCGCCCTTTCATTAGCGCTCTCCAGTCCCGGATCTGTTACAAAACTTCTCCTATAACCTCAGGATTGAGAGCAGACAAGACGGATGCGGCTAGAATAGACCTAGTCGACTGCCTGTGAGGGACAAGGAGAAATTTGTGACAAGAGGTCAGGAGGAATGTGCACTCTCTTGAATTTTATTTTGTAGTTTCCCCATTTTGGCAGCAATTACATAATGAGTAAAGTGTACTTTGTGTACCTGCACTCTGTGTGTCAGATCACTTGAAATATTATGCTTCATAAAATACCACATGCTATACTAGACATCCAATTTACTTACGGTTTGTGTATTTCTGTCAGCTGTGTCTAACTCCGTCAATTTGGATGAGGGCAAATGGGTCTTTTTACTATTGTTTTACACTTTATGCAGTACATCTCGACCATTAACCCATTTCAACCACATTAACCCATTTCAACTAGTATAGTAGAGAGAGAAAGGGCGATTGAAATCATAGAGAAGTTAGGGCATTTCGATTTCGAAGAATGTTTCTCTAACTTTATGTTTCCTGCTTTTCTCTTCACATCCCCGGAAACTGGTCTGCTTGCATTCTTTGACATCGCTCGAACAGATGCATGTTGATTGTCGACACGTTGATGGTTGTGGGATTAAACTCCAGCATTGAAGGATCATAAGAAAAACAAGCAGCGATTTAAAATTAAAATGCAATCAACTGGCAAATTAGATATCTGAATACTTTGATTGCTTTGTAGTTGTTGTCTTAAATGTTAATCCCTTCAAAGTTGGAATACTGGTGGTTCTGCCTCAAAAGAGTCATTAGTTACCACATCCAGGTCATCATATTCATCAGTTGTTGCAACCTCATATCTAATCCTATTCATGTTATGATTTAAGATGTCATTTTTGTTCGGTGGTTATTCAGGGTATATATCTTGAAAGGGTACGGAATATATTTTTGAGAAGGATGTTCGACAACTGATGATTATCTTTTTCCATTGTTGTCCCAAGCAAGTTCCATTCATGTTTACCCATTATATAGCTTATGGATCATGTCTTCATCAACCCAGTTTGCGAAACCTTCAAGCAAGTCCCTGTGATCTAAGCTATTAATAGTATCATCAGGGAATATAGGGACCTCCCAATAACTACTATGCTCAACTCCATCAAATTGAAAGAAAACCCAATAATTACTAAGCTATTAGCCTTCTTTACACTTCAATTAGGGTTTTGAACAATGATATGTAGGAAAATGGTAAAAATCGTGTATATATAGCGGATAGATCCGTTGGAATATATAAACTGACGAAAATACCTTTAAAAAAATTAACGGCGTTAGCCCAATTAGAAGGAAATCAGCAAAGTGTAAAAAGTTAGAAAGTATAGTATAGCGCGTGGTAATTTTTGAAGTGTAGTATCCCAAATGATCTGACACACAAACTACGCGTACACGAAGTGCACTTTACTCTTACATAATATTTCCTATTCCACCTATCCCATATATTTAAGCACTCAGTTTTTTATAATAATATATACCATGTACATCAAGGCTAAATTCTTTTGTGTATACTTGTGCTCCAACAGCCATCATAATATACTCAAACATATCTGATTCAAGCCTGATATTATAAATCAAAACATATAAATAAACAAAACAACAACAAATAGGACTATTGAACTGGTGAGTTTTTGTAGCCATGGAAGGAAATAGATAGAGGATAAGAACTTTGAGAGGATTGAAATGAGATGTGCGAATATTACTGTATTAGTTTTGACTGACACCATACGTGTAAAAGATGCCTACACAGACTTTATTTACCTTTTTTAACTGCTCTATTGACTTTATCGTACACAGTACTAGGCTTAACCACATTCAACTTAAGCAAAGTCCAGTTCAAATAGGATGGACTTAGACCCAAGAAAAGTGGATAATAGCCGAGACCAAGTGCAATATACTGAGTAAAAAATTCATTTCAATGGATATGAAGTGTGACAATATTGGGCCATATATTCAATAATAAACTTAAATCGTCTAATATCGCTTAATTGAATTTAGCCTATTTTACAGTCATATTTTCATTAAAATAAATTTATAACTAGTACTCTGAGCATTCAAAATATTTATAGTTCTTTGCTTCCTATTTATAACTAGTACTCTGCAGCTAACGTTTGTTTCTGAGTGCCTTCATTTGAAAATATTCAGGTACCCTTGGTTACATCAATTCAGAGCATATAGTAATTTGAAGAATCTTCTTTTGCCTCGCCATTAGAACCAGTAGAGTTAAAGATTGTTACAAACTCTAGTACTATGTGACAATGTGCTTAGTGTCGATAAAGTCGGTTCATTGTCTATTACTCGTAAAAAGCTTGGATGTAAAACTTGTATGATAATTTAGCACCCTTCAGGAACAATACAGTAGAAATTGTAAAATCCCAGAACGACGCACATGAAAAAGCATGATTTGTTGGGACAATTTAAAACACAGATTTCATATACGTCGAAGAAGACAAGAGGGAGCATAATTGCATAAATCTAGAAGAGAATCTATAGAAAAATAAAGCGATGAATAGGATTCTAACTTAATCATGTTCTAATAAAATACACAACTCGCTTTAAATTTCAGACGTTCATTCTGTAAAATAGAATATCTACATTACTAAAGATAAAAAAACTGGGACTGAAGAACAAAGATCATACTAAAATATTCCAAACTAAAAGCATCCTTTTGACGAATGAGGTTGCAGTGTTGGGGATTTTGATCAAAGCCCAAACCTACTTGTGCTGTTGAGAAAGATTCGTTATTTGTGCATTTTTAAAGGCATTGCAGGCGATCAGATAGACACAGATCAAAACCACGACAACTACAATCAAAATAACATTAGCTTTCCTCCATTCATTCCTTAGATTCCCCAGTAAACCCGCTTTGCAAGAATCACAACTATAGCACAATTGGCTGGGGTCATTATTCCAGATAGAGCAATCTGCATCAGCAACTGAGTTGACGGAGTTTATCCACATTGTCGGGTTCACATACTGGTACCCACATAATGTTGGTGGCTTGCAACATCCTGACTGTGAACATGCATAAGAAATTTTGTCGTCAACTTGGACATGATCTATGAAATCTGGAGTCAATATTAGAACGTTTATTTAAACTAAAATACTCCGTGTAACCTGCTCGTAGAGGGAGGAGGAAAAAATGTAGCGACGAACACAAATTTTACCTTGACAGATCAAAAACGCTAATAATCTGAATGTCTACATTTTTTTTGGATAATTTATATTTATACATTTTATTCTCTCGGTGTGTATAAACTTGAGCATTTTATTCCAAAGCTGTCAAGTACCGTAAAATACTGTATGATCGCACTGATCAACTTTTCTAAAGATAAAAAGTTTGTAGTGATGCTACTGTGCTGGGTTCTACTGCCCTAATTAAAGGAAAAAAGAGTATCAAACAACATGGCAACATTTGAGATAAGTTAAAACAATGTACAGCCACCTGTTCCAATCAAGAAATTACGGGGTTTGGTTAAAAGGTTGACTACAATTTGATCAAAAGGTTCTTAAATCTTAATGGAGAGCCCCTTTAATCCTTGATTTACTGATTACAGTATTCTTATATTGGAGTATATGACATGGCCTTCAAATTTTTAAAGCATAGTAAAAGAGCTTCATGAGTAACAAAAGATAGAATTGCAAAACTGGACAATTATCATGTCAACTTTCAGATGTAATTATCATACACAGATTGATTTAAGCTAATAGATTAAGTTTCGGACTTTCCATGTTTTAAAGCACAAGAGTTTTTACGCGAAAAAACTTTATCCTGATTAATATAGATGTATGATATACATTCTTTTTTTCAGATTTAGCTACAAGAATTGAGGGATTCAACGGGAATAATTTGTAGAGAAGCAAAGTTTACCTCAATAGGAGCGAGATGAGCATTGAAAAACTGATAAGCAGAGTCATACTCTTGACTAAGCTTGGGACAAACTTTGGAATTAGCTAAACAAGCCCTTATACCATGCCAGTTTTCATCATCAGTAACATGATCCCTCAGCCATTTGGAAAATCCCGTAAGTCGATACTCCTTGTACCTACGACCAGGAACAGAAAACTGACCGGATGGTCTAGCAACAGTGAATGCAAGAATGAGGAGAATTAGCAGGCAAACAATGAGAAAGGCCATGGAGAAAAGGAAGAAAGACAGGAGTCCTGGTTTGTTCCAATAGGAGCCTACAAAGCCTGATAAGGCAACAAGCAGGAAGAGGATTCCAATGAAGATGACTGGAAAGCGGAGCCAGTGGATGCACTGGTTGTCTTGCTTGGAGGAAAGCCATATTCCAGCTGTGAGTATTGGGATGGAACACATTAATGCTATGAAGTTTACTGCTGCTATTATGTTGTTGCTCACTGCCATGCTTAGCTTAACAAGAGAGTAAGAGAGCTAGAAATGAAAGGCAATGTTATTAAAAACTTTTCTTCATGCATGTGCTTATATACTATGCTGCGTACTATGTTAATCATTAATGGTATTATTACTAATCACATTTTAAAAATTATGAAACCAAGAAAAACTGTCAGGGTCAAGTGGTCAAACAAACAAAATTTCAACATGTATTCAAACCAGATGAGTACGTACCATGGTAAAGTGTCTGTGCACTAAATAAATACATGGTCGGTAACAGAATAAGTCACTACAAAGTTGCTACAAAAATCGATAAAGGGGATTTTCGTGTTGTTCCTCTTACCTTTGCCTTTTTTCTTTTTTTTTTCTTTTTTAATTTCAAACTTTCAGTGACAGAGGGTAGTGATGGTGGTCCTAATTAACTTTTTAATCTCTTATAGAGGGTAGCAAAAGTTTGGTTAGTTATGCAATTGGACTCCGGTAGATACATTTTCTGGTAATAGCAAGATTTTTTTTTGTTAATAACAAGATGTTGAGTGCTCCAATCTCAAATATTATATCATCGTCAGATTCATTTTCGTTTGTAATAAGACTGTAAATGCTCGGTCTCTATGCGTACATGTTTAAAGTTCTTGCCAAAGCCCGGTTGAGTTCTTGCCCAGAACCTATTTTCCTCCCAAGAAAAAGGAATAATTTTTTTGATCTGTATGATCCTTGTGTCGCTGTGAGGCCTATCATTCTATCAACCACAACATCAACAAAAGTAACAAGTATTTCTCTGGGATTTTTGCTTTAGTAAATTGTACAAGATGAGAGAGAGCTTAGGGGGGGGGGGGAGACGAAACATATATGAGAATCTTCAAAAAAACAGTTCCTCCTCCTCCAGAAAAAGGTACAGCGTACTTTTATTTATGTACAAGAACAATATACAACTGTACATTGATCCACTTTTAAAGGAAAAAATTAAGAACTAAAAAAATTAACAGAGTCCTCAAGTCAGTATTGCTTTACACAGATGCTTTGTACAAGAGAACCTCTTCACGGTTACTACCCTTGCATTCGGATGCCATGTGTACTTAACTTGATGTTGCAACAGTTCAATTACAACACTGCTGCTGGTTTGCCTTGACAAGGTCATTCGACAATTCTTCTTTCAGATTAGTCAGAGGAAAAACTATTTTTTATATGCAACAATTAATGGAATTGTCACCTTCGAGCATCCAGAGTACCTACGTGTGAGATTCATAGAAATGAGAAAACAATATCATGTTACTTTAAAATTTTAGAAGAAAAGTTGAGTGGTCAATCATTGTTGAAGGGAAAGAAAGACTTCTATCATCTACAAACCAACATTGAAGTATCATCTGAGGTAAAATTAAGTTGTCCGAAAGATGGCTATAAAGATAGATAAAAGCCTTCTGTATTTGTAATTGTGGGAGTTTAAGAAATCTTAATCAATAATTTCCTGCAGATACAGGTGTAGACCTCAGCATATTATTCTCAGAATGTAATCAAGAAAAATTGGATATGCGTTAAAAAAGAGAGGCCAAAAATATATACTCAGACAACCATTTTCTCTTAATCAATTCAGAGAACTCATGCATTGTTTAAACATAACCTCAGTTTTCACAGAAAAATTTAGTGACATGGACCAACCTGAGACATGCGAGGCCTTAAATGAGGATCCTTCCGAATGCACAAGGAAGCACAATGTACCATGCAAGATATATCTTTCTCCAAATAACGGTTTCTCAAGCGTGGATCAATCAGTTCTGCGATGGCATTTTTTTCCAATAAAGGTCGTGCCTGCTCCATATCAGACAGAACTCTTTAAGTTTCTCATTTTTTAATCTTTACTATAATTATAATTCATTAAATTCTATTCATAAACAGAACATGCAACCGCAAACCAGTAAAACCCGAAAATAAGTACCGAAATTACCCTTTTTCAGGTTTAGTGCCAAATTTTGTCTTTACCCAAGCACAATTTTACAGCAGTACAAAGTTTACAACTCTATTTTAGTCCATCTGGTACTTAGCACATCTGTAACACGAGTCCTCTACTTTTCAATATTATAATATATTGATAATTAATTATCATTATAATAACAATTTAGATAATATGATTAAAATATTAATATTAAGGTTGAGTGTGTAGCCCAGTGATACAGGCAATTCTTCCCCATGATAATGGCCATCACTCGTGGGTTCAGTCCCCCCCCCCCCCTCCCCCCTTTTATACAAAAAGTTATCGAATGTATTAAATATAAATTCAATAATGAATTATCAAAAAAGATCTTATTATATCTTGAACCCATTAGGTTTAGCATGCCCAGAGAATGAAAAGTTATATAACAAAAATCCAAATGTTAAGGCTAAAGTGTTTATGGCAAAAAGAAAAAGTAATAAAATTAAATATTATTACTTTTCTGTTTTGGATAGACTTGATTATTTTGCAGCCTGGATAAAAACATTGGGTGCGTTACTGAGATTTAGAGCTCTATAAGTATTACCCATTCCGTGAGGCACTGTTGTCCCCGGGGCCGGTTCAGATCCATTGCTTTTCGTCCAGTGATGAGCTCCGCCAATATGACCCCAAAAGAATACACATCAGCCTTCTCGGTAATTTCACCAGTTTGAGCATATTCTGGAGCCAAGTACCTAGAAAAAATGTTTTAATAAAATAACAGCTTGCAGACTCCATAAGTAACATAAATTTGTATCCTTGTGTTTACCCAAATGTTCCAATTACTCTAGTTTCTACACCCATGTCTCCTTCTGGCTGCCACCTAGCTAATCCAAAATCGCCAACCTGTTGAATGAAAGATGGGAAGAAAATGAGGTGAGAGGTGAAAAGAAGATGAGAGGAAGAATCATCTTAATTGTTAAGCTTTATTCAAACTAAGAAAATGAAAAACAAAATATACATTCCATGTCCTCTAACAGATATTTAGTGCACAATTTTAGGTGGGACACTAGAATGGCTTACCAATGGTTCAAAATCATGAGTGAGCAAAATATTGTTTGGCCGCATATCACGATGGACAATACAGCCCACTCTACATTCTTCGTGAAGGTATCTCAATCCTCGAGCAGCACCAACAGCGATTTTTCGTCGTGCTGACCATTCTAGTGGATCTTGATTTACTGCAATTCCCAGATATTGAAAACAAACAAAAAAAAAAGATCACCCACAAAAGTCAAGGCACCAAACACATGACATGTGCAAAGGACTCATTTTCAGTTGGAAAAATTTTAGATATGAGAGTAGAAACCCATTGACAAGAGCTCATAATTATCAGGTCAGCCAATATTGGGAAGTTTTAGAAGGCTTCAGATTGCATAAATGTACAATTTGCGAAGCAATGAAAAAATCAAACAAAGGAAAAAGCCAAGTGTAAAGTTAAATATGCAAAGTAAGTGACCAATATACTTGCTAGTTGCTACAGACAATTTAAGGTTAGAAATTCAAGTACCGTATAGGTGATGATCCAACGATCTATTGCAGATATATTCATAAACTAGTAACCGTTTTCTATCGTCCACACACAGGCCAATGAGCATCACTACATTACGATGTTGAGCACAGCTTAGGACCTCAACTTCGGAGCAAAATTCAGGATCGCCCTGAGAACTAGCTGGTTTATGTTGTTTGACGGCAATGACCTGACCATCTGGTAAAACCCCTCTGTGTACAGAACCAAAACCACCTTCAGCTAAGAAATTAGCTTCAGAGAATCCATCTGTCGCATGTTCTAGCGCTGCATAGGTAAACCATTGAGGAGGTTTTCCAAAAACAGGCGCTTTATGCTGACATACTGAACATAGTGGAGGAGGTTCAGCAAGTGTATTTCTGGTGTATGAGATAGTTGTTCTCAAATTCTTACTTGATTCTTGATTGTGCTTGTCAGTTAGTACCTTAATTTCATGGTCTTGATCAAGTTCAAAGAATTTTCCCCTCAACACTTCAGACACAGGATTCAAATATCCGACACTAGATAAATGTGATTTTCCCACCAAATACTTAGACATTTCACCAGAAGAACTAAGACCATCTCGCATCCATCGCTGGGAACTTGAACTTGTTGAAGGAGAACTAAAGTCTTCACTGTCTGTATCCGAGTCAGACTCATCTGGACTATGATATCTGTCTGTATATAAAAATCTCTCTGTCTTCAGATCCCAATTGAAATTAGATGTCACAAATGGTGATGTAATCAAATTTAAGTTTGATATTCGCAATGTTTCAGCATCAGTGGTTTTACAAGATGAATGTTCTGGACTGCTTGTTGGAGTGACATTTGGCACCCGAGTGGCCTTCCACCGACTGTGGTCACTTGCCCTATGTTCTGCAGATGAATCTGACGCAGATGAAATCGCAGTTTCCATTTTAGGAGATCCAACCAGATTCAAACGAAGTACTTTAGCTTGAGACTTTTTCATTACAACAAGATTGGATTCTAGCTGTTCCATGCAAATTTTTGCCTCCTTCTTTAGCTTTCTGTTTTGGAAATTTAAATGGAATGATTAAAATGTAACAAAGAAAAGAATTCTGGAATTTACTGATAAAAAATTAAATTTTTGGGATACAAAAAAAACTTTTTAGACCAAGACAATTCAAATGCACAAAAGTATATTATGTCTTCAAGAGTTAGTATATATTACTTATCCAGTATAACCCAGTGTGTTTGAGCTTTTTTAGCTTCAGCAGCCACTACTCCACTTGGTGAGCCACATAGAACTTTTATCTTGAGTTTTATCTGTTCAGAAGAATTAGCGCGGTAGAATTCAGTAACAGTTATTGAAACCTAGCATGTCAGACCAAAAATATACAGTAAACATTAGAGTTCATGCCAGTTTACCTTATCTATATCATAAATGTCACGAAGTTGAAGCATCATATCTGAGCACGAGTCTACAATATCATCTTTTTGATATGGCACTGTTCCAGAAAGAGATCTCCAGTGACTAGAGGTGCAATTGCTGCCCAATCTAGGGAATCCCCAAATTTTTTTAGCTACAGAAGTAAAAATAATAGATGTTATAAACACTACAATGTTTCGAACTGATACCATGAGGCTAGTAAAGAATAATAAGCAACAACCATCAAATGGCCTAGATAATCAAACTTAGAGGACATATGAAATCAGTAGGTGGTTAATATCTTCAAACATTGTTAATAACGAACTAGACTGAAAATAGTCGCATATTATAAAGCCACCAAATTGCTCCAAGCATGACAAATTCAAGATTTTCTGTAACCAATTTGTGCTACAAAAGGAAAAGGACCAAATTTACATTATATATGTGTCAAGTCACCAAATTGTTGTAAAAGTATAAGCGTGTGCCCAACATTGTATATATGCTACAGAAATATATATATATTTTTGATAAAGTTTCTACCTTTAGCTTCAATTATTTATTTTGGACATGATCAAATGGAGTAATCTGTGTGTGCGTGTGTGTGTGTATTCTTAGCACATCTGCACATAATAAAAAGTTGTGATTCAACACAGTATAGTTATTGCAAACTCTAATAAACTTAAACACACATGAGACCTGGAATTAAAGAATCTACATTAAACATATATACAGAAGTTAATGATTAGGTAACATTTCCCATCACCACAAAATTTAGAACACAAAACTTTAAACTAACTTACTAGCACAGCAACGACACACAACTAAAACTGCAAAATACTCTATCCAAAGTAAAAATACAACAATCCAATTTACATTCATAGTACAAGTAAAACACACATAAAGATGCTTACTAGAACTGAACACAGGGACAATCACAAGCAGCTTAAGACAATCCCCAGGTTGAACAACATGAGTTAAAGCCCAAACTACAGCACTTCTTGGAATTTCACCAGATGCTTTAATAGCTACAAGAAGTTGCCTCTCTTCCACATCCAAGTCCCTCCCTTTACTCATTTCCTTCACACCCATCACTCAAAAAAGCACACACAAACACCTAGTCACAAATTTGCTCAAATTCTTGAAACCCTTTACAAGAAAACCATTTTCTTGAATCAAGAAAGTCAAATATTAACAAAACCCAAATGGGGTTCACATAAAGATGATAAATTTATATATAGAAGTAAAATAAGAGTGACCCAGGTGGTGGAAATGGTCATATGAATGAAAGTAGATTGAAGCAAGTATCATGTGTTAAGGATGATCCAAGAAGATGAAGTAGAAAAGGGGCCCACAAGAAAAACGAAAGTACCAGAAATCTGCTGGCCTGGCCGTTGTAATTGTAACTTTGTGAATGTGTTTTTGTTACAGACGTGCTGGGACACGAGGCACAGACAGTTGCTATACAAACAATTTTTGCTGAAATAGAGATAAGCTTCCCATCCAATTTTTTACCCTATTTTTTGATGTACCCGATTCTTTATATTTTAAAAAAAAAATTAAAAAATAAAATTTTATATTATAAAATTTACTCTCACCTACTATTTTACTCCCCCTTTTCAAATTTATCAATTAAATATTAATTGATTTCACCACTTTACTCATTTTTCCTTCTCTTTCATCCATTTTTCCTTCTTTTTCATCCACTTTTTCTTCTCTTTCATGATATTTTATACAATTTTCTTAACCTTCGTGTCCAACCCAAATGTAAACAATAGGGTGGAATGGAGGGAGTACTTTATTATATGTTTTTCCTTTTTTTCTTTTTGTTTCTTTAGGAATCTTTTTTCATATATTTTCAAATATTTTGATTCTATAGGAAAATTAATTTTTTTAAAATAAAATATAAATATCATTGTTTATTTAAAATAATAATAAAATAATTTTAATTATAGAATTAAAACATTAAAATATATATAAAAAAGTGAGTAACTTGCATAATAAACTGGAGGGGTAGTTTGTACAGTATGTAAGTTTGGTTTTTAGTTTAACGGTTGTTGTTTCCCTCAATAATTCAATTGTGAGGGACTTTTTCTGTTTTTATTAAGAAAAAAATTGTGTTTGTAATATTTTTGTCATGAATGTGGTGTTGAAATTTAATTTATAACTCTTATGATTTATATTGGATGACATTCTATTATTAAATTAAAAGTCATATTTATAAGTATATCAACGGCTTGGTTAATTGTTTTGAAAATTTGTATTTGTTTCATCTAACCAATTAGATTATAGAGATAGTTTAAATAGTTCAAGGAAAATAGTAGCAAGTAACTTAGCAAAAAAAAAAATAGTAACAAGTAGAAATATAGATACTGTTGTAGTAGATCTGTAACGTAGTGCTCCGTATTGAATAGCACGACTGTAGTGCCAAACACGAAGCACGAACACTTTAAAATTCAAATATATAGATGGCAACACAACTGCAATATCATAATGGGGTCAACCTAAGGCTACTACTCTATAATTTTGCATGTTGGCATGCAAATAATAACAGTACAGTATAAACTGTGAAGCATGTAATAAACAATGATCTAAAATTTGTAAAAAATGTGAACAGAGTTGATACGGGAAACAAGAAGGCATGTTTTATGTAAAGATAAGAAATTAAGAATTGAGCAGACTTGGCCCTCTTTATATTCTCTCCAGCATTTTGATTCCTTAATTATTGATTTTGTTTATTCTTTATTATTATTTTTTTTGATAATTTTTATTCTTTATTATTGTTGTACTTCATTTGTCTTTTCTTCTGGTTTCATTCAGGTAGGATAGTTTGAGACTGTGTGATTAAAAGAATCCACACACAGCTTCGGCTTCATTGTTCGTTTTTCTTTATTGTACAAGTACAATTTTACCATCTAATACTGGCCTAAAATGATACTGTATATGATATTCTTAAACTTCATAGTAATTTACTTGTAATGCTAGAGACTCTTAAATCAAAATTTGTCTCAAATATTGAGTTGTCATCTCTATAATTGATAACTTTCATTTCGCGTGCATACATATCATGAATTAAAAAAAATCATATGTCATGCCATCTTATTTTAAAAAAAAATTAAAATAATTTTTGGATTACATTGCATTACTATTGTTGGGATAAGGAGGTTCTATGGATGTTGCATATCATCCGGATATCCAACAATCTTTTCAAATGATTGGATCTTGAAATTTTATTTTCGCGATTAAACGGGTTCCGATGATAGTTTGAAAAGTCCAATTTTTTTTAGGTTTTAAAATAGTAGGGAAATTTTTTTAAAAATAAAATTAAGGAAAAAATACTAATATAAAAAAAATTAAAAAAGAAGGCTTAAATACAATTTAAACCCCGTATTTTCAATAATATACAACTAAAACTCTCTTTTAATATATTTAATAAATTTAATCCTATATTTTTAACTCTATACAATTAAATCTTTTTTTAAATAATTAGTAAATTTAATCCTATATTTTTCACTATTTACAATTAAAACCTTTTTTTAAAACATTTAGGTTATTTAACTTTGATTTTTTAATTTTGGAATAAAATAAACCTTATAATCAAATTTTGAATAAATAAACCAGCACATACATGACAGATGACATATAGCTAAGGGATATATTGGTAAAATGCACTATTGCCAATTTTTTTATATGAATATTATCTAATCATAATATATATATGTGTGTGTGTGTGTATGCAATTATTAGGATTTTTCTTATAAAAATAGATATTTAGATTATATTTTCTATATTAATATGTATATATATATAATATTATATATATTCAATAAAATTTTAACATGTGTTTATATTATTCCTCCTAATAAAAACACACTTCCCGCTCAATATATTCATTGATATTCATCACATAATTTAATTTATTTCTGAAAATACCCTTCTATAATTGCCGGAAATTGGGTAAGATTTGGGTAAGGTTTGTTTTATTTCAAAACTAAAAAATTATGGTTAAATTTAGTAAATATTTTAAAAGGATGTTTAAATTGTATATAGTTAAAAACATGGGGTTAAATTTACTAAATATTTTTTAAAAAAGATTTTCATTAAAAATAGTTAAAAACGTAAGGTTGAATTTACTAAATATATTAAAAGAGGGTTTTAGTTATATATTCTTAAGAGGAAAAAGGTCCTGAGATCAGGTTATAGTGTTTTTTAGTATAAAAATTTAATGACTTTTTTGTAAATATATACAACTTTCTGCAACTACAATTATATCATCATGTTTTTGTATGAGATGTGTGTATAACCCTGAATCCATATTCTTAATAACACATGTTTAAATTGTATTTAAGCCAAAAAAGAAACAAATTTTTTCAATATACTTGTGTTTACCCCGATTCCTACCAAAATTAATTAAATCCCTTGATTTCTCCTCGAGATCCTACCATTTTCATTTTCAAAATTATCTTTATCGTCATTAAACACATCAAAATTTATTATTTTATCTAGGGTCCGGAGAAGGTACAGACCGGGCATGAGTTTGGTATACCTCACCGTAATACGCCCAGATGCTCCTTAAACATTTCATATTTCAAGTTAACATGTTGCTGATCCTAGAAGATTGCATTTAACAGCAATTCATCGAAGTATTCACTATCTCTGTTGGTCTTGTCATACCTAAATCATGTTTTCCATATGCAAACAAAATACCATATTGAAGTCGATTGTAACTTGCGGATTCTGTTACAAAGTCAGAAACAGAGAGCAGACCTGGTAATTTTATCAGCAAACTATTGGCTGCCCATGGGTTGAGGGAGTGTAAAGATAATATTTTCCCAAAATGACGTGGCAGACATGGCAGAATAGAAAGTTTTAATTCGTGTATTAATTTGAATGCATAAGGGGTTCATCTCATTTATTGTTTTGATAACCAATTAAAATTATACAAGTGTTTTTTGAGAATGTTTTTGGAAAATAATTTTGGGACTCTAGCATTTTTCTTTAATTATATGATTAATTAATAAATATGTAGTATCAGAAGATATGGAAATATAAGTTAGGTTATATGATTATTCTGGTGTCATTATGTCCTTAGCTCAAGGCAGAAAAACTTGTCCCTTCATGAGTTTGTAATTGTATCAAGCCCTCTTCACGTGAGGCTAAGTACTAAAATGCTTCTGGTCGTTTCTTATTAAATTTAATAATAATAATAATTTAAATAGAAGTGGGATATATTATAGTGTGACAATTAACAAAAAGGATAAATTACAGTGAAAATGCAGTCCAAGTTTAGTAGTCTTAACAGAACAAATACGGCAAAATGATAATAGCTTGAAATCAAAATCTTATTATTAATGAGTCACTTCAATGGTTTCTATTATAATGAATAAGATTAATTATTTTTATAACGCAGGAGCATGATTAGTTTTCCAATTTAAAGGTTATTGCAGAACCTTTCTTTAATTATATACAATTTATAAAATATAAAAAACAAAGGTTATTGAAAATAATATTCAAAAAATATTTTTTCCCCACAAATTATAGTTAACGAATATAAATTACGAAAATAATTATTCCTATAAAACAATTCAAACAAGTGAGTTTTGACAAAATAGTATAGTACATGGTTGCGTGCGTAAGAACGTGCGGCTAAAATGATAAGTACAATCTACGTGTATGTACTGTGTATGTAATGTACAAGGTTCATCTACTCCACAATCCACACCCTCTCCTCTTTCTGTCGGTAAAGGCAACATATCTCAGTTCTGTTTAATCCCTCATCTCAAGGTACATAATACACATGTATGTATATATGACTCATTCGTATAATTTGTCAATGGTTCACATGATTCTGTTTTTAAATCTTTTTATTTTATATTATTCTAATATATCTCTATTTAGATTTGTTTAATTTGCTTACTGGGATTTGTTGATTTATTTATGTAGTGTAAATTTAGAGTGCGCTTTTGTATTTTTTATGTTGTTAAATTGTGATTACTGAATTCTTTTGTTGTTTATAATTGTAAAAATATGATTTTGCTTCTCTGTCTATTGGTTTTGAATTTTTTTTAAATTAATCTATACTTTAGGCTACAAGGCATTGCTGTATGCTTATACTTTAGGCAAAAAGGGATTGGAGGATTTTATTAATGTATCGAGATTTATATTACACCTCCTGTCTGTTATGTTGGGATAAAAAAATAGTATTAATTTATGGAGGTTTTTTTAAAAAACCAATTTATGGAGGTTGTACTGTATATACTTGTATGTTTTCAGGATGTTTAGATATTTGAATGAAGAATTAAATTAATGTTTTTGTAGGAGTGATAGTACTTGACAATGCCAGTTGGGGAATGTTTGTACACTGCGCCACAGCCAACGGCAGGTTCCAATGAGGAAGAAGCCTGGCTGTGGACACAGATTAAAGCTGAGGCGAGGCGAGATGCTGAGTCTGAACCTGCGTTAGCCAGTTACTTATACTCAACTATACTCTCTCATTCTTCGCTTGAGAGATCACTTTCGTTTCACCTTGGTAACAAGCTTTGCTCCTCCACGCTCTTGTCGACGCTGCTCTATGACATGTTTCTTAACACTTTCTCAAATGATGCTGCTCTTCGGTCTGCCACTGTTGCTGATTTACGTGCAGCTAGGTTCCGTGACCCTGCTTGTGTCTCGTTTGCACACTGCTTACTTAATTACAAAGGCTTCCTTGCTTGTCAGGTCAGGATTCTTAACTCGACTAATTGATTATTTCTATACATTTTGCCGTTCATGTTTTTATAATGTTTAATTGTTTATTACTGTGTATATTGGAAAATGATCAGTATCTTGTTGTTGTGAAGCAAGATGAAGTTACCTTGTTCAATTCATTTTAGGCACATTCTATATGAGTTTCGGTGTCTCTCCACATTAAATCCCATTAGGCCATTAACACAATCTCGTGTCGACAAATATGCCAAATTTCAATATAGAGTTATTCTCACAAACAACCCTTATTTATCTCATAGTGAATTTGTCCTTCACTCTCTAGATATATCATGATATTAACATATTGGAGGTTTGTCTTCTTATACTAAAGAAAATGGTAGGCTTGGGTTGTTCAGACAGAAAATTTAAAATTTCATCCAGTCATCTAGAAAGGGCAGAGTTAAGTACTTATAAATCATTACGATATCAGTTAACATTTTATACAAGAATACAAATGGAAAGTAAAATTAGTTAAGCACATTAAGTGGTAGTTCCCGGTATTGACAATTGATTGGTCATAGCAAGCTAACATCTTCCAATATCATTTATCTAACAAGATATATATTGTAATCAGGCCCATCGAGTAGCCCACAAGCTTTGGACTCAATGTCGTCAACCCCTGGCCCTTGCACTTCAATCTCGAATCTCTGATGTCTTTGCTGTTGACATACACCCAGCTGCCAGAATTGGAAAGGGCATACTGTTTGATCATGCTACTGGAGTAGTTGTTGGGGAGACTGCTGTCATTGGTAACAATGTATCAATCCTTCACCACGTGACACTGGGTGGGACTGGCAAGGCCGGAGGTGATCGTCACCCAAAGATTGGCGATGGAGTTCTGATTGGTGCTGGTGCAACTATACTGGGGAACGTGAAGATTGGGGAGGGTGCAAAGGTTGGTGCCGGCTCATTAGTACTCATCGATGTCCCTCCACGAACTACAGCTGTGGGAAATCCAGCAAGGCTGGTCGGAGGGAAGGATACACCATCAAAGCATGAAGACGTGCCAGGGGAATCCATGGACCACACGTCTTTTATATCTGAGTGGTCGGACTATATTATCTGATTTTGATGAAATAATGGGGATTACATATCAGCCTTTGTATGATGTTAAAGTTAGCCGGAAGAATCTTGCTATAGCTGCGGTTTATGTGCTCCATTTGCTGGCAGGAGTGATAGTATTTTCCCAAAATTGAATATCTTGAGATGCTTGTAGTCTTGTACTTGAGCAAATATGTATTGCCTGTTTATGTTGGTGCTGCTTCAGTGCTTCTACCCCAAAATAACTTTGTACCTGTCGTTTGTTCATTGCTTACGTAAAGCTGGTATGTAAGATAATTTGAAGGAACAAATGGCCTGCATGTGTCTTTTAAAAGATCCTTGCCTATTAGGTGGTGGAGAGAATAATGGTAATTTCTTATATGAAATTATTACTGTCATTTGATTTATTTTAAGCATTTGCAGATCAGCAACTTCTGATAAAAATTGAGAGTGCAACATAGAAGGAAGCAACTTTCAGTTTAGTTTACAAGAAAAATACTGGTTAGTCTGTTTTCCATCTTTACAGTTGAAGTATTCATTTTTTTTGTTAGCTTTAAATTTTGTTAATTTGCTATATATTATTTAATTATATTTAGTCCTCCTTTAAGACGGAAAGAAAAGTTGGCCATTATTTTTAAAATAAAATCTGAAAATTTGGCTACTATTTTGAAAATCGGTGTAAAGTTCATACTTATATAATAAATATAACAACTTTTTAAGAAAAAATAGAATTAATAAAATTTAAATCAAGGTACCAAAACAGTCTCTTCAATTATGAATTGGTTTGATTTTAAAAAATCGAGAAAACTGTTTATACTAGTTTGATTAAAATTACAATGATCTGGAACAAAACAATAAGTGAACACCCAAAATTTTAGGATTACAAATTTTAACGATTTTAATAAATTTTGACAATGTAAAACACCCTCTTCTTACAATTTATAGATTATTGGTTCTCAATTTTCAGTTCAACGTGGATTAGTTGTTCTCTCGTTTAAACTGCGACGCTGTGCAGCCGAAAAGTTACTCGTATGATGCAGGTTTTGAAAATGGCTTGTCAATATTTTATCGTAAATAAGAACACAATATTCTTGTTGTCTTTACAAGTTCAACTGATAAGTCTTGTAAAGACAGTTGCTTGCCACCTTTGACATCAAGTAAAAGACAATATATAGATGAAACTTCCAACTCATATTTGCCAATACCCCATACTTCTATCTTTAAAAAGAATCATGACAGTTCACCGTCCATGATATCATATTGCATACAGAGAAAGGGCATGCATGTACATACACAATTATAGCATATAATTCAATAGTTCGAGATAAAGGTCAACTGCATCACAGGGCTATTGTGCATTATTAATCTCTCGTCAACATCATAAATAAATGTCTTATTAGGATTTTACAGACAGTTCTTTGACATATTTACCATCGACTACGAACGAATGAAACCCGATACCCCTTTCTATGTCCGTTTAAAAGAATGTCCCCCCCCCCCTCTTTATCTACAACCGTATCTACCCTTTGAGACCAATCCAACAAATGAAAATGATTAAGGAATGAAGGCGATATATATATGTACCAAAAAAATTAAGAGCTTTAGATGGGGGAATAAATACTGAATGCATATTATCTGTCTGCACTGTGGGCAGATACCCTGGTCTTGATAGGTTTCAGCTTCAAGCCCATGCTTTCGGGAGAGAGGAGCTCTGGAGCAATGCATGATGGGCTTAGGGGGCTCCGGGGACTGCCACTGAGTTGGTACGGCCTGTACAGGCCGTACCCCATAAGAAAATACTCCATAGGTATCAACATTGCATGTGGTTGCTCTTCTGTCACCATTGAGCCACAGGCCTGTACCTGCATAAAACAGTTCTGAAGCGGTAAGAATTAACACATTTAATCAATTATCTCATCAAGTTTGTGAGTTACAATGATCACAAATTTTCTTAAATTTATAATCTACTATAGTATTATTTTCATATCAAAGGTACTTGACAAATAATGCGAAAATACCTTATAAACAGTAGTGGACATGAATAATCACATACCTCAACTAACGCACTGTATCTTCTATCCAGCTTTGCAGTCATATGGACAGCTTCCGAATGGAAAGGAGAGCTGTCCCCCACAAAAATAAGAGTCCGACATCTTAGCCTCTTTAATCCTTCAGTAATGTCAGGTCTCCTGCTCATTAACAAAATGAAGGTTTAACTTTTAGCAAAGGAAGAAATATGATTACAGAAGCAAGGATCCTTCTCCCTCCAAAGAGTAATGCAAAAGGGAGATTCCAACTTAAATAATATCTACCTATCAATTGCTTGAAGATACCGCAACACGTTTCCACTCTGCCTCTCATCCAGCAACTGAGTACAAAGATAAACAGAAGGAAATTATGTAAGTAACTAAAAGAAAAAACTTCTAAAAATTTAGAATGAGAAAAGTAATAAAGTTCATAATGAAAAGAGTGGAAAGAGTCAAGCACTAACTCTTCTGCATGCTTGAACTATATCTGACTCTGGTACTTCCGCATTACCACGAAGTTCCTGACAGTAATAAGGACATGTCAATTTAATCTTTCACGAATGAACAGATCAAAATACACAAGAAATTAGAAATCTTTGCTCAAGTAGTAGATTACTTTGCAGAAGTATCGGTAGAGCAGACACTCCTTTAACAAATGAGACATTCCATAGAAATATAGAAGATTCGACATCACCTACATGCACAAAAGTAAGTTCAAGTACTAAGATAATTTAGTAACCTAATTTTTAGAGAAGGAAATGCGACTTGATACCTTGTTACATAACCATTCTGTCCAAGAAGGTGTCTTACATAGGGGGGAAACAAGTATCAAACCAAGAACCCGCTCCCTGTACTTTATCTGTAATTTTTAACCTTGAACTAGTCAATAAGAGTTCATGTATGGGAAGGATAAATAAAGAAGGAAATGGGTGATTACAACTACAGAGACATACAGCAAATAGGGTGAGGACATAAGCTCCTGCCATTGCCCCCATGCACATTACTGCACCAAGCCTGAACAATATGAGATACAGCAAATCAGTTCCACCAAGAAAAACATATGAATATGAACTACACATACATACTTTAGCAATATTAATGTATCTGTTATTTACCTAAAATAATTTAGCACCTCAAGGATCTGATCTGCTAAATCATCAACACAAGGAACAGGATCATCTGGACATATTGCTGCAGCTCCCAACTGCAAGAACTCTTGTAAAAGCGCACATAAAATGTAAATAATAGCATTCAGTAGTAAGGAAGAAGAAAATAACTAGAACAAGGTAGAAGAGGTAATGAGTAAAAAGAATTTCAGAAGCAAGCAATTTGCAGACCTCATGCCCTGGAGGACTGATATGGTAGATGCAAAAATTGTGAAGCAACAGAGAAGCTGCTTCCGGACAAAAGAATAATCCTTGGAAACACGACATATCTGCATAAATTTATGCAATTAAAGCAAAAACTTCATCAGATGACAACAAATGTAATTTACATAATATAGGGGGCAATAATAAAGGAAAACTGTCAAATCTGAAAAAGGAAATCACCACTTACGATTAAGAGCTATATCAGGATAGGTAAGCAAAGCAGGTTTATCCGGGTCCCCATACACAATAACAGACACAGAACCGCGGCCAGTTCGTATATTATGTTCCTGGATAATGAACATTTCAAAACCTTCTATCAGGAAATATGAAAAGAATACAATTTGAATTTTCAATTTAATAACTCGTATATTAGGATATTCCAAATGAAAACTGTATTAGTCCAAAAAAACACTTGCTGAGCCTAACAATCATTTGCTTTGTAAAATGCCAAAACGGAAGGAAAAAAATGGCAATTAATGACAAATTTGAACTCCTGAAAGAAACATGAAATTTAGGCTTTTCCCTTTTAGAGGAAGCTTACTCCAAGTAAGAACATATTACTAACTTGTAGCAAGTGATTAGGTCAAAGGCATCTCTACACGGTGATAAGTAGTATTCAAGTTTCCAACATTACAATCATTATATTCTTAACAAGTTAGTTTCACTTTAACAATAAAGATTATCGTCCAATTACTAAAATGAAAACGATTGCTGACCAAATAAAACTATTGATGGCATCTTCAACCATAAAGGAAGGAACAAGTAAATGACATGTACAACATAGGTGACTTCATGACTTCATATATCACCAACAAACATAAAAAGTTACCGAACGAGGAAAAAAGAACAGACACAATCAATTTCGTAAAACACTAAAAAGAAATTTAAAGCTCTATTCTCAACAAATAGATCATGAACTGCTGTATGTTTGAGTATTATTAACAAAAAATAATTAGCTGCAATTCTAGCAATAACTTACCAAGATTATGTCGAAACAAGGTCAATTGCATTAATCACATAGCTTAAGCTTCGAAAAAGTTGTTAAACTAAAAGATTCTCTCCAAAGCTAATTAACAAGAAGCATACATACATACAGCTGTAATAACAACAACAATCAAAACAGATACAATCACCAGATCTACAAACTAAAATCACAACATCAAAAACATTCTCACCACAATCAACACAACATAGTACAAACATCCAAAATGCACACACATTCACATAAACATAATAATACACGCGTACATATTTTAATTATTCTATCCCGGCCCAAATATACGAAAAAAATGTAACGTTATTATCACCTTTCCGCCAAGATAGATAGTTTCCATATCAACAGAAACGGAATCGCTGGTCTCCTTCATGGCCGTCGGCTCTTCGTGTCGGAATGCAGCCGAAGCCTTTCTCTCTCTAGATTTTTCTCCTCCTTTTCTCTCTCTCTAGATTTTTATTTTTTTTTCTATCTCTCTACCTAATAATAAGGCTTAGAGTTTCAATGGCTTATATACCAAGCGATGCTTTCTCTCTCTTTTTATTTATTTTTCTCTCTCTAGATTTTATAACTTTTCTCTGTCTAGAATATATATGTATATAAATGTATGTAAGTATAGACAGCTGTATTTGAAACTCCACCGACGATTTTGTTGTCCTTAAACAACGGCGTGCGGCTCTCAAACACTACAACAGCTTATACAAGTACAAATTGTATGTATGTATATATATGTACGAGGGGAGTTACTGTCTTAACAAACTTTTGAATTTTCTAATCTATCTTTATCTTTATTATCTTTTATTGTAGTACTGTTTTTTTAAATAAAAAATCAATTCATTAAACAAAAATCATCGACATCTATAAATATAATCGAAATTGAACACGCTTAATGATATCGTTGTTGAATCATGTTTTCTATGCAATTGATCATATATGTAATCCCATATTAGCCTTCATCCGTGAATCAAATCTATAAAAATCACGTCGATTTATAAAATCGGTCATGAAAAATACCAAAACACAACAAAATAAAAACCAAACTCTTATAAGAAGAGATTAAAAATTCAAATAAATTGGGAACTTATCGAAGAAAAACAAGATTTTAAACAAGAAAAATAAATGAATTGGGGTTTTTCCCGATGAAAATTCATGAAAGCACTTTCAAAATTTTTTGTTGTAGACTAGGATTTAGAAGAGGGAGAGACAAACTATAGTAACTTATAATATACAATTTTATTCTAGTACTATTTAATTAATGATTGATGTCATGTTCTAGTATTACGTAAAATTTTGTTAACTTTTATTTATAATATATTTTTCGGTTAAATTTATATATACTTTTACAAATCTTCTGGAATATTATAAAGAGAAAGAAATTATATATGTATTTTTTTAAATAAAAATTATCATTTAATATATGTCTTTTTCTTTCAATAATAAATTTAGGTGTAATTTTTCAAAATTATTCATACATTTATATTTACTATTTTTTAAAATTAAATTCATGTAAAACTCAATATATTCACATCTTTTAATATAATAAGTAGAATATATATAAAAGAAAATTATTATTAAATATTTCTTTTAATTAAAGGAAATATTGTATATAATTTTATATTATAAAATTTTATTTTAATTAAAAAAAATCAATCTAAGTCACCAAAAAAAGTATACAATGCAGCCCCACGATAGGTATTAGTGCAGCATTGATTTTTATTCTCAATAAAGTTTGATATATATACAGATCTTAATTGATATACTCCAATTAATATTTGTCAAACAACGTTTAAGATATTGTGAGTCGACATAAATACATAATCGATGTCGACAATTCTGCGGCAGTTGATGAGATGATTTGAGAATTAATCGGATATCCCATATTTATATTAGTTAATATTTTTTATTAATTGAGATATTAATAAGAAATTATATAATAGGTTATTGTAAATGGTTGTTTAAAATATGTTATATTATTAAAAATATATATAATACTATAAGTTGATGCTTCAAATATTTTAGGTTTTAATAATATAATTTATTAATATTTAAATTTAATATTTTAGTTTATATTATAATTTAAAATTGAATGTATATTAAATTTTTTTCATTATTAGTTTTTTATTTAAAAAATATAACAATACAAAAAGTGAATTCATAATTAATTATTAGTAATTTCATTATTTATGTGTAAATTCATCCAACCTCTATACTCGTATAGGATATAATATAGGACATAATTAACTAATTTATTATATTTAAGGAGTAATTTTTACAGTTAAATATGTAAAAATCAAAACATCAGAATAAGAAATTAATTGATTTATCGAAAAATTTAAAAATATATTTAAGAAATATGAATGAACTTGACATGGTGACCATGATTGGTGACTGGTGAGTGGTAACCGACATATTACCTTATTTGACAGAGGTTGCCGTTCGTTTGTCACAGCTGCTGATATTATTACGACGTCGTTTTCTACTTGGTTTCTATCTCCTTTCTTATTCCCTTTTTTTCACTTGTTCATTGTTTTACCGGAGACAGCGCTGCGTGCTGGAGGTACCGGCAACAAGTTTCTGATTTGTTGTGCATTAGTTACGTATATTTCATAAAAATATTATTAAAAAACATTTTTCCAAATTTTATTATTTTTTAAATTTTTTTTATAAAAATGCAAATGAATTTTTTTTTTGTATATAAATCAAATGCAGTTTATTGATTTTTTTTTGAAATTTCTTCGATTATTTGAGAGGTCTAGTGATTACATTCAAATGCAAAATTTTAATTTTACAAAAAAATTAAAATTTTGTATTTTTATATAAAAATATAATAAAAAATATTGAAAAAGAAAGTATTTTTAAAAAAACCTCTATTTTTTATTGGTAAAAATATATTAACTTTAAACATTCATAAAAATTAAAATAATATTATAATTTAAAATAATGACTGAATAAAGAGAAGATATCAGCGGACATAAAAAGGGCTGTTGCTGTATTCACCAAAAATTTGTAGAACTTTTTTTCTGTTTGAAAATTAGAGAGATAAATAATTTTAATTTTTAAAATAGTTCAGTTGACAGAGCTATCCCTTGTTATTTCCAAGGTGTTGGGTTTGATTATTTCCTATATCATGTTAATGTTTAGTAGAAATTTTGAAAGGTTTTTAATATGTGACAGTATTTAATTTTTAATTTTGATAATAACAAATCAAAGTATTGTACAAAAACGGAAGAAAATAATTATTTAGTTAAATTTCTGATATTTGATTTCCAGTCTTGTGATGTTAGAATACTTTTTTCTTTAATAATGTATTTGTTAAACTAAAATCAAGCATAGTCGCAAGCCAAATCAATGTGTCACAAATCATATCCCTACCAACACAAAAAAAGTAAAAAGAAAAGGAGAAGTCACTTTTGTCTGGGAAATAGGTCATGTTTCGCCATCATTATTTTTCTGAAATAAATTCTTATTTTTTAAAAAAATAAGTACATATGTATTTTTTTTAAAAATAAATAACTTATTTTTTTATTTTAAAAATAATATTTAATTTTAAAATTCTAAAATAAATAATTATTTTTAAAATTAATATAAAAATATATAAAAAATATATATATAAAAAATAATTTATTTTAAATTTAAGAATTCCAAACGACCACGTGATATATTGACCAAGTGCGTAGCTGTCCATATTATGATGTGTACACCCTACCACTAGGTCCACTATCATTGGATGCTCTCTAAGATTTCCACGCGTCATTTTACTGTGTAATCGTATTGATTCATATTTACATTTTTTGACTGCTGTCCTTGGAAGCTAAACAAACACAAAGTTTAATAAATCCTCGTTTGTTATTGCTGTTGCAGACAGTTATAACAATTTTTTATTAAAAAGTTATATTTGTTAAATTATAAAAATTGCTGTGTGCAAAAATACATTTAGCTACTGTTAGCAAAAACATATCCACATGCTTTTGGAAAAAGCTGTTTTCAGCTTTTATAGAAAGTAGCTATCAGTTTTATCATCAAACCTTCCTAAAAACATTATTTTTATATATTATATCTCAAAATATGCATAAATAAAAAAAATTACCAAATAGTTATCTGATTTTCCTGACAGTACTTTTTCCAACCGCACTTTTTTTCACAGCACAACAATTTTCAACAGTACTATCAAACGGAGCAAAAATCAGATCCCGCGCCAGACAGCCAGGTATCTTATCTCCCCTCATGTTGTAATGAGACGATGAGATTTGAAGTGTTCGACAAAGAGATTAGGAGAAACTTGTGCTTAAAATATTTTTAATTTTTTACTGAGAATATTGGCTTTATAATAATTGACCTCGCCTAACAAATGGAAGGTATGTGCTCAATAATTTTATATACATCCATAACTATAGCTATATATTACAAGTACAGTGATGCGTTGATTCTTCAATGCGATATTCGAAATTTTTGGTTTGTAGCAAGACAATTAGCTAGTTTTATAATAATAATTAAGGGGTGGTTTGGTTCATGGAGTGATATAGAGTTGGAATGGTGGTACGAGGATCAAGTATTATCATTCCCGATATCACGTATTTGGTTGAATGGTGAAATGATTTTATTAATTTAATATATTTTTTGATAAATAAAAAAATATGTGTAATTAATACGAAAAATAAAGTACTATTATTTATTATTTTATTACATATTAAACAATATCATTATAAAATTTTTATTTTAAAAATTAACATGTAATTTTGTAAATAAAAATAAAAGTAGTAAAATTTTGATTTAATTACTCATACCCACCTCCCCTAAGGTACCAGAAACTCATATATCATCTCAGAGGTCCTTTGGTTCATGAGACGGTATGAATTTTGTATCATGAATCGAGTTAGGTATCAGGAATCGGGTTAGCCATGTTGTCTTAAATTTAAGAGTTATTTCTTGCTTACTTCCTGAACAAATTTTACACCATTCAATCATTCATATTCTACAAAGATGTAATTGAACAACAATAAACAAAATATAAAGACAAGGTTGCAGGCTTCCGTTCAAACAATTCAACAGCCTTTTATCCGTTACTATGAAATAGTTACATTTCTTACCCTGTTAAAATGTTAACAGAGAGAGTCCAGGGGTGAAACCCAATTTCTTTATTTTTGGTGCGCGAGAGCGAGAAAGACGGTAATAAATGTAAAATATTTGTAATCAATAATTATAATTTATAATTAACAAACAAAATAATTTTAATTTATAACTACACAAATATATAATTTCTTATTTTAAACTAAACTAGTTTTTATGAAAAAGAACCCATATAGTATTTGTATACACATATCAATCATCTCCACCCATTGCATTCACTAGATTATAAAATTCATACGAAATCGAATAAACGCAAATTTGAAACTTAATAAATTTGTGGTATTCTTGTTATTAAATAATCTGGGCATCGTAAATATATAATAGTAGTGCTTAAAAAAGTTTCGATTATATAAATATGAGTTATTAAATAACTCATAAACCTATATCTATGCATAGCCAGAACAGTCCCAGCAACAATGGTAATACCTTCATACGTAATTTGCCCATGCCAACATGAACGATAGCGAGATTTGTTATATTTTTTCGTTTATAATCTAATTGCGATTTATTTATTCAGTTTTAAAGCTTCAGATGTTCCATTGTCTTCTTTGAACACACATCCAGGTAATATCCAGCATCAGCATCAGCATCAGCATCAGCATCAGCATCAGCATCAGGGTGTTGATGACTGATGATACAAACAACGCAGTGAGCAACTCCTTTCTGTTATATAATGATTCAAGGTTCTTGTTTAGATTTTTTTTAAACATGCATTTCCTGTTATTTTGTTGCTGCTATTCAGTTTGTCGATTGCTGTCCTACTGGGTTCAAATGCGGAATTAACTATCAAGCTCCAACTGTTGTACCTGGTGGAGACTTGGCTAAGGTTCAGAGAGGTATGATATCTAATTCCACCAGTGTTACTGAAATGTTATCTAGGATTGATCATAAGTTCGATATGATGTATGTGAAGAGGGCGTTTGTGCACTGGTATGTTGGTGATGGAATGGTGATGGTATGTATGTGATGTTAATGTATCTGGTATGTTGTTTTTTGTCTTTTACGCTTTCGCATCCATTATTCTTCTTCATATAGTATCTCTTTCTGTTTACATGACTTTTTTTATTTATATATATATGAGTTGTACATTTATGTCTTTGTGGATTAATCTTTGATTTTTATCAGAAGCGAGATTGATGATGAGTTCAACAAAAAAACTCGAGCAAGTGTTAATATGGGTATGCGAATGCAAGACAAATTTTAATTATAAATATTGTCCTAAAAATTTCATTTCTCTTTCTATAATTTATCTCTTTCTTTACCGTATCAACTGTTTCAATTATTATATATCTTCCGTTTTGCGGCCTTTTGATGTTTTTATCAATTATATATACATTATGCGTGTATGGTGGACCTTCTTGGCTGATCAGGACACCTTGAAGAGAGTTTGGGATGATCTCTTAAGTTCTTGCGCAATTTATCATAGTATTGATTTGGGGCAGCATGCGGCAAACATACTTTTTGAATTTTCCCATGATATTGGATCATATCATGTTTTATTTTCAAACATATATTCATCTACAGGTAGGTGGAGGGGTGTTGCAAAATTTAGGCACAAAATGTATAAAAATGGTGTGAAGAATGTATATTGCTCAATTGAGTGTAGCGGCAAAGTTTGTATTCTTTATGTAGGAGATGGATGGCATCCACAAATGGCAAGAATACAACAAAATTTGAAGGAATTACATGTACATGGCGGCTGGCATCTCTGAACCCACTTAATATCACAGTTTAGGTTAGTACTTAACCCACTCTGTTTATAATATGTCTCCTACTGTCTATGAAGATCTATTAATCATCGATATTTTACTTTTTACTTCTGTACATGAAAATGCATTTTGTGTTACAAAACCAGCACTCTTATTTTATTTGCAAAGCCATTTAAAATAGAATAGCCTATTTTATTTAAGGTATTTTATCAATTCAGTTCGGAACCTCTCATTCTCTTAATGCAATTTCTTCGACATTACATTCGCTGTTATACTTCATGTACTTGACATATATAGGAGTTTTAGTGTTGATTTAGTACACCTCTTGCAATTTCTTTTAATACACCTCTTTCGTAATAAATTTGAATGCTTTGTAAAATCATGTGTTATGGGATGTGGAGTTCTGTTTAGTAATTTAGTGTTTTCTATTTTAATTTGCAGCTTCCAGGATGGGATAGGATGTGGAGTTCTGTTTAGTAATGTATGTGGAGTTATGGGATGGGATAATCCAGCACAGGTCTTCTGGCTTTAATGTTAAAACAACCTCATGCTAAATTGGAAGAGCTGAAATAATTGAGAAGATGCTAAATGAACATTGGGTCCTATACATAACGGGGATCAGAAACCTCTAGAAAATTCATAAAATGAGAATTATTTCAATGGAAAATATTTTAGGAAAGGCAACTTTGCACTGGTATTTTCTTTGTCTTACTAATACTATTAGTTTAAAGTTTGAGTTGGTAAATTTTTATGTATAAGTAGATGTGGTGTTGACTTCTAGATTCCATTTTTAAAGAACCAGCGTTTCTTAAAGTTGTTTCCTTGCCATCAACATATTGCGTCTGGCCAAGTATTGGCATGTCCAAACAAGCCATTAGGTCACTCAAAGGTTCCATGACTTAAGTTCTTTTTGCAGAAGAAAAAACTCTGCATTACTTGAGGCTTCTCCCCAACCCCAAGAAAAAGAGTTGGTCGGCACTTTTTCAGCAGCTAATCTTTAGGCTCCTTGGCTCCGCAAACGGGTTGCAGCAGCAGACTTGCAAGATGTGGGTTATATAGCTCTACAAGCAGATAATTTGCGTTGGATTTTGGATATTTTGATTGATAGACAGATTTCTGAGGATTTTTTGAAGACGTGAGCAGCACAGTCTGATTTAGATGATGTACATTCGTGGGCAGCACAGTCTGATTTAGATGATGTACATTCGTGGGCAGCACAGTCTGATTTAGCTGATGTACATTCAAAGGTGCCTCATATTCATAGATATGAGATTAGCACAGTTACAGCTAGGTTGTTTGTTGAAATTGGTCCAGCTCTCCTAAATTCTAGAATCGATATACTTTGATATACATACTTAAGCATCAGATTAAACGCATCAAGGTTCAGAGTATTTCATTCATAAATGTTGCTAATTTTATTGTTGATAGTGTTAGCTCTATTATCTACTTGTTTGAAATGGTAATCTGTCTTGCAGGAATCGCATTAGGACGGGGCTTGAAAGTGCAAATTGTTTGACTATTGCAGTTGATGTAGATCATGCAGGAACTTATCTGCACACTTATACAGATATAAGATATGTAACGAATGTATAGAAATGCCTCTCTTTTAAAATGAACTGCTCAAGGATAACTATGTGGGTCAAAATTCTAAACTCAAGGTTTTTTTTTTTTTTTTGGTGGTGCAGTATATAATTTTTGATAAAATTAATTTTGAGTTAAGTTTAACATATTGTGATCACATTCAAGTCTTGAAAATTTGGAGTGCTATAGCTGCAACAACTCATGCATACGGTATGATGATAAAAGAGCAGTATAAGGTTCGAGACTTATAGCTCCAAGCCTGCAACAACTCATGCATACTCTATGATGATAAAAGAGTAGTATAAGGTCCAATGTTGACAACACGACGAATTTTATCAACCATGGATTCAAATATTGAATGGACTTTCTTGAGTTGCTTAACTATTTTTTCCAACCATGACAATTATTGATACCAGGGTCGAGTTGAATGTACTAAAGAGCTGAGTTGGATGTACCAGATTAAGCTGCTCTTACAGTTGTATTATCAAAATACAACTCTGAGCTAATGTCTTTCTATGATAACAATATTCACCTAGAACTATTATTTTTTCATTCATCTTGGTATAGGAGTAATTAAAATAAATGGCGGATAAATTATAATCTCTGGATCATTTTTATTTAAAATAATTGAAATTGAAATTTTAGGAGTAATGAATATATAAATGCTTAAATGTAATTTAAACTCTGTGTTATTAACAATATACAATTCAAACCCTCTTTTAATATATTTAGTAAATTTAACCCTACGTTTTTTAACTATTTACAATTGAAACCTTTTTTAAAATAATTAGTAAATTTAACCCTATGTTTTTGAACTATGTACAATTGAAACCTTTTTTAAAAATAAATAGTAAATTTAACCCTACGTTTTAAAATATTTAGTAAATTTAACCTTGATTTTTTAATTTCGGAATAAAATAAATCTTACAACAAAATTTTGAATAAATATTCGTCAAATGCACTATTGATAATTTTTTTTGTATAGATATTATCTAAGCATAATAGATATTTACAATTATTAGGATTTTTTCTTATAAAATGGATATTTAGATGTTCTTTTCTATATTAATATATCTATATGTATAATATATTATATATGTTTAATAAAATTTTAATATGTGTTTATATTATTCCATCTTGTCAGCACACTTCCCGCTCAATATATTCATGAATGTTCATCACCGAATTTAATTTATTTTCAAAAATACTCTTCGGTGAATATATTCTCGAAAATACTTTTTCGATATAAAATTTATTTTATTCCGAAATTAAAAAGTCAAGGTTAAATTTACTAAATATTTTAAAACGTAGGGTTAAATTTACTATTTATTTTAAAAAGGTTTCAATTGTACATAATTAAAAAATATAGGGTTAAATTTACTAATGATTTTAAAATTTTAGTAATTATTGTAAAAAGGTTTCAATTGTAAATAGTTAAAAAACGTAGGGTTAAATTTACTAAATATATTAAAAGAGGGTTTGAATTGTATATTGTTAATAACACAGGGTTTAAATTGTAAATAAGCCATATATAAAATACATAAATATAGAATTAAAATTAAAATTTTAATTAGGATATAACTCTCTTTTAATGAATGAAGATAAACAGGTTACTTAGTGATAAAAGGTGTGCACATATCAGCTTTCATTAGGAAAATCAATTAAAATATTCTTAAACTATATGACTTTTTGAGTTTAAATCATTAATTTTTTTTTTGTAATTGAGTTCTTAAACTATATAATTTTTGGATTTAAGTTCTTAAACTATTTTTTTCATAATTAAGTCCTTACACTATATATATTTTAAGGTTTAAGTCCTTAAATAAATTAATTTCTTAATTTACTAATGTGACCTAATTAAATTAAAATAACAAATGTTGTGTTAGGTGTAATTGAGTCATTAATTTTAAACTAATAATAATATATATTATTTAAAAATTTGAAATGGATTATTATAATAAATATATGAATTTCAACAACAAAAATTAGTAAATGTAATAATATAAATGATTTGTTTTCTCGGAGCTGATTAAAACAATAAATTTTAATAATAAGAACTAACTAATATAAATTTGTATATATGCCAATTAATATATATAACTTAATTATATTTTATTATTATCTACATGTTCAATATAGTTTAAAAATTAATTTTTAATTTTAAATATTTATGTTAAAATAGCAAATGTCCCATTAATAATTAAATTGATTTTTTTTTGAAAAATTTAGACAAAAGAATCTAATTTCAAAACAAAATTTAGTTTAAAAATTCAATTAAGAAATTATTTCATTTAAGGAATTAAATCAAAAAAATTATATATCTTAAAGACTCAATTAAGAAAAAAAAATAGTTTTAAGGACTTAAATTCAAAAATTATATAATTTAAGGACTCAGTTGCGAATAAAAATAGTTTAAGAACTTAAACTAAAAAATTCATATAGTTTAGATTCTTATGAAACTATGTTTATTTAAGTCTTTTTTCGTTGAAGTCTTGATAAATCTATTCCAATAAAATATTATTATTTTTGCTCTAATGAAAAATCAAACATTCTCATATCCATTTTTGTTGGACATGTTGAGCCATTGAGTATACTTCAAAATCATAATGTTGAAATCATAACGTTTCACTTTCTGGTTACTAATGGATGGTGATATTTATTTTTTTGTGTTCTAATGATATACATTTCATCAATATTTACTTACATAAGGCTTATGTGTTAACGTGCAGTCATTCATTCAAAATTTGTGTGTTTGGAGAAGAAGTAAAACACACAAGTGCATATTTGGAATAAATTTGAAAATGCATGTTATTGTTGTGATGGTGAGAGTTATGTGACATGTTTTCGTGATTATATCCTAATTTATTTTTATTTATTTTATTTTATATGAGTCATAATTAGAATAGCATTTTAAAATAACATATTTTCATTTGTTTTGTTTTTCTGACTAATGAACTTAATGCTACGAGATAAGAATAAGTTAATGAATTGAGTTTTCTTATATGTACATGGGAAGAATTTTGAAAGCGATAAGTTGATAAACTAATTTGCAGACTTTAGTTAGGGTATTCGATTTTGATGCTGGAAAGATGTTAATAACTACAAAGCAGTTGCAAGATATTATTGTTTTTTCTGTTTGGATGCTTTTCAGCTAATATTTTTAATATTTAATCGTTGAAGTTTAGTAGCTTAGGATTTTTAATTGGATTATTTGTTTAGTTTTATTAAGTTTTTCATGGCAAATTTTTGTTTGTGATGATTTTGAATTTTATATTTCAAACAATATTATGTTAGTAATTGTGATATGAATCAAACGATCATGCACTTGTGTGTTTTACTTGTTTGTACAATTGTTTACACGGGCAAAGTATGTACATGACTGAAAAAGACTGTTTGGATGTTTACTTGTGTGTTTTACTAGTTAAAATATAAGGTTACTTGTTTGTACAATTGCGTATGAATCAACGATACTATGAACATTAACATATCTTTTTATAATCCGTATACATTAGTACTCCGTATTATTTTTAAACATTAACATATCTTTTTATAATCAGAATAAGATTTTGAACCATCAATTTTAAATAAAAAAGAAGTGTACATGAAAAAGAAACTTATAAACAAATAACTTTTTTTACCAAACCTAAACAAAAAAGGAAAGAAAAAAGTATTTATAAATACCGAAACAGATTAAAATAGGAAAATAGCTCTGTCCACCCTCAAAACAAAAACCCTATTTTTTTTCTCCCATTAATCCATATATACATACAATCATACATACATATATCACATAAGTAATACAGTTGTTTCTCAGATTTTACATATACCCGTATAGTGTTCATATACGGTTATTATTACTGATTAAGAGTTAAGAGCATATGTGAGTGAAAAAGATGAGGATTAGAGAGGGGAGAGCAAGGAGGAAGCTTTTGGTTGATGATCAAGTTGAAGTAAGAAGCAATGAAGATGGGTTTCTTGGTTCTTGGCATTCTGGTACTGTGATTTCTTTCGAAAAGGGCTTTCGATTAGTTCAATATCATCATATTTTAGCCGATAATTATGGTATTGATAATGATAATGTTAATGTTGGTGGTGATGATGATATTGGTGAAAAGTTTGTTGAATTGGTTAAAGTTTCTGACTTTATTGATGGGGTTGCTGGCAGTAATGGTGGGTTGGGGTTGGATTATCGCGGGTTGATACATCCTTGTCCACCGGTGATTGAGGTTAATGTGAGTGATTTGAAGTATGGGGAATGTGTTGATGTGTATTATAGGGATGCGTGGTGGGAAGGTGTGATTTTTGATAGGGGTGAGGGGTGTAAGGAGAGGAAGGTGTTTTTTCCGGATATGGGTGATGAGTTGAAGGTTAGTGATGTTGGGGGGTTGAGGGTTAGTCAAGATTGGGATGAATGTAGTGGGGTTTGGAAGGTGCGTGGGAAGTGGTTGTTTCTTGAGTTGGTTGATGAGTTTGAGAAAGAGTGTTGGCCGTTGCTTGTTTCAGTTAAGCAGATTTGGTATGATGTTAGGGTGAAAAAGGGGTTTGATGAGAATGTGAAAGAATGGACTTGTAGGAGTGATGTGTGGAGAGCAGTGTTGTTTGAGGTGGTTATGGATAATCTTAAGATTACCATGGGGGAATTTTTGAAGACGATGGAGGTTTCAGAGCAGAAGGAATTAGAGGAAAGCTATCAGTTTTTGGAACTTAATGGACCTTATTTGTACGCTTTAATGAAGAGTACAGGTTTTGATGAGAGCCAGGATGGAGTTGTATCAGTTGTGGATAGTGGTGGATTTGATACCTTACCATTATGTAGCTCAGTCAAGCCCATGTTTGAAGCGCCATGTGTGAGTCCTCCAAAACTGGTAGTTGTAGCTTTTGATAATGATGATAAGTTATCTGTGAAAGAACCTTGCAAGAGTAGTTGTGAAGTGTCCAAGAAAAATAAGAATCATGTGTGGGTTTGTGGCGACATTGTTCCTGAGTATTGTGCTAATGCAATCGAGGATTATTTGAAAGTTTACTACAAAACGTCCAAGACTAGGCAAAGTCGTCATGTTGTTGAAGTGAACCTCCGGAGACACCTCGTATTTTTGGGCTGGAAAGCTGAATATTATATTCAAGACAAAGGTTTTCTAAGATGGCGTTACACTCAACCCGATGGCACTAAGAAGTGCTTCAATTCACTTGTAACTGTATGCGAGCATTTTAAAAAATCTGATTGTGCAAAAGTTTCTGTTTGTCTTCAAGATGAACAAAATAGATTGTTTGATATAGCTGATCTCTCAGTTTTAAGTCCATTATATGAGCAGTCTCAAGGATGCAATAATGAACATGATTATGATAGTGGTATGATTGAACCTGAGTATTGTCCTCAAGCTGTAATCGATTATTATTCACGTGACATCAAGGAAAATGTGTACCCCAAAGATCATGACAAGCTTAAGGATATGCAACTGAAAGCAAAGAAACACCTTTCTGCTGTTGGGTGGAAAATATATTACATTTACGAAAACAATATGCGTTCAAAAGAATTGAGGTACAGTTCACCATGTGGAAAGTTGTATGTCTCACTTCGATCAGCTTGCAAGGGCTTTCTAGATGAAAAAAGAAATGTTGTGAAGCTAGCAGAAGCACAATTGGTTGGTGAGGGTGTATGTTCTCCTATAGAAACTAAGGAGTCTCAAGTGAAACATGAAAAGAAAAGAAAGAGGAGTGTTCTTTATCATGGTTTTCGCTCTCAATCAACGAAATCTTCAAAGAAGAAAAATATTTCAATGGAAGTTCAAACTAGGGACAAGTGCTGTGTGTCAGGTTCAAGAAAAAGAGCCCATGTAATGGTGGTACCATCTTCCTATCCCATAAATCCTCGTACTGTTTTGTCTTGGTTAATAGACAAAAATGTGATTTTTTCGAAGCAGAAAGTGCAATATAAAAAAGATGGCAAGGAAATGGCACGAGGTACAATAACTCGTGATGGGATGATCAAGTGCGATTGCTGCGAAGGAATCTTTGGTGTAAGTAACTTTGAAGTTCATGCTATAGGTACTCGCTATCAACCTTCACTCAATATATGTGTGCTGGATGCCATGCGTGGCAAGTCTCTACTCGGCAAGTCTCCACAGGGCAAGTCTCTACATGAGTACCAGCTGAAACTAAGACGGGATATTATTGCTAGAGCCACTGAAAAGGTGAAGGGTAAAAAGAAGTATCAGAACAAGGGTGACCATAGATGCTCACTTTGTCACTCTTGGGGTACATTAATTTGTTGTGATGGATGTCCATCTGCATTCCATCCATGCTGCCTTGGATTGAATGAGGTTCCAAGTGGTAACTGGTACTGCCCATCATGTTGCTGCAAAATCTGTGGCAAAATCTGTGGCGTAAACAATGGTTACATTGAAGTTTCTAAAGAAGATAGTGTAATCAAGTGCTGTCACCAGTGTAAGCTTCGATATCATATCGGTTGCCTAAGAATGAAAGATCCTATGCCAACGAGTCATTCCAAAGGATATTGGTTTTGCAGTAAAAAATGTGAAAATATTTCATTTCAACTGGAAAATCATCTGGGTAAGCCAATTCTAGTTGGGACAGACAATTTAACATGGACTTTAGTGAAGTATGTGGATCCTGATGAATGTGATCATGATCCATCTACTATTGCAGATATGATAGATAATTATTGCAAACTCAATGTTGCTCTTGGTGTCATGCATGAGTGTTTTGAGCCCATGAAGGAACCTCGGACCAAAAGTGATCTTGTTGAAGATGTTATATTTAGCAGATGGTCAGAGTTGAAGCGCCTGAACTTTTCTGGGTTCTACACTGTGCTTTTGGAGAAAAATGATGAACTAATTTCTGTGGCTACGGTAAGAATTTATGGAGATAAGGTGGCAGAAATACCTCTTGTTGCTACACGGTGTGTATATCGAAGACGAGGAATGTGTCGCATTTTGATGAATGAGCTTGAAAAGGTACTCACTGAAGTAGGAGTGGAGAGGCTTGTTTTGCCTGCCGCTTCAAGTGTACTGAACACATGGACATCTTCATTTGGGTTTTCTAGGATGCCGCAATCTGAGAGATTGAAACTATTGGATTACACTTTCTTAGATTTCGAGGGCACTACAACGTGTCACAAAATCTTGAAGACGGCCTGCATAGAATCAAGTCCACCAAGAAGTATAACTGACCGTAAAGAAGATGGGAAACGTGGCAATGGTGAAATCTTATACTATAAGAGGCGAAAGATGTCAAAGCCTGGAGGAGCTAAGGTCAGTGTGTGCTAGGCATTTTTCTTTGGATTTTTTACTGGTGCTGAGCCAAATTTTTTGTAAAAAAAGGTGGTGCATATATTGAAAAGTAGTTTGTAAAAGGAAATCTAATTTACCTTCTTCTAACCTTATAAATATGATGATTTCAGTTTTCATGGCTTGATTGTTTCTTTTTAAATCCATAGTCTGGTGAGTACTTGCAAAGATATTGCCATGCATATACTGTTTATATGTGGACCTAGTACTCGATGTTTCTCTATACTTGAAATTTTGAACAATCTCATTTTTTTTTGAAAGGTAGGCAGTCTCATTATTAGATGGCTGCATATATAAAAATCAATATTGCTAGCATTATTGATGTGAAATTTCTAGTGTTTGATTATAAAAATCATCTTGCTCTACATGTTATTTGCGACCTTTGTTACCTTGGTAGAAACAGCTGTTTATCCAGGCTCAGTAAAATTTTGAGGAAATACTATTAGGGAGCAGTGCATGATGCAGAGCGCAGATAGTCTAGAGGACTTCGATTAAACTACAGAGTTGCCTTTGGCACAGGTGTGCTTTAAATAATTTATGTATTAACACTATGATCACTGTGATAGAGAAACTGTTTTCTGGACTGCGCCCATTTGGCTTATCTTATAAGTATCTTATAAGTTGAAAAATGTATGTATTTTCCATCTTATAAGTAACTTATATGAAAGCACAATTAGCATGTATGCGCTTAAATATCAGCACTTACAAATTATAGTTTCTTCAATCTGATTTCAGGGAGCCTATTGCAGCATAAGGTACAGTTTGTTTGAATTAATCAGGAGGACAGTGCGGAGGTAAACATTTCTTTGTTAGATCTACTATTTCTAACTTCGTATTTCGTATCTTTTGCTGTTATTAAGAAAAATCCTTGTGTTAAAATATGTCATTGGAATATTAGGAAACTGCAATGTCTAATGCTTGGTATGAAGTATTATCAGTTTTCCACTTGATGGCAGCATTATCATTCTTGCAAGCTAACTTACTGCTTCTTCCCAGAGTGTCCAGTGATGGTTTTTAGCCGAAGGTATCAAAAGGTGGGTACTAAGAACATTTCCAACAGATCCCTTATATTGCTCCCTTACCTAAAATTTAAGAAAATTTGGGAAAGATGGAGTTCCAACAGTGTGCTAGTAGCTCCTTAAAAAGTTAGCATCCAACTCTCATTCTTAACTTTAAGTGATGGCTAGCCTTTCCTTATCTTCTTTTATCAATTAAATATTCATTTCTCTTCTTTTCTCTTTCTTTTTCCTTTCCCTCCTTTACAAAACATAAGTGGAATTTGAATTTATTATTATAATAATAATAAGGAACAACAAATAAGGAATGTTGTTGGTGTTGTCATACAATGTAATGTCTTAAATTACTAGGATTCAATTTAATAATATTATTTTTAAGTAATCCACTAAGAGGCTGTTGGAGTTGCTCTAACTACAAGCTTTCTGCACTTCATAGATGCAGACATGCAAGGTTTTGTAGTGGAGTATGTTTAAGAGATTAAATTGTGCGAAGCAAGTGCATTGTGACATCTGTTTGTGCTCCCAAAAATCTGTGTATCTTTCTATATCCATAGCCACATTCTACAACACCTTCATAGGCGTATAGCATTTGGCTTTGGAGCTACAGAGTGTGAACGTTGTACTTCAATTTATGTGCTTGTCTCTTGTTGCCCTGTGCGAGGATATCTGAGTTTATACCATTTAGAAGAACTCTCTGGTGTTTTATGTTACAAAACCAAAATGTTTTCTAATGTTGTGGTGTTTTATATATACTGAATTGCTTAGACCAGCAAATAGGAGAAAGCAATGAACGTGTTTACTTATTCATACTTTCGGTAAGTCATGACATTGGACTTTGGTACATATCTAGTTTCGGATAGTTTCTATGTAGACTTAAGCAAGGGTTTATCTAGAATTTGTGTGAGAATTTTTTGTTTACGCGGTAAAACTGTGATTGCTATGCATGCAATAGTTTGTGATAAAATTTCTATGAACGTCAAACTTCAAAACACTAAAGCTCATGCTGTTAAAATGGTATATACTACACTATGCAATTGCAGATTAAAAGACTACTGTTGAACCTCATTCAAATAAATATTATTATTTATATTTATATCCGAAAGGACAATAATATATGCTCCTGACCTCCAAGAAATTATTTATATTTATATCCGAAAGTTGCATGTCTGAACATGGATCTAAGGTAGCATAAATTTTTAATGTATATTCTAATAACTCATCTTGGTCTGCAAATAACTTATGGTTTCTTCTAGTTAGATATATGCTCCTGACCTCCAAGAAATCAGGTGGAAGTTACATGTCTGAACATGGATCTAAGGAAGCCTAAGTTGTATATGTATATTCTAGTAATTCGTCTTGGTCTGCAGATAACTTGTGGTTTCTTTTAGTTAATTGTAATAAATATTGTAGTCTTTCACGTGTCTGTATAGAAGAACCTATTAAGTATTCCGTTTTTTTGCTCACTCTTAGTGTCTAGTTTTCTCCACAATTATAGTCCGTGTGTTTGAAGGTTTTATTTGCCTCAAATTTAGAGAATAGAAAATCTTTCATGGACATCTTTTTGAAGGCAGCTGGGTACCTTGATTGTGCAGTTTGATGCATTCTTCCACAATTGCCTCGTGAACTCAGTTTAATTAATACAGGCTGATACGTTGCAAATTGCAAGGATGCTCTTGTCTTACAATTTTTCATTTCAGGAGAGATCTCCCAGTTGATTTAGCTAAAGGAGTCCTGCGTGCTCTCTGTCTTCAAGCACTGGGGAAGGTATTATATATTTTTTCACTTGCACATAATGCTAGGTGAAAACAGAATGCTGGTGGTCTGAAACTCTGAATACTGTGGAAGTGGAAGCAGAAACGTGGATTATATATGATATATTTTTCATTTTTCTGGTTAACTCTTAAAGAATCGGATACAAACACTTGGAAGGACCTTCTGGTTTATAATAGAAATAGTAGCACATGAAGTTCTTCCATTATGCTACTCTTTTATGTTAATTACCTTCCTCAAATCCGGAGGACTTCATTACCTTGATGGCTAACACGGATTTAGATTCCAATCGATTCCTGATGGCATCCCTCTATCTGATCCTGGCCCAATTCAAGAACCCCACCAACCCCCACTTTTCTAAGGTTCATGCCGATCTTGAATAGCTTGTTACCGCTATTTCAATACCTCACAAAACTCAATTTTCGGACCCCTCCAGTAACTTCCATGCTCTCAGATGGTTTGGTGCCCTTCAGAGCTGATGCTGCACATTCACTATGATCCTTGAAAAAGGTCTTGTACCATTCGATGGAAGATATTATATTTATTTATACTAATAACATAATCATTTTTAATTTCTTCTATGTTGATATATTAAAATTATATCAATATTGTAATTTTCTAAGAAGTATTTAAAATTAAAAAAAAAACTTTACTTCAAAACTTTAATCTATTTTTTTCTTTTGTGAATCCCCCGGTCCAACTAGACCATACCCTGAAGGGTTTGATCTGTGGTTAGACAAAGATCTTTTGTTGACACATTCAGGCAGTCCACTATCTCTCTTCCATATCTTGCCAACACAAGTTACACAACTATGTGAGCGCAATCTCATATATTAAATAAGTAGGAGGTTAATCAAAACTAGAGATGGTAATGGTTTCGAAATGGTGTCCTCCTTTGTCTAATCATCATAACAGGGTATTTTTTTGTGCTTCTTCACCGTTGTCTTAATTTTTTTGCACGGGGGACTGTAAATGCCCTATGACTATGTACGAGAAACCATTAGGCCTATAGCATCTTTTGTCAACTGCGCTTCTCTAGTCTGGTTAGCCATTAGCCATTAGCATGACATTATAAACTCAGAGAGACAGTAAACCAAGTGCAACAAGACTTATTCTTGACAGGCTTTGTCCTCTGTGTGAAATTGTTATGGGTTAAACCATAGCATTTGATGATTAGTTTATGAATATGGCAGTTATAGACTTATAGATTATATTTTCAGTTTTTAGTTGTTAGTTTGGTTTAAATTTCAACTTATTCCGCCAATGGTAACTAGTTGGCAATTAGAATTAGTGTGTGTAGCAGTTAGTGTGACTTGGGATATATACATCTCAAGAGTATGTGTAAAAGAGAAGTTTTTTTATGAACATATCTACAATTTTTCTTCCAACTCAATTTCTTATTTCTCATCTATTTTCTCTATAATACAATTCTTCTTCTGGAACATCCATATGAACTGTATTGAAACATTTCAGTTCATATCAATGGTATCAAAGCATTGATCCAGTTAAAATTTCATTCTTGTTTTAAATTATATCACAGTTAAGGTTTGTGTTCATAGACACAATTACAATTCATCGTAATTGATTCAAGGTCCTACAGATCAGTCCTGGCTCCTACTACCAGGAAATCAACATCTATGGAGGAACAAATGAAAAACTTGGAATGCAGAATGGAGAAGCAAATCGCAGAAAACAACCAAAAATTCACAGATCTGATAAATATGATGAAGGAGATGAAGGAAGCTAGCAATACAGATAGAGATCCGAACCAAAATTCACATGGGACTTCTAGTGCAGGTAATTTCACTAAACCTACTTTTGGATATGCGCCTAAGCTTGAATTCCCGAAGTTTGATGGAACAAATCCTCGATTGTGGATTAAAAAATGTTGCAAGTATTTTAGTTTATGTAAAATTTCTGAAGATCCGAAAGTGGATCTTGCATCTCTTAATATGATAGATAAAGCCGAGAATTGGATTTCTAGCTATTTGTCTATACGGAAAAATGTGGATTGGAGTGATTTTGTGATAGATCTAAATGCTAGATTTCAAGATAGCATTGCAACTAATGTTGTTGAGCAGATTAATAAGTTGCAGCAGGGTGAGTCATTGGAAAGTTATATTGATGAATTTGAACACCTTAGGTCCATCATGATTCAAACCAATTCTATATACCTCCAGTTAAGCCTTTTGTGAGAGCCTTTAAACCCGAATCTATGGCAGAGGCTGTGGAATTTGCTAGGTTACAAGAGGAGTCCCTGCTATGTGCCAATATGAAACCTAGTAAGCCAACTTATGTTGTTCAGAAGCCAACGTATACGCCAGCTTTAGTTAATTCAAAACCTCCGTTGTTGCCTACTCCATTAACAGGAATGGTAAACCCTCTACCAGCTAAGACAGTTCCGCAACCAGTGAAAAAGTTTAAGCACATACCTGCAGATGTAAGAGCGGAAAAAATAGCCAAGGGATTATGTTATTATTGTGACCAGCCTTATGCTAAGGGACATAAGTGTCATTTCAGAGAAATTCAACTTTTTACTGTAGAAATTGTTGGCAATGAGGTGGATACTGAAGAAAGTATCGGAAATTTGGAGGAATTCAGGAGGAAACTAATGAACCTTGCATATCAGTCGATGCTTTGACTGGAAATCAAAGTTTTCACACCATGAGAGTGAAAGGAGTGGTCCAAGGGCAGACTATACATATTTTGATAGATTCCGGGAGTACTCGTGATTTTTTAGATCTAACCTTAGCTGAGAAATTGGGGTGCAAAATAGAAAATATCAGTCCTCAAGCTATTACTATAGCAGATGGTAATCATTTGTCTTGTCAACATGTGTGTAAAAACTTTTCTTGGAAAATGCAAGACTCTGTATTCAACACCGATGTCATGTTAATTCCTCTTGGTAGTTGTGACATGGTTCTTGTATTCAATGGTTGAGCAAGTTAGGACCTATATGTTGGGACTTCAAGAAGCTATTGATGCAATTTAAGTTGGATGGAAAATCAGTGTTATTAAAAGGAGTGCCACAACAGAAATTGAGTTGGAAGAGAATTGTAGATTTGTTCATAAAAAAAACTTCCCTTTTACACGTATTCTTGAGATGTATATATCCCAAGTCGCACTAACTGCTACACACTAATTCTAACTGCCAACTAGTTACCATTGGCTGAATAAGTTGAAATTTAAACTAAACTAACAACTGAAAACTGTGAAAATATAATCTACAAGTCTATAACTGCTATATTCATAAACTAATCATCACTTTGATTTAACCCATAATAGAAATGCATAAAAAAATCTGCACTCTATCTCTTCTATGAATGCTCTTTACACCCCCTACTGGCCTACTGTCTACTTGAGTCCAACAACTTCACATTCAAGACTAAGCACCAAGTATAAAATTGCATAATAGGGAATGGAAACACACACAAGTATTACAACTTTAACTAAATAGCATGACAAAATCTCTCACATAAGAAACTATGCAATTATATCTCGTCAGCAAACTAGCCTACAATTTTGAAGTCCAAATAGAAAATTCCATACAAAATTCAAAATTTGATGATCATATCAAAATCGAAGTTATGATTGAAGTGTTCCGATAGGGAGAGGTCAGAGCTAAGAAATGCTAGCCTCTAATTGAGAAAATAAGCAGGTTATTTTTTATGGGAAGGCAACAGAGGCAAAATGTTGAGGGGGTTCAAAAGAATATTAGAATCACATGAGTTATATCGTTAATTCGCTACCAAGTTCAATAAGAATGTTAGATTTTTCACTTGTTCATTATTTTACCCAAGACAGTCTAATTTATTGTGCATTAGATGTGTATATTTTTTTATTGGTAACAATATAATAACTTTTAAACGTTCATAAAAATTTAAAATATATATTATAATTTAAAATAATAATGATAAGAATAATAGAATAAAAGACAAGTTATCAGCGGGCATATAACGGCTTGCTGTATTTATAAAAATTTTGTAGAACTTTTTTCTGTTTGAAAAATTAGAGAAATAAGTAATTTTAACTTTTAAGAGTTTAATTTATCTGTTAATTTTTGATCAAAATTTTGAAAAGCCTTTAAGATGTTTGACCATGTGAGTAGCTGTCCATATTATGTTATGTACACTCTACCACTATCATTGAATTTAAATTGATAAAATAGTGAAATAAAAAATTAAATCATGGATAAAATTATAAATAAATTATAGAGTAGATTGATTTGGAAAAAATATATTATTTTAATAAGTTATTATATTGAAAAATAAAGACAAATATTAAAAAATCTAAAATATTTATGTAATTAATAAAAAATTATCAAATTTAAATAAAAAGAAAATATCATGCACTTAAAATAAGTTCATCCTCAAACTGTTTTGTTTCTCTCGGTTAATAAACAAAAATGTTCAAGGAAATACTAACAGAATTGATGTCATATATATTGCACCATATCATAACTCAACAGTATTGTCTTCTAAGATAAATGTATGCCAACATAACAACATAACTTCAGCAAATTTATGTGAACTAATTGTAGCAGTCAGTACTTGAGATACTTAAAGGCTGCGCATGAGAATGCCTTCAAATGTAATCCCCGGTCCGAATGCTAAAGCAAGTCCCCATTCTTCTCCATCATCTCTTTTCAGCTCCTCTCGCATGTATTCGATCACATAAAAGATCGTATTGCTGCTAACATTCCCAAAATCCATCAATGCCTTTCTACTACATTCGAGTTTGCTACTTTGTAATCCAAGATTACTCTCTAATCGGTTAAGGATAGCCGGTCCACCAGGATGAACTGCCCAAAACAGATCATTGAAGTTCTTTAAGCCTTCTTTTGCCATGAGTTTTTTGCAAAACTCCTCAATGTTGTCCTCTATTTTTTGTGGAAGGTCTCTACCTAGCTTGAAATTTATCCCCTCTTCTGAAAGCCTACCATCAATCACATGTTGTGTCCCGGGCAAAAACTCCTGCACAGCATAGTTTAGTTCCATGAAAGGAGTCTCGACGAGCTCTATTGGGTCCGTACCAATGATCACAGCGGCAGCACCATCTCCAAACAGAGCAGCTCCGACAAGGTCATATGGACGATCCTAGGATATATGCACTAACTTTTTCAAGAAGAACTCTACTAGAATAGACCTTTAACTATTCAAATAAGATTAAATTACTAGTACCTTGTTAGGAGGACGGAAACCAAGAATCGTAGTTTCAGAGGTTGTCAATAAAACACGGCTTCCTGGATTGTTTTCAGCAATGTCCTTAGCAACTCTAAGGCCAGTAACACCACCATAGCAGCCAAGAAAGTAAAGCATAACACGTCCGACATCACTTCTTAAGCCAAGTTCACTAGCAAGGTACAGATCGCCACCAGGTAAGCGTATCTCACTTGATGAAACATACACAATGTGAGTAATATCTCCAACTGGTCTTCCCCATTCTTTAATACAAGCTATACTTGCTTCTTTTGCCATCTCTACCACTGCTGGATTTGCTATTTCTAGCCGTTGTTTGATTGTCGGAACGCCTTCAATCGCTAGCTCAGGATATTGATCTAAGATCTCTTTGCACATCACTGTGTATCTTGTCTTCACAGTTGTAGTTTTACCTATCAAAATTTATATAAAAATTTATACAAATTTGATGAAATTTGTTTATATATATAATATGAATGTATAAAAAGAATTGTGTTATAATATAAGAAAACACCGTGCGGTCGTATATTCTGCACACCCTCATAATCGGCACCAAAACTTATGATTTATTGAACTTGCATAAAAGCAAAACTATTAAATCATATATAAAGAATGTTATTTATTTTAGCCGTAAATTACTTACACAAGCGCTCTAATTTCTTTTTAATAGCCAAATCTTCACATTTCGTGTCACGGCAAAATCCCTCAACCAAGAATTCTTGTGGAATGATCTGACTAGGAAAAGATTTTCCCGTTGCTAATATTGTTGCCTTTCTGGGGGTCGGAACACGCCTAGTCGATGTTTTCTTAAGAGCAGTGGTGCCATTGCCATTTAACTGAGACATGGTTCAGTAGAAGCAAGATATGTTGAAGTACTTGCTAGGTGAAGGTAGAAATAAAACAGCAGAGATATAAATGGAGAGTTGTACATTTCTTGGAGGAAAGCTGGTGGGGAAGAAAAAAAGCATGAATGATTTGAAAATGTAATATTTAGCACTTCTTGTTCTGATTTTGGTTCTTGGGTTTGGATGGTGTGATGTTTTAGATTGCAACAATCTTTTCCACAAGTCACAACTCACAAAAGATGTTTTTAAGGGGTAGAATCTCGATAAATGAATATTCAATAAACAAACAACCACATTAAATGAATAATTTTTTCCGGTTCCAAACATAATTGATATAGTGTATTTTTGAATAATTTCGACTAATGAATATAATTTTCCGATATTGAACATATTCATTTATCGAGATTTAACTGTAATGTAAAGTTGAGTCGATCGAATATTTCTTTTTACAAATATTTGCGGAAATTAATTAAATAATTACGAGGAAGTCCCATTCATAATTACGTATAGTTGTATAATTATAATATAAAACTAAAATCAGAAAAACTTATTTTAATGTGTAGTTATTGTTTGTTGAATAAATGGATAAATAGATATTGAAGATGACTATAGTCATTTTTACTATATTATTAAAATGGAAATGGAAAAGTTAAATAAAATATTATAACCCTTTTACATTTGACCCTGGACTTGTGTACTCTGACATTACATCTACGTAGTATTACGTTTCTTTTTTTACACATTACTTTTATATTTCTAAAAATACTCTTTATCCGTTTGAAATTGATGCAAATAAAAAATTAGTTATTAGGAGATTCTTTCAAGTTTATAGTTTAATAGAAATACTAGCCTAGAATTGTTTTAATATTTCAAATACTTTTTTATTTTAATATTTTTTTATATGATTTGAATTAAAAATTTTATAATAATAATTTAAACTTTATTTAATATTATATGTATATATTTTTATAATTTTTTTATACTTTTGTATTTGTATTTTAATAAGATAATTTTTGTGTATTTTATTTAAAGATGTGTATTAGTTAGAAGATTAATGTGAGATATGTTTTAGTTAGGAGATTAATGTTCAATAAGATAATATTTGTGTATTTTGTTTAGAAGATGTGTTTTAATTAGGAGATTAATTTGTGATTTTTTTAGTTAGGAGATTAATTTTTAAAAATTAGGTCCAATAATAAACTAACCGACTACCGACTACCAAATTTTTAATGTTATCGGTTTTAGTATATATAGTATAGATATGTGAGTATAGATATGTGTGTTGGATTGTGTGAGACGAGATCGTTGCTAGTACGTGGTGCCGCTGAAGAGGTGAAAGATAAAAAGAATATCAGAACAAGGATAAAATATAGGCTCAAATTGTCACTCTCGGAGTCAATTAATTTGTTGCTATGGATATCTTCCTGCATTCCATGAATGTTGCCTCGGATTAAAAGAGGTTCCAAGTGTTAACTGCTGCAAAATCTGTCGTAAACAGTGGTTACATTGAAATTTCTAAAGAAGATAGTGTAATCAAGTGCCACCATTGTAAGTTTCGATATCATATCGGTTGCCTAAGAATGAAAGATCCTGTGCGGGGACTGGGAGGGAACGAGTTTGTGAAGGTTTGTAGCAGGGTTCCAAAGGTACATATTCTCGACATCAAGGCTAAGACTAGCATAAAAACATACAATTCCGCAAGCAGAACCAACAAGTGTGAAAGACCTCGTAAATGGAAAGTTAAGTTGAGTGATAAGTTGACAAGCACCCAAGTTGACAAGTGAAACTGATTCTTTATATCTAGGTTTTTTTCATAAGAGTGAACATTGTGAATCTCTTCATCAGCTGCTGTGATTGCCAGGTGAGACTTAGCAAAATGATGGCTCGAAATCAGGGACAGCCATGACTTGGAAACTGATTTTAATACAACTAATGTCTTTGATGGAAGGCGTAGGAGTATGTTACTTATGAGATCCTCTGGAATACTACCTGTAAACCTTCTCATTTTGTGCTCCTTTGATGCTGAGGAACCACTCATTTTGGATTACTGGTGCTACTTTTAGCTCAGCTTTATTACATGAAAACCAACCTTACACCCATGATCCATGTAATGAAATCCTGCATCCCTGGGCCTGGGTCACTAATACACTAACCCCATCTACCAATCTCGCTATTTCTGCTCGATCAAATTAATACTCCGTATATAAAAATTTAATGAGCTGGGTATATATTTTTCAACCAACCCAATTTATGTTAAATTTATATATAATTTTACTATATAAATATACATTTTGCAATTATTTTTGGTGTTCTATAATTTTTTCTATGTTCGGTAGTATTTCGTAGTTATTTGTTAATCGAATTCCTTTAAAATAAGAATTGGTTTCTCAATTACTCGCCGAGTTTTATTCTATACAGTAAATTATATATTCATTTATTATTGATTTATGATTAAACTTTATGATATATATATGACTTGTATATTACCTTACATAATTTAATTTCTTAAAATCTTGATGTTAACAAGAGTGGAACGTGTGATTGTTGCAAGTATGAATCGAATCAAATTTGACATGACAAGAAGCCAAAGAATGGCCAAAGGAGTGAACATTAAACACGACCGTGGGATAGTAACAAAAAAACCCTGTTAGACGAATGATATTGTAGATCGATCGACAAGTACTGGGATATATAGTTGCCAGTGAATTAAATCATGAATCCCACACTCCATCTCTTCTATATATGAATGCTCTTATTTCCTTAATGTCCAAACTAAATATCCAAACAATTACACACAAAGGCATGGCAAAACAGTAAACACACAAGTATTAATTAATTACAACTTGAAATTAAATAGGCATTTTCACTATCACATAGCATCCAATATCTTTCACATAAATAAATAACTATACAAGTATATCTCCGGCCAGAATAACCTACAATTCTCAAATCCAGATAGAAATTTCCATGCAAAATCCAAAATTTGATGATGATATTGGAAATCAAACTGCTCTAAGAGGTCAGAGCTAAGAAATGCTAGCCTAGAATAGAGAAAATCAACAAGTTGTTTCACTTGTGATGGATTTTTCAAAGCTCTGTTACTCGGACTCTTCAGTTTTCCTTTGTTGGACACTTGTGGTTAAATTCTTCCAACAGATGCACAAAAAGTTTATTGGGCTCTGATTCAACTGGCCTTTTGGCTCTTTTCAAGAAAATCTATGGGCGGGCTTTTCTAACAACCAGGGGGGCTGAGCATGTTAGAGAAATATATAAGGCCTATATATATTTAGGCCTGCACACGGATTGGGTCATGTTTTATCCAGACCTAATCCTTTACGTGCCTTATCAAAGCCTGTTCCAGCTTGAAACAAAAAATCTGCTTTTGATCACTTATATGTATCATCTTTACAAGTTGTAAAATAAGGGATCAATTTAAAAGATACTACAACTTAATTGAAATTTGAAGTACAACTTAATTCATAATATCTGAAATGATACAAAATACTTCTACACGAGTAGATAAATTCAGATGAAACTATAAAGGAATGGAATCACAAACACAACATGGATCGTATCTCTTAAAATCGACTCCAATTCAGCTTTGCAATTATATTCTTGGATACTTCGGTGTGTGTAAGCTGGATTCCTGCAATTCAAATAATTCAATATATATCAAACACATGTATTTCAGCTTACGAGCAAGCATGTGATAAAAACAAAGGTATTCATTTTACAGAAATGCACAAGTAACATATAAGCACATTATCAAGACTTGGAACACTGATTTTACACAAATTCACAGGCCAGAATGATTTGAGGCATTACTTCATTCTACTTTCTTGTCTGTGTATCCAAACACAATATGCAGCAGACCAGCAGGATCAGAATGTATGATTATGGAAAACAATCTCATTGTCATATATTACGGATACTAATTAAATAACATATACCAGCTGTAGCTTTCCAATATTAGTGACATATTCTAATTACAAGTAAGAAAGCATCAATTGATATCCACTGCAAGAATATTTTAAAATAAAAACTGGCGACTGGCGTAACAAGCAATATTATACATTGAGAGATATATGCTCAGACATAGTAACAAACACAGTAGAAATAACAATATCCTGCAGTATATAGAATTTGATCGAATCCTTATTACCAATGATACCAATTAAGACAAAAAAAATGCAACAGAAGAATACTAGCTCTGAGTGTTGTTTCTACACATAATCCTCTACAAGATGATCCTCATGCTCAGGAAGTATATAGAATTTGAAGTTGGATGATTTGAATAATCTCGGGTGGTTGATTGATCAAAAAATGAAGGAGATTAATAAAAGGATTGATGATATTTCGAAGAACAAGGGTATTGATCAGAATCAAGCATCAACAAGTGCTAGTGACAATATTGGAGTTTTGGCTACTGGAGTGGGGTATATCTATATGTCATTCTTTTAAAATCTAAGGAAATTGATTAATTAAATGCAACAAGGATAAGCATGACTCAAGTCAGATAGTTAAGTATATAAATATATATGTCAACTTATGGTAATAAATAAATTAAACATTAGTATTGTATCCTACATGATCTAGTATAACTTAAGGGATCTTAATTAACATTGCAGAACAAATTAAAATCCATATAGATATCATATCGTTAGCCACACAAGAATACCAGAAGTCACGTTGTTTTCCAGCCGATTAATCCAGTTTGAGGAGAAGCTTTCCAGTTGACTTGTTTAAATCCTGGGATTGTAAAAAGGCTCTTGCTATACTTGAAGACTTGACCCAAGAAGAATGGATGGGTGAAATATCTGGGCTCTTTGTTGTCGGGACTATACAGACACAATTTATTATTGCGCAAATAAAATAGGAAATCACCACTGTTAAGGTAACCATGAACAAGGTAAATAGGCAATTCTGCATCAATATTAAGGACTAAATTCCATGATGCCTCGATTCCACCACCACGAAGACATGCCACATTATCCAACACCCACAAGTTAAACTTACAAGTATAATTATTTGTACTATTAACATGCTTATAGATAACGACAGCAATAGAATCCTTGAAGTTTGAGATGAGAGCCTGAGTATCGAAACCATGGAAGCTGATGATACCATCAAAAGTAGGAACGGGGTATTTAATAGCAGCACAAGTAAGTACCTCGGTCCGTAAATCGAAAGCAATGATACCATAATATCCCGCAGCACACAAAATCCCTGTGTCGACATAAACATCAAATTTACTGTACTTGTAAGGAATATCAGTAGGCTTACCCGGAAGCCTTCGCCAAGCATTGCTATTACAAGAATAGACCTCTACAAAAATCTCTTGACAGTTTTTAGCATAGGGACCAGTATACATCATCTGCACACAAGTCGGCTTCACTCGCCACGCAAGCCTAACAATCTTAAAATCATTATTAATTTCATCAAAACCGAACCCTAAAGCTTCATCATTACAAGGAGAGGAGGGAGGACAAATGTATTTGGATTGGTTAGTAGCAGGGTTCCAAAGGTACAATTTAGAGCCATCGATCATACTAGTACGAATACAAACAATCCCACAAGCACAACCAATAATTTTTTTACAAAGCAGTGATGGAAAGTTGAGTTGAGTGACAAGTTGACGAGAACTGAGGTTCATTAGTGAGATCGAATCTTTGTCTACATCTTCCTTGTCATAGGAGTGAACAACGTGAACCTCTTCTTTTTCTTCGGCTGATGTGATTGCCAGGTGAGATTTAGCGAAATCAGGGCTTGAAATGAGGGAGAGCCATGATTTTGATACTAATTTTAGTCCAACTAAATCCTTGGCAGGAACACGTACGAGTATGTAACTTATCAGGTCCTCGGGAACTGTGCCTGTAAATCTCCTCTTTTGCTGTTGTTTTGAGAAACTCATTTTGTGTTTTTTAGAGTAATTTTCACTAACGTCTGATCAGCCTATATCTCTGTCTGTCCGACCAGATGTATAGGGATCTCTGTATGTCTGTATGTTTCAGTGTAAATAATAAAATATAGAGGCGGTCCTCTAACTCTCTCTACGGACTACGGCTAATCTGGGAAAACAGTCACTGTTAAGATTATGCTTATATATTAAAAGAATTATGGGGGTGTTTGGCTTAGTTTATAGGTAATAAGTTATTTCTTTTTTAAAAGTATTTTCATATTTTTTTTTAAAAATTAATATTTATTTTAGAAATTTAAGACCAAATCTTATTTTCAAATTTGAAAATAAATTACTTATTTTCAGGAAAAGTACATATATACCAACTTTTTCAGCTTATAAGCTGCTTATAAGTCCAGACAAACGGGGCCTATATTTCTTTTTCAATTATTTTATGGAATAAAATACCTAAAAATACTAGATATGTGAAAAATGATATATAAAAAAATATTATAAAAAATTTCAAATCTATAATTTTTATAAAATTTTTAAAAAAAATCTCACCCCCTAATTATTAATGTATTTTAAGATTTAAAATGAAAATTTTCATTAAACTTTGTTTAAATGGGTGGATTAAAATATTGTTCCCATTATCACGTTAATTAATTGGCAACAATAAAATATAATTTTTAAATTATTGTAGAATGATGAAATTATAAATTCAATATATATACACGTACATTTATATATTATAATTTCTACTCTGTAATAGATTAGAGAAAAATAGTCCATCTTTTATCCAACGTCACAACAGCTTAATAGGAGCAGAGCTGCAGCATGAGTTGCCAGATTGTCGTAAACAACTTTGCTTTTCCCTTTGAATTATATACTTACAAAATTTGTATACATATCTACTTGCAAGGAGATGAGGATGTTTATCTCTTCCTTTGTTGCATGCAAACTCATCTACTTGTAACACGTTGTTGATCTCACAGCTTACACGTATCATTGTAATGACATAAGACCTCAAAACACTTCTTTATAATGAGGGGTTACACACATTTTGTTGCCATCATTTTAACTCTTGATATTCCTCATCTTTACCTCAAACCCTACAAAATGTCAATGTCAAAAGATATTTACTTTGATGCTCCCTTTGATATTGTGACATGCATTTTTGCTCACTTACCTGTCAAGGTTTTGTTGCGTTATCGCTCAGTTTCGAAACCCTATTGTGACTTGATCGACAGTCGATTCTTCGCCAACATGCATTGTGGTCATTCAATAAGAACTCGCTCTAATCGGTACATAGTGTTCATGAGTGAAGGAATACAGCTTTCTTTTGGTAGTGATGCAGGTATACATCGTGTTGATTTTAGCACACTCAAATATAATTCTGTACTGCAATGTCCTATAGAGTGGGATTATTTTACTAAATTTATCGGCACTTGTAATGGCGTAGTCTTATTGTATGATGGATATAAAGATATTGTTTTTTGGAATCCAACTATTCGGACTTATATCGATGTGAATCCTCCCCGTGGTAATATGCCTGAGGATTCTTATGGGAAATATAAATATAATTTTGGGTTGGGGTATGATAAATTTAAGGATGATTATAAAGTGGTGATGTCGGTTCAGATGGAATTTACTGCGGTACTAAATGGTGAGGATTGTGTTAGGGATGCTTATGTTTTCAGTTTGAAATCAAATGTATGGAGAAGGATAGGGGATTTCCCTTATTTTGTTCGTGAAATTGAATGTCATGGTACATATGTTGATGGCTCTTTATATTGGATTTGTGTTAAGCGAACTTTTGGTTCTAATTTCCGCAACTTAATTGTTGCATTTGATCTTGCAACGGAAAAGTATAGGGTTATACAAAGGCCAGTATATGAAAATATAAGCTCTGAAGTTGAGATTGTGATTGGGTCGTTGGAAGATTCTCTCTGGGCTCACTGCTATATAGAACAGCCTAATTTAGGGAGTGGAGAGGACCCAGTGGGCATTGCAGACGTATGGCTTCTTCACCGGAGGGAGGAAGAATATTCTTGGACTAAATTAGTTTCCTTTGATGATCCAAATAAATATTGTAAGCCATTAGCGTATTCAAAGCGTGGAAAGAATTTACTTTTGGATAATCAAATGAATTTATTATGGTACAATCTAGTCAAAGGACAGAAAGGAAGAAACATTAATATTAGGGGTTTGCCTGCGTACTATGGCTCAGACGTCTGTGTTGAAAGTCTTGTTCATCTTGATGGTGGTGCAAGTGATGAGGTCCATGAGGAGAATCAGCGTAGAAGAGAGAAAAAGATGGTGGAAGACGTAACAGGACGAAGTGATGAAGGTAATCCTGCTTAATCCAAACAATATAATTTCTATGCTAAATTATATTGTTTGGATTACTTTTATTTACATAGAAAAGTTTATAGTAAACATGAGTAACAATCGACAAAAATGATTCTAATTAGTAGTAGCTCGTACACGTGTATTACATTAACAAGTTGTCATAGTTGTTATATAGGGACCAAAAAACTACTTTTCTAACCAAAAAAAAAAACCCCAAGGCCAATAGAAATTCAGATGATGAGATCATTTTCTATACGGGAAACAGGGGTTTGCTTCTATGAGAATGCATTACGTGTAAGGGATGCACGTAGTATCCTAAGGTTGATGCATATATTGTATCTCTTTGGGGTTCTTGGTCAACTGACATGAGAAAGGGAAGCAAGAAAAGTACATGTACGACATGAAACGTTAGAACCATGTTTGTTGTTGTCATTAATGTTTTCGCTTCTGTCAAGACCTACCTTATAAAGTTCATGACGTATTCTGTAAGCCGATTGTATCTTTTTTAGCCCTAGCTATCAGCAAAACCTTTGTGTGATGAAGCCTTTTTTAAGCCAGTAATAGTCAAAATATATCATTGATGTGCCAGCAACTCTGCCCTGCCTATCTTGTTTGATAGCAATGCTTCTTTTTTTGTACAAAACGTTATCCCATTTCTTTGTTTTTAAATTTTTTTAAATCTCTTTTATGGCTCAAAAGAAGAGTGTATGAGCGTATACTATCTAAGATAATGATGTTTTTCCGTATATAAGAAGAGTCTAACATGTTTTTTCCAGATTCAAACTAATAATATTTAAAATGATTATCTGCTTTAAGTGTAAGATGTTTTCAGAGTTCTCTTTCCCATTTTAAAATTAGTTAACTTCTATTTCTTAAATTGTCGTGAAAATATATGAGTAGACTATTTCATGCTCGTTCCTACTTTATCATTTCAATCAAAACTCGTCCTTGCATCACTTAAAACTATTATCAGTTTAGTACACATTAATTACAGATAGCACCTGTATTACTTCATTCATGATTTTGATGATACTGAACCTAAACGAATTTTTACTGTATGTTACATCTATTTTCCACTAAATCTCGGAGGTTGTTTGTACTGTAAGAGGACCACAACAATCATAAGTAATTACAGTGTTGGTTATCTATTCTGTTAATATTGTACTTCATTTGAAACGGCTAAACAACATAGTTAAGCATTACTAATTTTGTATGTCCATGTGATAGATTCGATCTTCTCGGTGGTGGCAAACTTTGTGACAACACTCATTAGGGAGATCTTTGAGCCTTGAATCTTCTGGTGAATAATCCATCACATGAACCACAGTGATTCATGTAAGTTGTAACTTGACCTTCATAATTCAAATGATTTTACTTCTACATATACGTTGAGAAACTTTAGGTTGCGTGTCTTAATGCTTTATGACATAAAACTAATTAAACATGACATTTCTGTAGTATTTATTCTACTGGTTATATGGAAATTTTATGCAACAATCAGAGTTTATGGTTTATGAATGTTTTGCTAGCTTGTTTGATTGAGACAAGTAGTTTGTTGGTAAACATAATTTGCTCCATTTGGTTGGAAGAAATATCAGAATGAGATAACAATGAAATTGGTGCAATTATATGGATATCTATTCATAATTCATACTAATCAGTTTTTCCTCCATTCTATTCACCCAAATCTAAATAAAAGAAGAGCTCACTTTTACCAATATGATATTATGAATGTTCAATTGTTCATTCCTTCCGCCTACCATTACAACATCACGGTCAATTGCCTTGCCACAGAATTTTAACAAATGACCTTCTCTTTTCAATCATCATTTTTACTGGTCTTGTTAAAAATTTGCTTCTCTGCTTTTTTTATGTTATTTACATTTCATTGATACTACATTCCTTACTTCAGAGTTCAGACCAATCAGAGCCAATGATTCCATGTTCTTTGTGGAAGAAAGGCTTCTGACATCAGTTGTTTTTTATATGAGACTCGCTGTAAAACAAAATTCAACTTGTTAAACCATTGTAATGTAGATTGACAAGTATTAACTTTGAACATTTTTTTTTTCAGAATTCCAGGTTACTACTATGGCTTGACACGTGTGAGATATGGTGATGCCTTCCGTCCGATCATGCTGTGCTTCTGAAGACTATGCATATAGCAATTAGACAATTACTAGTAATGCCTGTTGGCTCTTAAGCCTATTATGTTATGTGTATAATATACTGTCTTTATTCTGGATGCTTATATGTAAATTTTAAGTTGGAGAGTTTTAATAGATGTATATGTATGTTTGTATTTAATAATTTTTATTCAGGTTTGTAATTTTTTAAGTTATAGTGAAACTTGGAAGAAATGCTATTTTCACTTGTGTTTGGGAGCAAACTTTTAACACCCAATACTAGTCAGATGATACAGAAGGAAAAAAATGGAAGTGAAACGGAAATTTAGTGAAGACGTGTTTGGATTCTAGTTGTTACTTTGGATTTTGTTATTGGAGAAAGCATTCGAGTGCTTTAATTTCCAATATCAGAGTTTGTGATGGTTAGAACAGAATAAAGCATACTGTATATACTATAGTGTTCAATTATCAGAACTAAATTTTTTTACAAATTTGTTCAATAATTTTGGAAATACAGTGTATCCCTTTCAGTGAAAAGGTCTGAAAACTTGCAAACCAGCTGTACCAGCAAAATCCAGAGTTCATGAGAACACATCTCTTTGAAAATCTCTCAAGTGTGTAAATTTTGTTAGTTCAAGATCTGAGTCACCTGTTTAAATGGGTTGCAGAACTGTTTTATTGTGTTTTAATCTTTTTTCACTAAATTTGTGTATTTGTTTTTTATGTGATTAGATATCCGAATATAAAATTATTGAAACATCGCAAAATGTTTGTAATTTGAAGAAGCGGAAAGTTGCTTGGATTCTGAAGATTCATATTATTGAAGGAGATAGATTGAAATTACGAATGGCAGATATCAATGTCTTAATTTTGGATGATGCCCTTACTATAAAATGTTAAGTATGCGAACAAAATACTACAACTGAAGATATTTTCCCAAAATCCTAGCGAGTTGTAGATACAAATGTCCTTAAGTGGTAACTTTTGAATTTTTTGAGATGCATCCCTCCCAAATACGCATTCGATGTGTAAATCCAAAATACACACTTGATGTGTATATATGAGATATGCACTTGATATATATGTCACGAGTGCCACTGCACAAGGGCACAGAATACTCTTTTACCCTCTAATTAATAGATGCATATCTCGCACAAGAGTATTTATGTGGTGTTCTGGTTCCTCGTCATAGGCTCATATTGTGTTATTTTTGTCGCTATTTTGAATTGTGGTAAATATGACATTTTCCCCTCAATTTGTTGTTATTCCTTGAGGAGTTAAAAATTTGAGCGGCCCTGTCAAGAGGTGACATTTTTCAGGACATCAATCTATATTGCTGTGGAAATACTCTGTGCAGTTTAGTGATTGAAATCTACTCAGTTCTGTTTTACTAGTCTGGATGTGTTCTCTTTGCACTTGAAATATACCTTCTGAATTTCTTTTCTCTGTTGCAGACTTGCAGATTATAGAGTATTATGATTCCGATGTTGCCATATTTTTGTAAAGGAAGAAACCTAGTTAGTTCGTTGATTGATTTACTCTGTGAAGACCTCAGCAAAGCATGCATTACCAAACCACCACCAGTTCCCAAGGTAGCAGCATTGTATCATATGCATGCTATATTGCTAAGCACTTCAAGCATAAGCATTAATAATATCATTGGAGCCAAGAACCTATGTGCTCTACAGCCTCTATCTCGTTCTATCTTTTCTTAATATCATTGTGCTCTAATTATCGTATTTGTGTTGGGAAGAAAGATATGTAGATGATAGGAATCTCCCGGTTGATGTGAGCCAGTACGTACCTGCTCGTCCATCTGATATCATATCCAAACTCTATACATTTGTAGGAGACATAATATGTCACCATGGTTTCCCTATCTACCATTTGGTTCAGTAAGTATTGCAACGAAGCTATAATTTTGAATTTTGTTAAATAAAAGAATAATGTATCGGATGCAAGTAAGATCCCGCATTACTTTTGTAATCCTGTAGACCTTGCCTGCATATGTTTAAATTTCTTTTTTTTATTTTGCTTAGGATTAAGGACCTGCATTTCTATTATATCCGAGTAATACATTACATGCAATCTGTAGCAGCTTTTTTCTATGAAACAACGCAGACAAGGTCTGTTACCATGTATGAAAATCGCAGGGAGGATAGAAAGCAGGTTCTAGCAAAGCTGAACTTAAGTGCAATGACAGAACTCGTGCACAAACACACAAGTTCTTTTTCTTTTTTCTGTTTCGATTCGTATATTTAAGTGCATTAAATTTTTTAAGTCCGTTGGAAGGGAACGAGTATTCAAAACCATGACTGGTGACTGGTGTAACATTTCCACAAGGGGGAAGGAAGAGGAACAAACACTTTCACTATGCTATCAACGAAACCTCTAGCCACTGAAAGAATTATATTTTCATTCATACTGTTTCAGAACAGGGCACAACTGGTAGAGTGCCATAAAATAATCTGTTTGATTCCCCCCTACTAAAAGTACAGAATCATTAATGGTATTTTTGTTTTTCCAAATTTTTACTATTACGATCTCGTTATATTTTTTTTATCAAATTGAACAATAAATGTTCATCAGCACTCTGCTCATTTGCGGCCTTAATTAGCTCTAGCCGTTTTCTTAGTTACCAACCATGTTTGCTAAAGTAAATTAGACCAACTCCAGTCAATGGACAGCCTGCCTTTGTTAGCTATCAGAATAATAGACTTGATCAATCAGTTTGCGATCGATTTTACGTAATAAATTATGAAAAGCAAGCACAATTTTCAAGGTCTCAATTATCAGTAAAACACGATTTGGATAATAATCACATAATCATATATTCACAAGTTCCAATGCAAAAGCTACCTGGCTTGAAGCTGTATTGTACTCCCTCCGGCCTAATTCAATTGTCTTGTTTGACTTTTTGCGGTTAAATTGACTAAATTTTGATTGAAAATTAAAAATTATTCTTTTACAATTTTTAAAAATTAAAAGTTACATTATAAAGTATATTAAATATATTTTCTAATGATATATTTTGTAAAAAAATTATATTTATATAATATGTGTAATTTTCGGTCAAAACTTAGTTAAGTTGATCTCAAAAATTCAAACAAGACACTTGAATTGGGACGGAGAGAGTAATTTTATTATGAAACATCCTAGTAGAATGAATTATTATACTGTACCCTTTTAAAAAAGAGAGGTGAAGATGTACATTGTTTAAAGGTTGAAACAACTTAATTAGTAGCCATAATGAAGCAAGACCGTGGGTATGTTCTTGGGTCACAATTATCTCTTGTTTATTAATTATTATCGAGTTCCAGACTATACAGTAATAGATAGCTGGGCATTATTATGTTAAAACATAGAAATGAGATAAAAAAAATATACATTAGCACTTCTCCTCTCTTGTGAAACTTTATTTTTCGTATTCGATAATTAACGCACTTGCACATAAACATAAAGGCCGAACCTCGAACATTCGAAGCTGGATTTAAAGTAGTAAATTCAAACTAACTGATAAGTGAATGATCATATTAAATTGTAAGATGGTTAATGATTTTGTTCCCTTGAGATTTTAAAATGCAAGAGAGTAACTTAATTAAATCGCATATACAACAGTGTTTAGCTACACACAAAAGGTAAATTTTGGCCGATAGTGGCAGAAGTTGCGACAATATTATAAAAACTAGAAGTGATTAGATTCTGAGACAAATTTGGTACAAATATTTAACTAGGAACATAAGAATTAGCAAGTGGTAAATATAAATTGATGAATGCAAGTGATAATAATATACTGTGAACAAAGGTGCACTTTCGTGGAAGCACAGAATTGACTTAAAACACGGTTTAGAGCTCAAATTTAATGTATATGAATGTTGACAGGAGTATTAATTTGTGGATAAGCTGTGTGCATGTCTACAATTATGTAGAGGTTGGACGATAATGAAAGGGGGGCACTGTGTATATTGCACTGAACAGTGTGTTTATATTTATACACCGGCATTAGTAAATGACAACGAAGTGTGCCCCTCGTGTGACACCGGGTCGAGTTTGACATGGTACCTTTCGTCTTGATTGACAAAATTGAAGGATTCTTGTACGAAGAGTATCGTCCTTGCTCCCTTTAAACAAAATATAAAATATTTAAATTCGTGTCGAAGATAAAAATTGTTTATTAATGTACTTAAATTTAAGTATAAAAAAAGACTCGAAAAATGTCTATTGCTAGTAATGAATTGGCTTGGTTAATCGTAATTTACGAGTTTATTTCGATGTGTGTCGGAATCGCAAAAATAAATCATTAATGCAGAATGTAGTATGTACTATCGAAAGATGAAGATTGTGATGGATAATTAAGGCTTCCAAGATTGACACATACTGTGGAACACCGCACGTACGCAAGAAGATTTTTTGTTCAATCTGCAGGAAATTTCCTAGTTATAATCAAGAAGCGGGTGGTGCAACAAACATAATACTACTAAATTTGTAGTGTGACAAGTGACGACTGAAACAATTCATAAATACTAATGGGGTACACAAAACGTGTAGGCGCGCGCAACTACTCCACGGCAATCTCGTGCACGTACGCATATTAGTAATAATAATCTTTGGTGTGTAGACCCGATGTGTATATGCACAGTTCTAGACTGGAATTCTGGATTAGCAGAAAATTAATTAATCGTAATCTTATTTTATCAAAAGTTTGACTATAAAGATACACTTACATATTTTATTCCTGAAATCTTATAAAGTCATTTTTATTTTTTTAGTTACATACAAAAAGAAACTAATCGAAAATTATGGCAGGTTGATATTAAAAATGCTTTATATTGATATATCTAAAATAAATATGTCATATTTTCCGTAATATAAGCAATATAATATATAATAATAATTATAATAATAAACTGATACGATTCAATTTGAAAATCACAACAAAACTATAAACCAAGAATATATTTTTACAATTAAATTGAATTTATTTATCAATATGTAGATATTTACCAACATATCTTAATAAAACCACTTTTGGTATGATTTTTTTTCTTTTGAAAGTAGTACGTTCCGTACGGTTGGTTGCAATAAATTTTTGACAATGGTTACTAATTAATTTGTAGTGTGACAAGTGAGGACTAACTCATTTTCAAGACTTGTGGGGGTACACAAAGCGTGTAGGTGTGAACACTCATAACAAATGTTATGCACGTACACATAAATACAACCTTATGCATGGGCGTACGTGTACCTACACAATACCTAGTATTTTTTAATTGTATTTTGATCACTCATATATTTTATTCATTCTAAAATCTCAATTTGGTTTTAGTTAGTGTTAATTTAGAAAAAAAGCATATATAATTCTAATAGTTACTTGTTTATTTGAGTTGATTGCACAATATGTAACTTAAATCGACAAAGTAAACGGGAGCCATTGTCCAAATCGAGTAACAAATATGTTTTCAATCCAGTGGTTGTAAAAAATTCAAGTTCCGTATTCTTAACAGTAGTCTTTACAGAAATGTTTAAAAAAATATGGTATTTAATTTTATATGTAAAATCAAGAGGGTGTTTACTCGGACTTTCTCTATTTTTATTTTTTTAATGACTAATCACACTCATTTTTTATTTGCGACAAAGGGAGAAATATGGCTATATTTTCCTATCTCAAGACATCATGTATTAGCAAGACATATCCATGCATATATATGATTTTTTTTTTAATTTGATATGATCTTCTAGAATATATATGGAATTGAGATGCTAAAACACGGTTCTAAAAATCGTAAATAATTTATTAATTGTCAAATTAATTGTTAGAAGGACGGATTCCAATTGTTCAAATGAACCGGTGTTGTCATGACATATATCAGTCGATTTATATTATTTTCAGAAATATATATTAAATGAAACACTAAGTTCATTGTCCTAAAAATTGGTGATTAATCATGTTCGATAGCTCATCAAATTGATTAAATTTTTAATTATTTAATTAATCAATCCGATTAATGTCCGATTCATCCGATTAATTATGTTCCATACCTTTACCGACTAAGTCGGATTTCCGTTTTTTAATTACAAGATTAAGTTTTAAAATTATTAGCAAATAAATGGATATGTGATCAGCCATCCCATCTTTCAATTTCAAGAATAAAGCCTCTATGAATCAAAGAATGTTAAAAGTACAGATTCAAATTAAATGTGCATGGTTTTTAACAGCTTAAGCTGTTAACTCAAGAGTGAGTAGCTAACTACTACTCACAAGATAACGAAGCTGCCAAAATCTTAAAGATGGAATCTGAAGTACAAACTTTAGGACTTTTTCATGCATCTTGTCGGTTGTATATATACATAAAGTAGCCTCCTTCACTATACATATAGCTAGCTAGTATCCCATCTCTGACCTTAGAATTGGATTTATTAATTAGTTAATTACATGATTAATAGAATAAAATAATTTAACGTCAGCACTTTGTATATACAAAGATTCATGCTATCCATTAAGGCTACAAAGATGTCAGTTACTTTCTCCTACACTGTTAGCAAATCTCGATGTTAGTACGTCATTTAGTAGACACTATCCCTAAATATGCTTATGGGTGGAAAATAATTCATAAAATATTTACTATGATTAGAAATTCATTCATAAAAAAACATATATACTTTTTAGTGTACTTCCTAGCTATACAACTTTATATCAACTGTTGAAATTTGTCGAAAATTCACTCACTTTCAACTAATTTAACGTACAAAATATGCCGAAAGTGCCACTTTTTTCTATTTATATATGTATGGACATAATATTAAACAAATAAATACTTGTATGTATGTCCTAAACCAGTAAATGATGCGATTAAGTTATCTAATATATGCTAATTAGTTATTTGTAAATCGACAGCAGATAGTTTTATATAAAGGAAAACAGACATAGTAATAACAGACTACTCCAAAAAACATGCCCTACTAGATTAGGTCTATGAATAAGCATATAATTAATCAAATGATGTACTTTGAGAAGTAATTACTAATTTACTAATCACATGTTGCTACTTTGTAGCTAATCTTAAAACACCATGAGCTGTTACTATTAACCTTGTCTCGGCTATGTGTTATTCTTCAGACAAAAATTAGGTACGTAATTACGGTATATTCTCAAGTTTAGTGGAGTATATATTTTTAAATATTTAAATATTCGGCATGCCCTTTTCGAGTAACCTATATAGTTGTCATTTTTTTTATATACACACTAGTTCTAAGTTATTCTCTTTCTGGGAAATTACTTCTATGCGAGTAGTTACTCTCTCAGTTGTTTTTTTCCCCAAAAAATTATTCCTCTGATCAGTTGTAATCCACGTAACATATATATAAACCCTACTTCTATGTTTGATTTTAAGCATTATTAAAATATTTAATTCACCTAACTGATCACGAAATTCAGTATATATATATATATATATATTCTTATATATATAGAACGGTCTTATGACGAACATAAAAGATCACTGCCACTTAAAGTATTATTTACTGATTTTGTTTTTACTGTCCAATAGACACGCCCACGTACGAGGTACAAATAGCATGCACGAGTATTTAGGTCAGATTGTAAGCTGCATTAACGGTCTAATTCAGACTCAAGTCTGAGCCAAGTTAAAATAATTACTGTAGTAAGTTTTTATTTATATTAAATTATATTTTATTCTTAAAACTGAATATATAAATATTACTCTCTCTGTCACATATTTCTTGTCTCATTTTGACTTTTCAAAATCAAATTAATCAATTTTGACCAACAAATTAAACATATTATAATATATATATATATATATTAAAAATATTATAATAAAATTCAACTATTCTATTTTATAAATCAATTTGTAAAGTCGTAAAATCATAAATAAATATTTTTAAATTGTTAGTCAAAGTTAATAAAATTTAACTTTAAAAAGTCCAAATTAAACCAGAATTATGGGACAGAGTGAGTAATTAGAATCTCGACTAATACCGATCCTTAAATCTTTCATTATAAGCCTCGAATCATTTTGAATTCTAATCTCATAAAAAAGCTGAAGCTAGCAAAATGGTCCAAGCAAGAGTAAATATAATTAATATGGTAATTAGTTGCGTGCAAAAGGAAATTACACAACGATCAATTATTTTAGCTCGGACAATTAAAAAATATATTTACAAATCAAACTGTATCTTCTATGCATGTCTTTACATTGGAGGGTGAATATTAAGTTGCCGTCATCAATATATTATGCTGTTAGTTATTGTTGCACATGGATCTTATTCGTGATTTATATCCCCGTCCATATAATATACAGAATCATATTTATTCATATCATCTTTTCTATTAAAATGTTGTTTATTCTCTAGGGCAGTTAGTTGTAATCCTCGCATAAACAACACAATCTCAACTCATATATATATATATATATATATATATATATATATATATATATATATATATATATATATATATATATATATATATATATATATATATATATATGATATTATTATAAACCTGCATTTACATGTTACTACATTAGCATGCATATGTATATTATTTATGTATGCTTTGCATGAGTATGATAATTGGTGCAATATGCACTGAGAAAAACTGTTTGCATGGTGCATTGGATCTGAGAATTATGATACACACACACAAGAAACACAGAAGAAAAATTAGTACTAGGCAATGATTAGATCTATAGAACTAATTAAGTCCTACGTTAAGTGTGATTAGTTAAAATCCTTAAATACCTCAAGTCATAACTCATAAGTTATGTTGCTAAAAATGGTCAGATTTTTAAGTAATGGTGTGGAGCCCTCAAATCTTCATAGCAGCTTATAGTCTGTCTTGACTTTGGTTGCAGATCAGAATCCTAATCTTGCGCAATTTGATATCTATGTCAGATCATCGAAAGCTTAACTACTCTTAGATCTTCTTAATATTCCATGTAAAGATTAATCTCTAGTTCTCCATATATAATAACTTCTATGTTTAATTAATGTGGTCTTCAAAATTATCATTAAGGATTAATGTGGTCTTAATTCATAATCATCAGATTAATGATTTTATTTAGTCATAGATTGGATGGGATGACTCATGACTCTGTATCATGATCCGGAAAATTCATATTATAGAATGCATGTTATAAATTGTGTGAGTCTTGCCTAAACTTGGATAAATCTAAATAGACATCATTATAGTTGTAAGGACACAAGATATATTTTAAAAATATACCAAATCACGTATCCATTATATCTCGTTTAGGGTTGTCAACGGGTCGGATTTGGATCGGATTTAGCTAAATTCATATCTAAATCCATTTATTTATAACGGATCGGATCGGATCGAGAATCGGATTTTTTATAAGTCAATCCATATCCAATCCATTAGGATTTCGGATTATCGGATTGGACTGTCCGACCTGTTTAATTTTATATTTAAATAAAAATTTATAATTGTTATAATATGAAATCATTCTTAAATACTCATTAAAAATAATATGCACTCATTACTAAAATAATATCAGTATAAAAAATAAATGAATGTCACTTATTAAGTTTTAGCGTGAAATTAAAAGGTGAAATTAAAAGGAAAAAACTTAGTATCGAACATAAATGAATATCACATACTAAGTATTAGTGTGAAATTAATACTGGAAGAAAATTGTCAAGTGTAAACGAATATTATTATATTTGTATTAATGTGAAATTAAAATTAAAGAAAATTATCTGTATTTTAGAATTCAAATTCATAATATATAAAATATATTATATTATGTATATTTATAATATATATATATATACATATATACCCACATATATTATATGTGTATCGGATCGGATTTTTATCGGATCAGAATATATAAAATCCATATCCTCTTTTTATTGGATCAGATTCTTATCGGATCGGATATTTATTGTATTGGATTTTTTTATGTAATAATCCATATCCATCCATGGTCGGATATCCACCCATTGAAAAGCCTAAATTCTCGTTTATAGAGGATAAAATGTACGTCGTCCTTACTTTTATCGAAAAGAATGAAGAGTCTATATTTAGAAAGAACTTCGGCTCACACTGAAATACTTCATAAATTGTAGAAATATTTAAAAAAGGCTTCATAGTTCATATACATAATACACACATAGATACATGTATACTTTTATATATGTACCACTTGTATTATGAATAAGAGTAGGCTTGAGCAAAAAATCGAAACCAAATCGAAACCGATATGATAAAAACCGATCCGCTAAAATCCGAAACCGAAATCAAAAAATTAAAAACCGAACCGTTCAATTGGTTCCGGTTTTAAGTGAAAACCAAATCGAAAAAAATTGAACTGAATCGAAATAATTATTAAAATAAAAAAATTATTATATATAATTTATATATTTATTTATTTAAATAAATTACTTTAGATCTAATATCTTGGACTGACACTACTATTTTTTATAATCTTTCTGGATTAAATATACAGATCTGTAGTACATAGCTGAGTAGTTTTTGACTCGTTATGAATGAGGTTTTAAATCTATAATTTTTGCGACTCCAAAGAGATGTTGTTCAGTGACTGTTCTGAGGGGTGTTCATCATCTCTAATTTAAATCATAGCCATGTTTCACTCTACATGACTACATTTAACTTTTTCATTTAATCATTTACTGACAGTCTGACCTATATAATGTTTGATTAGAATTTTCTCACCATCAATTTTGCAGATTTACATTGCATATTCTGGTATTATTAGCATGTGAAAACTTGCTCGTCATTTGTCATCAATGATTTTATATAAACAATTTTTTTACTTTCTAAATTTATAGAGCTTAACTTGTCTAACCTTTTTTATATAAATTTATTTGAATTTATAATATTTTTATTTAAACGGTTTTAAAACCGATCCGATAAAAACCGAACAAGGGTTTTTAAAACTGAAACTGATAGTTCAGTTGTGATTCCGGTTATCAATTTTAAAAATTGAAAATATGGTATTTCGATTCCGATTTTATCCAAAAATCGAACCGAATCAAGGTTTGCTCCCTTAAACAAGAGTTTGAAAATGTAGGGAAGGTTTGAAGTATACCCACCCCATCACAACCACCATTTATGATGTGGATCTTATGAGAATGAGTCATAGAGAGAAACTTTAAAGTCTAGAAAATATGACAGAAACTCAACAGTTGTCACCAGTAATAACACCTACTAGTACATGTTTGTAAAAAGATCATTTTGATAAATCCTGCTTACTCTACAGAATCAATCATTGCTTCTCCTTTTTCTTTTCTTTATTCACAGAATTTTTTAGCATCTCTTTTGGGACCCTCCATTCATGACTTCGCCTTTCCCCTGTAGCTATATATACTTGTCAATACAATGGCTTTCACAGCAGCAAACAATACTCTCTCATCTCTCAGCTCTTCAAACATATATCAATCAAGAGAAATTAGCATTCAAGAAAACATTCTCCATTCATCTCTTGTCAGTTGTTGTATTAATATTCACCATCTATCAAGCTATAATGGCCATAGAGATCGAGCAAGCTGCTTCTTCCGTAGAGCTGTCAAACATTGCCAACTCTGAAACTCACGGAGAAGACTCTCCATACTTTGCGGGATGGAAAGCTTATGATGAAAATCCTTATGATGAGTTCCATAACTCCACTGGTGTCATTCAAATGGGATTGGCAGAGAATCAAGTAAGTATCTACAATTATATTCTAATAAATGAGTTATTTGAAGTAACAAGTTATGAGTAATTAATCTTGTTGTTTCTTGGTCAACAGGTTTCATTTGATTTGCTGGAAGAGTACTTGGAAAAGCATTCAGAAACAGTCAGCTGGGGCAAAAAAACTCCTAGTTTTAGAGAGAATGCTTTGTTTCAGGATTATCATGGTCTGCAATCTTTTAGAAAGGTAATAATCATTACAAATTAATTAACCAAAGATTATTGTTTATTAACTTTTATTCCAAATTGAACAAGTAATTATGATACCAGATTGTTTAATATTTGTGTTTTATCACAAAAAATAATTTTTTTGCAACACTTTATAAACAATCAAACTAATATCGCACTTCTGCGCATGATTACTACAGGCAATGGCAAGTTTCATGGGAAAAATAAGAGGGGGAAGAGCTAAATTTAACCCCGACAGAGTCGTTCTAACCGCAGGTGCGACAGCTGCTAATGAACTCTTAACCTTCATTCTAGCTAATCCTGGTGATGCATTGCTAGTCCCAACTCCATACTATCCAGGGTAAGATCATATTAAAACTTTCACATCAAGTAGTATATGTACACTGCACACACACACACACACATGACATATATATCGATAAAATTGATCATTAAAACTAAATTTTATGTATCTTTTATTTACAGATTTGACAGAGATATAAGGTGGAGAACTGGTGTACAAATTGTACCAATTCACTGTGACAGTTCAAACAATTTCCAAATCACACCGCAAGCATTAGAAGCAGCATACGAGGATGCAACATCCAAGAACATGAAAGTTAGAGGTGTACTCGTAACAAATCCATCAAACCCTCTAGGCGCAACAATTCAAAGAAAAGTTTTGGAACAAGTTCTTGACTTTGCAACAACCAAAAACATCCATCTAGTCTCTGACGAAATTTATTCCGGATCAGCTTTTTATGCATCCGAATTTGTCAGCATTGCAGAAATACTAGCTGATAGAAACTACAGAGAGTCAGAAAGAGTTCACATTGTTTATAGTCTCTCAAAAGATCTTGGCCTCCCAGGATTTCGAGTAGGTACCATATATTCATACAATGATAAAGTTGTCACAACTGCACGAAGAATGTCCAGTTTCACCTTGATATCATCACAAACTCAACATCTCTTAGCAGCCATGTTATCTGATGAAACTTTCACAGAAAACTACATAAGAGAAAACCGAAAAAGGCTAAGGATTCGATATGAGATGATTATAAAGGGGCTTAGAAAATCAGGTATAGAGTGCTTAGAAGGGAATGCAGGACTTTTCTGTTGGATGAATTTGGGTCCATTATTGGAGAAAAATACAAGAGAATGTGAATTGGAGCTCTGGACATCAATTTTAAAGGAAGTGAAGTTGAATATTTCTCCAGGATCTTCTTGTCATTGTTCTGAAGCTGGATGGTTCAGAGTTTGCTTTGCAAATATGAGTGAGCAGACATTAGATATTGCACTCAACAGAATCCAAGTTTTCATGGGGAAAAGGAACAAGATGATCCATGCATGAAGAGCAGTAATTATATATATAAGATATGATATTAATTTCTTGTTTATTTATTTATTTAATTATTTATACTTTTTGGGGTCTAAGTTCATATATTCCTGATTTTTTTTATGGCAATTCCTGTCAAAATTTTGGATTGCCAGAATAGTACTGTAATACCAGTATCTCTTTTCATTGTTATGTACGTTTTCACCAAGTTTGCTAGTGAATATATATATATAGGGTCTTGCTCAAATAGAAAATAGCTTAAATGAGAAATAGAAAACCTTATCATTATACTTGCCGCACCCACACACAAATTATATACACCCTCACACACACAATCCCATCTATTCTCCTCCGTTTTTAATTTGATTTTTCCCGTCAATTGGCAAAGTTTTTTTCAAATCTAACTTCACCACATTTTTTTTCATCTCCCAACGATCAGTTTTCATACCATATGTGCTATATTTCGGCAAATATAATTTATAAATAAAATAAATTCGTCACTTATCAGATTCAAACTTCAATCACTAAATTATATTACAGAAACCACTAATTTGTATTATAGAAATCACTAATTTGTATTACAGAAATCACTAAAATATATATCCTGGGTTCACAAAAAATAATGGAAATCGTAGAAAAAATAAAAGTCACCGGAATATATCACATATGGTATGCAAACTGATTGTTGGGAGATGGAAAAAAATGTGGTGAAGTTAGATTTGAAAAAAAGTTCAGTAATTAACGGGAAAAATCAAATTAAAAACGGAGGGATTATGTGGGATTGGGTGTACGAGGGTGTATTTGATTTGTGTGTGGATGCTCCCCCTTGCCATTAGATTAGATTGAATATGTGGTGTAGATCTTATTTTCAATTTTCTATTCTAAGTTATTTTCTATTTGAGCAGGACCCTATATATATATATAGAGTCCTACTCAAATAGAAAATAGTTTAAATGAGAAATAGAAAACCTTATCATTATACCTGCCGCACCCACACACAAATTATATACATCCTCACACACACAATCCCATCTATTCTCCTCCGTTTTTAATTTGATTTTTCCCGTTAATTGACAAAGTTTTTTTCAAATCTAACTTCACCGCATTTTTTTCCATTTTCCAATGATCAGTTTCCATACTATATGTGCTATATTTCGGCAAATATAATTTATAATTAAAATAAATTCGTCACTTATCATATACAAATTTCAATCACTAAATTATATTACAGAAATCACTAATTTTTATTATAGAAATCACTAATTTGTATTACAGAAATCACTAAATTATATATTCTGGGTTCACAAAAAATAATGAAAATCGCCGAAAAAATAAAAGTCACCGGAATATATCACATCGCAAACTGATTGTTGGGAGATGGAGAAAAATGAGGTGAAATTAGATTTGAAAAAAAAATCACTAATTAACGGGAAAAATCAAATTAAAAACGGAGGGATTATGTGGGATTGAGTGTACGAGGGTGTATTTGATTTGTGTGTGGATGTTTCTCCTTGCCCTTAGATTAAATTGAATATGTGGTGTAGATCTTATTTTCTATTTTCTATTATAAGTTATTTTCTATTTGATCACTTGCATATATATATATATATATAATTTCTATTATGATTCAGCTCCATCCAACTGATCGTATGCAATTCAATAAGTCATAGGTGCATTTGTTCACCGAACACATCTTTGCGTAATTCACAAAAAAAAACATTAAACATCGTCTAAATGTAGTCGCATTATCATACTCCTATTAATTAATGCCAGTCTATATCATATTCCTTACATTTTAAAATATATATTCTTAACTTTTTGCACTTGTTTCAAAATACATAAAATTTTATAATTTTAATTTTAAAATTTAATATTAAAATATTTATTTTAAAAATAATATGTAAAACTATTTTTTATATGTAAAAAAGGTAAAAGAATATATATAATTTAAAACTAAGGGAGTATAAAATTTAGTTTACTGTTAAGTTTTATACTTAAAATTTTACTTGACCTCATATTATGGTCGTTTGAGGTTCCTTAAATTTCATATTTTTTACATATTTTTTTAAAGATAAATATTTGTTTTAGAATTTTAAAACCAAATATTATTTTCAAAATAAAAAAAAAGTTACTTATCTTCAAAAAAAAATATACATATCCACTTTTTCTAAAAATAAGGGCTCATTTCGGGATAAAATGGGAACCAAACGCCTCCATTGTTCCTTGGGATCAACTTAAGGAGTAGCATAGTCAAACTTAAAATTGATTAACAGTTGTTATCATGTGTTTCTTCATCTAGGTGCACTAAATTGTTCTTCAACATACAAAAGTCAACGACCAATCAAGGGGACACATGCATGCTCGTGAGTCGTGACGCAATAAACAAAAGTCACTAATCCTAGCTTCTTAATTACTCCGTTCCTTTTTGTTAGTCGTTTTAGGAGTTTTTAGACTGACCAAGAAAGTGTAATTAATACACTTCAATAAGAATAATAATGTTATAATTTTATTTTTATAACCTTACCATTTAATATGTATATAAAAGAAAACATAAACAAAGTTATTAATGTAGGGGCAATTAGTGTAATATTGCTCATTGAATGTGCTTTAAAAATATAAAGTCATAAATAAAAAGGAATTTGAACACAAAACTAAATAGACTAATAAAAGTAACGGAGGGAGTAATTGACTTTGTAATTAGGATTGCATTTTACATCACAATAAATCAAGTTTAGTAGTGAACCGGGTCAAATCTAACCACCATTTCATGTTAATCAACTACTCACTGATTAACTAAATCTATCTGATTATCATACATAAGTATGTTTCTTAACTCAAATTTATAATGTTAATGTTGCTATTAGCGATTGGTTACGTGTTAAGCAATGTTCCAAAAATCAAAAATTATATTCTCACAATGATTAGTTGAATATGATAATAAACTACCAGTAATTTGTATGTTGCTAAAAACAAAATTAAGTTGTACAGTAACAGGCTATATGCTAAAAGTATTAAATTGTTTGTAGGGCATATAAAAATATTAACTATATACCTAATATTAATATTAAGAATTGGCGATATTGACATAATCGACATTTGTAAATTGTTCGGACATGCCATGCTTATGATACACAAGCGTGTATGTGTATGCGGTGTCGTGAAATGGTATACTTTCATAATTGACTTTTGGCACTTCACATATATTATCATTTGAATTAGCTTCTAAGCTCTTTTATAATGTTTTTGTGTCTCTGTCTATACAGCAATTGCCGTTTTCTACTTGATTTAAGGTCGTAGAAATACTGGGACAATGTATAGAATAGATGTGTTTTTTATCATCCAACATTATATATGTACCATAAACTATAGAACTCGAGAATTTATATTTTCATGGATAAGAATAATATTTTCTAATAAATAATCTAATACCTATCCCTTTTAAAAGATTTTGCCGAAGAAATGAAGCAGGTGGGTGCTTGAGTTATATTAAATTAAATAATATTTTATATTAATAAATTGAATGACCTATAGAAACACAAAAACCCAACTAAATATTTAATAATTTGAATTTGATAATATAATGTAAATGTTTTTTCGAGAGGGGAATATAGTAAAACTTATGTGTTCTATACTTAATTATAAACTGTTATATTTAAGATAAATTGATATAAATAAATTAAATTGATACATTTGATATGCCAAATCCTAATTATAAGTTTGTTATTATTATGATTATTTTTTAAGTGCATTTATTTATTTTTATATATACAAACTCTAATAATTATCATGTACAGAAGAACCAAAAATTTTAGGGTCCATTTTATTTAAGTCCATTATAATAAATATATATGAAATTATATATTTTTAAATAAATTTACTCTAATATAATAACATTTTTTAATAAAGAGACATGGTTATATTTTTATATAATTTATAATTTTAATATTTGTAATAAAAGTTATATATTAATTTAAAATACATTTTTCAAAAATATTTTAAAATTTTTACTTTTTATTCTTGAACAGAACTTTAAAATGTATAAGCTGGGCCTGCTCTAATCCTACATTGTTCTTTATCGTCATCATTCTAACATAATTAATTAAGATTTTTAAATTAATCATAAATCCGGAAATGACACAATAATACTTAAAATATCAGTTTAAGAGTTGTTATATAAATATTCAACTTCTTAACATTTACAAATTAAATAGTCTGCAAAAGTAAACTCTGCTAAATAATTTATTAAAAATTATATTCCTTAATAAACATATTTAGAATCTAGATGATCGGCTGAGTGTGATGTTGACATCTATATGTTAATAGTCGGTTAAAATACAAAGGGATGGTAATAACATCTAAATTTGTATTTTATGTTGCAGGCTAATCTTACTATTTATCTCTTTTAACATTATATATATATATATATATATATATATATATATATATATATATATATCTCTTGTGTGCTTCATATAAAATTATTTTATATTTAAATTTGAAATTAGGTTTTAAATTATACACTTGGCCAGTTTTATAAATCTTGTATAGTGATTCGATCTTTACTTTGAGGGAGTTTGTAGTTAATTTCCTGGCCAGTATAAATTTAAAATTTGAAAAAAAGAGAGAGATCGAATTTGTAAGCTATATTCTCGGACTTTGTGGTAAAGTTAGGATGTCATACGTAAATTAATGGTTCATACTTCACTAATTAGAATCTGTTTCATGGTACATCAATGATCAACCTTCTAAGTAGTAAGTAGTTGAAAGTTGTAACTCAAGTTGATAGGAGTTATTATACTTCCTTGATCCCAATTCAAGTGTTTTGTTTAATTTTTAGAAGTCAATTTGACTAAATTTTGATCAAAAATTATATATATATATAATATAATTATAAAAAATTTAAAAGGTAACATCATTAGAAAATATATTATATCTACTTTAAAATGTAACTTTTAATTTTTAAAAATTGTAAAAGAATAATTTTTAATATTTGATCAAAATTTGGTCAAATTAACCACCAAAAATCAAACAAACCATTTGAATTGAGACGGAGAGAGTAAATTACAGTACACCCTATGACTCACTTGAGAAGGTAGCTGGGAGGTAGTAAAATTCTCCAACAAAAATTCTAAGTCAAGTTCAAACATTTACATGTATATTTCATATTGATTTTCATCAGTAGTTGTCGACCATTGAGTATTTGAGTTAATCCTGGCCGTCCAAAGTACAATTTCATGTGGTTCATCAGGAGTCAGGACCGACTTTTATCACTTATTTATTTTTCACACAACTGTTTACCGTTTAGGAGGGGAAGTGGCACTGTGGCAGAAACAACACTCTAATTGAACCGGAGTTAATTTGATATTAATTAATAATTTAATTATCTTCAGAATAGTAGTGCCTAAAAAATGTAATTTCATAATTGATAACTCTTTATACTATTCGAATATTGTGGTCAAATAATTTTATATTCCAACTACTCAATAAAAGAAACCTACAATTTATTATTATGTATGTTCAAATGATCCTGATAATGAGGACATGTTTTAATCGTAAAACAATAACTGATTTGTATTTTTAGAAAATTACATAACAATTATTTTGTATAAGTTTTAACATTTTTTTAATTATATCTTACCCTTTTTACATTTAATTATAATATATAAAATAAAAATATAGAAACATTTAACATGAGACGAGAGAGCATAAATTAAAACAAGTGTGATATGTCCATGCATATTTTTTTAGCTTATTTTGACTTAAATAAGTCAACCCCAATCGCTTTTTAGAATAAGCTGGCAAAATCATGAATTTTGACTTTTGACTTTGGAGACTTTAGCCTTATTGACAATTATAAAATAATTCATTTAATTTAACATTTTTTAATTTCCTTAAGCCTTTGTCACAACTTTGAACTTTCTCTTGTTATTTTCGGGTCTTTAATTCATCTCAAAAAATGTATATTTACATATGTGATATGACTCCTTTCCTCCCAAAGAAAATGGGCTTTAACCCGGGCCTATGTATTCAAAAGTAGGCAAGCGGGCCGATGTCAAACATCTTGTACTTGGGTTTTAAGTTTTAACCCACCGGGTTAACTCGGTTGGGTGTGGGCGACTCGGTATTGTTAAAATTTTTAGTTGAAATAATAATAGTCTGTCTGTGTTTTTTTCTTTCTTTTTCGTCAAATTTTCTGGGTGAGGTCGTGCAAAAGGGCGACAAAAGCAAAGGGCTCAAATCATCAATTAAGGTACACTTAATTAATTGTCTCACTCTCTTTCGATTTATGTTGTAATAATAACCAGGGTTTGTTATAGTCTATCATGTTCAGATCTCTTTTGTGTTCAAGTCTTTACATGTATGTGTGTGTTGTTTTGTATGTATAGTTGTGTTGTATTTATGTTTATACTTGTGGGGTTGTGACCCATGATGTAAAGATTTAGGGTTTTAGTTGATTTAATTAGAATGTGCTCAAACTGTTTGTTAATTTGCCTCAGATGTAGTCTTGTAGTGTTTTAGTTGCTGCTACTTGACACGGATGTGTTTCGATATTTTAGTTTGATGGGAATCGTAAGATGTGAAATTCGACCCGTTGGGTGTCGATTGTTTGTTGTTGTAATGTAGAATTGAGGTGGGGTTTTTTGGTATTTGAGTTTTGGATGATTTTTGTAGGATTAATTTGGGGAGGTAATGGCGTCGAGGTTGGTTCAGTTGCAGTCCAAGGCAAGTCAAGCATCGCAGCTTGTGGCCAAGCATGGAACGTCGTACTATAAGCAGTTGATGGAACAAAATAAGCAGTACATTCAGGAACCTGCTACTATTGAGAAATGCAGTGAATTGTCCAAACAGTTGTTCTACACTCGTCTTGCCAGGTTATTTTTCTTTAAGCCCTCGATGGGTTCTTGAGTCTTTAGAGTCGGCTATACTAGTGGAACTAAATTTAGCTAAACATATAATGTTATCTTATTTGGGACTTCACATCGTACTTATGAATGTATATCTTTGAATTCTTACTTATTTTTTTAGCTCCCAGTACTTTTACCAAAGAAATCTAATTTCCTTTTGCTTTTAACATCCTAGAGCTACAAATAATTCCTTACCACAAGTTCACAACGATATATACAAGTATGCATGCAAACATGTGAAATATTGTCAGCTAACACCTTTTCTTCTACAATTCTCATTTAGTTCTCATTTGGTTCTTATGAGTCTGTTGGGCTAGTTTTAAAAGAAAGTTTTGTGAAAATTTTCTTTTTTTCGTTTCATGCGGAACTCTTTTCAGTTTGTGTTGAAGATAGATAAGGTAAACATAGTTTGGGTGAATATGGCTTTTTAATTGTTTAGATGTGTTGTGCTCTGATTCTCATCTGGTTCATGTACACCTGATCCTTTTGGCATCCTTAAGTAGTAGATATGTTATGTGTGATTTTTTTAAGTGGAACTTTCTTATTATCAAATTGTGCATCTTAGTGATTGGCTGATGGGCTGTTCTCTATCAGATCATATCAATTCAATTGAGAGCTGCTTATGATTGGGTTTTATATTTAAGTGATGTTTTATTAAAACAATCTGTCAGTGGAAGATATAACACCTCATGCAAACTATAAAGATCATCCGTAAAATATAATTATTGGCAATTTCTCCTGTTTCTGAATCTCAACAAGTTTCTACCATTTTGTGTTGCAGTGTTCCCGGTCGTTACGAGGCAATGCAGAAGGAAATTGAGTATGTAAAGCAATTGTGGAAGAATAGGCAAGAACTGAAAGTCGAGAATCTTGGCATTGCTGCTTTGTTTGGACTGGAGTGTTATGCATGGTATTGTGCTGGTGAGATTGCTGGAAGGGGGTTCACATTCACCGGATATTATCCATGAGCCCTCAAAATTTGGTTGAATTTTTTTTATGGGCATTACTATTTGAAAGCTTTCTGTCATATTTAGTGATTTTATAGTCACTCGCACTTCTAATAGATACATGTTTTTGTACTTCGGCCAGTTTTCAAATCTGAAAAACAGTGGTTAGATTTGGTTGCCTTAATAATCCATATATGGTGATTACATTTGCATCTCGTCTCATCTTTTGTTCCCTTGTTATTGTATCCTTGGTCTTTTTGTTTCTTTATGGGCTTATAGCTGAAGGAGTTTCTTAGATTATACGAGCCTCTGTTTTCAAAACTAGGATATGTTTATTATATGCGTGTTTGTGTTGTAAACAATTTGTGAACCGTATACCTTCCTAGTGTAGTGCCCCCCTTTAAAGTAGATCTGCAGAGAATTAAGATATGGGGATGGGTTTTTGTAAGTTGTAAAACAAACCCGGATCATTCTGAAACAGGATGCGGAGAAGTGTGGTTTGGGGAAGATGAGATGTATGCACTTGAGATCGATGTGTGTTCCTGAAGAGATATAATGCCGTTTAAAAGCTTGACTTCAGTCGTATACTAGTATCAGTGTCTTTGCAGTGTCCTATTTTGTACTCCCTCTGTCTCACTTCAAGTGTCTTATTTGACTTTTCAATGGTCAAATTTAATTAACTTTAACCGAAAATAAAAAAATATATATATATATATTTATAATTTTTAAAATCTGAAAAGTACATTTTAAAAAAAATTATATAAACTTTTCAATGATATGTATTTTATAATTTTTTTGATTATAGAATATATGTAATATTTCGTCAAATTTTAAAAAAAATTATCATTGAAAAGTCAAATCAGCCACTTGAAGTGAGACTGAGAGAGTAGTAGTTTTCGTCTTGTCAAGGGCTGGGTGAGAGCTGCTGCCCTTTTACCCGGCTCGGCTAAAAATGTTCAACATGGATACGTGTTAAAATGTCGGACTCAGGAATATTTTTAAAGAATATATGTTTTTGGCTTAAATAAATGTCTGAGTGCCCATATCCATACCTATTATTTAAAACCGTTCAGATATAACTTAAATTTAACTGTATATAACGTGAACAACGAAAAAAATCTGTTTCATTTCCGAAATTTTGTAAAAATTTCTCCAACACGAAAGCGTGTAAATATCAGTTCCCGGAGTGAAATATGGTAAATTAATACAGTACTATATGACATGTTTTCGCCCCCGTCTTATTTACGCGGTCAAAACTACTACTGTATTTCCAAGTCGGTCGTTATAATTTCGTAACCAACAAAATTCAATAATTAATCAAACCAAACAATTACACTATTAATTTATTATTACACTAAATTTTTTTATTAAAATTATTACAGTACTCTCTATATTCTTAATGTTGAAGTATTTAAGAAGAAAAGAAATTCAATCTAAAGCCTTACATATATTCTGTATCTATCACCACTTTTCTCCGTAAATCACATACAAATTCCAAGAAAATACAGCACAATTACACACATCAATCAATCAATATATACATACATATATATAATACAGGTAATCATCATCATCATATTCGCGAGTGGTGTAAAAATGCTTCACAAGAGCTTCAAAGCTGCTAAATGGTAAATTAATCACTCAATTTGTATATGTATGTATGTATTTGTTAATTTAATTAGGTTCTAATCGATTGAATTTAATTTATGTGAATTAATTGCAGCAAAACGTCGTTGAAATTAGCGACGGCGAGAATAAAGCTGATGAAGAATAAGAAAGGAGTTCAGATGAATCAGATGAAGAATGATTTGGCGCAGTTGCTTCAGTCCGGTCAGGATCGAACTGCTCGTATTCGCGTATGGTTTACGTATTTAAATGTTTTTATTTATGTGTTTATGTTTGTGATTATTTGTGTTTGTTGTGAATTGTTGGCTTATGTGTGTGTAGTTGTGAATTATCTGTGTTTTACTGGATTCAAGTTAAACATCGAGTGTCGAGATAGATGAGTCAATGAATTTTGGTTGTTATATTGGTTTTAGTCAACTCTTGCGGTATACATAGATTTGTTATCGTTTTTTAGGACTTTTTAGTCTCTAGTAAACTTGTGATAATTGTTAGCTGGATAGGATGTTTGAGGTGTAATTGTACTCTATTATTTGTTGAAACGTAGGGGTTGGTGTTTGCTTTACGAAGTTAAATGGACATGTAGATGCAATTTGTAATTTACAATGATATTTGGGAACTTTAACTGTAGGGCTCGTTCCATGTAGTGCTGGAATTACTTACAATTTGAATGTTTTTTTTACCATACCTAGTGCTGCTGGCATTAATGATTAGTTTGGAAAATTGGTTTTTACGTGTCATTTAGAGTGGATTAAATTAAAAAGTGGTTATGGCCGTTGGGCGCTCAAAAAGATTTATTGGTAGTTTTCTTTCAGTTTTTTAAATTATTGATCTATTTTTTTCTCTTTGAGAGCTTGCAATGGAGTCTGTCATTGAGTCGATGATTAGATGATTCATCATTTGTTCAACCTCGCATGCTCTCTTTCTTCCAGATTAGATATACATTATATACAGCCATATTACTAAGTATTTAAGCTGCTTTTGGAATGCTTTTGCACTTCTGGGTATCAGTGTACTAGGACCAGAGAGAAGTCTTAGACCTTACTACTTGATGCACAAGTAAACCCCTTTTAGCTGTTCTGTACAATGATAGTGAAAGTTATATTAAATTATCATTGCAATTTAGAGGCGAGGATATATGCATTATGTGTTCGAAAAGGGAAGGCCCGGAGCCTCCACTCTTTGCCGATGCTCATTTTATTGATATATTTGGAAGCATGTAAAAACTTAGTACTTTCCTGTGTATGTACCATTTACATTCTGGAATCTGTTTAATCATCAGGGTGTATGTCTCCATCTATCTTCCAATTTTTTCACTTTTTTGGTCAGTAACTAACAAGTATTAAATCAGGTTAATTATATGATTACAAGGCATCTTAAGATTTCTCGACATCAAAGACGTACTTTTATTTCGATGACAATGTCTTTTGTGGTATTGTTGTTGACTTGTCGTATATTGTTTCTTTTACAGTCTCTTGAAATTTCTTTCTTATGGGTCTTCTAAATTCAGGTTGAACATTTCATCAGGGAAGAGAAGATGGTGGCAGCATATGATCTTATTGAGCTATATTGTGAGCTCATTGCTGCACGCTTGCCAATTATTGAGTCCCAAAAGTATGTAAAGTTACAAAATCTTAGATGATTTTATACCTCCTTTTCACATTTTATGTAATAGTGTATATTTCAGGAACACGTGTTTTTTTAGACGTAATCTTCTCACAAGGTTCTGTCAAAAAAAAATCTTCTCACAAGGTTAACAATTCTCATGTTCAAGAGATCTGATGAAAATTTTCACTACAAAAGAATTTGTGGAATTTTTGCAGGGGTCTCCATCCATATTTTGTTTGTTTAAAAATACGGTAGTTCTTGACCTTGGCCTTCTCAAGGTTCATATTGGAATCAAAAAATATTGTTATCGTTAATTAATGTCTTCCTAGTTTAAGTTTTTATGCATGTAAATGTCTTAAAGATTGCCTGGGTTGATTTACTTTCGAATGTGTATTACCAGAAGTAAACACAAATGAATTATTTAATGACTTTTCCATATATAAATTTAAGTGGGCTTGCTCCTCTGTTGTTACGATTAATGCAAGCCTTGTTATCTGTATCACTATATTTATTTCTCAATAATTTAAGTAGCTCCATAACTGCTTAAATATAGATTTTCCCTTGAAGTTGCAGAAATTTAAGTTTTCTAGTGGATGTTCTTGTGTAATAAGTTGTTATAAATAATTTTTGAAGGAATTGCCCAATCGACTTGAAGGAAGCAATTGCAAGTGTAATATTTGCAGCACCAAGATGTGCGGATGTACCAGAACTGTTAGATGTCAAAAAGCATTTCACAGCAAAATATGGAAAAGAATTTGTTACGACAGCACTTGAGCTGCGTCCCAATTGTGGTGTTGGCCGCATGGTAAGCTTCTACAGCTTGCATATCTCCTTAATTATCATATTTGAGCAGAGATCAACTGCTAAGTTACCCATAGTAAAACGATAGTGATGTTTTTTCGTCATCATGATATGCTTTTTTGTTTTCAGTTGGTTGAAAAATTATCTGCAGTTGCACCAGATGGGCAGGCTAAATTTAAAGTATTAAATGCCATAGCGGAGGAACACAACATCAAGTGGGATTCTGAATCATTTGAAGAAAAAGAAACAAAGCCAGTAAATGATTTGTTGGTAAGCATTAATATCTAAAATGATGATTCATTTCTTGATTGTCATATTTCCTCTATCAAGCAAATTTCAAATAAAATTGAGAACCTGTTAAGGCATAACTTCAATGGCTGATGGAAGTATATATGTTACCGAGCAGAATGGACCAAGTACTTTTGAGAAGGCCGGTAAGATGGCAGTGGAAGCTGAAATCGGTGTTTCGAATGTTCACACTACGTCTAGTCATGATAGGCACACCAAGCCAAACACGGTGTCTTCAATGGATGCGCACAATGTTTTGCCTGTAAATCGTGGTGGTAGGAATACAACTGCTACTACTCATTCTGATCTGCTACATTCAGGTATATTAGTTCCATTTTTACTCTGTGCATAGAAATTACATTATTGTTATATGTTTACACATTTGGCATATTGATCTTTTATCTTCTTTAGGAAATGAGACAAAGCTAGGCAGCCACTCTTTCGCTGGAGATGATAATTATTCAAGTAGGCAGGATTGGAATCTGGAATTTAAGGATGCTAGGTCTGCAGCACAGGCGGCAGCAGAGTCTGCAGAAAGAGCAAGTATGGCTGCAAGGGCTGCTGCAGAATTTTCTAGAAGGGAAGATGATATTAGGCAGTTGCCCTTTGAATCCAAAAAATCAACCATTAAGAGTACAAGGAAAGAAAGGCCGGGAACATATGCTTCATCAGATTTGCCAGGGGAACATTTTGAAAATGTCCCAGTGAAGAACTCCTTTCACAGTGAAAATTCCGAGTTGCGGAATGAGCATATAATGAAAGGTGAATATCAAAATCGGGTGGAAGCTGATGACAGGTTACACACGTATGATCACGCTAACACAAAAAAAGCTAGTCATTCAACATCTCTGAGGTCTGGTGAATCTAGGATTGATGATATAGAATCTGTAAATAGCATGCGAAAACCCCACGAGTACTCCAAAAAAAATTCATTTGAAGAGACTACTGAACAAGTCACGGAACCTATATATTCCAAAATGGGTATGGAGCAGCAATATGTAGAGTCTAGGGATGAACTTGCGTCTAGATGGGAAGATGATTCCATAGATGAACATTTTGATCAATATGGAGATGCGAGAATCAAAAAGCAAGATCATATCGGTTCATCTCGCTCTCATTCCAGCACTGAAACTGATGATGATGCTCCTAAGGAATCAGGAAATAATGCTGCAAAGGATCTTTTTATTGGTAATGACCAAGATAATATTTTCAGAGACGGTATGGAGATGAACTCTTACGATGACAAGTCTGTAGCTTTTGATGAATATTACTCCAGCGATCCCAACTTTGATAAAGGCCCCCGATATGATGAAGGAGAATCTACTTCGTATGTTCCACCACTACACAGTAATTCATTCTTTTCCTCAACAACTCAAGATATCTGGAACCCTAAAAAGGACACAATCAAGTCTCCGGAAAAAGCAACATTTGAACCACATCATTTTACTGAAGACCACCCCTCTACTCTGTTCTCAGAAAGCACAACACAAACTTTGGATCCTTTAGGACCAAACAGTGTGCCTGTTGCTCCTTATGATTTTGATGGCCCAAAATTTGACAGTGAAGATGAGGTGGAGATGTCTATTCATGAACAGACTAAAGATGTATTATCCTTGGAACCTGAGTCAGCACACACTGAAAAATATGGTTCCACTACACCCTTGTTTGCGAACAGGAAGAATACTGGTTATGATAGCAAGATAAGTGTAGGATCCTCCTCTGATGATGATTTGGGTACTGTGGAAGCTCACCTACAGAGTAACCCTATGGTAGTTCTAAATGCAGACTCTCCAAAGTTTGATTCCGACAGGTACAAGGAAAACATTCACCAATCTTTAAATCTGTCCTTGGCCGATACAGAAGAGGACAGTTTTCAAACTGGATCACCTGAGACATTGAAAGATGAAGACTTGCAACTTCAATCTAATTCGGAGGAAGAAAGTAAGTTGAATTTTGGAACCTTGACAGGTGGCTTTCGCAATAAGGGCTACAGACATCCACCATCCATCAGGAAACTATCAGATGATACATCATCTTTGACACTAAAAGCTACTGATGAGAGTTCAGCAGCAAGTGCGCAGCAAGCTGCTCCCCTCTCTTTGGAGACTGTAAATACTACACTGAGCAATGATGCAAAACAAAAGTCAAGCTTTATCACATCAACTCTTCATTCAGATTCGGATTCACAAACTGATGATTCAGGGGAGGAAGTACAACAGATTACTGTTAGTGAAAGGCAAGCTTCACTTGCTAAGAAACCCAGCAAACAAGTAAAATATAAATCCAGCTTCAGACCTCCTGTTGCCACATACTTTGACCTTGATAATGACGATTACAATGATGATGTCCCGAAACAATATTCGCCTAACAAAGGCCATTTGAAAAGTGTAATATCTCGAAGGACGAAAAAATCTCCTTCAGGCACTGGAAACAAATCGTACTCCAAGATACAAGCTGAGCATGAGGAATCTGCAAGTCCAAACTCTGGTGAAGTCCTGACACCTACTAGGAGTCGCCCTGATATTGTTACTCCAACCAAGCTAAAGTCAGAGATGGAAAGCGCAGGTTACTTAAATAGTGAAGAACAGCCCAACTATTCGCAAAAAGTAGCTTCTAAGGCATCGTTCTCCAGAATCTCCTCCCGTGAGAAATATTCGCACTCATCAACAGGAGGAGAACAATCATCTAGTGGTCCTAGAAAAACAGGGTCTTCAAGTAGCCTACAGAATCCAAAGACATTGAAACTTACAGGGGAGCCACCAGCTAGGGAAGATTCTACGAAGAGAGCTAGTCATGTTCATCCAAAACTTCCGGACTACGACTCCATAGCCTCCCGTTTACAATCATTGCGGACTGATCCACGATGAAGATATACTACAAAATATTATGATACGCAAATATAGTTTTCTAAACCATAATCGGAGTGTATAGCCTGGTAACTAAATATTATATACTTGGTTTGCAAGACTTGTGTAAAGTTTCATATTTAAATTGTCTTGTCATTTGCCGAACATGAGAATTATATGTATTACGATTGATCATTCATTTACAAGAATCTCCTTAAAAATTAATAAGTAAACAATTTTTTCTCTCAAGATCCATCAAAGAAAGACCATTACTTTTTCAATAATAGCCTATGCGAGTGAAAATGTTTCATGGAAGCCAGTAAAATATAGGGTGGCAAACGGATGAAAGTACTCGTACGCATATAACTTACAAAGATTAGTGCATCTGTTATTTTTTAAAATGTCATATAAATTTTTCAACATTATCCGAGATGGGGTTAAACTGTTTCTACATGTCTTGATTTATTTATCTAATAAGTAATTATAAGTAAATATTTTATTTTATATAAAAAATTTGTTAACCCCAAATAAGCTCATAACATATTAAACGAAAATCCGTTTATTTTCGGAATATTTTAATACCATATTTATTTGTCTCTTCTTTTTCACCACTTTCCAATTATGAAATTTAAATCAAATCAAAATACATTTCTCTAATAAACATATGGTGTGTGTAGATTTCTTATAATCGTTGTTATCAAAAAAAAAAAAAAAAGGAAAGTTCCCTTGCAAAAACATTTTAACCGTGTCAATTGTCATCCCTATCATCTTTACCTTGACCAAACCCCTAAAATCACGTACCACCCCATTCTTACACAAACACACTTCAAACCTATAAATACATACATACATTACATACATAGTACTATCATAACACCTTGTCCAAACAAAACCCTCCCACAAAATGGATCATCTCCCAGACACCCTAATCCTCGAAATCCTAACTCGCCTAGATGACTCAACTCACCTAACTCGCTCCAAACTCACCTGCAAAACCTTCAACTCACTCTCAACTCAAACCCCATCAATCAATCTCCAATGCTCATACTCTCGTTACCTCAAAGCACGATCACCCGAGTCTCAAGTCACCCCTTTTAAGACCATTTTTAATGACTTGATCTCGAGTTCTGAGGCTAGAATTGAATCTGTGTGTATAGGTTTGGAGAATTCGCTTCGTGGGTTGGTGTATGATGATGTTGAGGATGAGAGTGATGATTTGTTCTTGACAGAAAGTGGGTTTGTTGAGGAGTGGATGAGGAGGATTGGGGAGGGGTTGAAGGTTTTTTCGGTTTCCGATTTTTGGGTTCAGTCCTGTTGGAGACGATCAAGTGTTCTTCCTATTGTTTCTACTTATTGTGAGTACACATTTTAGTTTTATTGATTAATATGGATATTATGTGTGTGTTTTTGTTGTAAAGTTTTAAGCTTTTTCGATAGTTTGTGATTTAAGTAGTGTACGAATTGGAATTTGATTTGCTTGTGGTTATGAAAAGATAAGGGCGTTGTTAAATTTCCATATGCATGACATGAAATTTGTATTTGTTTCTTGGATTTTTTTTATTGTAATTTAAATCGAATTGAGCCGGATTTTTAAGTTATCGAATGACAGTGCTTGATTTTTAGTTATATTAGTTAATGTATTTTTATATCATTTCTTCTTATTGTGAGTAGCTGAATACACATTTGGAATATATTGATATGTACAATACTATATTACTCTCTCTGTGTGTGTGTTTTATAAAGTTTTGAGTTTTGTGAGTAGCTTGTGATTTACGGAATACCATGAATGGATTTCTGGTTATGGAAAAGATAGGATTTTGATAAGTTTTTGAATTCCGATATGCATGACATAAAATGTGATAAATTAATGAAATTTTTATCTAGATCTTGTAGTTTGAAGTTGTGATTTTAATTCAATCCTAGTTGAGCCAGATTTTTAGTTATCGAGCCAAGCATTGTACATAGCTCAATATGACACAAGTGTTTTGGGAATTTTATTACAATATGTTATATGTTGTTGATGCTTGCTATATTGTGATACATCATCAACATAGGAATGAAGTTTGCATTTTGATCTGCAGGTCATAGTCTTGTTGAACTAGAAGTGAAGAATGCTTGGTTGGCGGTGGATGGTTTGAATCCGATGCCGATGCTCACAAAGTTGACCCTAGAATATATCAGACTCGATGATGAGGACCTAGATAGGCTGAATGAATGTTTCCCGGCTCTTCAAGTTCTAAACTTGATCGGAGTTGGTGGATTGACAGAACCTAAGATTCATCTCTTGAACCTAAAAACATGCCAGTGGACAGTGTCTAATGCTCCATTATCCCTGACTATATGTGCTCCTAATCTTGTCAGTCTAGAGCTTAAATGTGCTAAGCCGAGAAAACTATCTATCAATGCTCCATTGTTGTCTCATTTCCATCTTGGTCTAGAGAAAGCAGGCCAGTTTAAAGTAGAAGAGCTTAAGACTCTAAAAACACTACACCTAGAATCCTCGGACCTATGTTACCTACTTTGCACATTTCCGTATAATACAACAATTCAGAATCTAACTTTGGACTCGCCAAAGTGTGGTGGGCCAGTTGAAATCACCAAGTTTAGCCTGCTCAAGGTGTTCAATGTTTTCCCAAATGTGAGCAGTCTTACACTGGGTTCTGGGGTCTGGTCAGAACTAATGATGTGCCCTTCGACACCATTGGCTCCGGTGGCTGATAGTTTGAGAGCTAGAAGTGTAATGAAAGGCGTAAAACAAATCATTGCTTACTTGGTGCTTGGTGATATTGACATAACTCTCTCCTTTATTTCACATGTCCTGGGGAAATGCTCAAGTTTGTCAGATATGGCATTGTTTATTCACCGTGATGTTGATTCTAGTGTTGCAAGTAGCCTTATCTCATCATGCGTGACTCAGCGCTCAAGAGTGAGATGGAGGTGGGGAACTTGGAAAGAAGGAACTGAAGACTGTTGGATCTCGGATTGCATCTAATTTGGCAGCAGACATGAAAGAGCAAGTGATGTATGACATGCTTTCATAGTCTACCACAGAACTTTTGTGATTATGAATAATCATGATATTTCCTTCTGTCAAATATTTAAGCAATCATTGTTTTGAACACAAGTTGCTAACAATCAATTACTTGCATGAACTTGTTATCAGCCTGTCAAAAAGATTTACGTGCTTTATATCAGTTATAATATATGTATGGTTGCGTTCCTTCTCACTTTGGTTGTGCTTTCATAGTTATATACTCGTAATAAATTTATCATGAGTCTCATGACTATATGTATATCTCCTATTTTATAATAAATGGTAGTTAAATTATTTATGATATTATATCACGAAATTGAGGTGTATAATAATTTTGGGGGAATGAAATTGGATGATAAAAGATTAAAAAAATCTATCCATCAAAAAGGACAAGTTTTCATTTCATCCCCTCCCCCTTCCAAAAAAAATTCCTTCAACAAAAATACTTATTAACATATAATCATAACTAAAATGTAAAGAAATTAATTGATGGAATAAGATGTACTATTTACAAATTGTTTTTATAAAACTCGTTAGAAAAAAAAGATTAAACTAATTAAGAATACAAATCAGCAAAAAGTAAAATAAAGAAGAAGAATATGTCAATATGTTAGTCCGGAAAACAGTTTCTCTATCACAATGATCATAGTATTAATACATAAATTATTTAAAGCACACCTATGCCAAAGGCAACTCTGTAGTGTCATCGAAGTCCTCTAGACTATCTGCTCTCTGCATCATGCACTGCTCCCTAATAGCATTTCATCAAAAATTTACTCAGCCTGGATAAACAACTGTTTCTACTTCTATGTTAGGCCACAGGTCGCAAATAACATGTACAGAAAGATAAACTGGCTTTGAATTTGCAAACGTTTCAGTACTATAAGGAAAAAGCCAATTTCTCAACCATTGTTGAGTCTACTTTTCCATATTCACTCAGGGCATAGAGAAGGGAAATTTTAAGGTGCTGCAGATGGTGTGTTCAGTATTTTTCTGCCTAAATCTTGTGTACGCTGTATCCTGCATCTTCTGATGTCAAGTTCTCCCTCCAGTTCTCAAACTCGGTTCCGCCAAAAACAACTTGCTTAATTCCAACAAAGCTGTTAAGAAAAATTCAAAACTGAAAAATTCACAACTGTAGTCATGCTGTAAAAGTTACCTCAGAAATTAAGAAACATTAAGCGCATGTCGGTTATTCAATATATTCCATCAACTTATGGATATAAGCAGGAGGGCAGGATAACAGTCAATAAATTTGACCAGCAAGATTGCTAAATAATAGCCGGAGATCATGCTATGCAAATAGAAACTACTAACTAGCACAAGGTCAATTCAGTTGAGGCAATCGTTCTCCCCAAAGCCTAAATCTGTAGTAATATGTGGATAAATAAATGTACCAATCTTGACGTAAGTTCACTGGTAAAGACCTGTAACATGTTTTAAACAGAGGTTGAAGCTTACTCTGAGCTTAATTGGGTCAGCGCATTTACCAAAATATCCAACAACAATGCATCAGCAGTTCCAATATCCACCCTGCCACATGCAAATGGCTTTGTCAGATTTAAAATACGTTACTACATGGTTATACCATAAAAAGAATTTTAAACTAGGCTGCATACCATATCCGTGCTATGTTATCTTGAATCTCTAAATCCCCGATGTTATAAAATGTAGTTGGTGCAACATTTGCTCCCTGAATATCATCGTAAACTGGTCTTTTATCCATAGGAGATTGTGATAACTGGAATATAGTACATTGTCATATTATGCAAACATGAGTGATAGAAAACCTGAAGTGCAGAATGCAAAAGGGGATAATGTCCAAACTTTGTCCTGCCAGGCTAGATTTTTAAAAATGTGCATTTCTCAACTACAAGCTGCAGCTTACCAACCAATCAGTCTTCTAAAAGGTTTCTATAAGCTTATGTATAATAGAAGTGAAGACTATATTGTATTTTAGAAGTAATAGATCATAACCGAACTTACTTGCATATTCAAGGAATTGCAACCTCCAAGACGTCCTACAATGTGCCATGATCGTATCGTCTGCACAAGGTAGATTAAATGTATCAATAATTTGAATGTGCAAGCTTAAAGAAAAATATATTCAAGTTTTAGTGAAATTACATCAGAAATCAAGGACACGTCTTTCTCCAAGAGAGCATTGTAAAACTCAAACCAAATGTACGAGTTGGAGAATTCAAATCTGATAAAACAACCAACTGCACAAGTTAAAATTAAATTGCACAAATCTTGCCTTCAATTCCTAACTACAATTGTGGGTCTTAAGAGGCTACCATAGAATATATAGATTATATATGAATACAACTAAGATGTGCAAAAAATAATTAGTAGAATATAGATCATCCACTAGTATATATGTGAATAAACAGAACAAGTAGGTCATGCTGGGAGAGAAGTAGTTCTGAAGCCCTTCAGAAAATTAAATTGGCATTCTTAGATATATTCTCATTGCTCTATTTATCCTAGCTAAGTTACTAAATAGCATGTGGCGAAAACTGTAAAATTACTTGTTCATGACCACTTTCATAGGAATTGGCGAACCAGTTTTGGTATGCAATATCTTGTTCCTTTTCCTCCTCAGCCTCTCCTCCATCTGAAAGTTTAATTACCCCCATCAAGCAACAAGAGAAGACCATTAGTTAGAGATACATGTGGAAGAAGAAAGCAAAAGTCTTGCATTATGAAGAACATCGCATTAATACACTTCCAAGAACTAGACTCAAACGTGATTCAAAACCCAAAAAATGACACAACACGACTCCATTAACCCGAATATTATTCTCTTAATCTTATATACTCATTTTGTGCTAGAAACCGACCGAAAATCAGAAATTGCAACCCCAGGTCCCCAACATACTAACTAAATGACTGAGATGATAGTCTAATAGAGCTCTTTCCACACATACACCGTGAGTCTTGCATTACAAAAAGCATACTTCTAATAGAGCTCTTTCCACACATACATGTGAGTCTTGCATTACGAAAAGCATACATTCATACAAACTAAAATGACTTTGAACAAAATGTGCCAACATACTAATGTAATAAAGCTCTCTCCCTCTCCCTCTCTCTCTATATCTATCACAAACACACATGACACACACAGAGGCTTACTTTGGAGCGAGCTTTTTGAGGGTCATCAAGACAACTACCAATAATCTCAGCAAACTCAGGGTTCCTATCATAATCCATCTCTTCTTGACCTAATCTAAACCTACCCCTTGGTGAAAACTCATCCAATTCTTCTTCTTCTTCAAGATTTGGGTCATCAACAACTCCTTCAATTTGTGACAACAAATCACTGGCCTCAATTCTTTCATTTCCACTCTTTAATTTAGCAATCAACACACTTTGAGAATGGGGTCTACCTAAAAGTGGCTTAAATTTGCTCAACTTGTTGGAGGTTAAAAGATTTGAGAATTGAAGAGAAGGGGTGCTAATTTGCAGGATAAACATCTTTCTTGTTTCATAAAAATGGAGTCTTGGGGTTTAGAAATGAGTCACTGTTGTAACACTTCACTTGTGTTAGCTTGGGGTTTTTGATAATTCTAAATTAATTTAATTTTTGAATCTTGAAAATAATAATTTTTTAGGCCAATAAATTATATAGGTGATTTTTTTGTTAGATTAAAATGGGTAATTTTTATTCAAAAGGAAGATAAATACTCCGTATGTAAAAGAAGAAATATAAAAAACAATTGCATAAAAGGCAAAACCACAAGGTATAAATATCTACACAAGTATATAGTACTATATTGGTATATACTTTAACAGAATAGTTTTGACAGTAATTTCTAGGTAACTTCAAGTACCCATTATCCGACCCGACCCGATGGATATGTCGCCGGAAACATCCTCGTCGTGGCCGGAGATGGAGAAAAAGAAGCTGATAAAGCACCGTTTCAGGTCATTAAAGCTTGTAAACATAAACATGGATGACCCATTAGCTGAAAAGCCCTATGGAGTTGATGAGTATGGTGAACTAGAGAATGGGCTCACTTACTATGTTAGATCCAATTCCAAGCCCAGAATGCGTGCTGCTCTAGCTCTTGCTGTTAAAGCTGGGTACTTTATATACATACATGTTCATATATATAATATATGTGTGTGCAGTCTTTTTGTTTTATGTAGTTCTTGCTAAGTGCTTAATTTTAGTTTTCTTGATAAAGGTTGTTGCTTTCTTGTTTTGTGATTAGTATTATAATTTATGATGAGTAATGTGTGTTATTTTGGATAGGAAAGATGATTGTGATATGCATAATTGGGTTTATAGTGTTTGTTTGATCAATGTGGATAATTTCAATAGATGAACTTCAATTTCGCCAATAAAAGGCTTCGCGTAGCTTGAAAATGTGGTTGAGGTTGAAGGGAGTAATTTGATGGTTAAAAGATGTGAGATTTAACAAGGAGGGGGATGCTTTGTAGGATAAACATTTTTCTTGTTTGATAATGAAAATAGATTCTTGAGGATTCAAAGCATTAAATTGTTAATTCTAAATTAAAATAATTTAGGCAAGATATTTCTTTGTTAAATTGTTAGACAAGATAATTGTTTGTAGATGAAATATTGGGTATAATCAAGGGAGTTGCTCTGAAGGTGTTCGGTTGTTTGTTATAGTTCCTTTATACACAGTATATTTGGGTTGTGTTTATAATTGGACAAGTTTATATGGCAGCTCAGTGTTGGAAGAGGAGGAAGAGCGTGGAGTTGCACACATTGTTGAGCATCTTGCTTTCAGTGCGACTAATAAGTACACGAATCATGATATTATTAAGTTTCTTGAAAGTGTCGGTGCAGAATTTGGGGCTTGTCAAAATGCAGTCACATCTTCTGATGAAACTGTTTATGATCTGTTTGTTCCGGTTGACAAGCCCGAAGTTTTACCTCAGGCTATTTCGATATTGGCAGAATTCAGTTCAGAGGTAAAAATGATTTTTGGTTCTTCTATAACTATTATTTAAGATTGTATCTTATATCTTTATAGTTTCACCTTATCCCTAGTGTAGATTCGGGCGTCATCAGATGATTTGGAGAAAGAGAGAGGAGCTGTTCTGGAAGAGTATAGAGGTACTAGGAATGCTAATGGAAGGATGCAGGATGCACATTGGGTGCTTATGATGGAAGGTTCAAAGGTCTAGTTGTTGGCACTTTTTTCCAAAATATCTTTTTAGCTATCATCTAGCACTCAAACATGCTCTTAGCTTAAATACTAATGCGCAGCCTGCTCGACTTGCATTTTAATTCTAATATTTTAGTATAAGTCGGTTTTAGCTAATATTTATGTAATCTTTTGTAATGTACAAGTTCGTTCTGTGCTCCTTTGTATATAAGAAAAAACCTAATATGTACTTTTGCATTGGCATGCTCACTAGTCACTATTAAACCCTAAATTTTTTGAAGTAAGGTGATCCATTATTTTTCATGTGTAGTAGTTTTTATATGAATTTGGTGTTTCCTGTTTGAATTAGAGTATCATTGTAATTTAATTACGACCATGATTTTGGATTAACAACTTTTATATGTTACAAGTTCAACTGACTCTAGTGACCTATCTTTGATTGCCCTCTAAATATTAATATATTATCTATGCTCATTAATGGTTGCAGTATGCCGAGCGTTTACCCATTGGACAGGAAAAGGTGATCCGAACTGTCTCACCCGGGACTGTGAAGCAATTCTACAGGAAATGGTATCATTTGAAAAATATGGCTGTAGTAGCAGTTGGAGATTTTGCTGATACACAGGTCTAGATTTCAAGATCTAGCTATTTATAGCGTACATTGCGGAGGTGTATTTGATATTGTGTATTATGCTATCATCAAAGTTATAGATATCCCCGGTTAGTCCGATTAAACCCCGGAAGGTCCTCTACCAAATCATTATTGTCCAAGTCCCGCCAAGACCAATATTGTTTAAATCTAGCCTATTATACATAGAATCTGTGTGTGTAATTTGGGAGTATAAACCCAATCATGTCAACTAGCCTAAAACACAGTATATTACTTTAAATACATCGTAATAATGTTGAGTTGTTTATTTTTCTTAACTTGTCTAATTATCACTTCCCTCCCTCTTCATAATTCATGTAACAGAGTGTTGTTGAGCTTATAAAGATGTATTTCGGGAATAAAATTTCAGCACCTGATCCTCCTCCTATCCCATACTTTCCGGTTCCATCGCATGAAGAGCCGCGCTTTTCATGTTTGTTAGAATCTGAAGCTGCCGGGGTTAGTTTGTTGTTCATTTTTTCTTTAACTGCACTTCTGACTAAATGTTAATTTTCAAGTAAAAATGATCCTTTCCATATAAAATTTTAGTTATACAGTTACTATCTTTAATTGGCCTTTAATAGTCTGCAGTGATGGTAAGCTGTAAGATGCCTGTGGAGGAGCTGAGGACTGTAAAGGATTACAGGGAATTACTTGTTGAGTCAATGTTCTTTCATGCTTTGAACCAGAGATTCTTTAAGATATCTCGTAAGAAGGATCTACCATATTTTTCATGCTCGGCTTCCGCTGATGTCCTTGTCCGCCCAAGTAAGGCCTATATAATGACTTCGTCTTGCAAAGAGAAAGGAACTATAGTGGCCTTGGAATCGATGCTTACTGAGGTGTGCATTTTGTATTATCGTGAAGGCTTTCTTATATATCACCTACTGATGTCTTATCTCTTAGGTCGCACGGGTTCGACTACATGGGTTTTCGGAGCATGAAATAGCTATCACCCGGGCATTGTTAATGTCAGAAATCGAATCTGCCTATTTGGAGCGCGATCAAATGCAGTCAACCAGCTTACGGGATGAGTATTTGCAAGTATATTACTTCTCTGCCTTTGTCTGATGTTTTCTTTGTTGTAGTCAGGTTTGACCTTCTACTCAACATTTTCTTTTCCAGCATTTTCTCCATGATGAACCTGTCATTGCAGTGGAGTATGAAGCTCAGTTGCAGAAAACTATACTACCCCGTGAGTGTTTATTGATATTTACCTTTTTTTTCTATCCACCTCCAACTATTCCCTATACTTTCACTCTAGGTTATTGTGAATAACTAATTTAACACGTTTTGGCAATTTGGCCAATTCTACATGGATATATTCACCACACCATTCATGTGAATATGTGATAATATTTTATGACTTGTAAACTTCAAATAATGATTTGTTGCCGAGATCCCCTATCGTATCCTTGCAATTTATTGTCATATATCTATTCTTTCTTATATAATATAAATTGATGGGTTGTAAATGAACAGAGTTGAATAGATATGCCTAAAGGTCGCACTTCTCCATCGGAAAGTTAAATTGTTAGCTTGGAACTTTGAAGAGGAAGTATATGCAGCATAAAGAGCTTAAATAAACTGGACTAAATATATATCAGTAGTTGGAATGAGAAATCAAGAGTGACCGTAAGTGAGTATGAGTATGGCCTGTGTGGGAGGTTAAAATGTTTTGCAAAAGGTTTTCACCACAGGAATAGTGATAATTAGTGAGTACTTAGTATTGGTATAAGAGTTCATTTAATAATGATAGTTTTCTGTTCTACTTCATTTCTTGTTACTGCAACTTAACAGACTGTTATTATTGTACAAAGTAACAGATCCTACATTTTTCTTGATAAATAGATGTATCAGCAGCTGAAGTATCAAAATATGCGGAGAATTTTCAAACATCATGTAGCTGTGTTATTAAGATTATTGAACCTCGAGCTACTACAACTGTAGATGATATGAGAACTGCTGTACTAAAGATCAATCTTCTTGAGGAAAATAGAAATATAACTCCCTGGGATGATGAACATATCCCCGAAGAAGTTGTTAGTGTAAAGCCGAATCCTGGGTAAGCCAAAAGATATTATATGTGCAAAATGTTATAATCCCAAGGATAAGTATGTTTAAGTTTAGTTTAGATTTCTATCCTTCTTTCTAATCCATTAAATCCGCTTGTACATTATTAGGTGTTGTATCTTTGATACTGAGCAGAAATGCAAAGAACAAGCATATAGAGTTAGCATGCATATATGAGAGTTGGAGGATCGTGATCACTAAAAAAAGTCTGAGAGAGACCCAATCTTCAATAGTGGAGCAACTAAAGTTGGAATAAAGTAGTTGAGGATCAGAATATATTTTTAGTCTTTCTGCCTTTAAACATACTCTTTTTTTATATGCACAGATTACTGCATTTGGAATTTCATTTGAGAAAGTTAGATTCTTGACACTCCTAAGGACTCTTATTCCATTCTAATCGCTGCTTACTTCACTTGATATATTCATGTAAATATGTAATGCAAGGCTTAAATTTTCTAGAAACTTGAAAAGACAGATTATGAGGAAAGTTATAACTCTGACAGTGTCCTGCCAAATCTAATTTTTCTCTTTCATAAATAGCTTGTGAACATCAATGATATTTTTTTTAGAATAAGCATTAACTAGTACGTTAGTAAGGTTTGGTCTTTGCCTGTACTTTTTCTTTTGAGGGCAGTACAGAAATTTAAATTTTCATGCACACATACCTCTACTAAGGCTTGAATCCTCCACCCCTTATCACCAAGAGGAGAGGGGTATCTGCTACGCTAAGCCTTGCAATTTTGCATGTACTTGTTGTTTGAGAGATGCATGTTGCGTCTACTTAAAGGTTGTGACATCCTGAAGAGAGACGATCTCTTGTGCTGAAATGAATATCTTATAATTAAGATGTACAATCTGTCATTTTGGTGCTCCACTTTCTTAGTTTGCTATATGTTTATGCAAAAGCGTTACAGGACATCTTTTAGGTAAAAGTGATATATGTCTTCTTCATCATTCTCACAGGTCTTCTCCTTATTTATTCGTGAAATAAATGTTGCTTAGACTGCTTTCATAATCTAATTTGATAGAGAAATTATAATTTAGTATGCAAGTGTTTCATATATTCCCCTGCAGGAATATAATGCAACAGTTGGAACTCTCAAACATTGGAGCTACAGAGTTAATTTTATCTAATGGTATGCGGGTTTGCTACAAGTGTACAGATTTCTTTGATGACCAGGTATGATTATGCCTTCAGACCAACAGGTTTGAACAAGCTGATTAGTTGTGGTAGCAATTCGCCCACTATATTTAGCGAGTCCATATCTTTTTGCTAGAAGGTTCTGTTTCTTCGTTCTGGTTCCCTAGTCCTATTCATATATTAATCTGCCTAAAGTGTCCTTGCCCATCATTAAAATGATGACTAATGCCATGACTTCAATTTTATCGTAAAGTAAAGAATAAAGATCTATTAAAAGCTATAGTCCATACTATGTGTAAAAAACTTAGTTGATGCCAAGCTAGCAGAGTAGCTGTTGTGATTTAGTCATTCTGTATAGTGTACCTGGTAACCCGTATATGTACTACTCCACGAGCACATAATCAATTTGGTTATAAGCTGATCACATGAAAGTTATACATGGGAGTGGGTAATATGCTTAATTTTAATATTTTATTATGATGTGCTGGAACAGGTAATTTTCACAGGGTTCTCATATGGGGGTTTATCTGAACTACCGGAGAGTGAGTGCTATTCATGCTCCATGGGTTCAACAATTGCTGGAGAGATTGGCGTGTTTGGTCATAGACCATCAGTGATAATGGACATGCTTGCTGGCAGGAGAGCTGAAGTTGGTACAAAACTTGGACCATATTTGAGAACCTTCTCCGGTGATTGTTCACCTTCAGATTTGGAGACCGCCTTCCAGGTTTTCTTGAGTATTCTTTTATATGCATTTATGCATTAAGATGTCTAGAAATTATGCATGCACAATACTCATGTATGAGTGTATGACCTAATGCAAACCTGCAAACATGCATGCTAATGTGCTACTATGTATGGCAATAATATTTGTTGCAACTCATATTTGACACGTTATGCAGTCCTATAGAAGGACTAAATTTGGGTTCAGGAGTCGAGGAAATCTATTATATTCTGAATTTCGGTTGTGAAATGCAATACATTAATACATGTAGCCTATGTAGCATATTATTGGGCCGTTGTATACTCTTTTAGTTCTTCAATTTGTATGAATAATTTGTATTAATATGCTTCAATTTGTATGAAGCATATTTGTATGAATAATATTTTAGTACTATGTAGTAGTCCACAAGATTCATTTTGAAAGTCTGTTACATTTAAGTGTAGTCTCTAAGGGGTAATCGAACTCAACATAATTTTCCCCTCATTCTAACCCCACTGATTCTTCCCGCTTCTGCAGTTATCATAGTTTGACAGTCAATTTAGGACAACCAGACACTGTTCTTTGCTTACACTCGATACATGCTTTGCACGTGCAGTGTAGAATATTATTGGGCTATTATTGTCGCACAAGGATTGAATTAAAGAATAATGCTTTTGTTTATATGATGGGGATTTGATGGATTATGATAACCTGTGTACTCAGGTAGTTGGGAACTATGGATCAAATTTACCCTCCAATAACATAAGTTATGGGGCTTTCTATTATATGTGATGGTACTATGTATCCATAAATAAACACAATCCTCCGATCCTCCATTTCATATAAGAAACACTACATAATATTTGTTATATATAACAAAATATTTTCTTGGTAATGAAAGGCTTGGGTTATGTTTTTGATAATATAATTTCTGTTTCCGTGAATTAATATGGATTCTCGAATCATTTTTTTTCATATAAATTTATGAAAATCTCAAGGTATTTTGAGAAATTTTGGACACGTTTCCCAATATTAGTCCCATATATATATTTACATGACTAACATATTTAAGAATCCAAGGATCATAATATCTGAGGAAATAGAGTTGTGAGAATATAATTTTTTTTGTAAACAAACATACCTTAGCTGGATATTGCTTGATAAAATAAATATATTACAGCTTGAAGTATTTCATTCATCATGTCTTATATGCAAGACAAGTACTAGACTGTACGTGTATGCTATTTCATATTGTATCCTTAACTAATGCATTTTCCATAGAATTCTGTCAACAAAATGTTCTCAGTCTCTTCTGGCTTTATGAGAATGCGTATTGTAGTTAAATCAAATCATTAAACTCACTAGTATCTAGGTTATGTCCCCTTGAACTGTGCCAAGTATTCTTACATTCTCTAAGTATGGTTATCAAGCCTCTAGATCTATTTTTACATGACCATAAACCAAACACATCCACATAGTGTTCTATCTGAGATTTCTAATTTATGTCAATTTACTAATTAAAGCAGGACTTTCTATAATGTTGCTCCATAATTATCTTCTATTTCAAGATTTATATAATTAATCCTGACTGTATATGATATAATTCAGAACTACAAGAGTGATGATGAAAAACTATGATTTATTATAATGTAAAGCTTAACTTATAATTTCTTTGTTCTGTCAGCTGGTCTATCAGTTGTTTACGACGAAGGTAGAACCAGGGGAGGAAGATGTGAAAGTGGTGATGCAAATGGCAGAAGAGGTAGTGCATGCTCAAGAGAGAGATCCTTACACTACATTTACAAATCGTGTGAGAGAGCTCAATTATGGAGATGCCTGTTATTTTAGGGTACATGCAGCAAAATAGTTTATGTTGCATATATATACAAATATATTATTTCCATGATTTTTTATTTTCATGTGTTCTGCGATGCAGCCAATCAGAATGAAGGACCTTAAAAAAGTAAATCCATTTAAAGCTTGTGAATATTATAACATTTGTTTCAAAGATCCTTCAACTTTTACTCTTGTGATTGTTGGGAATATTGATCCTGCATTTGCCCAGCCACTAATTTTGCAGTACTTGGTAAGTCACATAGTTCGTCGTAGCGTTTTTTTTAAAAGTTGTAACAATTGAATTATTCTGATATATGGTGCACAATATGCTTGCAGGGTGGAATACCTAGACCTCTCGAACCAATTTTGCACTTTAATCGTGATGACTTGAAAGGCCTTCCATTCACTTTTCCAACAACAATAATTAGGTAGCTTGGATCAACTTATTTTTGAGTTAGAATTTTGCTTTTAAATTTATATCTTTATCATATGAGCAAACAGTTAATTGTGGAGTTAATTGAGCTGAAATAAATGCTTTTCATTAGCCTGTTCAATGAACCTTTAAATGACGTCCATGCGTTTCATAATATTTTGCAATCATTTTTTTACATCGACTACTCTGAGCATTATATGTTTCAAGCAATCATTTAGTACATATGACTGTTAATTTTTTCTTGTGTAGAGAAATTGTTCGCAGCCCCATGGTGGAAGCACAGTGTTTAGTTCAACTATGCTTTCCTGTTGAGCTGAAAAATGAAAACATGGTCTGTATATCCTTTAACTAGCTTTAAGAATAATTATATGGGACAAAATATTGAACAGACACTCCCATGATCTATGATGTCTGTTCTACTTTTTCTAATTTATAGGTGGTGGAAGAAACTCATTTTATCGGGTTTTTGAGCAAGCTTCTTGAAACAAAACTATTGCAGACTCTTCGCTTCAAACATGGGCAGGTGTGTAAAAGTTTAGCTGTGTTGCTTCGCTTGCAATAATTAATTTTGTGGCCTAATATATTTCCGGGATCACATTTATGTCTCAAGATTTACTCGACTAGCGTTTCTGTATTCCTTGGTGGTAATAAACCTTCTAGTGATGGTAATGTACGTGGGGATATCAGTGTAAATTTTTCCTGCAAACCAGAGATCTCCTCCACCCTGGTAAGTTCTTTGTGTGACTTTCTTGTTATTATGCATTTATGCTTTGAACTAGCTTACATTTCATTAATCTTTCTTATAGGTTGATCTTGCTTTAGATGAGATATTACGTCTTCAGGACGAAGGACCCTCAGAAGAAGATATATTAACTATCCTTGAAATTGAGCAAAGGACACATGAAAATGGACAGCAGGTAGCTTCCATAATTCAGTGTCTATCTTGTGATAACGAACTCTAGAAAAAAAATCGTCAACCTTTATTACAATTATTTTTAAAGTTGTATACAGCTTTACACTTCACAATTTGGATCCTTGATCCTGTTAATCTTAGACGTGAGTACTAACCGGCTTGCTCAAATTCCTCAACGTAGAGGCCCTTCCCATATCCATGTTTTTTCGGAGAAATACAAAATGGGGAGCTACTATTATAGATTCACTGAACACATTCAATTCAATATCCTTATACTCTCCTGGTTTGTTATGCACTTTCAGGAAAATTACTACTGGCTGGATAAAATATTAAGCAGCTACCAATCAAGAATATATTCCGGTGACGTTGGATTTGCTTATGAGGTCCGTAGTCTGACTAGAGTAAATTGCTACATGCTTCAGTTTGTTTCTTTACCAATTTTAAGTGTTTGTTTTTATATTTACGTTAACGTTGCTAATACATTCGTGTAATTACGACTTATATAGTGCAACTAATTATTCACTGTCAAAAAGTATATGTATATTGTTCAAAATGTAATTTTAGTTTCTAGTGTGTGAATTTGATAGAACTAGCGATGTTAAATACGGTTTAGTAAATGGTAATGCGATAGCAGATTGTAGTATTTTTCAGCCACTCTAATATAAATATTTAATGCTTCATCTCAGTATAAATGTTTGTCTGCATGTTACATCAACAATACGAATACATTTTTGTCCTGACATGTATATACACATGGAGTATAAGAAAAGACCTTTCGGTTAATGTAACGATTAAAAAAAAATGCATTCTATATTGGAAACATTATATTCTTAAGCACCAAGAGACTTACATTTAGAAACGGAACAAGGCCCTTGCATCAGTAAGGTCTCCAGAAAGTCCTGTTGGGCACAGTCTTACCTTTATTTTTCGAAAATAGCTGCTTTCGATGTTGAACATACTTGACCAAGTAGATAACTAAACTTACATTTCTACTAAAGTATATATTGGTCATGCTTGTGTTAAGCAGCTGTTACATTTCAACTAAAGTATCAATTTATGTGATTGGCTATTGTACTGAATATTAGTTCTTTCAGGAATGGCTGTAGTAGCACTCATGCAAGTGTTCTTTTATCCTACAGTCTCAAAACGAACCAATATTTATCCATGTTATCTACTCAAGTTCATTTTCTGGTACAGGTTCTAGATAAATGTCGGTCTACAGTTCGGGATAAATTGACCCCATCAACAGCGCAGTTGGCATTACAAAGGATGCTATCTTTTCCTTGCAAAAAACAGTACACTGTTGTGATATTAATGCCCCAAGCTTCTCGCTTCAAAATACTGAAGTCACTCATCCCATCTATAGAGTTCGAGTATGCTAGAAACGCACAGGTCAGTATTATTTGGCTTATGTTGGTGTTGCATCTAATATCTGGCAACCAAATCCGATCACATAGTACCTATGTAATCCAGTATGCTATTACTTTTTAGGCAACATCCTTATTGTTTGGAATTTGGAATAATAAGACCCTGAATAATCTGTTTCTATTGTTGCAGGTTTTAGCTGGTATCGCTGGCCTAACAGTTTTGGGTCTTAGTTTATGGAGATATTCAAGAAGCGCCTTGAAAACTTAAGAAAAGTTGCTATAACATGAAGAGGGAGGGGGTTATGCATGCACTGTAAAGCATAATTATAAGATGATGTTGCAAAATGATTTAATTTCCAATTGTACATTATTAATGGTGGAATAAATTATATTTTTCATTTTCTATTTGAAATTAAAATTTAATATCAAATACAATTTTTTTTCAAAATATAAGAGTATTGTTATAAAATAACATACTTAGAGGGAGCAATTTTGGATTGGGTTTGGTTGGAAAGGGATAGGTAGGGTTGAACTTCTATCTTGTTTGGATGAAAGGGTTGAGTGCAGAGGGTTTAACCCTTGCCTTGTTTGGACAAGGGGTTGAAAGGCAAAAAGTTTAGTGAACAAAATTTAAATAATTTTTAAAATAAATATAAATGAAATTTTAAAAAACTATTAATTTTACTAATATATAAAAAAGAATTAAAATAAAATAAGTACAAATATATGATTGTGATCGATGATAAATTATTTTTTGATTTTTAATTTGTACTATATTAAATTAATTGAAATAAATGATTGTATAGTTAATTAATTTATATTTAAATTAATTATGTCACAATAAAAAATTAAACATACATATGTGATTAAACAGAAAATATCAAATATCAAATCAAACCATCCCAGATTCCACTTGCCAGTAAATCCTCTTGGTCAATTTACAAATGTTTACATGGGCTTTTAAATAAATTAAAAGCAAGAAAGAGAAGGAAAAAAATGGAATAAATTTTTTTAAAATAAATGAATCAAAAAGTGAATAGCGGAGCAAAATCCCAGCACCCCAATCTGGGATATCCTTTTCAACTACGTGGTAATCCTTCTCAACCCGTTAAAAACCAATCCTCCCTCTTAAACATTTTCCCAAATATGGTTCTAAAATTTTCAGGGCCTCCCAACTCCCTTCCTAACCTGCTATCCAAACAAACCCTTAAGGTAACGTAGTAATATAGAGTAAGCCTCAATAAAGAACTCTTTATTTGAGTAACTAAAAATCCAATTCCTATTTTATAAAAATTTGATTAAAAAATAACTATAGAACACTATAGATAGGAGTACAAAAAATCATACAACACCAAAAATAATTACAAAATAAACAAAAAAATTACATAATTTATAAAAAAATATAGAACACAAATTACAAAACACTAAAGCTGAATAATATGCTATAATTTTGTGTTATAATCTTTTGTATGTTATGTAATTTTTTGTTTATTTTGTGATTGTTTTTTGTGTTACATAGTTTTTTTTATGTTCGATAATTTTTTCATATGTTATTTAATTATATTTGTTGTTAGTTCCTGGTTACTCAAATAAGAGAGTTCTCGATTGAATCTAAGCCATGTAATATATATATGCATAACTTTATTCGACTCAAAGTGATCATCCTACTTGCAGCCAATGGCAAGAGGGTCGAAATTGATGGAAGCTATGATCCTGATCCGAACAGAATTATAGTGCGTATTTTCAGTGATCCTTTTTCCGGAATTCTTTTTATTGTTGTAACATTCTTTTTGACAATTTACATACAAGATATGAAACAAACTCATGAACAACCAAGATCTCGCATATTGCCTACTATCCCAACTATCACACCACAATCACAGGCATGCAGTAATAAATTACCCGAGCTAGTTGATGATACTCCTTAGCTACTACTAGAAAGACACGAGGGGGAGTTGAGTGCACAATACAAGCACCTTTTAGATTGCAGCCTGCTTATTTATAATTATATGTCCCTAATTTTGTCTTCTTTAGTTTGAACGTGAAGTATCGCATGATTTATTAATTGTTGGTTCTTATAGTGGCATTGTCACTTTGTCAGTGCTGTTTTGACTTGGCATAGATCGTTCTTGTAGTTGCCTTTGTACTATTAGTGGCTCTTGCTATTCAAGCTTGTTAAAGGATATTAAACTAGAGCTGTGAAAGATATTAAACAACTGACACAGATTGACAATATAATGACAGTGTTTTTGGAGAGAGTGAAGAAAGATTTTGGCTAGCTGTAGTGTTGCAAATAGCCTAACTGTTTCGCTCTTGGCTAACATGTGCGAGTTAAATAAGCTTAATTGGAGCAATGTTCACCAATTTGCTGGAGTCTACCAATATACCCGCAAAAGTTTAAATGTAATGTTTAGCTTTGCAAATTATTTTTGGCTACTGCGCGCAGCAGCTTGTTCTCTATGGTATGAATCTCCTCTGTGTGGTAGTAACTAAATTAATCCAAGGAGGTTTTAGTTATCCCGACAAGTACAAACTACAAGTTCAAAAAAGGAGCGCTCACTATTTCTGGAACCGGACTGCACAAACAGGGTCAGCATTTTCCAGCCAGACCTGTTATGTTAAAAAAGACAGAGTGAGTTTTTTGTTACATGTAACATCAAGTATTTTTATTAATATATTTAGGTATATTATTTAATATTAGGAATAATATTAATGAGTTATTATTCATTTATTAGTTATACTTATTTTATTATTAGAATATTTTAGAAGATATTATTAACAATAAGAGGGAAAAAAAGAATAGATAAAAAAGAAAAGGAAAAAGAATAGGAGTTCAGGTTTAGAAAAAGAATAGATATGTAAGAATAGTTGGGCAACCATGGATATTTTGAATGTGTGATCGTGTGATAGACTAAAGAGGTAGTTACGTGAAACTAAAACACATACACGATGTAAAATTAAAACTCTACAAACTACAAAATCATTATAAATTTTATAATTTAAATTATAATTTATTTAATTTTATTTATTTAGTACAAATGAAAATAATAAAAATATTTAATGATAATATTATAATATTTTTATAAATATGTGCATATTCTAAAGTAAATTATAAGTAAACAATTATTATGATAAAAAATATATAACATATTTAAGAATGATAAAAAATATTATATAAACATTACTTTTATATAATATATAAAAACTAATAAAATGTATAACTAAAAATATTTTATTATATTAGCATTTTAATATTTTTATAGATATGTAATGTATATTAGAACAACCATACAAATAATTAATAAATGTAGTTAACAATAAAATAATTTTTTTATATTTAATATTATAAAAGGTAAATATATTAAAAGAATTATAACATATTGAATAAGTAATTATATTAATTATAATAAATATATTTTAAATATTTAAAAAATGTCTCGTGCATCGCACGGGATTTAAACTGTTAAAGAAACAAGCAGTATTGAACCATTCGCGAAAATACCATGGAAGAAAATATTAGTATACATTCTAGTGTCTAATTTCTAAACTTTCTTGAGAAAAAAAGAGCGTAAAGTAACATCCGCCGCCACCACCATTATCTCAAATAACAAGAGGTTTAATTTGCTTTGATTTTACGTAATTTTTCTTGGTTTCCCCACATAATTAAAATAAATGGGAATATAGTATTTCTATCTTAAACCTGAATGAAGGCATGCAATTATGTCAAAAACAAAATCCCCGAGAAGCATTCCCTTTTTCGCAAAAAAAATCTGCAATTGCCCCCCACATATTTATAATTCCTATCTACTCCCTTCTTTTGTCTCCTTCACTAGTGACACAAATTTATGTTTTTTATATATATAATTAGAAAACAAATTTTCATTCTTAAATTAAAAGAGATGGAAATAAAGTAATGATAATGTCATCTTGTGTGTAGTAGTAGCTAGATCGACCTAATTAATTAAGTATAAAGAAGGTTGAAAATATAAAAATGATTTAACAAACCATTTGTCAAGCTTTAGAATTCAGAAATTAACCATGATAGCTTAGTTACGCCCCCAATCCACCACATTTTACCAGTACACACACTCACTAACATCAACATCAAACGAACATATGTAAAAAATTTCTTCTTTATACAAACAAATGTAAATATTTCTCCTTTGGGGCCAAAATTAAAGCAAGCTCAATATTTTATACCGATCTCTCCGGCGATAGGAAAATGAGAGCAAACTTAAATTGAATTGAAGTAATGAAAAACTGAACACTCATCATGGAAGTTGCAACCTTCTATATGTATAACTAATTAAAAGCTGCTCAAATAGCTGCAATAAACTTGAGATGGGAAATTTATGAAATTATATTTCATTCATTACATTTAAGATTCAAATACAGATCGAAGTCTCGATTAAGAGCATAATAGCTTCTTAATTATAACAAAAATAAGCAGGAGTCATAATAACCACTAATAGATCGACGTTAATAGTACTGAAATTAAGATCCATATATCCATCTTCATCAGCCTGGTCTTTGGTTAGCAGCCATGAGGCAAACATTAATCTTTGCTATTTATGTCTATACAAAATTCCAGCAGCCAGGTTGTTTGTTCACTTTTGGCAAAAGAACATTCTCATCCAAATCTTCCACTTTGCTGCTACCAAAATGCTTGACAACCCCATTTCTTTCTAAACTTCCATTACCATACAATATAAATATCATATATATACATACACATATTGAGAAACAAATCAAAAACCAACTTGATAGATCCGACCAGACCCGACCCGACAAAAATCATGAACAAGGGGATATTTAATCACTTGACCAGATCAGACACCCACCCAAGATCAAGATCCGGGTTGGGAGCATCTGATGGGTTCGGATCAACCCGCTCCAAAGGATTCTCCTTGCTTAGCTTCTCAAACATCTTTGCCCTCAAACCCCTACCCGACTCCACCCTCTCCATCATAGGCTCCTCTTCCACCTCCTCATCTAGCTTCATCTTCTCCCAAAAATCCCCATACCCGGATCTGGGTCGGGTCACAGACCTGGTTGGAGTCGAAGGCAAGCTACTAAAACCAACCCGGGTCAAAGGTGACCCGGGAGATCCAAGCCCAGAAGTACAACCACCACCACTCATTTGTAAAGCCCAGAAAGTAGGAATAGACTTGACCTTATTAAGCTGCAACTGACGCAAAGAAGCCACCACCTCCCCAGCAGAAGTCGACCCCAAAGACCTACTCAGCGAGCTCACCGCAGCCATCGGAGACAAAGGCGGCGACTCATTCGGCGAACACTCTCCTTCAAAACAAAGCCTCCTCGGCGACCCATCATACGAAACCTCGCTCAAACACGAAGCCCTAGGACTCAACACACGAACCTCATCAGGAGTGTGTGCAAAAAAACACACTTTCCTCCTACAACCCTGTCCATCTTTACAAACTTGCGTACGATAACGAGCTGGATGCAACCAACACTCAAAAACACCGTGAGCGAACTCACAAACATCTCCTTTCTTACAATTCCCCTTTCGAAAGTCCGGGCACGCGGTACCCGAATAATGAAACTTCCTCGGATCCCTCCTGCGAGCTTTCTCACCAGGATGAGCGTACGGACACTCAGTCCAATCATGTGATCTTCCTCGTACACACTTCCGGACTTTAAACTCATACATCCGGAAGTTATCACAAGCATACGTGTCAAGTGTGAGATCATTATCATCATCAGACACTTCATTTTCATCGTCAACAACAACAACATTGGATTGAATATATCTGCGTATAGTAGCAAGAGAGTTGTTCTTGAGGAAAAAAGAGTAGTCATTTTCCAACAAGTTAGGGTTTGTATTAGGGCTTTGAGATAAAGAAATATCAGCGGTTGGATTATCTGAAAATGACCAAGGAGGGACATGGACAGTTGTATTTGAATGACGGCTTCTTTCTCCGATCATCATCTTGGTGTTTTCAGACAAGTTTGTGAAGTTTAGTTTGTTGTGATGCTGTATATAAGCTAGTTTTGAACTTGGGTTTTAACTAAGGTTAGGTTAAAAAATTGGATATGTTACTGTGGTTAGGTTAAGGGGCAGTTTAGAGTGACTGTGAGGTTGATGTGGGAATGTGAAGGTTTGTTGTGGATGTGCCAGGTTTTGTAATTTTTGACGTGGATAGGTCGGTGGTGCATGGATGTGTGTATTTGATGGAGTTTATATGACAGGCTGTGGTTGTAGAGGTGGTTTATTGTGGGAGACATAAAGAGACTCCGTACACTGATTATGAGCTTTGACAAAGTCAAGGACCCATTTGCCATTCCACAGTTTAATACGGATATGATTTATTATCATTCATAAAAGTTAAAATAAAACGAGTAAAGTGCTAAAAGAGTTTTACCAAGTTGTTGTTCATATTTATTAAAAATAAATTATATATATAATTAATTCAAAGCATCTATAAATTCAATAAAGATCAGTAATCTGATCAGCACAAAATTTTGATCTATAATCTGGAATTAATCTAGAAAGAAGTACGACGATATCATCCTTCAAAAAATATATAATATAGAATATATTTTCAAAATTTAACACAAATTAGATCTTCCCACGTTCTTTTTCGCCGGTAATTATCAATTGTATTAACAGTGTTATAGAGATCGATGGATTTACTCTAACCCTATTTCTCACTATTCTCTTTAGAGTCGTCCCCCTTTCTTCTTTCTCACATAATTGCAGGGGTGTCTATCGGTTTTCTCCGGTGGAAAACTCCAATCTTTTAATTTCTTGTTTCATTTCATTTTTTAATAAAAAAATTTAGATCAAAAAACATCGGAACATCAAGATTTTTTGTCTTCTCCGAGTAAACAGGTGGTTATTTGATTTTGAGGGGTCTGGTTTCTCTTGTTTTTGTGGTTTCGTTTTCTAGATCTAAGACTTTGGTGGACTTTGGTGTTTCTCTCCTTTGTTTGTTGTGAGAGTATGGTGTTTGATTTAGTGATAAAAGTTTTTAAGCGATTGCAATTATGGTCGATAGCTCAAACTGAATTAGTTCCAACTGAATATGGTGAAACAGGTACATGTAAATATATTATCTTCAACAAATGGCGTGATTGTATCTTCAAGAAAAATGAATTAATCAGCTATTGTTTCTGTTTTATGTTTGTTCGACGCGACTATTTTTTAAATGCCGTATGACTCTTTATTATTGAATTAATACTTACTCAAAAAATTCGATCAATTTTTCAAAAATTGCTGATAAATCCCTGATTAATCCCTATAAAATATTTGACTGATACAATTTATAAACTCCGATTTACGTTTATAAAATATTTTTAAATAATTTGTTCTATAATAAATTAGATAAATATATTAAATTTTATTATAATAATATAATAAATCCGATTATTGTTCCGATTAATCCTTCATATTAATCTCTAATTAGCCGATTAATCCCAAATCCGTACCTTGATAGATAAGTTCCAATTCCCGAATCTTGACAGATAAGTTCCGATTCCCAATTTTTACAACAACGACTGTATAAAGTTAATCATCTAAACTGTACTCCCTCCGTCCCAATTTATATGTCTTATTTGATTTTTAATTGTCAATTTGACTGAAAATTTCATATATAACATTTGAGAAAAATTATAAAAATTGTATTGTTAGAAAGTATATATAAGTTACATTAAAATGTATTTTTCAGTTTTCATAAATTATAAAATAATAATTTTTAATTATCAATTAAAATTTAGTTAATTTAACCACACAAAATTAAATAAGACAGGTAAATTGGTAGGGAGGGAATATTAATTATTATATGTTGTGTAATTGGCCTAGAGTCAGCAGTACACAACTAGGGTACAAATGTAAAATCATGTAAATGTGGGGGGGAAATGGATAGAAACAATGAGTAGAATAGAGCCCCGGCGTGGAAACAGAAAATGAAGATAAAGGGCAAAGGAGAATGCAGGGATGTGATATATCATTATCAATCCATCGTGGGTATTGTTGTGTGCTTTTATAGCAATATTGTCTTTCAATACCTCTCGAATTTTTATAAACCATTAATTTAGTTTGTTAATCCATAGTCGCAAGTTTCTGCACATATTCCAACTCCCATACTTGAAACTCACTTCAGAGCCTATAGTATCTGCGAAGTACTAATCATCATGTCTCAAGCCCGCTGGCATTAAAATTTTAAAATAAATATATTTAATTACTTAAAATAAAAAATGAACAATTTTAAATTAGTATATATTATTATAATTTTTAGTATAATGTTTAACTTATGGATTATTAAACATATAAGAAAAAGTACAAACCAACAACTTTTAATTTTAAATTTATCATATAAATATATACCTTTTTATTTAATTAAAATTAAAAATTACTATAATTTAAAGTATATATGCAAACGGACTCTTGATTAATTAGACTCGTACCTATCCTAAAGAACAGTGAGTCATAGTTATAACTTTCTTCAACCCAACAAAACATAACATGGTCATAGAGTACATGAATTGTCTGCAAAGTAAACCGAGTGCTTATATTAGTTTAAGCTTAATTAGCTCGAACATTGAGATATGTTTGTACGTGTCATGCTAATAGTAAGAGCAATAAACAAAAACAAAGATTGTGGGGTCAATAATTGAGGATTAGAACAAAACAAGAAGCTTAAATAGGAATAAAGGTTATGGGGAAGTGTGAGAATCAACTTCTTTAGTGCATTTCTGGTGAAAGACCATGTGATGTAGATCTCAAACTTAGGACACCCCATTTTTATATATATCCAATTGTCCATACATTTCCTATTTTAGCTGAGATAGATATTTATGATTCATAATAAAAAAATATATTTCATTTTTAAATTTATTTGTAAAATAAATTAAACCGAAGTTAGTAACTCTCGGTTCCTTATAGACGTTTGTCGTATTATATTTTTATTATTTGTAACAAAAGAATAGTAACTGTTTTGTTATGAAAACTAAGATATTTTCTTTTCATGGATAATAAGTTCAAAATATATTTCGAACATATATACCTCTGTTTTAGACTCAGCCGAAAAACTAGGGTGTAGTTATTGCGATGTGTGTCGGAGCTTATCGAGTTTTAATGGCTGAATTTGTGTTTCGTAGCTTAATATTGCCCTTACAAGATGCTTACATATCTCAAGCGTATTGAGAATCAAGCCAAAATGTAGTTCTTGGTGATGCCCTCGGGGCTATGATGGCAAGGGCACGCCAAGGACGTAGTGGCTTATATGTCTTCGAGGATGAAACCAAAACGTTGTTCTAATAATGAGGGGTTAGACCCTTTATATAGACGTAGAGAGTCTAAGAATTAGAGTAGGTTTAGGAACCTTGGTGGGCAAGTCACCTCCTAGAATGATTCTGAATCCTTCTTTTGATAGAAGTAGTTTCCAAGTAGGAATATGTTTCCTTGTTGATTGAGGTATCTTGGGGGCTATTTCTTGGAGTAGTTTTCTTGTAGTTGTACATAATTAATTAGCTGTATATTTAGCTATTTAATTAATTACGAATTTATTTACTAATTAGGGTTTCAAGCCTCATTAAATGGGTCTCCCTTTTGGACCAAGCTAGGTCTATTTAATGCTATATTAATTGTATCTTTAGGGCTTACTTTTAGCCTATATCATTTGTCCTCCAACTTCTGTAAAGTGTGCAATACTTTGTAGAAGTTAAGGTTCATGAATTTGTCGTTGAAGTTCTCCTTTATGCCTTCTAGAATTTTGCTAAATTCTATTTTGTCCTCAAGGATTTTCCTTTGTACTCACATGTATTTTTCTAGGAATTTTCCTTTTTGATAGAGAATTTTTCATAATTTATTTGTACCCACATGTATTTTTCTAGGAATTTTCCTCTTTGATGGAGAATTTTCCATAATTTATCTGTATCCACAGGTATTTTTCTAGGAAATTTCCTCTATTTATAAATAATTTTCCATAATTTATTTTTACCCACAGGTATTTTTCTAGGAATTTTCCTCTATTTATAGAGAATTTTCTATAATTTATTTGTACCCACATGTATTTTTCTAGGAATTTTCTTCTATTTATAGAGAATTTTTCATAATTTATTTGCCTTTTAAACCATTTTTTTAATGATTTTCTGGCATTTTTCTGTATTATTTCCGACCAGGAATCCTAGTCGAATTCGACCAGGATCCTTGTTGATTCTAGGCTTCTTTTGGAGCCCTGGTCGAACAGGATTCCTGGTCGATTTTCGACTAGAATCCTAATCGATTCTAGGCTTCTTAGGAGCCCTGGTCGAACAGGATTCCTGGTCGATTTTCGACCAGGATTCTAGTCGATTCTATGTCTCATTGGAGCCCTGGTCGAACTGGATTCCTGGTCGAAAATCGACCAGGATCCTAGTCGATTATATGCCTCATTGGACCCCTGGTCGAACTGGATTCCTCGTCGATATTCGACCAGGATCCTAGTCGATTCTAGGCTTCTTGCAAAAGGCCTTATAAATTTGATGGTTTAATGGGCTCTGACCTACTTCACTCCTCAATATGTTTTAGTTCACATCGACTTCTGGGCCAAAGACTTGCTAGGCCCAATTAATTCGTGGGCCTTGTTTTTACCGGCTATATGAAGTTTAACCGGTTGAGTTACCGTTTTCTTTGGCTATAAATTAGTGAAGTGAGAACTTCATTTTTTACTTGTCACTTTCTCAGTAAAACTCTCTTAAAATTTCACTCTAGAATTCATTAGTCAAGGCGGTTTCTGGCAAGGTTTTTCCGATCAATATTCATCTTCTCCATTTCTTAAGCCTTCATCTGTTGAATATCCATGGCGGATCAAGTTGCTGCTCAACAAAGGCTCTGGCCAGGGCGGCCAAAAGAGGTAATGTTGTTGTTGTAAATCCAGTTTTTTCTACATTTTCTGATCTTTTACAAACCATGGGTGATGAATTTCCCACGTTGGCTTAGTTGGATGCCTCTAGGTTTACTAGCACCTTCACCAACCAGGTTCACTGTGATAAATTTACAAAGTTGTACAAACTCCCCCCTTGGTACAAGTTTGTTTTGGACGAGCCCGGGGACCGGGCCTATCATTGGAGGCCCAATAGGCTATGCATTTTTAGAGACGCCCTTTTAGGTGGGCTCATTTTCCCTTTTCATGAATTTGCGATTAGGTTACTAGCCAAGGTTAGGATAAGCCCATGCCAATTGAGCCTAAACTCGTGACGGACCCTCCTTTGTTTTATTATTTTATGCCTTAGGAAAAATTATCCCCTTTCAGTAGCTGTTTTTAGAAGTATTTTTCAGTTTAAAAATAACCCATCAAATATATTGGGTTGGATCTATATAAGCCATAGGCAAGGGGTGAGCCCAATCTTTTGCAATAAATATTTGCCTGACAATAACACAGATTGGCGGAGGGACTTCTTGTATTTGGAATGGGAAGGAGGAGACTGGGACACTCTTTTTAGGCCCAAATTTTGCAAAGTCAATGATGAGAACGCAGGCTTGATCCAACTAACTCCCGAGGAGAAGTTTATTATTGTCGACTTGGGCCAGAACAAGAGCTCAACCCATCACAAGAAGATTTTAGAGGAGTTTTCTTTGAAGGTCGTGGGCCTTTCAAATGTTTCTGATAATGGTATATTTCTTTTCTTGACTTGTCATTTCTTTTCAACTTTTCTAAGTCCAATTGTTTATTTTCTTGTTTATTTTGCAACTGCGAAAAGCATTAACTTCCATTTGGGCGTGGGTGATCAAGAGACCCACAAGATGAGGAAAGCTCGTGAGGCCATCGAAGGCCCAATTAATTAAGGAGCCTAATCTTCCTGGGTTCCTTCAGCCTTACGACAAGGCCCATGGAAAGAGGCCTCGGGTTGATGAAGAGGAGAACCCAAAGACCGCGACTTGGAGGCCCGGTTGGGGTTTAAAGAGGCAGGACACAGTCATCGGGAATCGGGAGTACCCTGAACTCCGTCGACTGGTCACAGAATTCTATTCCTCCGGTCGACAAGGCCAAGATTGTCCTGAAAATGGACATAGAAGAGGCAGAGACTTTGGGGGTCCAAGCCGTTGCCATGGTAAAGCCCATTTGTTTCCCAATTTTTTACTTGGTCGCTTTTTGATTTTCCCAGTTTTTCACTATATCGTGCTTTTGAAACAGGTTAATACTTATTTTTAAACCATGGCCCATCAGGCCAAGACTTGGCGCTTCTCGGAGAAGGCCCAAAGGAAGGTCAAGGCCAAGGCCGAGGCAAAGGTGGACGTTTTCGAGAAGAAGCTGCTCGAGAAGGAGCAGGAGTTGGTGGCGGCCCACGCTGAGCTCCAAGAGCTAAGGTCCGGGAAAAAGGCTGTGATTGACGAGTACATGGAGTCGGAAGTATTCTATGATTTATTTGGATAAACATAACGACATGGTTTTTCCGGTGACTTGTGCTCAAGCTTGGGAGAAGTGCCTCGATGCCGTCTTAGCCAAGCACCCCGACCTTTTTGATCCGGCCGACTTCCCTTGTCCTATGGGTCAGCCATTGGCCTTGACTTCTACTGCTGGAGGGACAGGTTCAGAAGACTTGTCGGGTGGTGAGGCCCTAGACGAGTATGATCGGGTCTTCGATTCTACTCTTGAGGCTTAGGAGAATTCTCGGAAGGAGGTCAAAGGAGAAGAGAAGACAGGGGAGGGGAGGATGAGGATATCGAATACCTCCCTTAGTTTCTTTCGTTTTTCCCTGTATTTCTTGTATTCCTTGTATTTCCTTTACGTTTTTAGCTTATGTAAATCAAAGACTCTTTATTTATGGAAAGTTTCTTATTATTTGTTCTTTTCTCTTTCATGCCTTGGCATATTTAATGAAATATACTTTTCGAGTATAAAACAACAAATAAGACTAGACATCAGAGTGCCAACTGGGCTAAATTTTGTTCTTTTTCTTGCCTTAGCATATTTGATAAAATACACTTTTCGAGCATAAAAGAATAAATGTGAATAGATATTAAAGTGTCTATCCAGGCTCGATCTTATTCCTTTATCATAAAGAAACTTAACAAAGATTGCCAATCTAGGCTAAACACGTATGTTTTTTAAAATGCCATAAGGCTGAAAACTTTATTAATAATGCCTTCGAGGCTAAAGTGGGCACAACCCCTACAAAACGGAAATCATGTTTGGAGCGAAAGGCTCTTACGTCCTAATGGTTTCATCGAACCTTATTTCTACTTAGTTCCTATTAAATACAAGAACTCATAGTTGAATCCTTTATGCATAATAAACCTTCAGGTTTGAGGCATGCCAAGTCCTTGGCACCTCAACATCTTCTAGGGTTTCAAGGATATATGATCCTCCTCCCTTAACTTGTTTTATCTTGTACGGCCCTTCCCAGTTGGGGGCTAACTTGCATTTGGGGCCTACTCCGGAAGCTTCAGTCTTTCTGCGGACCAAGTCCCCTTGTCTGAAAAACCTTTCTTTAACCCTCAGGTTGTAATAGAAAGACGACTTCTTTTGGTATTCAATGATCTTCGCATGAGCCATGTCTCTGACTTCGTCGATCAAGTCTAATGAAAGTTTCATCCCTTCCTCATTTTCCTCAGGCTCAAAAGCCTTGATTCTTGGGGATACATGACATATTTTGACTGAGACCACTGCCTCGGCTCCATAAGCCAGGAAGAATGGAGTTGCATCAGTAGTGACTTTATGAGTGGTTCTGTATGCCCAAAGTATTGGCAAGATCTCATCCACCCATGTGCTAACAGAACGCTCGATTCTTTTCTTGAGTCCATTAAGGATGATTCGATTGGCTACCTCAGCCTGACCATTTTCTTGGGGATGTGCAACGGATGTAAAACGTAGATTGATGTCATTATCCTTGTAATACTCCTTGAAGTCTTCATTGTTAAACTACATGCCATTGTCTGTTACCAGGATTCGTGGTATTCCGTACCTACATATGATGTTTTCCCAGAAGAATTGAGCTACTTGTTTTGTGGTTATATTGGCTAGTGGTTTAGCCTCAATACATTTAGTGAAGGAATCAATTGCAACGATTAGGAACTTTCTTTGCCCTTTAGCCATTGAGAAATGTCCTAAGATGTCCATTCCCCACATTGTAAAGGGGATGGGGGAATTGATGGACGTCGACATCTTAGGAGGTTGTCTGACGACTGGTGCATGCCTCTGGCACTTGTCACACCTTCTCACATATCCCTTTCAAGTCTGAGTCATTAAAGGATATGACCATCTCCGTCCTAACACGTTTAGGTATTTCTCCTACGACTTGCATAACTTCTCTTGCGTATGCTTTTCTTGAATTTCTTGAATTCCCTGTAGCTGTGGGTACTCCGAAAATCATATTAATAACTGGTCCTCTAGGCTGAGGATTCATATCCCGACTATCCTTATTTCTTCTGTTATCATCACGCCTATCATGGCTTCCATCTTTAGTGTATTTAGAAAGTTTTCCTCTTCTGATAAGGAATTCAATTTCATCATTTAATTGTCTGGAGTCATCCGTGTCATGTCGGGTATCCCTATGAAATCGGCAAAACGCGCTCTGGTTCCTCTTCTTAGGATCATACTTCAGGGTTTTAGGCCATCTCAGGTCTCGATTCCTTTCAATATCCATCAGAATTTGGCTTCAAGGCGTATTCAGCCTTGCGTATTCAGTAAACTTTTGCCCCAAATTATTTTTCTTCGGGGGGATTCTGAATGCTTATCCGTCTTGGAATACTTGTCTGGGCATCATACTCTTTATCACTTTTTCTCTTCTTGTTATTATTCTCATGTGTCGCCACTGATATAGTGATTTTCCTCATGCTTTCTTCCGCCTTAATATATTTCTCTGCTCTGTCTTGGAGAAGTAGCATGTTCTCGGGCGGATGTTTATCCAGAGATCTCTTGAAGTGAGGATCAGTCGTCCCATGTTGCAAGGCTATCATAGCCACTTTTTCGTCCAAGTCCGGGACTTTCAAGGCTTTCTTGGTGAAACGATTGAAATAGTCCCTTAAGGATTCGTTTTTTCCCTGCTCTAGATTCATGAAAGAAGCTGAGCTTTTTTCGTGCACTCGTCCACTTATAAACTGGCTTATGAAGGCCTTGCTGAGCTCTTTAAAGGACCCATGGAGTTGGGGGCAACTGACTATACCAACGTTGGGCCATGCCCCCCAGGGTTTGGGGAAAACCCCCGCATTTCACAACATCGTTGATAGGTTGTAATAACAAAGTATTCGAGAAGGTTCTTACGTGATTAGGTGAATCGCTTGCTCCATCATAAGTCTTGATGGTGAGCATCTTAAACTTACTTGAGATGTGAGCGTTCGTGATTGATTCGGTAAAGGTTGGTGTTAGATCATTAGGATCTCCGAGTGGTAGCAACTCAGTGGGGTTAGCCCTTACAATTTCCATTCTTTTCCCTCGAGGGGTTCTAGCTAGTTCTATGATGTTAGGGGCTTCACGCCTCGGGGCTGGCCTTCTGACCTGCTGATCTAAGCTTTTCTTTAGCTCTTTGAGTTCAGCCTCGTAGGAAGCAATTTTCTGTTCTAGTGTCCTACGGGACTGTGAACGTTGGCTTCCTACGGGTTCCTTACCAGGCCTTCTCCTCCTAGGATTAATATCGGTGCCTTCAGAGCTTTCATCATCAGTTGAGTATGGTCTTGAGAAATCACGGACCCCTTCTCTACGCCCATAATTTTGTGGTTCCAACCCTCTGATGTAAGGAGGGGGATAGGCTTGGGAGAGTCCAAGCCTAGGTTGGGCAACAATGCTGCTAGGGATAACAACAGTTGAAATTTGTGCGTGAAGAGGGGCAGTGGCAATAAAAGGAGTTTGAGTTACCTGGGATAGAGGGTTAGATCCATGGATGACTTCCTCAGGATTGGTTGAATGGACAATTTCACTGAATGGGCCACACTTGTGAGTGCTAGGACCTTGAGTTCCAGCAGGAATAGTGGTGGTAACGGGGACCTCGGAGGTTTGAGTTTCGTTAGAAGGAATCACAGTGGTCGGGTCTCCTATGATAGAGACGATGTCTCCGTCAGCTCTTCGTGTTCTTGCCATGGTTGATGTTATTTTCTCCCAGACGGCGCCAAATGTTATGGATCAAAAACTAGGGTGTAGTTATTGCGATGTGTGTCGGAACTTATCGATCTTTAATGGCTGAGCTTGTGTTTCGTAGCTTAATAATGCCCTCACAAGATGCCTACATATCTCAAGCCTATTGAGAATCAAGCCAAAACGTAGTTCTTGGTGATGCCCCCGGGGCTATGGTGGCAAGGGCACACCAAGACGTAGTGGCTTATATGTCCTTCGAGGATGAAGCCAAAACGTACTTCTAATAATGAGGGGTTATGCCCTATATATAGACGTAGAGAGTCTAAGAATTAGAGTAGGTTTAGTAACCTTGGTGGGCAAGCCACCTCCTAGAAGGATTCTGGATGCTTCTTGTGATAGAAGTAGTTTCCAAGTAGGAATATATTTTTTTGTTGATTGAGGTGTTTTGGGGGCTACTCCTTAGAGTAGTTTCCTTGTAGTTGAACATAATTAATTAGCTGTATATTTATCTAATTAATTAATTACGAGTTTATTTACTAATTAGGATTTCAAGCCTCATTAAATGGGCCTCCCTTTTGAACCAAATTAGGTCTATTTAATGTTATATTACTTGTGTTTTTAGGGTTTATTTTTAGCTCATATCAGCCACCCACCCCACACATAGATAAATGTTTAAATTTTTAATTATTTAAATTAAAAATCAAACTCTGCAATATTTAAAAAATATTTTATTCTCACTCATGTACATTTCCATTTCTTTCCTAATTTATTATGTTCCTTTCATCCAAACCAAACACGATAAAAAGTTTTTGATTCCGAGAAAATAATAATTTCGACAGCTCTTCTCGATTAAAATTCTAAAAAAATACAACAAAACGAAAGCTGGTAGTATTGCTTGGGTGGTTAAAAATTGCAGAAAGAAGCAAAAATGTGGTCACGTGAGTTGTCCATGATAATGGTGGGATAGGGGTCTGAAGAGTGATAGTACAAATTTTGTACTCCATCCCATCCCCATGAATTTATTGTTCCACTTTTTATTGTGCTCAGATTTTAAAGCAGCAGTGAAAGCTTCGTGACTTGTAACAGCAGCCGCCGGGAGGCATCTAACGCGGGTCCTACATCACGTGACACTGCAAAACGTGTCCTCTTCTACAGTGTCTTGGGGCTACGTGTCCTTCATACTGTTTAAAGTATTTAGGGCCAGCCATACCCATCCATCTTCAACTGTATTTTCTGCTATGCTGTACTGTATTTAGCTTCCATTATTTGACATTTTAAGTTTTAGGTCACTTTTCTTATTCTCTGGGACACTACAGTACGTATGGAGTGTTTGACATTGGGTTTTTCGCTAGTATTGCATCTGATGGCACTTTAAACGGGGGGAAGATATATGTAGAATTTAATAAAATAATAGAAACCTATTAAAATTAATTTAATAAATATTATTTTATAAAGTTAAATGTCAGATTTAAAACAAATATATATTTATGATTTCCAATATTTATTTTATAATATTTATAAGTTGTTTTTAATTTATTAGATAAAACAAACATTTCATAATATGTTCGAATCAAATTGGATTTAAATTCACTGGACTCAAATTTTAATTTCGATCTAAGAATAATTTTTAAAAAAACATTGATTTTTTTAAAAAATATATTTTTGTAAAATTTAGTTATCATGAAGGTACTTCTAAATATATATAATAATTTTGATGATAAAATTTTGATATTTCCTTTAGAAAAAAACACGTATTTCCGGATCCCTCAACCTCGCGGGCCTGCTTGAACTATAGCTTGAAACACAATCAATAGATAGTCAAGAACATTGGTAAATGGTAATTTGAGACGAAGACAGGAAATGAAAATCCAATGTACGAAAATGTCCAAATAACAGTTCGATTGGACTATATAATAAATACTAAACTCGCTGGCGGTTGCAGTATCGGACTGCTACCTGCTTAAGGTTAAAATAATGGGGAAAAAATTGCTAAAAATACTTTTTTTGAATTAAATATAACCGAAATACCATTTCTAATCAGGGATGGTTATTTTTAACATTTTTAATATCGTAACTACATATGCGTAATAAGCCGTGACCCAATATTTGTTTTACCCAATCCTATCGGTTAATCAATACAGACTCCTCTTGTTCATCAACTTCAATTCACATCAATATAGCTAATCCATGACGATTTAAGACAGTGGAGTACTTCAACAACTTAATTTCACATACATGCATACATTACTGCACTAACCGCTATATTCTCCTCTTCCCCACAACTTCATTCTTTCAGAACACTACTACACGCTTGTAACTCGAATAAACTTTCCCACCCAGTTGGCATCATAATTTCTTCCTATGGCTTTTGATTTTATTTTACAATACGCAAATTATGTATAATTTATTTTCTCACACCCTGTCTATGTTTGCGTATCAATTTTAATTAAAATAAAAAAGTAGAGTTACCCCATTCACAGTTGTGTATTCTTCAAAATTTTAACACAAGATACCCTTTTTAGTTATGCATATTTAATTTTTATTATTAGATACTCATTCTGGACTTGCATGACACCCAATATCGAGACGGCTCATGCGTATTCAATCCGAGAAAAATCACTCAACTATCCGAGAATCGTTATTTTTGTTATTAGTTGTTAAAAAATCGTTATAGGCGTCCTTCACCCTAATGATGGGCACGTACATTTAGGCTACGTAATATAATATTGCAAGTTAGAATTAGAATTGGTCGAACAGGTGTTCTCGATCAGTTTTGCAAAAGAAACAATAATATTAAAATTTATCAATTATATTTTGGTGATGACAAATTTGACAATGACAAAAAATAAAATAGATTAATTTTACAAAGATAAATGTATATAGATGTTATAAAAATAAAATATATATTAATTTTTAAGGAATTCAAAATGATATTATCAACTATTTTTTCTAAAAAAGTAATTCATCCTAAAATTTGAAATGAAAACTAAAAAATTTAAAACATCACACATTAGATTGGTTATCTACCAGTATGAAAAAATACAAATATAAATATATTTTTTTCCTTTTTTGAATAATTTGATTTATAATCTTATAAATGAGGTAGGACTTTATTTCTTAGTTCAAGCTCCCTGTTACTAACTAGAAGAGATAAAAGAGAATAAGCCATTAAATCAATTGTCAAGTGTATGACTACATTGCCAAATTTATTTACATACAGATATGAAAATGAATGTATGTATATAAACACTTTCTGAATTAAATCGTAACCTCGCCGTACTGTAAAATCACATCACATAATTTAACGATAAGAAAAGAAAGGAAATATGTTGAAGGGCATTGCTTAAAGAAAAATGTTACAGGTCCCAAAAATTTATTTTACGGGGTTCATATATATGCATTCACGAATTAAGTCAAGTTACGACTATATTGCCAAATCTATTTACATATGAAAATGAATGTATGTATATGAACACTTTGTGAATTAAATTGTAACCTGGCCGTACAGTAAAATCACATCACATATTTTAACGATAAGAAAAGAAAGGAAATATGTTGAAGGGCATTATCTAAAGAAAAATGCTAAAAGTTCCAAAAATTATCCCACCGTGCGTATATATACATTCATGAATTAATTTGAAAAAAAAATAGAATAATTTTTGGGATACATAACATTACTCTTACCTAAATACATAACATTAATCTTACCTAAATACGTAAAGTATTGAAAGTAATAGTAATTATATGAAAAATAATAGAGACCCCAAAAAATCATTTCAAAACTTTTATCAAATATTAAGTTGTCATTGTACAATTGATAATTTTTGTATAATAAAATGAGACCCCATATCCATATATATGCACTCATAAATTAAAATAAGTCAAGTATCATTTCATTTGATAAAAAAAAATTGTGACAATGGACGGGTATCCAGCATTACTCTTATTATATACTTAAATCTGAAAGTGAAATGGTTGGTTCCGGTCACTTCCAATTATAATCACATTTTAGGTAATGTTAATGTTTCTGAAATTTTCTTTGTATACGTACCGAAAATAGTTTGACTAGGTCTTGTTCAACTTTCTTTCTGACGGATATGTGACAACTAGGCCCTTCAATCAATTTCAGTATTTCACGGGTTCGAGAACTGAAATTAGTACGAAATATATAAATAATGTGTTTAGGAGAGTACCTTTCTACTTTTCTCCTGCTAATCAACTTACACAATTATGATCAGGGTTACAGAAATATATAAAATTTATATTTTTTATTTAACCAAAATGTGTACAACCCAAATAATATAGATGCTAAAAGGATTCTAAAATAAAATTAACTAGCACATTTATAGACAGATAAAGTTGTATTCTTATTTTTAGTCAATTTTTTTCACTACTTTATTTTTTAATCATATATATTCGATATACACATGAATAAGTAGTAAATTTATGTGGAAATTATAATTAAAATGAGATTAATATTTCTGAGATTAATTTACATAATTTCCCTGAGGTTAATAAAAATTTCAAACAATCGTCCTCTTCTTTCTTTGTTGTAAAAAGCGACGGTGTTCGAATCTCTAATCTACTAGGAGTATTACAATATTAGAATAGGGATTCAGGTACTTTTAGTAAATTTCAAAATCCATTATTATAGTTAAGAATTGATCAAGCAAGTTACAGTAATTTGATGTTGATGCTTTGAAATATGTAACATTTAATATCATATCCGATACCAGAAACAAATAAGCACGATTTAATAATCTAAATTATAAGAGTTTATTTTCTATCGTTGTAGGTTTGACCCTAGTTTAATTTCAAATATAAACTTAATTATTTAAAAATAAATATGATATATATACATTAGTCTCGTGTGTTTTTTGAAAATAATTTATTTTTTCTAATTTTTTTCTTTACTAAACTCGAAAAATAATACAGTAATTAAATTTCACAGATAGCTAGGATGCTCCACACACAAAGAAAGGCAGGGTTGTACTGTTGCGTTAGTGACGGCAGAAAGCCAACACATCAAATGGATTATCAGAAATAGGTAAATATATCAACTAAAAAATGTGGAAGACAAAGACATATCATTTTCTAATAAACATGATTAAGTTGATTAAATTAAAGTTAAGCATTATTTCTAGTCCAAAACACAACTTGCGGTCCTAATGGGTAACACTTAACACATACTGGAGTACAAGGAAATTAAACTTGAACGAGTTCCCCTGTATATAGGATGTGAATTTGACATTAAATTGTGACAATGATTTGTTGTTGGATTCCCACCGTGAAAGACTCTGTCAGTTTTTGTCAATAAAATTTATGGGGTGGCCAAGACTAGTAGTAACTTTATATGACACTTTGAGTGCGATATTTAAATATAAAAAAAAACTTTTATAAATTTATTTGATTGTCGGTAGAGGGCTCTGAGGTTTTCATAAAAAAAATGTTTCTTTTCGAGTTGGATATATTTATAATCTGATTTTAGTTTTCTGAATATAAATTAAAGCAAACCAGATTATTAATTTTATCAAAAAAAAAAATTAGATACGAAAGAATACTTTTTTAAAATACACATATTAATTAAGAAAAATAAAATGATTAAAAATGTACATATGTATATCGAGTAGTAAAAATAAAATAATAAAAAATTCTACAAATGTATATGCAACTTTTAAATCCAACAATTTTCAGGCCCAATTTTGAAATGATATGACCTATAATGATCAGTATCAACTCCTGAAAGTGGATAGCAATTCTGTGCAACTATATGATCAGCCCATTAGGCCATTGAGGATGAGTTTGTACAGTTGGATTATATTTTAATCTGACAAAGTGGTCTTAGGAAAATCCACGTTATGACCTTTAAAAGATATCTTAGATATTTTAAAGGCCCAACACATTATATCTGGGTAGTAAATTTACTTAATTAGTCAGCTTGGCCTGCAAGTATGACTGGGCTAGATACATCACACAGACATGTATAAATCTAATTCTAATATATTTTTTGAAAAGTTAACTAAAAGACAACATGTTGCAACAAGCCAATCATGAAGAAGCTTATATTTTACTTGCACACAAATAAAAAGTCAGCCACTCAGCCTCATGTGTGTATAAATTATCGGTTGGTAGGATGTCCATTTTAAATGTTTCCTTTGAAAATTATATACTTCGAAACAAATAAAATAAATAAAGATTCCGTTGAAAATATAAACAAAAATCCACTCTGTCCTCACATTTCATTTTTCCAAGTTTGGTGGAGATGAAGCAGGTGAGACTAGAAGATCCACTTGTGGTGACTTCAGAGAATTTCAGTACAAGAAGATGGATCAGAGCTCTGTGGTTTCTTCCTGCACTCATAGTCATAGCCATTACATGTATAGGCTATATCTATTCTTATAATTATATATGTTTCTTTATGTCAACTTCCTCCATGGTTCTTGATAGACTATGGTTTTGTTGTGTGATAAAGTAATGTTTTTGTCTGTTGAATTGGTTTAAAGTTTAAGACTTTTAAGTAGAGCCTTTAGAACTGATGTTTTGGTAGTCAATGATGAACCATTTGTTATAATTTCTCCATATTAAGTAGTTGGAAAGTTGATTTAATTAGGACTAATCATGTTTTACGATATTTCAGTTGCAGGCCTTATATTAACAGGCTACTTAGAATTTGGGGTAGTTAAGGTAGGCGGAAACTATAGTAATGACGGTCTGTCATTTGGAAATGGTGAAGTTGTTGAATCGGATAAAGCAGTTGTTGCTGCTGATGATGCTCGGTGCTCCAAAACCGGAGTATCAATTCTTGAACAGGGTGGGCATGCTGTTGATGCTGCAGTGGCAACTGCTTTGTGCCTAGGTGTTGTTAATGCAATGGCTAGTGGGATCGGTGGTGGAGGTTTTATGGTTGTTCGGTCTTCAGCAACCTCACGAACAGAGGCGATTAATATGAGGGAAACTGCTCCTTTAGCTTCTTCCCAGGTTTTAATTTTACTAAAGCATTCCCCTAAGAAGAAGATTGCAGATTGAACTTTATATGTGGATTCTATTTTATCTTTGTTTGATAATGATGTGAAGTACGTTTCATTAAACAGACTATGTATGACAATAATCCTGAAACCAAGTTCAAAGGAGCAATGTCAATGGGCGTACCTGGCGAGCTAGCTGGTCTTTACGAAGCTTGGATAAGACATGGACGATTGCCTTGGAAGACTCTGTTCCAGCCAGCCATCAAACTTGCCAGAGATGGATTTGTAATTGCTCCATATCTTGGAAAAGCGATTGTTGAACACTCTGATTCAATTATGAGGGACCCTGGTTTAAGACAAGTTTATGCACCACAAGAAAAGCTGCTTAAAACTGGTGAAAAGTGCTACAATGTGGAACTTGGTCACAGCTTAGAAGCAATAGCAGAACTAGGGCCGAAAGCCTTTTATGATGGTAGAATTGGCGAAAGGTTTGTTCAGGATGTGAGAGAGGCAGGTGGAATTTTGACGATGGAAGATTTGAGGAGCTACAGAGTGGATGTTACAGAGGCTGTGACCGTGAATGCCATGGGCTACACTATCTTAGGGATGCCTTCTCCTTCAAGTGGAACACTTGGTATTTCTCTGGTGTGTACCCTTTTGCTACTTTATTAAACTTCCAGTTCAACACAATTATTTGAAGCATGTATAGTTTGTTTAGAATAAGATTTTGAGAAGGCTGAAATAACTTTTTGCCAACTTATTAAGATTTTAGCCAAGGCCTTGAAGTGCTTAATCAGCACCTTTCCACCCCTAATAATCCCAACAAACAGATACTCCATGCTTGTGCTGTTAACTTGGGAGTTGTTATAGACTAGTTTACCATGACATGCCATCCCTAAACTAATTCAATGACATCTATAATTGGTAATTTCAGGTCCTAAATATCTTAGATAGCTACGGAAGTACCTATGCTGCAATGGGGTCTCTAGGTTTACATCGCCTGATTGAAGCACTAAAGCACATGTTTGCTGTTCGAATGAATTTAGGAGACCCCAACTTTGTAAACATCACTGAAACTGCAGCAAATATGCTTTCTCCATCTTTTGCCAAGAAAATTCAGCAAAGAATATTTGATAACACCACCTTCCCCTCTGAGTACTATATGCACAGGTTCGCCTTATGGCCTTAATTTGTGCAACTAGCTTTAAAATTTACTCGATGGGACTACTGACTGACTGGAAATTTATATTTCTCGCTACAAGGTGGAGTCAACTAAGAGACCATGGGACCAGTCATTTCTGCATTGTTGATACAGATCGAAATGCTGTATCATTGACAACTACAGTAAATTATCCCTTCGGAGCCACTGTGCTCTCTCCCAACACTGGCATTGTGCTGAACAATGAAATGGATGACTTCTCTACGCCTACAGAAATATCCCCAGATCAGCTTCCACCAGCTCCAGCTAATTTTATCGAACCGAAGAAGAGGCCTTTATCTTCCATGACCCCAGTCATTGTTCTCAAGGTCAGGCAAAAACTGTAAATGATATGGATGACAAATTTGGGGTCTCGTTGCTTGTATCTTGAATGTATACTAAATTTATGTGCTAGTAAACAGGAAAATCAATTGGTTGGGGTTATTGGAGGAAGTGGGGGCTTGTACATAATTCCAGCAATTCTACAAGTTTTTCTAAACCACTTTGCATTAGGAATGGAACCTTTATCGGCTGTTCAGGGTCCAAGAGTGTACCACAAGGTCCATTTACTTGACTTGCCTGGATGTGTGCTTGCATAGTTGCATGTGCGCGCATGCTCACATTCAGCTCACTTGACATGCGTTTTGGAAAACTACTAATTGATTGAATGCTATTTGTTTGTGCAGCTAATTCCAAATGTGGTCCTTTATGAAGACTGGACTTGCCTTGATGGTGAACATATAGAGCTTGCGTCTGAAATTAGACAATTCTTGGAAGAGAGAGGTCATCAACTAGAAGCCAAATCAGGGGGTGCCATTTCCCAGCTTATTGTTCAAGACCTTCGTAATGCAATTCCCATGGGTTGGAAAAATGGGAAAACTCCAAAAGATCAAGTCCTGTGTGGAATTCTTACAGCTGTTAGTGACCCTCGGAAAGATGGGAAGCCTGCAGCTATCTGATAAACAACACCCATATCGGAGAGTGAATGTTCATAGTTCTAGAAGCTTTGTATTCAAACTGTGTAAACTCCTTTGTATATACACCTTACACAGATAAGCCTATAACATGAGACATTCATATTCTCCTAGAGCTGCATTCATCTGTACGAAAAACAGTACATATGTAATTGTTGATTTGTTGTCCCTCAGACTAGTTTTTACTTTATATCTAGGTACAATAATACCTCTTAGGCTCTTGCTGTGTATTAATGTAGGCCTTGAGAGGATGAAAGTCATTTGGAGTTCTACCAACTATCCACACTGCAGACCAGGCAACTATGTACTCACAAAATTATTAAATTAACCACCAAAATACGTCTTGTGTACCCTAACATAACATATCATCATTTTGTCGCACATTAAAAATATACCAGAAACCAGAGATTACTCGGTGCAAAATATTGTACACATCTTTTATAATCAGCTAATGGTTCAAGCCGTTACTAGTCATAGTTCTGTGTTTGTACAAAACACAGTTATAGATACAGAAGCAATATAATATCTTTCGACTCGTGAAGGAGCCATATTCCAAGACAACGTTATCCAACCATATTTACTACTTATGATGCTTTGTCCATCAGTTGTATTGGTCCCAAAATGTTCGACTTGCTTGTCTCCACGATACATCCATTCATCACCATTTCCTCTAGCATAAAGTGAGCTTTCTCTAGATGGAACATGATGTCCAGCTCACACTACAAAACAGGATAAACTGCATATTAAAGGACAAAGCTACCAAAAAAACCAATGGTAGAAGAGAAAGAACCCAACAAGAATTTAGCAGCGGGGAAGAGGGAGAGGAGGGCAGGGGGAGTGACAGATTTGGTAAAGGCAAAAACTTTTTTCTCTATGAACTCAGAAATAGAGGACTCACCACATTGCCGAAATGACGGTCCATGGTTTCAACTAGCAGATGTATGAATTCTAAGATTGCAAGTTCATTCTGCCATGTATAAAAAACACAAAGCTGTATAAGCATACCACCTTTGGGATTTGATGACTTTTGGAAGTAGCTCCCATACTTTTATTCCTTAAATGTGCACTAAATAATGCTTTAGTACTGGTATACTGAAATTATTCGCAACCAAATTGCTGCAGAAAACCTTCTCATGTATACCTTTTTGGGTGGTTTAACATCAATATATGTAAACAATACAGAAATTACTAGCTTAATTTCAATCGTGTTTTAATTTGAATAATAATGTTTTGTATGCTTATTAATGAGCATACTTTATGTATTCATGCATTTATTGCTCAATAAAGGAAATTTATTGATTCTTTAATTTACTCATTTTTTAATTATGGTTTCAATTTGATTAATTTGTATTCATGTTGGAAGATGGAGATTTAAAATACAAATATACATGTAATATGCATATTATTAATTAGGTCTCAGTACTTATGTGTTATTTAATTAGGTGTCTAACCAAAGGGACCCTTAGGTTAGAATATGTAAAGCACATAGAGCAAGCATGAATCATCACTCTTTTGAGCTTTGTAAAAGCATGTTTAAAATTTTCTATTCACAAGCACCAACTCATCATTGGATTACAAGGAAAAACTTACTTCTTCATTGTCAACCCCAACCAAGAAAAACAATGATGCATATCGTCTGTAGACAATCTTGTAGTTCCTATGCTCGACAAATGAACACTGTTATAAAATGCATACATTTATCAGCATAACAGGTTATAGCAAAGCAAACAGTAAGTCCAGATATTATTGATGCACAAAGTTCTTTTATATATTTAAAAAAGAACATTTACTTGAAGCTTTGGGAATGTGTAAAGGGATCTAAAGAAAATGGGGCAAATTTGAACTTTCCTTTCTACTAATGAGTATAATATGATGTAGAAAGTAAGGTATCAATATATGGTTGAGACTGAAGCTTGGAACTACTTCACTGCAATACTAAATATTACATATGGTTTAGTTTGTATATGTCTATATTTTCTGTGAAGTTTTAATTCCCTAGTTGTGAGTAAAATATATGTTTCTTCCTTCATAATGATAATCAAGTGTACTTCTACGTAATCTCTCACCAAAGTGGAACAATTACAAATGACATTTATAATGTAAACATTCAAGTATGTATAATGCTGAGATTTTAGGCAAGGCAAAAACTAATTATGCTCCAAGCCTCCAATATAAAGAATTCTATTTCCTATTTGCTCCCTTTGGTTTTCATTTGTCATCTCAGATAGAGCTAGTAAAGTCTAAAAATCTAGAATAAAACCAAAAAACAATGATACTCCACATACTTCTAAGGTTATGAATGTATAAGACAACAAAATATCAGGAATGCAAGAAGTGTTACCAAGTATAGGCATCGATAAGTGGGTATCTAAGAAACCATTCCATGAATATTACGTTCAAGTGGGTAATGTACTTGTTAGGTGATATACTAAAACCTTATCGAGATCCATTGTTGAGGTGATATCCAACTCATCATTGGGGGAGCCTCGAGTTAAGGTCAAACTCGAGGACCCCAAGTATAAGAGAGCTTTAGAACCATTAGGTGACCAACTCTTCCAATAAAGTATTGGACAAAACTAGTAAATGGATCAATACTGTTCACGGTCGTATCTTCATTAGTTCATTAGATATATTGACCAAAATAAAGAATAATGGCGTGATGGCAAGGCATTATTGCAACGCAAGTAAAAAACATGATTCAACTACATAACCTTACAATATCGAAATGGAATGAAAACATTATGTTCAAGTGAGTAATGTACTTGTCAGGTGACCAAATGTCCAAAACCATAAGGTGTTGGAGCCACTAAATGGATCTTATAGTTTTGAAACTCCCCTATCTACTTGGCAAACACAATAAAACCATATTGAGGTCTTAATTGTACAATTTTTAAATAACATCCTCCCAACCAAAGGCCCATCTTTTAAGTTTCAGGAGTTGATCACTATGAGGTGATATCCAACTATGGCATCCAATTTTCCCTGTAACCATTATGGATCCCTCCGGTTGAGCTTAAAATCAAGACCTTAAGCATAAACGATATCTAATACCATTAGTTGACTAACTCTTCAAATTAAATATTGGACAAAGCAAGTAAAAGGATCTTATATTTCTAACCGTAATACGATTCCATTACATAAAATTAAGCAAGCTAAAGAATAATGGAGGTATCACAAGGCATTACTGCAACACAAGTAATAAACAAGAGCCAACAACATATACTCCAATATCAAAACGGAATAAACAAATTACAGCAATGATCATCCCTAAAATTTCAAAGACTAAATTTTTCGACCCAACTAGACCACCCTCCCTTCAATAAACAACAAACCATCTACCCTTCCCCCCTTACAAATCAAAGTATTGATCTTGATTACATCATATAATACTAAACATAAAACAACACATAAACAACAAATCAAGCTTCAAATCACAAAGCCCATGTAATAAAAGAAACCAAAAACACAAATTAAATCAACCAAACAGAAAAACAAAGACCTGTTGTTCATTACGGGCAAGACATTTGCGAACAATTTCACCTTCAAGAGCACGACGTTGTTCAATAGTAAGGTATTCATAGTACTGGGCAAGCCTTGTTTGGCCTTGTTTGTTCACCATTAATATGAATCTGATCCCCATCTTCTCAAATTATTACAATCTTCTTGACAAGATGATGATGATGATGGTGTACAATTCAAGTAGATGCCCAAATATGAAAAGGGGACCCTGTAGTTTACAACTTTAATGTTGTCAAATGTCTAAAACCTCCTCAATCTTGTATATATATAAAAATTTAAAAAAATAAAATAAAATTTGCTATTCGAAGTAAATCAGAAAAATAATTGATGGTGTTTTATTTTGAATAAATTGAAAAAAGTGGAAGTAAATTATATCCTATATATAATTAGTGGGAAAAAAACGCGCTTCGCGGGGCCTTATAATAAATTTTAAATTTATTAAAAAAAAATTCACAAAATTACGTTACTAATGACTAAACTGCATATGACAAAATTTGATATAACAAAATTATATTAAATCAAAATAGTAGTATTAAATTTATAAATATTATAAAATCAAATAATAATTTTAAAATATATATGTGTATTATAATTCACAACTTACTAATTTGTTAGGATTCTAAAATATCTTTTTTTCCCATTCGTTGCTAACAATATCAATGCCACCGATATAGATCAAACAGTCCACGACATCTAGATAAGTATTAGTAACATTATGTAAATATTAAAGAATATAATTTAAAATTATATATGTGTGTGACTTATAATATCTTATTTTAGCAAAATACCTGACAGTATATTAGTGTCATTAGCACGTGCTTTAATTATATCAGAACATATGAACTCAAATCCATGTAGCGCTATGTTGATGATTACTTCTTCCAATTTTTTTTACGTAGAAACATCACTTTAAACTCACATGATAGTGGTCTATATCGCCGGTACTTGCAACTACTTTTAAGTTTTTAATGTTATATAAAGATCCATTCTTCCAAAATATGTTTGAATCGAAAAATTAAATGTTTTTTATCGTTGCATGGATAAGATTTTCCTATCATAACTTAGAACACAAAAAGTTAGTACAAATACATAATTGTAATAAATTAATAAATAACAAAAATTTATTAACATTCTCATCAATTAAAATCATGTCAAGACTCAACTCATCGTCTGTTTGTGTATTGATTGCATCCAACATATTGCATACTCTCACTATTATCATACAATCGTCTCTATTATTATTGAAATCATTTAAGAGAGTGTAATTCATGATCTATTAGACGTTGAATGTAAATAACTTTATGATAAATTTGTGGTGCTTTGTTTTTTTATGCTTAATCTTTAATTTATATAAGTGATGGACTATTATTTTTTAAATGGAAACACATTCAATTTAGGTAAAAGAATAAATTAATTTTTTTTATTATAGATAACGTCTTTTTGAAAAATCAAAATAGTTTTGATTTTTAATAATTCAACATTTACTAATTCAAAAATTCGAGAAAATTAGAAAAATATATTTTATAGATAATGTCTTTTTGAAAAATCAAAATAGTTTCGATTTTTAATAATTTAACATTTACTAATTCAAAAATTTGAGGAAATTAGAAAAATACATTTGGACAATTTGGGAGCATCACCTAACCGTCTCCGTCTTCTCCTTTATATATATACTAGTCGACTAAGCCGCGTTGCGCAGCGGCTTTATAATATTTTTATAAACTCATTAAAATCAAAATTATAATGAATTAATTTATAATTTTAAATAAATTAAAACAAAGAATTACAATACTATATAAATTAGTTAAAATAATATATTATAACTTGATTAATAAATAGATAATTTAGAATTTTATATATGTGTGTCTGAGAAATATATTAATATCATCGAGATAAAGTGAGATAAAAATTAAATATTTTTCTATCATCACTGAGATAAAATAAATTATATCATTTATAACTAAACTTTTCAATATCATTTATAGATAGCCTTTATAAAGAATTATCTTAAATGTTATTATGTATTAATCATTGTTAATTTTTCTAAAAATTCAAATGTGAGCTTATTTTGTAAAAATTATAACATGACTGTTAAATTCTAACATTTAACACATTTATCACGCTCTTTCCTATTTACTCGTTTTGTTCTTAAACATTTTTTCTGAATAATGAGTCGTTTTATCGTTAGTTATTTGAATCTCAAATGGAATTTATATCGATAACATATTAAATAAATTTTATCATTTATAAATAAAAATTATAATATGAATAATAAATTCTAATTATTAACATGTTATCGTCAATTTATTTTTTATAATTTTATTAAAATTATTTTTGTTACAGAATAAGTCAGCTAAAATTTAATATATTTTATTTTTATAAGAATTTTTTTACTAAATTAGTTTATAATAATTATAGTTAGAATATGTTAATATTTATTGATTAGAGTCCTAATTAAAATGTAAATAATAATTAAAATCCTAATTAAAAATAAAGTACTAATTAGATTTTTATTAGAACACGAATAGTAATTTATATATATAGAGAGAGATATTGATATTGATGATCGGAATAAGGGAGATAATATGCTATGGTCGTCAGAGTATGAAGGTAGATTCCTAAATATTATTAATTAATTATTTGATTCAGGTTCGATTTCCCGGAAGTACAAAAGTTAAATTAATAATATTTTTAGATTTATTTGTTAATAAAATGATTAAGGTTTGGTTATCAACCAATATCAATAATTAATTTAATATTATTTTAGAAGAAAATATATTAAAATTGAATAAGTATAAATTTTTAAAAATTTAATTATAAAATCGTTACTAAAAAAACACATGCATCGCATGTGGTATAAGCTAATAACTACTCCATGAGTCTCATCCATTTCTTTACACTTTCTTTTTGGTATGTCTCTCTTAATTCTTTACATTCCAAAACTTACCAAAAATAATAAAATTTTATAATATAAAAATCAACTACATCCACTACTTTCATCTACTATAAAACTTTATACATTAAACATTGATTGGTGCCGCCACTTCACCCACTATCCTCACTTTTCACCATTGTCATATATATTTTCTTAACCTCCGTGCCCAACCTAATTGTAAATAATTGGGTGAGACGGAGAGAGTATAATGTTAGTGGTAGAAGCACAGTCATAATAATATATAATAACTATAATTTTAGTGGATATTTTCATCTTCAAGGAGCGTATTATAAATTTGCTAAATTAATAAAAATAATTAATTATTATTAATTTAAAATTTTAAAATTTATATTATATTTTTTTTTTTGCTTTAGAAAGGTTACTCATTGTCTCATTGTACTTGTTATAGAAAAACTCGATTTTAACTCGTGCGATGCACATATATTTTGTTTTATTAATTAAATTATTTAATTTAAAATTAATTATATTTTTATAATTTTAAAAAGCCTTAATATATTATAATTATATTATTTTTTAATTTTTTTAAATTATATATTTTTATATCAACCGAGTTAAATATAAATAAGAAAATTATAAAATATTAAAAATAAATATGTATATCGCACAAAATATAAAATTATATTTTTAATATATAAATATGTAAATTTTTGTGATTCGAAATATTACAAACATGATTTTTTAATATATCAAACATTTGTTTAATATGTTTAAGATTATACATATTATATTAAAATATATTTTTGATAAGATCTCTATTATGTTTTATATAAAATTTAATAGATATTATGATAAATGAGATATAATATAGATGTATATGTTAATAATATTGCGCAATTCCCGATTTTTATTATTATTTTAGAGTGGAACTTCAACTTTATCAAGGTTTCAAGCATTAATAATTTGTGATTTTTTTTTTATATTTATTCCCATTTAAAATTCAAAAAAATGACAATCAATCTATTGGACCGGAATTGACGTAGAGAACCTATGTTTGTCAATTGATTTTATTGAACCAAATATATTACTCCATATTAATACTTATGTGTGTTATTACAATTTAACTAGTGTAATAATATTCTTTTACAAATATAAATGACTTTTAATTATAAAAATAGTTAACATTAGTCCTCAGTTATTAAAAATTAATTCAATATAATTTTCTCATATATAAATTGATTAAATTTAAAAAAAGTATTAATATTTTTTATTTTAATTGTAATTTGATTTATTTTATTTATCAAATAACATGATTCAAAGTATGTGATACGTGTTTTTGTTTTTGATATAGTATTATATATAATATAGTAACAAAATAAAATATGTATTTAATATTTTAGACTAAGGTCGAACTCTTAACTAGGGAATTCAAATAATTATTTTTAAAAAAAAACTAATTTCTTCAATTCGATCCAAACCAATGAATTAATAAAGTTTCTGAGTTCTCAATATAATAATTTCTCCGATAAGTGTAACTGACTCTTCATATAAACTTATCCTAATATCTTATACAATATATTAAATATTTTTATAGAAAAAATTTTGATAAAAAAACTTTAATCCTCCCTCATAAAGAAAATTCACGATCTCCCTCCATCTCTATGTAAAACTCTAATACTATCACTACTCTAATCTAATAATAATACATAATAATGTTTGATATATGATACGTCTCTATATAAATCTAATATAAAAAGTATTTTAATATTTTAAATCAATTATAAAAAAGTTTCACAAATTGAATAGAATTCTCCAATAAAAAGGTTTTATATTATTAAAAAATATATTTAATAAACTATAAAATATATTTTTAAAATTTTAAAAAATATAAAAAAATAATTTTTAATTTACGGTCAAAATTGAATAATTTGACCGCGTATGAATCAAATAAAACACGAGGGAGTAAGATTTTAGGGAGCATTAATTAATTGAACTTGCAATTTTGCGGGACAAAAAAGAAAAGATTTTAAAGTTAAAAAAAAAAGTCCTCTCTGTTATCCTCGAAAGTCGAAACATAAAACTAAGCAGTTCCAAGCTGAAACTCGTGATAGATACAGTATTGTATTCTCTCTCCCATCGATATATACAGAAATCATCAAATTTTGTGTTATATTGGTTGAAATTTTATATTGTAAAGAAATATATTTTTACTGTGCTATGGAGGTTGATGGAATCATAATCTTTCCAGCCCAATCTTTATCAAGGTAATATTATATTTACTTCCCTTGTTCATTCATACAATATTCTTGAATATGAAATCATGGGTTTCTGTATAATATTCTTTGTATCTCTCTTGTAAGTAACTGTTCTGATTTGTAGTATTGATCTTGCATGATACATGGCCACATGGGCATACATGGAACTGCATGTGGATGTTAAATTTGTTGTTATTCTTGTTTGATGTTTAATTTGCATGAAGTTTGAGTTTTATTTTATGATTAATGAATAATGATTTGAAAAGCTAGGTACTTTTTAACTGTTTCATTATCTTTCATGAAGGCTAATTTAGATTAATAGTAGGAGTATGTTTGTTTAAGAAAAGTCATTAGTGATGGTATTGCTAGGGTCCACTTAATTTGGCAATCCCTTGAATCTGATGTAGAGTACTTGTGATTTTTGACTTGTTAAGTTGTGCTTTAGAACTTTTGTTGTATGAACTACTGTATGTAGGTTTATATTAACAATCACTTTTTGTTTGTATATGCTACATGTTTAGGTGTTGACTTTAATTTATTCGTCATGTGAATGTGCATACCAAACCAATTATATTGAGTGAAATGTACGCAGACCTGACATATAATCTTGCACTCGTAGGAGCAAAGAAGCTGTTTTTTCTAAGGGTCTTTTAAATTTACAATAGATATTCTATAAGAACTAGGTATAGTATTGTAATTGTAATAATACAATATTATAACAATTTTCTTGATTCTTGTCTGGCATATTTGATGGCAGCATTTATTTGACCTATTAATTGTTTAGAGTGGAGCAGTTTCAGAGCAATTACATCATTGTGGTTATTATATTATCTAGTCCATTTTATTGGCATCACAGTGCCTGGAATGAACTCTTACCTTCTCTTGAACAAAAGTCATGGATTGTGTGAATAATGACTCTCAACTTAGACAGAGTGAATGTTTTGATCAATCAAACAGAGCGGATTCTTCGCTGAGGAGACGTTCTCTCTCTCATCTAGGCGATGATACAGATAGTGAGTCTGTATCAGAGGCAGGTGATATAGGTGATCGAGCACTTCCAAGCAAGCGTCACAGTGGGAGTGGTAGAATCCACTTTTTGGATGACAATGTCCCAGATAATAATTTTGTTGTTCCAGTCCAAGAGGAAGCAGTGGTGCACCATGGTAACAAAGAGCAAGTAAGCTTTAATTCGAACTTTCATCTTAATTATTTTTCTGTGCAGATTGCCAGATCTTCAGCAATGAAAAATATTGGTGTAAAGAAGATGGATGGAACATTGTTCGATGATAATTTTACATTGTGATGGTGAATCATTTGTATAGACTCCTATCAAATGTATTCACCCAAGTCCTGACTTGTTTCTTCTGCAGGAAACTAAACTGGAGATGCCATGGTTATTGCAGTATATTTCTTGCCTTATTCACCTTGCTGTTTGGGGAATCCTTGGGGTAATACAACTAAGCTACACATCTCTTCGAGGTTATGAGTCAAGAAGTATATCTTATGATTAGTGTTAAAATGTTAATCTTTTATCTTTAGTTTCCATCTGAATTATGGCACTATGAGCTATCAGTACTTCATTTCTCGTGGCATTTGCACCTCTGTGCGTTATGTTCTAATAAGTATTTTTGACTTGTTTCTAAATACATTCAAGATTATTTGTTTTTTTCGTGAAGATTATAAATCAAGTTCTTGTAAAAAGTAGCTGCATACTGTTGTTCTCAATGTGCTGATTTTTGTTTATTATATGTTTCTGACATCTTGAAAATAGTTTGTGAGAACTGACCTTCTTCTGTAACATTCCAGGTTTTAACAAGGTATCTATTGCAGAAACTCTTTGGCCCAGGTGGTGTCGGTGCCACAAGTGACAAAAGCTACATGTACCTTGACCTACCAGCTAATATGGTCTCTCTCTCTCTCTCTCTCTCTCTCTCTCAACCACGAGTTCACACTAGAACAATGCTTGTATATCAAATTGCATTCCGATTCTTGAAACCAGCAGTCTGAATAGATTCCACAAGTATTTGTAGCAAGTGATCCAAAGACTAATTTCTGATTAAGAGTTAGACTTTGGTAACATACCACAGTCCCCATGAACATATCTGTCACAGATACAACACAAGTTCAGAATGCAAGTAAATTAGATCTAATCTATTGTCTCAACCTGCTCTATAATTATGATCAATAGGTAGAGGTTGACAAAATCTAAGTAACACATTTTAAAAAAATTAGTAGGTCTGCATTAAGAGAAGAAGTATATCTTTTCAGCCTTTGCACATGCAATTACAACTCATGTTTGGTCTTCATGTAGTCTGCAATGGTAGTTGGTTTTAGTTTAATTCCAACCTGTCGATTGTAAAATTTTACTTTGATAATCTATTAATAAATAATATATAGATATGATCCAATTTTGCATATTGCTGCAGGCTGGTTCATTCTTGATGGGTTGGTTTGGTGTTGTTTTTAAAGCCAACATATCCAAAGTCTCTGATCAATTAGCTATTGGATTGACAACTGGTTACCTGGGAAGCCTAACAACATTCAGTGGATGGAATCAAAAAATGCTTGACCTCAGTGTTGGAGGCCAATGGGTTTTTGCCGTGCTTGGTTATTTTATAGGTATATTACTGCAGTATATTCTAGGAAAATATAGCCTAGGAAAGATTTTGCATTCCTTTCGACTGGTTTCCTTATATATGGCTTTATTATTACAACAATCTCTGCTTTGACTCCTTGAACATTCATTTTTCAAGATGGACTTTTTGACTTGTATTAGTTCGCAGGACTATTTCTTGTCGCATATTCTATTATTTTTGGGATAGAGACTGCTAAAGGATTCAAATGGATGCTCCAAAAATTAACCACACGTTCCAAAGGGGGCAACTTAAGTTCTAAATCAAACTCGATTATGGATAACTACAAAGTTCATGTGGCGGCTTTGATGCTGCTTGTACTTGTACTGGCCCTCTTATGGTGTCTTAGCGGGGTTTTTGAGAAGAGAGAATTTAGTAGTGGCAACAGTGCATCTCAACTGTGGTTGGCTTGCATGGTTGGACCTTTTGGTGTGTGGATGAGATGGTTCTTAGCAAGGCTCAATGGGAGGGGCCTAGGGAAAACCGGCTCCTTGAAGTGGGTTCCGTTTGGTACATTGATCTCAAATGTGTCTGCGGCTTGTATCATGGCAGTCCTTGCAGTACTTAAAAAAGTGGTGAGATTTCCTTTGCTGAAGTGCATATGTAGTGTAGTCTATTCATTGCATTGATTTTCACTGGGGATCCATTTTTCTCTGTTCCTACTGTATGTATTTGAGTTGGTGACAGGATTATGCAGGGGAATATCATACTTGATTTTTATCATTTTTGGTTGCCTCACAGGTGAAAAGCCAGAACTTTGATACAGTGGCATCAGGTTTACAGTTTGGACTGATGGGATGCCTGAGCACGGTGTCAACTTTTATTGCCGAGTTCCATGCTATGAGACAGAGCAATCACCCCTGGAGAGCATACGCTTATGCAATAACTACAATTTGTATATCATTTGGTATGGGTACCCTAATATACTCTGTACCTGTTTGGATTAAAGGATATGACTAAAGTGTTGCCTCCTTACTGCTTGCATCCGTGAAACCAATTTTTTTTTGGTTCGTTTATAGAGAGGTCTTTTAAGCTTTACAAGAGATCCATATTGTGTTTACTGCTAAACGACATTTGCCATCACTCAACAGGCTGCTTACACAAGTATAAAACCTACACGAACTTGCGGGAAAATCAACAATTAAATTACAGTAAACTCAAAAATCCAAATTCTGAGGTTCAGGTTCGAGATTTAGCTTAGTGCTAACGGCACCCCTCTCCCTGAAAGATCACGAGCTCAATTACTCACTCCTCTAGTATAGTTTGAAATATAATATAATGTCAAAATAGAAAAATACAAATTCCTGAATCTATAGTTTACTTTGTTAGAGCAAGAAATTTTGTGTTCCTTTATTAGCACAACCATAATCCTGTTATGAGATATATACATTACTAACTTTTGCTTAACTTCACATTTATTTATATATTCTTATTAAATTTTGAGCAAGTACATTACAATATACAACACCTCAGTACACAAAGATTCGCCATGCAAGCGGCCTTTCTACCGCATATAATTGAAAAGGAAATTTATAAGAATGTGAAGAAATTGATGAAGTTGCCGGCAGAGCTGAATGCTGCAAAGCAACCAAAATGCTAGTCTAGAACATGTGTAACATGCCTGTTCCTTATTGACCAATCATCTACGCTACTATCGCCTAATAATGGTCATTTATCCTTGCTGTTCTCTGCAACAACCTTTGGCGTTAAAAAGCTTGGTTGATGTGTCGAGGAAAGGAGCCTGGCCCACATCCTATCTGTTATCACAACCTTGTTCTGTTTCTCAGTGATACACTGCAATATGCAACTCAACAATTAGCCTTTGTTATTTATACTGGAATTGTAAAACCCTTGGGAATTTATTTAGAGTGATTTTAAGAAGTTAGTCCCATCTTACATGGAAGGGTATGTAAGCATGTCTGCCATTGACAGATGCAACTGTAAAGCCTGTGTGACCAGCCATTGCTCCATGAACAGCACTTTGGGCAAGAAGCGTGCAATACACATTGTCAGATGCATTGCTAGGAATAGCCCGGATCATGTAAGTTGGATCTGCCACACAACAAAGTGCATCATGTGTGAAGATTGATCATTTAGAACGTGTACCTCAATGATTAAAGAAACATATTAGAATGTATCACCAACCTATGTATTTGAGGTTGATGTTCATCTTCTGCTGTCCAACCTTCTTTTGTTTCGAGAAGTGATCCTGAGATTTATAACAGTTACTAGAAAAAGCGTAATGATGCTACAGTAAAATATCTGCATAAATGTCGTAAAATATTTGCAACATTTATGCTCAAACGAATTCACCTGCAGGGCAAACACTTTAACATATATTCATAAAAACAAATTGGTGTCGGGATGCATACCTTGATTTTTTGAGATATCCAAATTCCAACATCTTGTAAAAGATTGTTTCCAGAAGCATCCCTCTGGTCAGTAGATTTCAAACTTCCAGAAAGGAGTTCTTGTCCTGCACCTTCAGCTATGACAATAACCATATGCCCATTTTCTTTGAGCCGTTTTTCTATATATTCAAAAAGCCCACCCTTCCCTTCAAGATAAAAGGGTGACTCTGGGATTAAACAACAATCAACATCCCGGCTAGCAAGAGTAGCATACATTGCAATAAACCCTGCATAGAATTTGAGTGATCTTTTTGTCAGTGTCAGGTACAAATGATCATATTATCCCAAGTTAGAAGATCATGAAGAAACGACACTTAAAGCTATCACATGTAGATTTATAATGCTTAATTAGCTGAAGTAATGATCATCTACAGAGTGAGCAGTGACATAAAAAGAAAAAACCAGAAACTAGAATAAGTATTTGAGCAAATCTTACCGCTATAGCGACCCATCAACTTTACTAGCCCGATACCATTCTCAGTACTTTCAGCTTCAACATGAGCTGCATTTATAGCGCGTTGAGCTTCCTCGACAGCACTATCAAAGCCAAAGGATTTATCAATAACCTGTGCAACAAAGAATAGTATCACCTACTGAAATTCTGTATAGGATAAATTAATCTCAGTTACTATAGAAACTACTAGAATCATAGCAAGTAAAAATCCGGATCAAGTTCTTGTTCAAGGAAATACCGGAATGTCATTATCTATGGTTTTCGGAATTCCAGCTACTGCAACTTTGAGACCACGCTTTCTAATTTCCTGCAAGTTAGAGGGTGAAAAAGTTTTACTAATAATCTATAAATTTCTAAGGACAGTAGTCTCTGCTTATCTCAATTTGCGACAGTATTGACTCGTACATTGCTAAAAAACTGAAAGCAATGAAAAATGAAACTTTACTTGATCAAGTTACCTCATAAATCACTGCGGCCCCTTTTTGTGTTCCATCGCCTCCGATAATGTAAACCTGATGCACAGATATTTATTGAATGAATAAGGATATAAACTAGTTAAAAACTAAAAGAAATCTATGCCCTGTCTCGGGCAATCTTTCTTGCAAACCTGATTAATTCCTCGATCCTGAATGCAGTCGACTATTTTCTTAGTATCATGGCCACCACGTGATGTCCCAATTATGGTTCCACCCCGTTTATGTATATTGTTGACAACCTTAGGGTTCAAAGGAATTGTGTTTCTGGAGTAAAAACCTCTGTATCCTCCCTACAGGGCCACCGAATGCTTTAGTTAATAATGCCACCAGATAAATTCATTGTATTGTACGATTAGTAAAGAAATCAGTACAATGGATACCCAATCTAGTGACCCAAAACAGAGTTATTATTGACATGAGTATAACAAAGGATAATGATAATTTCATCTGCAGCATACAGCAAAAAGTTCAAAGGCAAGGCCACAAGGGAAGGCCACTGCTTTAGATGTCAAGTGAATTTAAAGACAGTTCTTTATAGCTCGAGTTTAACCATTGGCAAGCTTTTGATTGTAAATTTGTAACAGGGACTGACTTACCTCTATGCCAACTACTCTCTTTACTCCATACATATGACACAAGCCGCATACTATCTCCCTGATTACTGTGTTGAGACCAGGGCACAAACCTCCACATGTCACAATGCACGCGTGAACATCATCAGATTCAAAGTACACCTGAAGAAAACATTCAACAACATTGGATTATGTCATGCAAGGGGACCTCAGCCTTTTATATTTCTATTGTAGCCTATAGAGAGCTTACCCTCTGACTGGGTCCAGCACGTCGGAAATGTATCCCTCTTGGACTATTCTTGTGAACAACAACCTACAAAAGAAAAATGACTAACCCTCTCATAAAGAAGTAGATTGAGTTCAGAATTTTACAACAAGGTTTTTTTTTAATTTCATTCCAGTAGACGTTCACGAGAAACTCTGAAATACAAACATGACAATAACCCGTGAAGAATAACCCTTACCTTTTGAGCAACAGTATCATCTGGATCGACAAAGTATTGCCTGGAAAAAATAATCAGCTACTTTTAATCAATATACAAACAATAACTTTGAATCAAAGGCAAAGGATCATCATGAGGAAAAAAAATCAACTGCCAATAAAATAACACCCAAATCAGCTTACTTCACTACAGCATATGCAGGATTGTCTTGTAAAGGATTCCTGTAAGTCTGCGATAAACATCAAAGAGATTAAGTCAGAATTGTTTTGACATAATCCTCAAATAATATAACTATTAGCATCCTAATTTTTAACATTCATCTCTCGAAAAGGGACCATTGTGAACTGCACATAATTCCACAAACATACATTTGGCCTGTTTGGCTGGGCTTAAAAATAAGTCATTTTGGACTTATTTTCGGGTAAAAATTTCATATTTTGATAAATGTTTTTTATACAAGTATTTAATGTATATTTGAGATTCTATAAGTTGCAAAAAAAAGTTAACTTATTTCAGAAAAAAGTTAGGAATCCTAACTTTGTCTTAAAATAAGTTGACTTATTCTGGAAAAAAAGATCCCCCAAACACCCCCATTGTTCAATGGTAACACTGACTACTTGCAACTTAATTTCAAGCTCCAAAGCTCGCAAGAACCTAACTAGCTACCTGAACCTAAATACTAGGTGATAATCTTCATCCTACATGAAATTTACAGAACGATAGCGAGTTAAATTCATATATCTTTTTATTTCCCTCTGTTTCTCAACTATTATTTTTATAAACCTTACAATAAGGGATCACTAAAAAGACGAAACTACACATAATCAAAAGTGCTTATTCCATAAATACAAGATAAAAAAAAAAGAACACATGAAAACTAAATAATTCTATACAATATCATTTTAAGTTTTGCAAATCAAAACATATTGACTAGATAAGCATTAACTAAAAGCATACTTTAGCACTAGGAATGTAATCCAAGAAATGTGGAACATCTTCGAACACGTAGCCTTCGTCACCAGCCACAATCTTCGGTGACGATTCTTCGTAATAATCGCCTGTTGGCGATGGCGGACATAAACTTAAAAATCCGTTGCTCAGATTCGAAGTAGAAGTCTTCATATTCGAACTACCACGAGAAACTTCACAATTATTCAATAACTCCATATAAAAATGATCGCACCACCCTTAGTAACTAAATACGTTAACCAGTTTGTTCACGAACAACTCTATTCATTTATGATCTCGTAAATTATACCTTTGTCCTGTTGCAGAAGTAACTACTGTACGAGTAGTTGACCAATGGATACGGAAACTAAAACATGTAGCGTCGTACAAATTGTTTTATGGTTGATTATGAAGAGAATAAGCACGTGTGTGGTTGATTATGTTTGAAATGTCTAACTTAACATGTATTTTGACGAAAGTAGCAACTCAAGTACATTTGTTTAGACCAAACTGATGGAAGAGGTAGATAGAGGAAGGAGAGTGGAATTTGTGATGGTGGGTCAATAATTTCTAAGCCATCAGAGTCATGTTCTTACGAATATATAATATATAATGAAGATGATAATTATGAATATCGTATTAATATTTAGATTCTTGGATATTCTCATAATCTCACTTCTATTAATTTTATTTAAATTTATAAATATCGAATTTATGTTCATTATAAATAATTCCACTCTGAATTATTTATTTATTAAAGAAGAATCGAGCCTAAAAATTATTGGACCATAGGTTAATTAGTGCATTATTACTCTGTTGTAGTCTCTAATCGGACAATCATGTAATGATTTATCTTTTGGGGTGATTGAAAATGACATTTATAGTTATGATTTTATTAAAGGTAATAATTTGTGGGGATGAATCAGCAGACTATATGGTTGGCTGAATAATGGGAGAATGGGTAATAATTTAACATATAGATTTGGACTAGTGGACTATACGATGTCGATTGCATAATATATATATATATATATATATATATATATATATATATATATATATATATATTCATTTCTTGTGCTTCCAATTCTAAAATCTTTATTAGACCATGATCAAGCAGCTATTTTATATATGATTGTCATTCGAATTTGATTCATCTCTCAACTCTTGAGAGAGCAACTAAGACGGGATATTATTTAAGAAAATAATTGACGTATCAGTATCAAATAAAATATAGCTTATAAATAAGTTGTAATTATAATAGTAGTTTAAATAAATTGTTTAACCGATGGAAAAGGAGAAGGGGCGTGCCTAGGATGGATCGCTTGGTCACAGCTCACGGGTAGTTTTGTGACGTGTTGAGTGTAATAAATTAAAAGTCCCCCCTGAGGTCTCGAGCTTCTTGCATTGGCTGCTTGCTTTTGTTTATACTTTACAGCTTTCTATACATGGTATTATTGTATACTCCATGAGGATCATGAGACTCCTAGATAGTACCCCTTGCCAACATCCAAGCCACGGTTGGCTATCATGTGCTCCCCAGGCACACAAGTTAAATTAAAAATTAAGTGTTCGAACATTGTGATGCATCCATCTTCGCTTCCATGATCACTGTTTCATCAACCATTTCTCAGAAATCAAATGATTGATAACTAGGTATACATAGCAAGGGAAGAATTGAAGATTATATTGCTTAGATCGAACTTAGAAGTAATGGAATGACACTCTACAAGACAAGTTATAGTAGCATATTTAAGTACCACAAGTAGGGGCGGATCTTTTCTTAAAATTTAAATGATAAAATTTTGTGAAATTTTGTTTAGGAGCATATGCTCCCATGCCCCTTACTAGATCCGTCCCTGACCACAATGGTACTTTAATTAATTTTGTTGATACGGAGTGTATCTCCCAAATAACATTACCTATATATGCACATCCGCACCTTAGTTTATTAATTAGCCTGCTGCAGTTAAGTATGAGAGTGTTTATCTTAATGATTTAGCCATCAAAATTTATTAGAGTTGTAGTAATTGTTACGTTACAGAATGAAAAACACTGAAAATTTCCTCTTAATTTTTACTAAACACAGTTTATTCAAACATACAAATTTTTAGATCAAACTTTCAGCCTCTGGTTATAGACTACAAGTTTCCCTTAGCTGTGTTGCTATTCAATATTCTTATATAATTATATTTCTTCTAATATCACTCCCCTATAAAAGAGAAGTGGGAAGATTATCCCGATAACGAATGTTATTGTAACTATTGCACAAGACGCGAACAAGAATCTGCATTAGAGAATAAATAGTTGGTCAATTCGATAATACCTATTGATAACGCCAAACTCTAGCTGAACCTTCATTCTTTCATGGTCCCGGATGTCGTGTAGCTGTGAGGTCTAGACTTCTGCAAAATAATAACGGAGGAGTGGTTACACCGCATGCGGGACCATGAAGAACGAAGACCTAGCTAGTTTGGCGATCACCTACATTGTTTCGTGGAGATAATCACTGAAAATACATTTTACGATCATAATTCATAACCATGCATGGCATGAATGACTGAATGAGATGTCCACTATTCATACAACCATGTGCACTTCTTATTTTCTTTGTAATGAAATTATGCTAATTCTATCATTAAAAAAATAATCTTTATCCAACAGTATTGCCGGTGAATTTGGATTAAGCAAATTAGTAATCAACTAAAAGAAATAATAATACAAGCATGTGGTTTAAAATATAAGCCCAATTTTCTTGAAGACTTTTAGTACATGTATCTTGTAAGTTTTTTAAGGTACAAAGCCCATCAAGAGGAAGGCTATAAGCCCATACCATAAACAACTTCTTCTTCTTTTTCTTTTGACAAATCCCATACTAGTTTCTATATTCTAGAATTATATATTTGGATTATATATACATACGTAAGACGTAGAACAATTTTTTTTATTTTCCTAATTTAACAAAAATAAGAATTCAATATTTTTTCTTGTTGACAGAGGCCTCTTAACTGAAATTAGTAATCAAGAATATAGATAAAAAAGAGTTATCCGCAACTTTTTACAATTTAGATCTTATGTCAACAAAAAAACCCCATTCATATTTGTTTTACTTGGATTCTGGTAAACTAACTACTTGTTTGCTACAAATAAAAAAGTAACTTAATGTTCTATTTAATTTTGATTCAAAGGAAAGAAAGCGTGGAGCTGAAATAACTCACTCAGAACGCTTTAAGCTTTAAATTAATGTTTTTAAACAGAAATTAACCTTTTTTCTAAATTTACAGAAATTAATATTAATTTCGTGATAATAAATCCACTATTTTATTAAATTTATCTATAATACGATAATTATAATTCACAAAGACATTATATTTTACTCATATTCCAACATATTAAATACACCACTTATAATATTTTAATTTGCTTAAAATGATAAATATCCATAAAACCACCCCCATTAAACTTTTTTTCCCCAGATAAATGTAATGCAATAATTTATATTTTAGGCAAAATCAATTAAATTGACAAAGTGAAATACATGAAAAAAATAAACTACTTTGTCAAATTCAAAAAAAAAGAAGATAAAAAAGATGTGACCATTGGATCAAATAAAATGAACGGCTGAGATTGATTTAATAACTCCCCCGTGCCATAAGAATTCGTCCATACGTGTGCCAGTCCACCATAATCGCCGTTCTCAACTCCTCTCCCCCACCCTCTCATATATACATACACATATACATACAACCCTCAGATTTCATCACACACATATATATATATCATCACTCGTGTGTATACACACACTGGTCTCGGCTCTTTGGCTCTATACGCAACAAGTTTATTTCGATTCAATCGTCATGTATCGCCTTAGGCCTATTAAGGTAGCTAAAAATCTCATCTTTATGTGTATATATACATGGATTTGTGTGTATGTGTTTTTTGTATTGTTGGTGTGTGTGATTTTGTGATTCTTGATATAATCTTGTGATGATATGGGTTGAAGTTTGTATCTTTTTTGAGATCTGAATGTGGGGTTGGTTGAATTTGTATGATTTTATTGAGTTGAGTGTGTTTTTTAGGTACTAGTGTTAATGTGTTTTGATTAAATTCCTTTTTGATACTTGGGTTTTTGTTTTTTGGGGGTAAGGTATGATGGGGTAGGATAAAAGTTCACTCTTTAGGGTTGAGCATTGGATAGTTTTGAGTTTTGAATGTCGATTAATTTGATGGTCTTTGATGTGTTTTGCGGAAATTGGGATATAGTTTTTAGATTTTGTAGTAGTTTGGTAAGTTTATGTTTGTGATTTTGAGTTATCTAATATTAAGGGAAAGTACATTATGTTTGGAAGATTTTAAAGGTTAAGAAACGGAACTTTTTTGTGGAATGAAGCTGTATCAGTTGGGGTGTGAGGAATGCATATTTTTTAATAGTGAGGGTGTGGAATGCTTTTCAAGCTTAGAACTTGATTTGTTACTTAGGATGATCATGTTGTGGTTATATTTGTAGTTATAGTGTGATTCATTTTTCTTTCGAGTTTGTATCTCATAGATTGACATTTGGTAATATGTGAATAGGGAGGGGTTAGCAACAGGAGACTGACCAGGCTCGCAAGTTCTAGTTCTGTTGCCACTGCCACCAAGTCGGCATCTTCAGGAGGTTTATTTGGTTGGTTAACTGGAGGAAGTGGTAGTTCCTGCCCTCCTTTAGATGTGCCTCTTAAGGATGTTTCCCTCCCTCCTCCACTACCAGATCATGTTGAACAGGGCACAACTATGATAACAACTCTCCCGAACGGTCTCAAAATAGCATCGGAGACGAGTCCGGTATGTTACATTGTTTTTTCTGCTCTAGGTTGAAGAATAATATATTATGTGACGTTCATTAACTTCATTATCTTGATTGGATAGGGTCCTGCGGCATCCCTTGGGCTGTTCATCAACTCTGGCTCAATCTATGAAAAACCACATGAATATGGGACAACACACCTTCTCGAACGCATGGCTTTTAAAAGTACATATAACCGTAGCCACTTGCGTATCGTGCGGGAAATGGAAGCAATTGGTGGAAATATGACAGCGGCTGCGTCTCGAGAACATATGAATTACACATATGATGCTATCAAAACTTACCTCCCTCATATGGTAGAGTTGCTTATTGACACTGTCCGAAACCCTGCTTTTTTGGATTGGGAGATTAAAGAACAGGTATATTCCATCTTTTCTCGGAAATTTTGTACTATCCTTATATAGGTTTTACGTTGTAATATTCTGTTCTCAATACGCATGCTACTCGTACAGATTCAGAAAGTGAAGGAAGAGATATCTGAAGCATCCAAAAATCCCACCACTTTGATATTGGAGGCCCTTCACTCTGTGGGTTATACTGGTGCATTAGCTAATCCTCTTATGGCCCCAGAATCTGCACTGGACAGCCTGGATGCCTCAATAGTGGAGCAGTTTGTTGCTGTGAGTATAAGAAACATATCATGATACTGTTACTATCTCGTTTTCTGATTCCCCCCACTAAATGTTATTCCCACGATAGTTATTTAATAAAGAGTTATAGTTTTTTCATGCCACTGAATCAGATTTTGAAATTTTTTCAGGAAAATTTCACGGCTCCTCGAATGGTGCTTGCTGCATCTGGAGTTGAGCACCAGGAGCTAGTAAAATATGCGGAACCTCTTTTATCTGATCTACCAAGTGCCTCTCCACCTAAGGAGCCAAAATCGGTGTATGTTGGTGGTGATAGTCGCGTATATGCTGGTTCACAAGTAGGTTACAATATCCTCTATAAATATCGTACTTTACAAACATCAAGACTTAATATCTGATCGCATATTACTCTGTTCTTTCTTTGCAGCCAACCAATATTGCTCTTGCATTTGAACTTCCTGGGGGCTGGCATCAACTGAAGGATGCTATGACTCTAACGGTTCTTCAGGTGTTGTATATATGTATTGAAATAATTTACATCTTGTCACAAACTTTCTAATCTCTTGGCACATGTGTTATTATGTGCTTTTAAATGACTTGGGGGAATTGATGACTCTATATATAACTTGTAGATGCTAATGGGTGGAGGCGGATCATTCTCTGCTGGGGGTCCCGGAAAAGGGATGTACTCGCGACTATGTATGTAAAATGCATTCCTAGCATCTGTATTTCATGAATCTTAAAATTAAATTTCTTGCAAGTGCAAATGCAAAAACCTCTCTTTGTACTAGACTTCTTTCTATTGCTGGTCACATGTACTAATCTTTTAAAATTTTTAAGTAACGAAATATTGCTGATATGTTCAACAGATCTTCGTGTCTTGAATGAGTACCCATCCATTCAATCATTTTCTGCATTCAGCACCATTTATAATACTACTGGCTTATTTGGAATCATGGCTACCACGGTAAGATATCTACTATGAACAAGGACTCTAAAATTGTAGATATAATTGATTTTGTTGTATGCCTTTTTCATTGTTAGTTATCAGGTCTGCATTGATTTTTATTCCTTGTGCACGTACTGCATGTGGTCAGGATTGATAAAGCAGTACTTGTAAAGATTCTATTTCAAAGTGAAGAATAAATTTTTGCACGGAGCATATACAAGTGTAATGGAACCTTAATGCAATGTTACGATGAAAAATAAATGTGAAAAGTAGATTAATAGTTATTCTATAATCTGGGTACAAGTGTACAACAGATGTGGAAGACCTGAAACCAAGCTATTCCCCAATCCCCTTCTTGTTTCCTTGTTAAATTAAATCCTTCTCTGCATTCAAGCATTTGAAACTTATTTTTGGAGCAAATTCAACAGGGAGAGTAGGAGCTAGAAATAAATGGTCCTCCATTAATTTGATTTCTAAATTGTTGTGGTTGAGGCAACATATTGTATTAGTAAGCCCGCTATAACATTAAGAAGATGTAATGATGTATATATAAATAATGTTGTTTTTATATTAGTGGATTAGCAGGGGAGATCTAATCTCGATGGCGTTGATTAAGATAAATTTAATTTATTAAAACTGGGGTCAATTGTTAGTAGTGCATCTTTACGTGTATAGTTGTTTGTGTAGCTTGAATTTACTGAAGTATCCCAATTTTAGTTTCTAGATTTAACCAAGTGAGGATTACTCCAATTAAATAGGATCTTAGATAGTACAAGTGTATTTGTAATTAAATATTGATAGTATTGTTAGGAATATTATATATTTATTGAAATATATCCAACTGTGGAAATCTTGTTCATGATTTTCCCCGTGAATCATAAGGTTATTGGAATAAAAGGTTTAAAAATATAGCAGAAAACTCCATGGAAAGCCCTAAATAAATGTGCAGAGCACTCAATGTACTAAAACATATGTTTGTGTATATATGTATCTATATAGAGAGGGAGCGGGAGAGGGAGAGAGAGGAGAGGTATGATTTAGCAGTTACTCAATATGCTAGGAAGTAACTTGGATTAAGAGAACCTCCTTCATAATAGCTCTTAATTGCAACAGCCTTTTTACAGATATCTGGATAGGCCGACATGAAGTGCACGGATTTGTAATATCATTCATGTCATAAGCGGGATAGTCTACACAAAAATACCACAACCGTCCTCCTTTATGCGGCCTTGGGATGCAAACATACTGCAAGCGTCCTTCATGACTTTGGATAGACAACAAAAGTTGTGGGATATGCACGCTTTAAAGCATGTTGTGCTTAATTGCAACACTTATATAACAAAAAAAGCTATAACATGTGACTTTCTGCTTAGTTTGAGCATGAGTCTTAACGAGATGCCACTAAGAAAGGATCGTTTCTTTTTATTGACTTTGGTTAGACAACAAAAGCTGGGGGATATGGCGGTTGTTAAGCATGTTGTGCTTATTCGTAACATTGAATCATAACATTGAATCTTAGTTGCGTCATTTAATCTACTATGAGATATAAACTTTGCTATATACCGAAGTAATTTTTTTATATAAAATGTTACATTTTTTTTTTGTGTGTGTATAAATATTTAATTAATTTAACTTGTGCACCTTGCTTCAATCAAGCTTTGCCTTTGCGCCTGTGCGTAGGCTCCACAAGGTTGGTTTTCTGCCTCTGCGAGCCTAACGCCTTCAGCAGCAGTGGATATAACCAGAAGAAAAACTTTAACTTAAGAATTTCTACATAGTCAAAGAGGTTAGAGGCTTAATGTAATGCCATTATGAGAGAGGAGTTTTTTCATGTGTACGTGTTTGATTACAAGTGGAAGTTTCTATTCATATAATTTTGTTTAATTTGTCAAGATTCTAAAGATAGTAGAATTGTCTTTTGCATTTCCTGTTGGTTTGCTGTTACTTTTATTAATTGTTAAAGAAGATCCATTAATTTCAGGAAAACTCGAAGTAAATGAGAATTAAATTGCATTTTTTACTTGAAAGTTGTAACTTTGATTTGTGAATTCTATAATTTCCTGTGTATAATGCTCCTGTGTATAATGAGAATTAACTTTGATTTGCTGGTACTCCTGATTTTTCTTTGATGACTTTTAAAGTTACTGAGTCTAATGCTTCTTGTTTTTGTGTTTTCAGGGTTCAGACTTTGTAACAGAAACTGTGGATATTGCATGTAGAGAACTTATTGTTATTGCAAACCCTTCGCAAAGTATGTAGCTAATCCCGATAACTAGTAGAATTTCTTTCATTTATGAACTTGATATGTTTATATAATTTTCCCTTGGGTTGGTTGATGTTTATTATGGGGATCATTGAATCTGTTTTCATTGACTCTCTCAGTTGACCAGGTCCAGCTAAATCGAGCCAAACAGGCAACAAAAGCTGCAATTCTGATGAATTTAGAATCCAGAGTATGCATCTGTTTATGCCTTGTGATTGCTAACTTGATTTAATTCAATTTCAGTCTTGTGTCTTTTTTAGGTAACATCTTGTGTTCCATTTATTTACCTTTCCAGTTCTTATTTCCAGGTGATCGCAGCAGAAGATATGGGTAAACAGATTTTGACATATGGAGAGAGGTATGACATTTTCAGCTAGGTGGATGACGTATTTTAAGAAATGATACATCTTTACAATACACAATCAAGCATGCAAGTGTCAAGTGACAATACACTAAACAAAACTGACATATAAAGTATAAACTCTCATCACCCTAAAGCTATGCCCCAAAGTCCCAAACCCTTCGACCGGTGAATCTCGGAGAGAGATTTCAATATCTTTATGTTTCCTACTGATATCCAAAAACAAGAATTGGTGCTCGTTTGGTATAATATAGGAATTAACTTCCAATAGGGAGTAGTACTTCCTGTTAATACAAAGTTCCTGGGAAATTGTATAATTCTATATATATGTATCGTTATTTTTTAGCTAAAAATACTGTTCTTTATTAGATATATTTACTTGCCTTTTTAGATTTTATGAAAAATTGATATGGGAAAATTGAATAACCAAGGGGGGTCTGGGTCAGCCTCTTCACACATCACATGGGTATGTAAATTCCAAAGTATTTTTCACTTGCTATATTTTTGATAACCAAACAAGTATGTAAAATATCAATTCCTGGGAATTTTGACTTCCTGAATAAATAGACATATACCAAGTGACCTGTTGGTATAAGCTTGCAGAGTCTCCCATGTTTCATATCATTAAATACTGAAAACAAATGAAGTTAGTAATAACAAGGGTCTTTCTAGTGTGTGCCCATGAGCACATTGTAACAACTAATTTTTAATGAGTTGGTGGATTTTAATTAGTGGGGATTTTTGTGCATACATGGGGATTGGGGGGCCATTATTATTGATGAAAATTTGCCAACTCATTAAAAAGTTGTTGGGCACACACTAGAAAAACCCTAATAACAATACCATGTGGCTTTCACATAAAAAAATAGACTCACATTTAATTACCATGTGTATCTATCCTACTGATTGAATTTTGAATTGTAAGATTTTACAGCCATTGATATAATGCTGTTGTAATTGGCTTACATTTACTTTTGCTACCATGTGTATCTATCCTACTGATTGAATTTTGAATTGTAAGATTTTACAGCCATTGATATAATGCTGTTGTAATTAGCTTACATTTACTTTTGCTTCCACAATGGCTTAGCTTCGAATATTTTGTATCTCATCAACATGCAATGCATGACTGTCACATTAATATAGGAAACCTCTGGACCAATATTTGAAAACTATTGAGGAAGTGACGCCTCAAGATATTGCATCTATAGCAAGGAAGCTCATTTCTTCTCCCCTTACTATGGCATCTCATGGGGATGGTAAGTTTTTAACCCATGAAATATAGTCTCTTTGCTAGAAACTTCACCTGCTTTCATGTTAATGAATTATATTGTTGTTGCAGTTGTTCATGTCCCAAGCTATGAGGTGGTGAGCAGCAGGTTCCGTTCCAAGTGATGCTACTAAAATATTTTTTTGGCCCATCCTTCATCACCGGAACTTTATATGATCTCCATAATCGATGTTAATCATAATGGAAGAAACCTTTTCACTTCATAATCAAACTTTATTGTATTCGTTGTAATCTATTTAGTTTTACCGTGTTGTCTATGGTTCTGAGATGCCATCAATTCCTTTTTAACATGTCCAACTATATATATGTAATCATATATATTACCAGGAAAAGGTAGAAATAAATTTTGAGGGTTCTTCATTTCATAAACCCCATATTATGGTTGATTGGCTGGTACTGTTCTATCACTTTTGTCCCTGCCATAGTTACAAAATTATCAGAAGTCTAATTCAAATTGTATTCCAGTAAAATCTATGCATGTAAAATTCTATATTAATTCCAAAACAGTAATAGAAAATTTTGATACTAAATAGTGTATAATGTAAAATTACAGATATATTTATTCTAGTATTATAAATGCTTTCATGGTTTATATTGGTCAAAACTTCTTTAAAAGTGCAACTAATCCATTGGCTTTTCCATAAAAGCATGGTTGTGGTCCAAGTATGTATGTAGCTGAAGTGCCTTGCATATCAAGCAAAAATCTGGCCTCTTTGCAAAATGAATCATTATATAGAGAGCACTCCAGCTCAAAGAAGCATGTGATCGACTCCTTGAAGTCTACCATTTTCTTATGCTCTTTTCACTTAAAATTATTTTGCATAATATTTTTACTATAAATATGTAGAGAAAAAATATATTTAATTTATTTTCCTATTTTGACATTTAAGAATTATCATTGCAACTACTTGTACGTATTATAACATAATCTAGTTCATGATATATTTTTTGCATAGTATTTGAAAAACATATATTAACGTAAATAATTTATTTAAGTATAAATAATAGTATTATGATCACCTACTTTCTTTTCCTTTATCTAGTTGGATGTTTCAGTTAAAGTTGGAGCAAGTTTGGGTTAAAGTAGTTTTTATAGCTCTCAAACGCTCTCTTCCTCTTTCTTTCCGGTTTCCTCTTTCTCTTTATTTTCCATTACTATTTCTGGTTGGAAAAACTGTACACAAATATATTGTTTAAATTCTCAAGATTCGATAGTTGCTGTAAGAGAAGTTCTCATCTTATAAAAACATGTCTATTTCTATTTCTTTCGCTATTTTTCTTTTGCTTCCATAGGATACAAGATCTCAATCATATTATTTCGTGAAATTTTATTAGAGTTGGATCCAACATGTCATAAGAAAGTAAGAATATTAGTGGTTTTCATGATGGATTGAGTAATTGGTTTAGCAGGCATGAATAATACTAGTAGTAGTATGATCAGCAGCTCTTATCTCATTGATGCAAAACTTGAGGAACAACAACTCTATGGATCCAAACATTGTCCTAGTTGTGGGCACAAGCTCGAAGTCGAAAGAAAAAAGGTACTACTATGGGTGATTGTACATATAGTTGTATATATATAAGAAATTAACATATTTTGTTTCATGAATAGTAAGATTTTGATATAAAGAATCATGCACAGGAATAGAATTGTCTCTGCCTGTTTATTATTGTTTCAATTTTAAGTAGTGGTGACTGATCTTTCCACCATGTTGTTTAAAGTAAAGAGTTGCAATTTTTGCTCTCTTTTTTCACCTATATATGCAATCTTCTTTAATAATCATTTTATATATAAAGATCATTTTTTGAAAAAAATATATTTCATGTTAATGTATTTCAGTTCATTTGCAGGACTGGGTGGGTTTACCAGCAGGTGTCAAATTTGATCCAACAGATCAAGAACTGATAGAACACCTTGAAGCAAAAGTTGAAGATACAAAATTCAAATCTCACCCTTTGATTGATGAATTCATCCCTACCATACAAGGTGAAGACGGAATCTGTTATACCCATCCCGAAAAACTTCCAGGTAACCGCTGACCTAATTGTTTGATTTAATTTATTTTAATTATCATAATTAATTTTCAATATTTAAATTTTTAACCAAATTAAATAATATATTGAATGCGACTCCTGATCATGACTAAAATCGTCTAGCTAGGGTTAATTAATTTGATGGGATATTCATGACTTTCGCAATAATTTTGTTGCACCTAAGTTAACCTAACTTTGAATTTAAACTACCAATTACCTCAGGAGTTACAAGAGATGGGTTGAGTAGACATTTCTTTCATAGACCTTCAAAAGCTTATACCACTGGTACAAGGAAAAGAAGAAAAATTCAAACAGAATGTGACCTGCAAAGTGGTGAAACTAGGTGGCACAAGACGGGAAAGACAAGGCCGGTGATGGTGAATGGCAAGCAAAAAGGGTGCAAGAAAATTCTTGTGTTGTACACAAATTTTGGAAAGAATCGAAAACCTGAAAAGACTAGTTGGGTAATGCATCAATACCATTTGGGACAAGATGAAGAAGAAAGGGAAGGAGAGCTTGTAGTTTCCAAAATATTCTACCAAACCCAGCCAAGGCAATGCAACTGGTCTGATAAAATTCATACTGGATTAGTTGCTGCAGACGATGATAACATTAATCTAGGAAATACTGCAGGAAGCAGTTCTTTAAAAGATTTGATTACAAATAGAGATGATCTGTCTGTTGTGGGAGTTGGTGCACCAATTTCTACTTATATTACTCCTATTGATCACAACCATCGAATTGAGCCTCTTGATCATTACAGCTTTTTATCGTTTGGGAAAAGCTTTGATGAGGTACCCGTGTTGAAAGGTTCATAAACTTGTCTAATTAAGCTCTAATTATCTATATTTATTTACCCTCTAATTAATTATAAATACATGTCGGTTAATTTGTCTTGGATACCATATATATTATTAGTAGTTTTCCTAATAGTGAACTTCTGTGCAATTCCTATATATGTTATAATAGTCCAAGTGTATGTGTGGTCTACTACAAATAGATAAAAGAAAATTAAGAAACAAGCTTGATCTATCGATATCAAAGTTGATAACAATCCTCTTATTATATAACCAAATAAATAATCATGCTCATCAAAAGAAGGAAAAAATAGACATATGAAAGATAATGTACAGTGGGGAGATAGACTATATACATGAATGAATTATTGATCATGAGGTGCATGATTATTGTTACAGATGAGAAGTACTGCAGGAGATAACGAGGCTTCAGCAACTGCAATGGAGACTCCAGTCACGACAGTAGGCACGTGTGAAGAGCATGACCTTGCTGGTATGCTACATCATCAGCAGATAACATATCCTCAACTAGAAACAACAGCATTCAACATCAGCATGCCTTCTACTACAGTTATTCCTAATGACGCCTCCTTTCATATGTCCAGAATAATGCTCCAAAATGAAAACGTAATTCAGGTACGTACAATCAACTATTAAAGCCTTCCTTTTCCTACACATTATAATAATTAGTGTGAATGAATTTAGCTGTAAACAATCAAAATTGGTCGCTTTTAGTATAAAAACACCCATCACATACGTGTATGATATGGGCTTGACTCTTGTATAAATTTAGTGACACTTTTTTACTGCTGTAAAAATCTTAATTAGATATGTAGGGGACACTACATGATCACTATATATATGATTATGTTTTTAATCTATTGTCCTGATCGTGTGTGTATATATGGGCCGGGGGTGTATACGTAACAGCAGCAAGAAGATGAAAATCAACAACATGATAGACTAGGAGGAAGGTCTGAAGCAGGTTTGGAGGAAGTCATTATGGGATGCACCTCATCTCATCATATCAAACAAGTCAGTCTCCATCAACTTTTTCACCCTCAATTCTATTTATATACATGATGAGTCTTTCTAGTGTGTGCCCATGAACTTAAACACTAACTTTTATGAGTTTGACTCTTTTTGACTGATTTTTCTACATACAGGGGTCCATCATTATTAATGAACAGAGAATCAATAAAATTTTGATGATTCTAATGTATGGTCATGAGCACACACTGAAAAACCGTTATATGGTTATATTCCGTATGATATATAAGATGTGTGCATGCGTCGTATACGTATACTCGATCCGCTAGCTTTATCTTCGAACTGTCTAGTTTTTTTTAGCTAAATATCTAAATTTTGTTAATATAACATCGGAACTTATAATATATTTTTCTCTTAGTAATTCTAGAAAATGTGTGCATTACAGAAATACAGGTACAATATTAATAGAGACGTAGAGTTTGGTTTAATTTGCATGTTCGATTTGTAAGTTTGTGATACATATATGCATTTATAAATTATTCTTGTTCATTTGTTTTTTAGTTAATTTGGTTACGTATAATATATAGGACGAGTACAACTACTGTCTGCAGGTCTGCAATTCTCTCTCTCTCACACACACACCTCCGGTCTTCAGTTGGGAGTTTTTGACTGGGTTGGAGACCTTTTCTTTTATCTATATTAACATTTTTTAATCACTAAATGTAAACATTATATACTCGATTACTCATTAGTACTTAACAACCCTAAATCTCCTGTTAAAGTATCTATACTTTGTAACAAGGATAGAATTTAGATAATATATGTGTTATCCTTAAAACAAGAAACATATATAAGAAGAATAAGTTGATCATAAGGCTGGCTTACGTTACCATTGAGATATTGTTTGTTACATGTACAAACCCTAACCCTAAAATCAAAATTTTATTCATATTTAATACTGCAGGAGGCACCTAGTACAAACCCACATGAAGCAGAATGGTTAAAGTATTCCACCTTCTGGCCCGACCCTCATGACAACCCGGATCATCATGGGTAGATGCAAAAGTTTAAAGCATATATATGTGCACAATACTCCTCTCTCTAGCTAGAGACAACATCATTATTTTATCACCGTTGGTGTTTTATAGAGGCTGGTCAAGATAGATACTCTCTCTCTCTCTCTCTCTCTCTCTCCCTCTCTTCCTCTCGCTCCCTTTCTTTCTCTCTCTCTCACACACACACACTCTCACAACTGAACTATGTTGGGAATGGAACAAGTTCAAATAAAGATTAAAGAGAGTGAGCAACAAAGAGAAAGGAAAAGCTACGAAAGAAAAAACAATGCAAGAGACATGAGAAGGCTGTTTGTTCTTTACTGACAATAGAAGGGAGACTAAAACGAAATAAAGACCAAAATTGAAGAAAGCATTTCAGCTCTGCATCAATGTTATAACCATGCAATACAATAATGTCATCTTTATAAACGTGTGCCCCTACATGAATCATTTGTTTATCTAGTTCATTATACTATCGTGTTAATTTGTATGATTATTTTTCTTTTCTACAGGCGGTAAAATGTATGTAGTAGAATTTGAAAGTGATTATTATGTGTTTATAGCTATTGTTTTTTTTTATATAAGAAGTAAAAGTTGATAAAAAAGATGGAGACTATAATGATGCAAAACGTAGATTTTATATAGATAATGAGTTCGAATGAATATCGTTTACAATTAAGTGATTCCTTAATACGATTGGAGTAGAGATCTTATATACCATTTTTGGTGTGCCACATTATATTCTATTTTTTTGATTGATTACGTAAGTTAGGTAAGATTTCACTATGCATTATATAGTGTGCCACACCAAAAATGGCGTAGAGAATTTGAACTCATATTTGGCGTTTAATTTAGAACAGAAGGTTTAAAAAGGTTAAATATAAAAATCTAACTATTTGGACAATACATATGCATCTTGGGGACCAAAGTTTAGTTATAGACTTTTAGTGGACAGAACAATTAAACGAGTTAGTACATTTCCTTTCTGGGGCGTTTGGATTACATCAAGGGAAACGAGCTTAGAAATGTAATTAAAAAGAAAGGAAAAAAATGATCTTGAATTGTTTTCCTTGTTTGATTTTGATCCAGAAACAAAATAAATAATTATTTTTTAATAAATTATTTTGAGCATATTATTATTTTTAGGATTGATATAAAATATAATTATGTAGAAGTTGGAAGTGAGTGGGTGTATGAGAGAGAAAAGGAGATAAATAAAAGAGAAAAAAATACATTGAGAGAGGTGGAGAATGAGAGTGAAATGATTTTGAATAAACCCAAAACTTAAAAGGATCAAATGAAATGATTCTTTTTACAAAACAAACAATAACAAAGAAATTAATGTGGTTGATTCCCTTTCGTTTTACTCATTACCCCTAACCAAACGGTCCCAGTGTTTTCTAACCAAAAAAATTATTTTAAAATTTAAATATGCGATAGCTAGACTCTTTTTATCACACATTAAGAACTGCAAAGTACGCATAAAACAGAGCAAACTGCTGCAATTATTTTGATAGGTTGATTTTTAACCCAGAGCATACTGCAAAACTTATTCTAATATTTCGATTGAACTACGTTCATAAACTCTTAAAGATAACTTGGTCAACTCATAATAAATAAGATGAGAGGGTCAAACATGGTTTATTGTTGTGGAGATAAAATATGAGATTGCTGTTACTTGCCTATTTTCCGTGCAACATTGCATACAGTTATATCATAAGAAACATAGTATCAAGCCATCCGGTATAAGTTCGAGAGAGCGCAATACCGAGAATTAAACGCTGATACATTTATAGATAATTGTAGGGCAAATATTCCAACACAACAGCTTTTAGATATCTTACTCTCTTTATTCTTCCCATTATTCCTCTTTCAACACAAGATGGCTGGAAACACGGGAAATGCATCACTCTTTTAAGTTTTATTTCCATAATGGTTAGTGCACTATACAAGCAAAAAATTACAACTACGAGTGGATTTAGCAAGCGCGTGCCTCGGTGAATTGCCTAGTGACTGGTGTATAGCCACCAGAAACTTTCAGGGATGCGAAGAGACAAGATAGTTTTGCAATCATAGGCCTGCTCCTTGTCACTCTGTTGATGATTGCCAGCTCTTTGCCAACAACAGTGTCGCAAGAGCTATGATAGCCTTCCAAATCTGCTTTTGTAATCAAAACAGCATCGACTGATGGAGACTGTCCGGTGGATGCTAATCGATGCTGTCTGTAATCTTGAACTGCCTGCTTATCAGAAATAGTAATGAGTATGCAGTGAAGAAGGCTCATGAAGAAATAATTACTGAAACTTTAGCATAGTGAGAAGATATTGTTGCTTACTTTCCATTGAGAGGGAGCCAAGAGCACTCTAGGTCTTCTAGAACGTACATATTCCAGTGCAGCAGTCGGAGTCATGTGCTTGTGCTCCACCTGCACATTGCAATATCACTAATTTGATCCAAATTCTTAATTGCCAATGGTACAAACTTTCAAAATTTAATTATCTTTAGAAGCACTACTTGCCCCAATGCAAGGAAAAGAAAGTGAGTACCAAATAACAAAGGACAATAGTTGTACTCCTTCCCCTTCCGGCTTTGCAGTGAACATAAGTAGTCATACCACAAGATGCATTCCCTGTCATCCCAAAAACATGATAAGGGAAATAACATGCATTTGTGCAATACCAAACCAAAAACTCTGAACGTTGGAAGCACAAAATAGACTGACAATGTTAAAGGAAACAGGCTTACTATGAATAAAATTTACTGCACGGGTAATATCCACAAAAGAAGGAGCAAAGAGATAGTCTCTGGTTGGAATTACAAGATGGTCTATTCCATGAGCCTAAACAATAAGAAAATGATAAGAAAGAGGGCAAATTACCATAAAAACAATAACCAAGTAACAATCTATATATGTTAGATCAGCAAAGAGGTTGTCTCTTTCTGGAATTACAAGATAACTGTTCCACGAGACTAGAAAAATTTACAGAATAATGATAAGGGTGACGAACTTAAAATATTAAAAAAAAGACTACCAAGTAACGACCTGAATATGTAAGATCATGCTGCTAAGAAATAAGAGGAGACATACAGCAGAGTATTGGATTACTCTACTATCTTTATCAGTTTAAGTTTACCGTTGTTGAAAAAAATTGAAATCAGACATGCGAGCAAATATAAATGAAATAAAAGTTGAGCAATTATCTGCAACCAGATACTACCAATTTTGCTACCTGATGCAGAACATAATCTATAACTGACGGGCCCTAAGTAGTGGCACATAAGAAAATACTATAAGTGCACACCAAGTGATCCATAATTCAATTATATGAACCTTGCCCATAAAGAACATGATGAGAGTTAAAAGATAATTCTTTTATGGGCAAGATTCTTATATGGGGTTCATATAATTAAAATTATCGATCACTTGGTGTACATGGTCGGTAGGCTATTTCTTACTTGTGACTTGGATTAGTGCCATGATGTCTCTATAGTAAGGCAGGTAGCGAGTCTTTAATATTAAGAAATGGAAGAAAACGATTCAAGGTTAAATATATTAGACTTCTCACGAGGTTACTGTTTGATTTTTATATACTCTAATTGGAAAGTTGAGAATTAGCGATCATACCATATTATCATTACATTTAAGGATGTTTTTATACTGGGTCAATGTTATCGGTCTTCGTATTTAAAAATTAAGTACAATATTCTAGTAACTGTAAATCCTTCAAAAACCGTGAGGGTCTAGTCTCGAGGTTTTTGAAGGATTTACAGTTATCAAAATGTTGTACCCAATTTTCAAACACACAGACCCATTAATTCATAAAATTGACCCGGTATAAATATATCCTTAAATACAATAACAATATGATCACTAATTCTCAACTTGGCAATTAGAGTATATATGAGTCAAACAGTAACCCCGCGAAAAGTCTAATATATTTAACCTTGGTTAGTTTTCAACCATTTCTTAATTTTAAGGAATCACTATCTACCACTCTATAGAGACATCATGATTCATGGCACTAACACCCCCCCCCCCCAAAAAAAAAATCAATAAAGGAAGAATAAATTGGAATTAAAATTAAAGAACGATAAAATAATGGACCAAGTGAAAACTCTCAACAATACTTTTTTGGAGAACATGATACTGAGTCACCAAAAAAAAGAGAATGAAATACCCTATATATCTTTTTAAAATTTTTAAATTAAAACCCACAGATGTGAAAAGTGATTCAACCCAAGAATGTGAAAAATGACCAGGTGTTCAAATACAACTTACATGGTACAACGAGGTCGGTACCAAAGTTTCATATGGCTCATTGAGGGTAATGACGCCACCAACACCAAGGTGCCTCAGTCTGGGAACATCTTTAGGAAACGGAACGGCACCAAGAAGAAGAAACTGAGAGGATAACCAATGAAACAAATCAAACAGATATAACAATATAAGATTCTTGTGAAACTCAGTTTCAAAAATCATGATCAAAAAGAAAATGAAAGCAGCTTATAACAGCTTAAACATATTCACATATAAATGCAAGTGTAGGCCCTTATAGTTTCAGCTACAATCACTCATAGCTTACATATATCAAACTAAGCCCGATGACCATACAAAATTTAAATATTTCACATAATTTTAACAGGTCAACAGCAATTGACCAAACAATTAAGCAACAAAGAACTGGATTTCTATAATATCGTTTTGCCTACACACCCGTGTTATGAAAGGCACACACTCGCAAAAAATGCAAAATTCAGCTATCAAGTCCTAACACATGAAACACAATCAAACACACGGTAGAATAATTGAACATATAAACACACACACACAAAAATGTTTCTAGTTGAAAATAGTCAATAAAATAACCGTAATTAACAATTAACATATCCTCAACATAATACAAACAGATCAGATCATGACACATCAATCAATTACGCCTCTTACTCGCATAATACACACATCAAAAATCAATAAATTCACACAATAATCGCGAATACCATACAATACAAAAACATAAAGACCTGATCAATCTGGTCCCACCACCTGAACTCCGATTGAATCTTGTTCCGAAAAACATTATACAACAGAGTCGGGTAAAACAAGATCCGAGCACCGGCTCCAACTAAGACCCGTTTGGCATCAACAGCAACAATCTGTTTACCACTATCTTGCTCAATCTCATCAACAACATAATCTTCAATCTTCATGTCACCGATCTCAGCCAAATCTCAAACAACACAAAAGCCCTAATTCTCGGACAACACTCTAATATCACCACCACTGCAATAATTTTAAAATCAATTACAAACAATAACAATAATAATACAAATCGAATTCAACATTAAAATCCAAGAATTGAATTTGAAGAATATGCCATTCCATTATTTATTTGTTTATTTGTTTGATGAGAGAGATAGAGAGAGGGGGGAGTTAATGACGAAAATGACCCGAAAGGGAAGTGGGTAATCTATATGTCAGGGAATCGTGATGTTTATCTGCTGCTGACGTGGCGAAGAAAAAATGGGCGTTATTGTCATATCCACATAAATAAATTAAAAGTGTTTATTTATTATTATACTTTAAATCTTTTGACTTTTACGTATATGTTATCCGCAAAAATAAATAAAATGCACGTTTTTGACTTGTGCTTAGCTATTAGGAAATTTACTGATTAACAAAATTTTAATATATAATACATGTCATCTATTTTAGAGTTGCTTAATAAATGTTGAAACCTATTTATTTTTTCCTTAAAAATTATTGATTAGCGACATGGTATACATATGGAACTAGGGCTGCAAATGAACAGAGCTGTTCGTGAACAAAACTCGAACTCGGCTCGTTTAAGTGAGCTCGACTCTGTTCGTTTATTAAAATAACCTGATCTTGAACATAAAAATTCGCTCGGTTAGTAAACGAACCCGAGCCGAGCTTTATGCCTGTTCGGCTCGAGCTCGGCTCGTTTAGCTCGGGATCGGCTCGAGTTCGGCTCGAGCTCGTCTAGCTCGGCTCGGATAAAATTTATATATATTATAAATAAAAAAAATATTATGAATAATTTAAATATTTATATCATATTTAATATATTAATGTTTATATGAAATTATTCATATTATATATATATATATTGTTAAAAAAAGAATAAATGTATACTATACATGTGGTTTTTGTTTGTTTTACAGATGCTAAGAATCAGATTCAGGCATTTGCCTCCCAATTCCCAAACCATTGCATCTCGATTCTCATCCTCATTACAGTCTGCATTCACTGTTGTCTAAGTAACATTGGAAAATTGAAAAATATCAAACTGCAAAGTCTATTTGTGACTGGAAATGAAATAATATCTACCGCATAAAATATTTATAGTTTGATTATGTATTTGTGTAAATTGTGAATCTGTGATGTACTGATGTGTCTTAATTCTTGAACATTTTATTTTTAAAATCTCTAAATATAATAATTAACACAAATTCAAATTTTATATTATGTTTTTATTATGATATGTATAAATATATACGCACACGCATATATTATAATGTATTTACATTTGATTATTTGAATCATATTTAATATATTAATTTTTATGTGACTATATATATATATATATAACATACATAATTTTTTAATTTTTTAATTTTCTTAAATTGATTACAATCTCATTTTAGAAAATGAGTATCAATTTTATTTAATTTGTCAAAATTAAAAAATTGATTAAACCATGCCATTTTCTCACAAGTCACAACACAAATATGAAATATGGAATTCAACATCAAGAATTTAAAAAAACAACTTATGACCTATTCAACTTCGATCACATAGAGAAATTGACCATAATTAAATATGTTACATTTGTATTATTATACATAATATATATATATATATATATATATTAATAAATATAATACATTAAATTTGGGAATATCATTAAATTAAATATATCTTGACATCTGTACGGTTGGATCGTCGAAAAATATTTTTTAAAAAATGGAAAGAACAATTCGTGACAAAACACTACTTACGAATTCTAGTCAATATAGTAGTGATATACTAAGATCTTCAACCATGTTAGGAATTATGAGTTTTGATGATAACAAATTACTTAGAATTTCAATAGGGACTCAAAATTATTTTTTGTAACTGATCAATGGATATGACTTATAAATATCCATTGATTAGGAAACCAGTTATCAGTTGAAACTTGTTTCTCAACTGATAAACTGGATTGTAGCATTGATTTATGTTTTACTATCAATTGATTGTATTACCTCGATGGATGCAATGATGTAGTCAACTGATGTTATTGACTTCAATTTCTAGCTTCTCAACAGATGTGAAGAATGGCTGATCAATTGTAAATATTCTAAGTCAGAATTCTCACAAGTGAAGTGATCAACTGATGTTGAAGTCGATGGATGAAGACACTACTCAACGGATGAAAGCTATCAATGGATAATTACAGTCAACGGATAAAGAATCATCAATGGATAAGGAGTCGATGGATAGCTCAATTATCCATCGACACATCAACTGATCAACAGATATCCTATCCATCGATGGATAAGCAAAGGTGAATCAACTGATAAGCTTAACAGCATTTATCAGTTGATTAAAGTTTCCCTATTTAGCTAAAAGCCAGATATCACGGGAACAGTGCAGAAACTGAATCATTGGAAGACAGTCCTGTCAGGACTGTGAAGACTTTCTAGGCAACACAGCATCCAAGGAATATCTTAAGACAAAAGACACTTCCAGAGCTAGTTAGTTCTACAAGGAAAGCTGTGAAAAGGAGCTAGTTTCTATTTTTATGTAAACAGTATAAATTGTAATATTATATTGTTATCAGTCGATAGAAAAACTAGAGGAGTAGTTTTTGTTTATAAAAAGCAAAAACACAGTAGCAAAGTAGAAGTAGTTTTTGTTTTAGAACTCAAGAAAAGCAAAGTAGAAAATCAGGCAGAACTTGTAATGCTTTTCTAAAATTCTACATTCAACTTTGTACGCAGCTTAGTATTTTTACTAAGATCAATTGAAAGCAAAAACTCACTAGTGGAAAAACAATCCACTAGTAATTTTTAATCTTGTTGTTTCTGTTATCAACACTTTAGTTATCCAGTTCTTAGTTACATCAATCTTAATTAAACACTCTCTTTGTACAAACTTATTTCCGTAAGAAGTTGAATTAATTCTTAAGTTTGTATTCAACCCCCCCTTCTCCAAACTTAGTGTACTTAAGGGCGAATAACAATTGGTATCAGAGCAAGCTTTCAACAAACAGAAAGTCAAGATCTAAAAGTACATCAAGAATGGGTCAAAGAGAAACAGGAGTTAAGATTCCAGTTCTAGAGTAAGATGAATATTTTCCCTGGAAAGTAAAAATGCACTTGCATCTGCTATCTATTGATCCTTCCTATGTTCATTGCATAGAGAAAGGTCCACATGTGCCTATGAAAATAGTTACAAGTGTAAATGCAGACGGTACTCAAGCACCAGACAAACTCATTCCTAAATCTGTGAGTGAGTATACAGATGAAGATGAAAAGGAAGTACACAAGGACAAAAAGGCCATGAATATTTTGTTTAATGGTCTTGACAAGGACATGTTTGACAATGTCATCAGTTGTACAACCTCCAAAGAAGTCTGGGACACTCTTCAAACCCTCTGTGAAGGTACTGAGCAAGTAAGAAAGAACAAGATGCAACTCTTGATTCAAAAGTATGAGGCCTTTCACTTCAAGGGTGGTGAAACAATAAATGATACATATAGTAGGTTTCAAAAGCTGTTGAATGAGCTTAAACTATATGGAAGAGTTTATGCTGTTGAGGACACCAACCTCAAATTCTTGAGGTCCCTACCCAAAGAATGGAAACCAATGACTGTCTCTATAAGGCAATCTCCTGACTTTAAAGATTATACCTTGGACAAGCTGTATGGCATCTTGAAAACCTATGAGTTGGAGCTACAGCAAGATGAGGAAATTGAGAAAAGTCAGAAGAGAGAAAAGTCCATTGCTTTGATGGTCAAGGAAAAGCAAGTTGCAGAAACAGATGAAGATGCTGATTTCAAAGAAGGGAAGAAAGAAGGTCATGGCAATGGTGCAAATTATGTTAGATATGATGAATCTTCTACTGGTAAAGGAAAAGAACTTTGTGATAGTGATGAGTCACTCATCAAAGATGAAATGGATGAAATAGATGAGCATTTAGCTTTTCTATCAAGAAAATTTTCTAAACTCAAGTTCAAAAGGAATCCAATGCAAAGGTCTGGATCACAGTTCAGGAGAGACACTCAACAAGGCAAAAATCTTGTTGACAGAACTCAATTCAGATGCTTTAACTGTGGATTGGCTGGTCACTTTTCAAGTGAATGCAGAAAGCCCAAAGTTGAAAAGAGGTCAAAGTCTAGTGATGGTGTTGACTATAAGAAGATGTACTTTGACTTGCTCAAACAAAGAGAGAAGGCTTTTGTGACAGAAGAAAAGGACTGGGCTGCTGAGGAGAATTCTGAAGAAGAAGAAGAACACATCAATCTTGCACTAATGGCCAATCAAGATGACCAGGAAGCTAGTTCATCTAGCAATCAGGTAATTTCTACAAATCTATCTGAGTTGTCCAAAGATGAATGCAATATTACAATTAATGAAATGTCTAATGAATTGTATAATTTGCATGTCACTCTTAAGTCTTTGAACAAAGAGAACACTAGGCTCAAATTAACATTAGAAACTCTCACTGAAAGAAACAATTTCTTAGAGAGTGAGCTAGTGCAATTGGACAGACTCAAGATGGAAAACAAAGATGCTAGAAATGAACTAGTTGACAGTAAAAAGGAAATAGAGAAGTTAAAAGAAAAATTAGAGGATGAACTAAGAACCATTGACAAGTGGAACAGGTCAAGTAAAGCCAGTAAGAAGATGAATGACATTCATGGAACAAACTCTTTCACCATGTTGTCTGAAACTCTTGAGAAAATAGCCATTGATGAAGATCAATCTTTAGAAAAGAAGCAATCGATTGATAACTCTGAATCAACTGATAAGAATTATCCATCGATTGATAATGCTATTTCAACGGATAATTATCCATCGATTGAGAAGTCATCAACTGCTAAGAAATGTGATATTAAAACTAAGTTTAACAGACCTATTAAATTTGTCAAAGAAAGTAGCTCCTCTGAAGCTAAAATCGAAGTTGAAAAGGCTAATATAGGATTCTTATCTAAAAATCAGTTGAAAGAGAAATTGGAAAAGATAGAACCTAATATTCAGCCAAATGAAAAGAAGAAGAAAAATAGAAATGGTAAAGTAGGCATAAACAAGCACAACAACTACACACCTGACAAATATGCTCCTAGGAAAGTATGTGCTAAGTGTGGTAGTAAAAATCATTTATCTGTGCAATGTAAACTCACCATGCCTACAGCAACAAATGTACCTGCTATACCCAACATGCATACCAGTTCTGTTTTTCCTCATTTAGTTGATTCTCATGCTGTTCATGCTCAGTATGCATCAATGCCTTATATGTTTAATCCATATCTTGCATTTGCCAATATGAATATGCCTGCTATGCCATGGAATATGCTTAACAGTCTTCATGCACCAAATTTTTTCAACTCTGCAAGCATGAGCATTCCAAATATTAGCACTGAGAATTCTGAGGTAGGGAGACCAACACCTAAGGTTGAAGTGGAAGTAAAACCACCCAAACCAAAGGTACAAAAATTGGAAACCAAGCCAAAGATAACAACTAATAAGAAAGGACCCAAGGCAACTTGGGTACCAAAATCAACTTGATTTGTTTTGACTGTGTGCAGGGAAAGAGAAGAAATCTTTGGTACTTGGACAGTGGATGTTCAAGACACATGACTGGAGATAAATCCCTGCTCACAAAGTTTGAGGAGAAAGCTGGCCCTGGAGTAACTTTTGGAGATGACAGCAAAGGGCACACCATGGGATATGGCTTGATTTCAAAAGAGAATGTCATCATTGAACCTGTTGCATTAGTTGATGGCTTAAGACATAACTTGTTAAGCATAAGTCAACTATGTGACAATGGAAATAAAGTCTGTTTCACAACAGAAACATGCATAATTTCCAACAAGGTAGATGGAAGCCTGGTCATGACTGGGAATAGAAAAGGGAATGTGTACATAGCTGACTTCAACTCAACAAATGCAGAATCAATGACTTGTCTTCTCTCTAAGGCAAGTACAAATGAAAGTTGGTTGTGGCATAAGAAATTAGCTCACTTGAATTTCAAAGCCATGAATCTCTTGGTTAAGAAAAATCAAGTGAGAGGCTTACCACAAATGGAATTTGTCAAGGATGGACTTTGTGATGCTTGTCAGAAAGGAAAACAGAGGAAGGCATCATTTAAGTCGAAATTGGAATCTTCAATTGAAAAGCCACTTGAGTTATTACATATGGATTTGTTTGGTCCTGTAAATATTATGTCTATTGCAAAGAAGAAGTATGCTCTAGTCATTGTGGATGATTTTTCAAGATTCTCATGGACTTATTTTCTACATTCAAAGGATGAAGCTAGTCATCTCATCATCAAGCACATAAGAGAAAATGAGAAAAATCTTGAATTGGATGTAAAGAAGATAAGGAGTGACAATGGAACAGAATTCAAAAATTCCACAATGAAAGAGTTCTGTGAATCAAAAGGAATCATACACACATTCTCTGCACCCAGAACACCTCAACAAAATGGGGTAGTTGAAAGGAAAAATAGGACATTGATTGAAGCTGCTAGAACCATGTTGGAAGATGCCAAACTCCCAACATACTTCTGGGCTGAGGCCATAAACACAGCATGTTTTACTCAAAACATCTCCCTAGTAAATAAAGCTCAAGGGAAGACTCCTTATCAATTGATCAAGAAAGACAAAAAGCCAAAGGTGGGATTTCTTCATGTCTTTGGCTGCAAGTGCTATGTACTAAGAAATCAAGGTGAAAATCTAGGAAAATTTGAAGCCAAGGCTGATGAAGCTATATTTGTTGGGTATGCACTATCAGGTGTAGCCTATAGAATCTACAATCTCAGACTACACATTGTTATGGAATCTGTACATGTAGTATTTGATGATAAAAAGATTCAAGGCTTGTTTGATGAAGGAAATCATGACACACTGCATTTTGAGAATGAATCAAATGATGTAAATGACGATGAAGAGGCAGAAATTATAAAACCTCAAGTGTTCAGAAACCCAATATCAGTTGATGTTACTGCATCAATGAATAATTTATCAGTTGACAGAAATCCATCAACTGATAATGCATCAACTGATAACTCCTCAACGGATAATCAACAATCTACATCAAGGGTATCCACTTCAGGGGGAGGGTTTCAGAATCATTCTACAAATTCAGATCACTTTGAGTTCAATACAAATGATCATGAAGCTTCATCATCAAGGCAAAATTTGTATCCTCAAAGAAAATGGACAAGAAGCCATCCATTTGAACTAATTATTGGAAATGCAGAAGATGGTGTCAAGACAAGAAGTGCTACTCAAAATGAGTGTATGTATAACAGTTTTCTATCTCAAGAAGAACCCAAAAGAATTGAAGAGGCTCTCATGGATCCTGATTGGGTTTTGGCTATGCAAGAAGAACTGAATCAGTTTGAAAGAAATAAAGTATGGAAGCTGGTGCCCAGACCAAAAGACAGATCAGTAATTGGTACAAAATGGGTATTCAGAAACAAAATGGATGAAACTGGTATTGTGACTAGGAATAAAGCAAGGCTTGTAGCAAAGGGTTATTCACAAGAAGAAGGAATTGATTTTGATGAAACTTTTGCACCAGTTGCAAGGTTAGAAGCAATTAGAATCTTTCTGGCCTATGCTGCACATGCTAATTTCAAAGTCTACCAGATGGATGTGAAAAGTGCATTTTTGAATGGAGTACTAGAAGAGGAAGTCTATGTGGAACAACCTCCTGGCTTTGAAGATCTAAAATTTCCTAACTCTGTCTACTTTTTACTCAAAGCACTTTATGGCTTGAAGCAAGCACCAAGGGCCTGGTATGACACTCTATCTCAGTTTCTCATTGAGAATCATTTCACAAGAGGTACTGTTGATAAAACTCTATTCAGTAGACATGTTAATGGCTCTATCATTCTTGTACAAATTTATGTGGATGACATTATTTTTGGATCAACAAATGAGGAACTTTGCAAGAAGTTTGCCAAACTAATGCAGAGTAAATATGAAATGAGCATGATGGGAGAGCTTACCTACTTTCTTGGGTTACAAGTCAAACAGGTTAAGGATGGTATTTTTATAAATCAAACAAAGTACATTCATGATTTGTTAAAGAAATTTGAGTTAAGTGAATGTTCTTCTGCAAAAACTCTCATGGCCACTGCCACTAAACTTGAATTAAATACCAAAGAAGCTAAGGTGGATATTTCAAGTTATAGAGGCATGGTAGGCTCACTTTTATATTTAACTGCTAGTAGGCCAGATATAATGTTCTCTACATGCTTATGTGCTAGATTTCAGGCTGATCCTAGAGAATCTCATTTAGTAGCTATTAAAAGAATTTTCAGATATCTTAAGGGTACATCAAATTTAGGTATTTGGTATCCTAGAGATTCTGGTTTCAATCTAATAGGCTACTCAGATGCTGATTATGCAGGTTGCAAAATAGACATGAAAAGTACTACAGGCACCTGTCAATTTCTGGGAAATAAACTTGTGTCATGGTTTAGCAAAAAGCAACACTCAGTATCAACTTCAACTGCAGAAGCTGAGTACATTGCTGCTGGAAGTTGCTGTGCACAAATTTTATGGATGAGGAATCAACTATTTGACTATGGGTTCAACTTGAACAAAATTCCCATCTTCTGTGACAATACAAGTGCCATTGCAATAACAGAAAATCCTGTGCAACATTCCAGAACTAAACACATTGACATAAGGTATCATTTCATTAGGGAACATGTAATGAATGGTACAGTTGAATTACATTTTGTCCCTAGTGAACAACAACTTGCAGACATATTTACCAAACCTCTAGATGAATCTACTTTTAATAGATTAGTCTGTGAGTTAGGTATGCTTAATTATGCTCATGCTTAAAATGTCTGTCAAGTTTTGCAGCCATTGTTCACAATTATCAATGGATATTTATCTATCGACAGATAATTACCTAAGTAATTGTTTATCGACGGATAAATCCCATCCTATTTGATCAACAGATAAATGTTATTCCTATCGATGGATATTCATCTATCGACAGTTAATTATCTTGGTAGTTAGTGATCGATCGATAAATGATTAATTCTCTATTTTTATCCGTCGATAGTAATAGAATTTCTACAGTTTTATTCATCCGTTGATCAGATTATAGCCGTTGGAGAATTACCATCAAGGGTAATAAACTACAGTCTTTTATACATCAACGGTTATCTACTAATTAAAAAGTCATTTCAAGTCTTTTTAATACTAGAAAATATAAATAGCAGCTACAATTAAAAATTCATTCTTACCTGCTATTTTTTTTAAACTATTCAACTCTGTCTCTCTCTCAAGCTAATTTTATCTAATTCTCACGAGCTCTCACAAATTCTTTCAAGTTCACTTTAATTTCTTGAATATCAACTGAAAGAATGGCACCACAAAAGAAGATCATCTCTTCCACTGGGTTCACCTATGAACAGAACAACTTCACAGCATGTCTAACGGTGAATGATGCTCCTGTGGACTTTCATCCATTGATGCGATTCCTAGGAGATTGCAAAGTTTCCAAAGCTCTCAGCGAAGCACCAACAATCGTGTGTTCCTTTGTTGAAGAACTGTGGACCTCTGCAGAGATTTCATCAGATGGGAAGGTAATTTCTTATTCTTGCAAAGGTAATACCTATACAATAAATAGTACTTCATTATCTGAATGTTTAGGATTGCCTGCAAATAATTGTGATAAGCCCCCAACTGAAGAAGAAATTAGGGACATGTTAGAATCCGTTAATTATGCAAATGCTGAAACTGGATTAGGAGAAGTTGTTAGGAAGAATCTTAGAAAAGAATGGAGTTATTTCTTTGATGCCATAATTAAAGTATTTTCTGAAAAAATAAGTAATTTTGATGCAATTACAATAAGTATGCAAGAAATTGCTTATTCTGTCCTATTTGATAAATATTTTGATTTTGGCACATTACTCCTAAATGAATTGACTGCCAAATTAGGACCCAAGTCATCTAGGAAACATAATATCTACTTTGCAAGATTTTTCATGATGATTATTAATGCCTCTGTTGGAGAATATGAAATAAGTGCAGATATGGAGTCCTTGGAGCCATGGATGCAAAACAAGAGGATCTTCAAGGATCTTGTGAGAATCAACTTACACCCTAAGTTGTGCCTCATTTATCCTCCTCTTGTGCAGGTATATCTTCAAAATCTCAATCTTTTACATTCTTCTTCAAAATCTCAAATTTCTTTGCCTTCTGCAACAATGGAGGGAGATGGAAATGCCCCCATTCCTCCTACCCAAGTTGCACAACCTTCAAAACCCAAGTCTAATCAAACCACCTCAGTAGTTTCTCAAAAGACTACTGTTGTAAGAATTAAGAAAAGAAAAATCACTGAGGGGAGAGTGAAGGTGGTTGATAAGGGTGAGGGAACTGGCCAACATCAAGAAAGCCAGAAGGATAAGGAGAGTGAGATTGAGAGGAACCAGCCAGCCTCCAGTCCAATCTCCCAACAGATTGAGGCTGTAGTAAAGGACTTGAACACATCCCTAGTTGCATCTTCTCAAAAAGATGTAACTATTGAAAAGAGGTCTCAACCAGGACCATCAGATGGGGATAAGGGTCACCAAATAATACAACCATACAAAAGAAGAAAGAAGGTTACAAATACTGCACAGGGCACACACACACTTGCAAAGCCAAATGAAAATTTGGTGGAGCCTTCCGTTTCTTCTTTTGATGTGTCTCAGAATCTTCCTGAGGCACAGCCCCATTCTTTATCTGAATTTTCTTCTCAATCTCCCTCAAAAACTATTTCTTCAGAAACAGTGTTGATTGACAACTTCATTGTTTCAAATTCACCCTCTTTGCAACTCAGGGTGGAGCCAACACTCTCACCTGCATCACCAAATAAGGTTAACACCTTGGCTGATCAGGCAAATACTGTTAGTTCTCTCAAGTCAATGGATATTATGCAATCAACTGATAACTTTCAACATCCATTGACTAGTTCACTATCATCGATGGATATCCTTACATCCATCGACGAGCTCCCATCAACGGATATTCATCCATCGATGGATACTTCTTATCCATCGATTGATCCTTTAATGTCAATTCATGAATCATCCATTGAAACACTTCAAGTGGCCAATACTCTATTAGGATTGAGTGGAGTGGGTGAGGTGTGTGAGAGGCAAGGTTTGCATACCTTGGCAAAAGGAGAGTGTGTGACTGAGGGGCCCTCAAATTCTTCTGAGGTGGCAAAAGGAGAGGGTGTGAGAAAAGAGAGTCCCACCTTAGCAGGTGATGAAAAAGGAGAGGAAAGTAAGGGAGAGGTGAGAATCCAGGATGAGATCCTGATGCAAGAAAAGAGAGAAGAGAGTGAGAGAGAAAAGAATAGAGAGAAACCAATTTCACCATCTCATGAAGCATCAACTTCTAAAACTGAGCAGATTGAAGCAGGACACACCCAGAAGTTGGGGCTGGAGTCAGGGGGAGCTATAGACTATGAAGTCCCTGCAGGAGGTGCAGAAGTCAACATGGAGGTGGAGGATGAAATTGCTGTAAATCTTGATGCTTCAACCTTTCAACATGAAGATCCTCATTATCAGGAACTAGCAGCAGCATCTAATCAAATAGCTGAGCAAATGCTGGGTTTAGTGCAGACAGAAGAGCAATTCAGGAGTGGGAAAGAGTTTTTGGCCAGTCAACCTGATGATATATCCCACATGAATCCTGAAGATTTTGATGAAAATTCTGATGATGACCTTCTAGATCCACAAGTGGCTAGTGATGAAACTAATTTGGCTGAAACAGAAAGGGCCATTATTTCTCTTTACAGAAGGTCCATGGCTGAAGTAGATGTGGTGGATCCCCTGCACAGGAGAATTCTGAACTTTTACAGGGATAATTTGAAGATCCAGAAAATGCATGTCACAAGCTCCAAGTATGAATTGAAGAAAATAAGAGAAGACATTGACAGCTCAAGGATGCATTTTGACACCACCATTGACTCCAGACTCAGCCTCACAATGCTGACTAGAATCAAGCAAAGGTTGGACACTGAGTTTTCAGCAAAGGACAAGGTAATGGAATTGGAGAAAAGAGTAACCTCCATGGAACTTAGCATGCAGCAAATTTTGAAGAATCAAGTCACTCAAATCAATCTTCTGGGTAAACTCTTAGAAACTCCCATACTCTCTCAGTCAGTAGCACAAGTGCCAGTTGCTGATAACAAAAAGGGGGAGAAGCAAGAAGCTGATGCATTGGAGAAAGCAAGTGGTACTGAAGCTGTGGTAAAGTCTACAGATCACAAGAAGGAGTTGGCTCAAGACATAGTAAGGAAATTTGATGCAATTGCTAGCAAATTCAAGGAAACAAGTACCAGCAGCTCACAACCTGGTGACAGGAAAGGAAAGGGAAAGCTAATTGAAGATGATAAAAAGAAAGCTGTCACAGGTGGAGGGGAAAGTGAAAAATTGTTGAGCAAAGCCATAGTAGTTGGCATAAAAGAAAAGGAGCAACAAGAAAGAAGACAAGAAGAATTAGCCATTCAATTGCAAAAGGAATATGATGAAGAGGATAGGCTAATAAGAGAAGCCAGAAGAAAAGAAGGTGAAAGGAGGCCAAGGATGAAGCAAAGAGCAAACAAGCCCAAAGATGCACCAAAATCATCTGGAGTTAAAAGACCATTAGCTGATGAAGACAAGGAGAAGAAGCCAAAACAAGTCAAGACTGAAGGTCAAGCTTCTGGGAGTAATCAAGCCAAAGAAATAGAGGTGTTCAAACACAAATCTGAAAAGTTTGTGCCAATCAAAGCTGAGGGAATGATTGCAGCAAAAGGGCAAAGGAAGAAAGATGTTGATCTTCTTCACATTGAGTATGAAGATGGATCACACTCAACCTTCTCATTCAACCAAGTTTTGGATCAAGGATATGGCATCTTGAGGAAGATCTACACTATGCTCAACAGGAAGTATTATCTAACTGAAGAGCTAGGAAAGGCCATCCTTGAAAGAATGAAGAAGATAAGGGAGGCACCTGTTCAAGAAGAAAGGGATGACAGAATAAAGATCTGGAATCCTGAAGGAAGAAAAGTGCTTCATGAGCCCTTCTACTTGATGATATACAAGGACAGGGAAGGCAGAGAAAAATGCATTGATATTTGTCAAGAAATAGACAAACTTCCAAATCTGGAATTAAATCATCTGGCAAGTCAATTGGACTACAGGATTGAAGATGAGAAGATATTGAAGGGAACCCTCTACAGGAAGATGAAGGAGAATGAAGACAAGATGAATGAGTCAAGGGGAAGAAGGAGAAGATAGGAGATTCAACCTCAATCATCAAAATTATCAGAATTCATCCCTGTCTGGTATCTGATTACTCTGTCTAAAACTTTACTTACCAATATTGTAATTCTTGCTAAGAATGAAAATGTTCAGGAGTTTTGTTATCATCAACAGAAAATTTATGCATATTTTAAATATTCATAAATAGGGGGAGATTGTTAGGAATTATGAGTTTTGATGATAACAAATTACTTAGAATTTCAATAGGGACTCAAAATTATTTTTTGTAACTGATCAATGGATATGACTTATAAATATCCATTGATTAGGAAACCAGTTATCAGTTGAAACTTGTTTCTCAACTGATAAACTGGATTGTAGCATTGATTTATGTTTTACTATCAATTGATTGTATTACCTCGATGGATGCAATGATGTAGTCAACTGATGTTATTGACTTCAATTTCTAGCTTCTCAACAGATGTGAAGAATGGCTGATCAATTGTAAATATTCTAAGTCAGAATTCTCACAAGTGAAGTGATCAACTGATGTTGAAGTCGATGGATGAAGACACTACTCAACGGATGAAAGCTATCAATGGATAATTACAGTCAACGGATAAAGAATCATCAATGGATAAGGAGTCGATGGATAGCTCAATTATCCATCGACACATCAACTGATCAACAGATATCCTATCCATCGATGGATAAGCAAAGGTGAATCAACTGATAAGCTTAACAGCATTTATCAGTTGATTAAAGTTTCCCTATTTAGCTAAAAGCCAGATATCACGGGAACAGTGCAGAAACTGAATCATTGGAAGACAGTCATGTCAGGACTGTGAAGACTTTCTAGGCAACACAGCATCCAAGGAATATCTTAAGACAAAAGACACTTCCAGAGCTAGTTAGTTCTACAAGGAAAGCTGTGAAAAGGAGCTAGTTTCTATTTTTATGTAAACAGTATAAATTGTAATATTATATTGTTATCAGTCGATAGAAAAACTAGAGGAGTAGTTTTTGTTTATAAAAAGCAAAAACACAGTAGCAAAGTAGAAGTAGTTTTTGTTTTAGAACTCAAGAAAAACAAAGTAAAAAATCAGGCAGAACTTGTAATGCTTTTCTAAAATTCTACATTCAACTTTGTACGCAGCTTAGTATTTTTACTAAGATCAATTGAAAGCAAAAACTCACTAGTGGAAAAACAATCCACTAGTAATTTTTAATCTTGTTGTTTCTGTTATCAACACTTTAGTTATCCAGTTCTTAGTTACATCAATCTTAATTAAACACTCTCTTTGTACAAACTTATTTCCGCAAGAAGTTGAATTAATTCTTAAGTTTGTATTCAACCCCCCCTTCTCCAAACTTAGTGTACTTAAGGGCGAATAACAAACCAAATTAATTTTTTATTTTTTTAAAATTTGGAAATATCATTATATTAGATATATCTTGACATCCGTACGGTTGGATTGTCAAGAAATATTTTAAAAGAATAGAAACAACAATTCGTGACAATGCACTAGTTACGAGTACTAGTCAATATAGTAGTGATATACTAAGATCTCCAACCAAATTAATTTTTTATTTTTTTAAAATTTGGAGATATCATTATATTATATATATCTTGACATTCATATGGTTGGATTATCGAGAAATATTTTTAGAAAAATAGAAACAACAATTCGTGACAAAACACTAGTTACGAGTACTAGTCAAGTAGTCAATATAGTAATGATATACTAGAATCTTCAACCAAATTAATTTTTTATTTTTTAAAAATTTGGGAATATCATTATATTAAGTATATCTTGACATCCGTACGGTTGGATCGTCGAGAAATATTTCTTAAAAAGTAGAAACAACAATACGTAAAAATTATTTTTATTAATTGGACTTAATTGAGTAAAATATATTTGTTTTGTTAGCGAACAACTCGATTCAGCTCGGACTCGGTTCGAATTCGACTCGACTCGGACCCGACTCGATTTGTTCGCGAAAAACTCGTGTTCGGCTCGTTTATTAGAAAATTCTGCTCGACTCGGTTCGTTTTAAAAAAAAGTCAAACTCGGCTCGGTTCGGTTCGTTTAAAAAAAATGTCAAACTCGGCTCGGTTCGGGCAAAACTCGGCTCGACTCTGTTCGTTTGCAGCCCTATATGGAACCTCCCATTACCATATGTATCTTTTTAGAAAAATAAGAGATATTTCAAATTTTGTTTAAAATTGAGCATGGGGCTTATATTGTAACATTTAATTAATTATATATACTAGCCTATAACCCGTGCAAAGTATGGGAGGAGAGTAATAAATAATATATTATATATTTTAAATGAATTAAATATTTAATTTGATTATTTATGTTATTAATAATTTTTATGTAATGTTGTACATGTGATGAATTATTTTTGAATCATATTTATATTATGTGTTTAAATTCTCATTAATATATTGTTATATATTTATATTAATTAACATAGATTAATAACCCGTGCAAAGCGTTAATAAATTTTTATTAATAAAAATAGTTTCAAATATATTAGAAAATATTTTAATTAAAATTTAAATAAAATAATATATTTTAATATATATATATATATATAATTTTAATATAATTTTAATATTCAAAATTTTTTATTATTAAATTATAATTTTAAATAAATTAAAGTATTTGAGCGATGAGAAAATTGAAACATGCTATTATATGTGAGTACAACTCTATATTCTAATTAAAAAAGAAGTTCGTTTAGAGTAATATAATATAAAAGTATATCTAATACAGATAAAGCACAATAATAAAATTTAATTAATATAAATAAAATAATAATATTATTTTAATATTCTTAAAATTTAATTAATAAATTATATTATTAAATAAATTATAGAGGTTGACTAATGAAGAAATTAAAACGTGGTTGTTAATTGATTAAAAGAATGTGTTTGAAATTGAGTAGGAGACACACGTGTATTTGAAGTTGAGTGAGACACAAAAGGACAAGACCACAGACCAAACATTTGTCCTTGCGATTTTAATAATATAGTATAGATAGTATTAAATAAAAATTATAGAATAAGTAGAATTCTTAAAATAGAAAATATAAAATATAAGTTAAATATAATATAATATTATCCGTGAACAGTTGTATAAAAAAGGACTATTGGTGATAGAGTTGTATGTATGATAAATCTTTTTTAAAATAAGATTTTTAAAACTGGATGATTAAGATTTTTTCTATGAATCACCTAAAATTTAACGGGTAGGATCTTTTCTATGATTCACTTTGTAATGATATTATATATTAATATTCATAAAATTTAATGATATATTAAATAAAAATGATAGGATAAGTATGGTTTTTAAAATAAAAAATATAGAATATAATTTAAATATAATATAATATTATTCGTGAGAAGTTATATAAAAGGAGGATTATCGAGATAGAATTGTATGTATGATATATATCCTTTTCAAAATTATATTTTATTAAAATTGGATGATTAAGATATTTTCTATGGTTCACCCAGTACCATACCGACGACCAAAACTTTTAATATTTCGGCTATAATAATACTCCCTCCGTCCCACTTTATGTGAGCTACTTTCTATTTTGGGATGTCCCAAAATTATGAACCCTCTATTTTGGGAGTAACATTGATTCACGTGCAATGACAACTTTTTACAAAATCTATACATGAGTCATCAAACTTTTTACAAAACCCATACATATATTCTCGTAAGCAGTAATAGAGGGAACATATTGCTGCCTTTTTTACACATTTCACATGGGTACAGTACATAACTACGGAGTACATATACATTCACAGAGTACTCTCTTAAGCAGTTGAACAGTGTTTTCTTAAAATACGTGAAAAAGCATTCGGTCCTCATAAAGAGGGACGGAGGGAGTATAATATAGAAGTATAGATTTATATTTTATTATATAATTGATTAATATTTAATCATAATAACACCAAATTTTATAAATAGTTTAAACATGGAATAATTTCTAAATAAAAAATTTATTAATTTTTTTAAGTCATACATTTAATTTAGTTTAACTAACAAGTAACTTTGATCCATTAAAATAAAATTTATTTAAACCAAAAATATTTGTTTAAAAACATTTGCTTCACTTGTTGCCATATCTACAATAAGAGAGTGTGGGAGCATTTGCCCAATCTATTTCACATATGGCCTTTGATCCACCATTTACATAATCATCTACAACAAATTTAAAAAGCATCAATGATTTATAGTATGTCACAACTCTAAATTCGACTTTACAACAATAAATGTACATTCTCCAAGAATGGCTAGTTTCCTTTTACTAAATCTCGCTAAGAGAATGGCTAGTTTCTTTTTCCTAACTTTCATCAGGGAATGTAGTACATTGGATTTGGAAGTTTGAATGAGCGTATTCCCATTGCATACCCCATGAGGTCGCTCCACTGGTCTCCAGAACAGCCGTGGATGGTGTAACCTTCATTCTCTATTTCCTTTCTCTTTTCGGATTTATAAGTGGTTGCTGGTTTCCCTTTATCGGAAGGTCCCCTGGTTCATCCACGAAAGAGCAATCACTATTTTTGTAATTCGTGGCCTAATTGCTATATATTCATTTACGGAAAAGGAGATAGAAAACTGAGAAAAAGTTTAATTTAAATCGATGAAATAAGCTAAGCTATCATCAAGAATTAGTTCATTTACCTCAAAAGCAGCTTCTCCCATTGACTGAATCCAGCATTTAGTAAATTTTTTTCCGTGGCATTTCTTTGAAATTCTTCCCGACCTGTTAACAACATTAAAGTAACTCCCATCTGGTTGAGCTCCGTGTACAATCTGAGACTTGCTGATAGGGCAGGTGCCTGAGCCAAGCCCAACCAATCATTGAAAGACTTTTCGTTGAACTGTTCTGAGCTGTTTCAATAATAGAAAATCCTTGATTAACTATGCAAGCATACTAATAGGCACACATATATTAGCTCATAAGATACTTGAAAGTCCTCGCGCATGGTCCAGAATGAAATTTTGAGATTTGAATCAAGAAAATGCTGAAGGTCGCCAAACAATTATCAGATGGTGCATACTCTAATCAAGCATTGGCAATACTAATCACAAGAAACAACCAAATATCGAAAGACCTGAAACTCGACTATAATCATTTAAAATATCGAAAAGATGTGTATAAAAAAAATTGTTCGAAAATGACTCACCCATATCCATGAGCAGCATAATAAGGCACATTGGACAACAAAGTCTCATCAATATCAAAAACCCATGCATCTTTCCCATCACCAACCATCGTCACATTCTTGACAAAATCCAACGAATTCTCGACAACAATCTCCAAATCCGACTGATATCGTTCTCCAGTAATATAATCCTTCACAAAATTTATACATCTTGCTGGAATGTTTCTCCATTCTCCAGCATCATTTGTCTCCACGCTATACCTCCAGCTTTCACAGTAAAACCCGGAACCTTTATCGTCTGCATTGGCTCGGCGAGCTACGGGGTGCATTTGAATCATTGATTGAGAAAATGGCTTAGAAGAAAATGCGAGGATGAGAATAACAATGATGTTACGGCCGGATGCCATGCCGAAAACCGAGAAAGCACACGTGCTTTCTCGGTTTATGGTTGAGAAAATTACCAACAAATAAACGAAACTCTTGAAATTGGGTTGGAAAGCAATGTATTTTACCTATGAAAAAATGTCGAATCGAATGCATGGAAATTTGTTTATACAAAATCCGTTTACTATTTTTAGTAATATATATTTGTAGTTAACAAATGGAACAATTTTTGGAGCTGAAAATAGTCACAGTTTTGTGGTTCCTTGATAATTCAAAATATAGTTAATGCATACATTACCCCGCATAAATTTGACATCTAACGGTCATATGCAACCCCAAATTTTACATGTGGTCATACAATTTCTCGAACTAAATAAAATAAGAGAACTGAAACCTTGTTTATGCGAAATGCACATATCAAGAATCGTTTAGAAAGACAATAAACTTTAGGCGCGATAACTTTCTTTATAGTATATGATTGATTTAGTCTCATAATTGATCATCGTATTGTTGGGTTTTGTTTTATCAAACAAATTGTAGGATACATTATTTTTTTTGCGAGTCTGTTGGGGTTTGTTGCGTTGCTTGCTGGAAACAGACTGATTTTTTCCAGGTTCTGTCGAAACCGTTGTTGTGAATTTTATTTTGGTTAGGATCTATGATTTCATTTGTGGTGAGATTGATTGCGACTTTGATACAGCTAATTTTAGATTTGTTGTACGTATGCTTGTCATTTTTGCTCTTGGTTTTGAGAAGTTTGAATGGTGTTTTCTTCTTGCTATTACTGTGGGCTTTAAGTACCGGTTGGTTTAATAGTTTTGGAGTGGATTTTACTGATCATTATGATGAATTATTGTTAGTTGCTGGCATCATCTCTTTGTTTGGCTTTTTTTCTGGTATTAAGTTCTATTTGTTCGATTTTTTGTTGCTGCTGTGGGCGGTTATAGCAGTCTTTTGTTGTTTTTTCACATTGCAGAGTGTGGTCGATTCTCTCTTAATCAGGTTTTTTACGAGTAGCATCTCGATTTTGAAGGAACCGGGAAGGGGGTTTGATACTTGTATCTCCTGGTGGACTTGTATCAACACTTATTCTTGAGGAATCTGAATGCACCAGGGAATCGCGAGGCAAATTATTTGCGCTTCCTAAAGTCTGACTGTCAGTAGCAGACGGTGCAGGCTTTTCCATCAGTCTTCTTCTTAAGTGCATTTATATGTCATGATATTACAATTTTTTTTTGATTTGTTGCTAGTTATGATATTACTAGTTTGTTCGCTAAATATATACTTATTCATCATTCATGGTTGAGCCTATCGAAAATTCCCAGAATTGCTCAAAACCATGTGCTACAAATAATTCATCCTTGAAAAGCAATCGCCTATATTTAGTGTAAAGGATGCTAAAATATATATATGTATCATGTATAATCAATTCTCTCAATATTGCTACAAAGAAAATGTTGAAAAAGGGTGTGGTCATTAGTAGAATGATTCTACTAGAATCCATGCTCAAACCAAAGAGAACGAAGGGCCAACTTAACGGTTGTCACAGCTATGAAGGAATAAAAGAATTAACGGGAAAAATTCAAGAATTCGATTTGTTGGAAATACATGCAGCTCGATTAATTTTAAGAAAATGTATCATGATCATTGAGCCAAAACTCCTTCCTTAGCTTGTGTGAGAAAAGCCGACACGCATCCATGCTAAGGTCAACGGCAGCAGAAAGCGCGATAAAAAGGGCAGCATCAGTCATGCAGGTTACATGTTTTACTCCAATTTGAACCACAGGCTTACTCACTTTTCCTTCTCCTTCTACTGATGAACCCATTACAAATCCTCGGATATCGGGAAACAAAGACGAAGCTGATGCAACATTATCTTTATTATTGGTGTCAATGCAAAATTGTCCACCATTTTTCAAGCTAATGGTTCCTTGAGCAATGGGAATGCCCCTAGTTATACCAGTGCTAGTGACCAGCTCAAATTTGTAACCCAATCCATCAATTGGTCCCCTTTCCCTCCAAGCCTCCAGGCGTCCCCAAGGCTTCATTGAAACACCGTGAGGCCTAAGGATGAGCCATGCACCAGGGTTAGATCGCGAGACACGATCAGACCCTGGGGAGGGAACAAATGGAGTGATCATTGAAGCGGCTGCAACAGATGAGCCTGAAAGGTCATGAATAGTTATCATCCACCCCTTTCTTTCTCTACCAGGCTTTTCTCTATCTCCTGAAAATGTTCGCATCCATACTCTAGTGTTGGTGGTGAAATTTGATGGGAGTGACCTGGTTCGACATAATTAAAATTGCTGGTAAGAAAATCAATGTCATTTCATCACAATTTAAAACAATTTAATGGAAATTAGTCGGCAGACTAAACTACAGATAATTATTATTGCATACATGTTGACATGATATGTATATAATAGAGAGGATTATAATTTATAGCAGCCAAATCTTTGCACATGGGAGAGGAATCCAAAGGTAGTTGTCTAAACGGTTGGTACGTAAAAGAATTATCTATGATTTGACCAGGTAGCAAGACAGAGTGGATATATTAATCATATAGATGAAACTGGGGTTATGAGCTAACATGAAGTTGTCCCTAGTTACCAAAGCATTGAGCATTATAATGGAAGAAACTGATGCGAGATGAAAATTTCTCATCACACATGTCCATTCAGAGTTTATAGCGAATTCAGATTAAAATAAGATAAATGGTTACGATAAAATCGTGAATTTGTCTCTTAAAGAATCTCAGAAATCTTACTTCCAGAAGCTCGTGCCTCTAATGATACATGAACCTTCTTCATTGATGGAACAAAGTTGTATAGTCAAACAACTAGCAAATGCATGAGCAATGTTTTCTTGGAGAAACTTAAGCAGCAGAGGACGGTTATCAAATGATTTAAAAATATGAAGCAAGCAGTAACTAGTTTTAATACTTGCTAGTTTTCTACACATGATTTTTACTAGTTGTCATAAAATAAGATAGAAAAACTGTATACGAGTGTCATTCACATGATGGGTGGCTAGGAGGTGTAAAATTCACATAAACTACAAGTCAAGCTACATCGATCAGAACAAAAAAAAAAATATAAGATTAGATATATAAAATTATACAGTAACAAGTGGTAAACCTCAAGTGTTAAAAAATGCAAACGTTTGCGAAATCTAATTTAACATGGTTCAACTTTCATGAACATACATAATTATTGTTCAGAAGAGGCAGAGTTTTAATGACAGATTATAATGAGTAACAGAGGTGTGTATCTTTTAGGTTAAGACACATTGAACAACACTTAAAGATGCTATAGAATCTAACACTTGAGTTTATAAGAATTTCATGTGAACCTAGGAATAGGGACTCTGACACCTACACAACCACACTATGAGCAGAGATGGCCTTCACCGTGCAGCAACTAAAAAACCTTTTGATGCACCACATCCTCTAAAACAAACGACTTAGCTGGTTCTCCACCCTAACCGGTCATCGCCCCTCACATGCCTAAGGATACTCCGTTACATGTTATAGTTGAAATATATAGACCAATAAACCTATCATGAGATTTCAATCCGATTAACTGAAATTAGAATAAAATTTCGATACAAAATGTATTAGAAACTCATTCTTATTCTCGATATCTGAATTGAAATCTCACGATCCAAACAACTTATAGTAGAGTATATGTCATGAAAATAAATGCAACATAAGATACATATTCATCACATATTGCCAACAAAGAAACTAAAATGTAGGGGATAAAAAACAAAACTAACCGTGATCTCGAGTTCCGATCAGCACTAAACTTGCAACTAAACACAGGCTGTCTTATGTTCCCCTGAATCTGAAAAACCACAGGACTACACTCGGGTTCACCTCCAAACTGAAACACATATCTGGGGTCAGGTTCACTCCTAACAATCAAATGCAACTTGGCAGATGAATTCCCCACTTGACTCCCAAGTTTCATCCATCCATTCTGAAACACAACTGGCCTCGAAACAATATCATTAACCTTAACACAAACACTAATACTTCCAAGTAGTTTCCCACTACTAAGTCCACAAGAACTGCCCATGCGTCCAGTGTAAACAGATACATTTAGCATGATGGGCTTGTCTGAAAGACGACGAAATGTGGCTATATCGAGGTGGAAACCAGTGAATGAAGTGGGAGAGTCTGGAGGGGAAGTGTCACCGGAGGAGAGTGGAATGAGGGTTGTTTGGGAAGGGAAGGACTTGATTTTGAGCTTGCCAAAACATGGGGTGGTGGAGGGGTGGATGCCTGAGCCAGCATGTTTGGTTGCTAGTGGAAGTTTTAGGGAGAGTGATTCTACTATTAACCGGACAAATGGACATGGATCCATTTCTTGATTCTTGTCTCTCTCTCTCTATGTCTCTCTCTCTGTATGGGGGAGATGAAGTTAGAGGGTTGGAAAAGGTGGTGGAGGGAAAGTAACAGAGAGGTGATACACAAGCATGTATGCATATATAGAGAAGATGTTAGAAATGGAGGGATGATTAGTGTCGGCTTTGATGTAATAGGGTAAAATGGCTATTTGGTCATCAAAGTAAAGGTCAACTTGCAATTTCATGATCAAACTAAAATAACTTGCGGTCAATTTATTAAACATTCTTGACGTTTGCTGAAATGTGATTGAACGAAAAGAAAGTTTTCACGGCCGTTAAATATCGTTGACTTTAACGGAACTCCGTTAAGTCATACTAAATCATCAACTATGTCAGCTTTTTAACCTGAAATAGAACCGACCCAGTCCAATAATAACGGATATAATCATATAATCAAAATGTAACCCACTTATATCAATCCTAAACTGAAAACCTAATTCACAAATCAAGAAAACTCAATAAAGATGACGAAGAAAGAAGTACAACGATCACGAGGGAGGTTTATTACGAAAATTGAACATGTAAACATCATTCTCTTCATCAATACATACTGTCATTATGTTCTGCAACTACATGCTTCCAAACTTTTAAGGCTGAATTCTAATAACACGGCTACATCCAAGTTTTCCAACAACATGCTTGAATTCCACATCTACAATACACACCTCGTTCAATCGATTAGGAATTCGAAATAAGTTTCTGGAGTTTAAACTTGAAGAACTCATGATTGCAACCTTAGATGTGATATATAAGAGTATATGAAAAGAGAGAGATATAAAATATATGTATGTAACTTATTAGGGGGTGAGTAATTGATAGATGGGTATCAAATTCGGGTATTAATTGATATTATGGATCGACGCGTTAGAAAGCCACATAACAAATATCGTACACGTAAGTTGTATAATCAGTTTTCCATCCATCTTTTAACTTTTTAAACGTCCAAAACCTAATTGAAAGCGTAACAATAGTTTGATGAGTTGACTGTAAATTTTTTCAGTTTGATGATGAAATTGCAAGTTGGTCTTCACTTTGATGACCAAATAGCCATTTTACCCTGATGTAATATGGTCAATTACACCACAGCTACCATTTTTTTAATCCTTTGTTATGTTTTTTTTACTTTACGTGCATAAATCTCAAAGTTCTTTAATCGTATAGTTAAAATAACTATTTAAAGAAAAACAAATTTTAAATAAAAATATATAGCTTATACTAAAATTTATAAAAAATAATAAAAAATAATTATTTTAACTATACGATCAAAGTACTTTAAATTACGTGCATAAAAGTCAAACGACAAATATAAAAAACAGAAGGAGTATTTTTTAGAGTATATTTTTTGTGCATCTTCAACTCATTTTTTTAAGAAAAAAAGGAACATACATTTTTAGGTAATTTTTTAAAATTTTAGTACAAAATAATAGTATATTAATAAAATTTTAAATAAAATCTGATTTTACAAAAACATCCCTCCCATGCATATAAAATTCTATACATTTCTTAGACAAGTTATACTAACTTATCCCTTGCGATGCACTATCAAGTTTTTTTAGTATTTTAGTATTTTAATTTTAATATTTTTGTTAATAATAATTTAAATTTAATTTAATGTTGTACATATGTATTTTATATAATTTTCATATATTTTATTTGTATTTCAATTTTAATAAGATAATATTTACGTATTTTGGATATATTTTAATTAAGAGTATTTGTATTCTAATAAGATAGTGTTTGTGTGTTTTGTTTATGAGTGTGTTTTAATTATAAGACTAATGTGAGTAGTGTTTTAGTTAAGAGATTAATGTTAAAAACGTTAGACCCAACAATAACTATCCCGCCCAAATACCGATCAACTGCCAAACTTTTAATATTTCGACTCTAATAATATAGTATAGATATCTTAGGCCCACTAATCTTTTTTTTTGATTCCTTTCGTTTTAATAGAATTAGAATCTCATGTATGGTCTGTGCAACTCTCTGTGGTATTTTTGCAGCACATAAGATTCCCAAATCATTTTGTACATTCTATCGTGCCGAGTATCCTGGTAAAAAGAAATTTATATCCTGCGAGAATAACTAAAATATTAAATAAGTTATTGATTTTTTAACTTTTTATTATAGTATTATAATGTTATATTTTCAATTTTATATAAACTTTCTTGTTATTACTTTTTATTAAAAATATAGATGTTAAAATAATATTCGATTTAAAAAGAAAAAAGAAAATAATAATATTACTCTACATTATATTTGTAAAATATGGTAAAATTACACACAAAATATGTCCCATGTGGACCCACTAAAAGTGAAAGCGTTAAGGGGTCCACAACAAACAGCTCAGTTTCGTCTGTCAGCACGTTTCCAGCAGTCAGCAGAGCCCCCCCCCCCCCCCCCCCATTTCCTAGCTTTCAAACACTCTCTTCTTGGTTTAAAAAATAATAATTTAACAGTTAAATTATATTTTATCATTTATCTGACTCTGACTCATTCCGAAATTATTTAAAATAGGTATTCATTTCATCATTTATCTTATTTTATTTTTTTGTAACGATCCACAAAAACAGTGTAAATTACAAGAAATTAACCTACTTAAGTTCTCAATTTTCTTTGTCAAAAAAAAAAAAAAAGTTCTCAATTTTCAGCCGCTCGTTTATGCACTAGATCTAGTCGAGTAATCATATATTTGTATTAAAAAAAATCATGGTCTCTAGGTTAGATGTTACGTCAAAATCAATAATACATAATTTTATATGTCCTTTTGTATATAAATAAATAAAGATCTTATTAGCAACAAGATGGCCTCGCACAGCTAGAAAAGAGCAAGAAAAACCAAGAAGCTTGGGGCCACCGGGTATCTGTGTTTTATTTTGAGAAGATATTGTGCGGAGGTAGCAAAACATGAGACATGCAGATGCATATATGAAAGCCATACATGACAGCATCTCCTTCTATTATCATCTCATCATATCAATCACACCCATGCAATCCATTATGTATAATATATTTTCTGCAAAAAAACATGCTTTACTTTTACTAGATGCGGATTTACATTGATTTTCGAAGACCACAAAATAATTTTCGATAGGATTATTAAGTATGAGCTTGATAACATCAATAGTATAATCATAATCTCAAGACAAGCTGACACTAATTTTCGGCGTAAAAAATTGTTCACACCAAACCTCGTTTTAGTATAATCTGGTATGGAATGTATATTATATTTAAAAATATATTAAAAATATTATTAAATAATTTTCTAATTTTTCTGGCAGCACTGGAGAACAGAACCCATACGCCAGTACATATATATCCCAGTATGTGGTTTTGGCATGTATGCATGAAGCAACACAAGACATCCATATGGTGCTTAATACAGTACTTATTATACTTTCAGTGGATTGCTCATCTGGAATGTTTGTATATAAGTACATTCCAAAGATCACTTCAAAGCTATACACACCAACAATTAATCATGCATGTTTTTTATAATGTTTCTTGATTGTATACATACAATATTCTCTGATGTCCAATCTCTAATCTCTTTACAGATTGTCCAAATTAACTTCAGTAACCTTTGACAATAATTATAACGACCAAACATACTGTTAATTAAACAAAGTTTATAACAATAATCTTATACCACTACTGACCGTGAACAAAGGTACGTACAAGTTGTTAAAGTATTTTTGTTTGCCACCTTCATGTATGTAGCCCACCATTATGTGGGTGATCTGCACTAAGTTTTATATTTATGAATCAAAAAATAATTATTACATTATACTTTATTTTCTCTCTTTTCGAAAGTCAGCTAGCTAATAAAGCTAGAGCTAGGGTTACAAGTTCTAAATATAATAATGGATTTATATTCTTGATCTTCAATATTAAAGCATGCATAGACATAATTATGATTAGTTAGGTGATTAGGTGAAACATATGATGTAAATTATCTAGAAAATAAAAGGTTAAAGGTGTGATAAACTAGCTAGTTGATTAGTTGGTTTAATGGTGATTAGTTGATTTAACGATTTTACTTTTAAGTGTATAATAACACTGGGCTGGAGAGCCTTTTTATAATATAATATAAGTAGCCCATAACATGAGGTTCTGAGAATAATTAGCCCAAGATACAATTTTTTTTTTCTTTCCCTAACCCTGTCTTTTAGTAATAAACCTCAACAACTACTATCAATCAATATTTTTAGGTAATAATTAATACTGTTGCAAAAAAATTGAAATAAAGAAGTGGTTAGGAAATTAAGGTCCTTGAGAAAAGGCGGACATGAATGGCAGTCATTGAATTGGATGTTTGATCCAAAACTAAAGGTGGACCAAAGAAAATCAAGAATATAAATCCATCATCTACATTGGTTTTACACTTCATAAATGCAGAACCAAAAACAATAAAACCATACTTCACATACTTGAACATTAGCTATAGTTGCACAGAGGAATTAACAAGCTTAAGCTTTTAACATTATTTAGTAGGCAGGAAAAATGTCGTGGCAAACTTACGTTGATGAGCATTTGATGTGCGATATCGATGGCACTGGCCACCATCTAACTGCAGCTGCTATTGTTGGCCATGATGGTAGCGTTTGGGCTCAGAGTTCTTCCTTTCCCCAGGTTTCTCTTTTGCACACGTATATATTTATTTTTCTTGATTTATCTAGTGTTTTGAGTAGAATAGGAGGGGGAGTGAGGATCCGAATTGTGACCTTATTATGGGGAAGGGGTGGGATATGTTCATAATAGCACCGACCTTTCAAATAAAAGGGCGGGAATAATGTGAACGAGTCATTACCACTAGGCTTTCCCTATGTAGGCTACACGTAAATCATTGCAAGCTGCATGTAGTCTAAGTGCACCATCATCGTAGTATTATACAATGGTAACTTGTGACTTAAATAGTGAATGTCATAGACTTTTTGCAGATATGTAATTTTGTGCAATGATTGTTTTGTTAAGCGCTTCAACATTCCTATGATTTAGAAGCTTTTGGCTTTTTGGTGGTGTTGATAAATTGGTCGCTTGTTTTTTTCTGAGAACGTGTGCAGGTTAAGCCAGATGAGATGAAAGGGATCATGACTGATTTTGATGAACCAGGTACTCTTGCCCCTACAGGTTTACATCTTGGTGGCACCAAGTACATGGTCATTCAAGGTGAACCTAATGCTGTCATCCGTGGGAAGAAGGTCTCTCTCTCCCCTCCCTATCTCCCTCTCTCTCTCTGTGATCTCATCTATGAATCATGATATGGAATTGTGGGATATTGAAATCTTAATATAGGTTCAAATTTTGTTTGTATGGATTCCTTCTCCTAAAGCATGCATGTTTGGCGAAATTTTGTTTGACATAATGAACTCCCTAGTCAGGCATCAAACATATATGAAACTTACCTGGAGAATATATATATATATACAGGGAACCGGGGGTGTAACCATTAAGAAGACGGCTCAAGCTCTACTCTTTGGTGTCTATGAAGAACCTGTGACTCCAGGACAGTGCAACTTGGTTGTCGAGAGGTTGGGAGATTATCTTTCTGAGCAGGGCCTCTAGGTCTTTTTCATCACATAAATCCTGCACTGCTATTGGGGATACTCTTCTTCTTTCCTTTTTTTAAAAAAAACTTTTCATTACTTACTAAATTGGCATCTTCCTCCTCCAAAATTCAAGGAATTTTGATAGTAAGGTGGGTGCAGTCTTGCAGAGGACAAACTTATGAGGTCATAAATTGATTGTCCGGTATTCATTCAAGTTCAACTGTTTTGCTATATATTTTTTGGTACATATTTATTCTTTCCAGCCTTGTAGAGTTACTTGAGTATATCAAGGACTCAGCTTTCTTTGTATGGCTTTCTATAAATCTATAACGTGTAAGAGAAACTTGCATATAGCTGCTCCATCCAAGTTAAATGAGTTTTCAATAAATAGAACTCCAATAACTTGTGAACTATTCATCTTTGTAAAAATACAAGTCAACAAAAGCAATTTTCCAATAAATATAGAAGTTAGGCACACGATTAAATTACTTTTAAATTAATTTTGCAATGTTATTCTCACCAAAGGACGCTGACAAAGATCTCTAAGTTGAAATAGTTACAATAAATGCAGAGAAATGCTAGACTCAATAGCTTCCATATGCATATCAAAAGAACTAAATGCAGAGAAATGCTAGACTCAATAGCTTCCATATATGCAGATAGATGAAAATATATAATGATCCTCTTAAAGGATTGGGATCGTGGCAAGCCTATTATCAGAGAGTCTATTCCTCCCTGAAAAAATCAGGGGCTAGTTTTTTTTTTCTAAAGATACATTACATCTTGTTGCACCCACAGACATTAAATAAGACTTAATGCTATGCTATTCTCAAAATTGAGTCTGAAGTCTGACCTTACATTCAGAAGAATGAGATGGAAATCATCAGCAGACAACTAAACCCCAACATTGAAACTTCATTACCTGTGGAATATGAAGTTGATGGTTTTGCATGGACATTATTTGCAGCTGTTCTATTGCTCCTGTGGATTTAACGCAGCTAAGTATATATTGATGATTACTATGGGAAATTGCAAAGATTTAGACATAACATGGCATTATAGATGTAAAAACCTATAATTAGCTAATGCTCTAGATGGTGTGAACATACCCTGCTGTCATATACAAGCATTTGTCATAGCCTGCAAGTGACAAAAGAAGAACATCTTGTGAATAGTCTGTTGGGCTGTTCAATATCTTATTAATATAAGTTGTAAAGACAAAACAAATAAAAATATAATTTAAAATTATGTTGTTTATAAATCAGTATCATTCTATTAATCAGTGAAATCATATGTGAATTTACAAGGAATCACCACTCAGTCGACACATAAATAAACTTGTACGGGTACGGTACTCGTGATAAGCATTATTTTAGATAACCAATATATAAAGGCCTCTGTTGCCAAAAGAACAGCAATTTAATACACGTACTTGGATTTTTATTTGTTTTAACTCCTGATCCTCCAAATCCGCAAGCAATTTCAGTAGCTCCATTTTGTTGGTAATAACTGTTGAATGCAAAAGATGCATGTGACACTAGACTATCAGGCTCGTAACAAGGTTGACTAGGCTGAATTGCAGAACAATCAACATTCCCAGAATTACATGCCCAATCTAAAGCATTTTTCAGGTCGTCTTCAGAAGCCGTGGATGAGGCAATGCACCATGTTCCATTTGAGCTGGTGACATTTGTCCCTGGTGTCATGTCCACTGAACCTTTGCCATTAAAATCAATATTATAAACACTAGTTTGGTCTGGATAGAATAACCCCCAATTTCTCTCAGATTCTATCCCAGGCTTCCTATTCTCATTGAACAAGGAAAAGATGTACACATCCAATTCAGCTCCAGGTTTTGCCGGCGTACCAGTATTGTTGATTACATGTCGAATCAAATTGGTATTGTAAATCTGTGCATTATCGGGAGTTGCAGCTATCTCCTTTGGTGATCCTTTCGAAGGCCAGCCCGTCTCTGTGACCATAACTTTGATTGTTTTGAAGTTTAGAGACATCAGAGAGAAGTAAATGGCATCAATCTGAGAATCGAACATATTTGTGTAAAGCAACCCAGTGTTTGGATCAATCACTTCAGATGAAGACTCAAAAAGAGCATAGTCCAGGGAGACTTTGTTTTGAGAATCCCTATAAGCATAGTATGGATACAAATTAATCATGAAAGGTGACTGGTTTTCAGCAAGAAAATCCAGAAGAGGTTTGAGAAAGAACGCGTGACTGCTGTTAAAAGCACCTGCTGAAGGCGGGTAGGACCGGGATAAAACGCCTAGAGAATGGGTACTAGAAACTTTAATCTTCCTCTGCAGACCAACCTTTCTCAAAGCTGTGAAAACATTTTTCATGGCGGGTACAACCATGGAAGATATGTTATTAGGAGCTTCTGTTACTTCAGCACCAACGGTTATGTATGTGATCTTTGTGGCAGGATAGTATGGGAGGATGCTGTTTTTTAACCAGATGTCAGCATTGGTTTGGAACTGGGAAATTGGCAACAGATCAGAATTTGGAATTCCGATCATGAGTTCAATGCCAGTATTTGCAAAGGCTTTGAGGACCTGGATATTGGAGTCATATATCCTTACATACTTAATCTTGTGAACTTGCGCCAGCTGCGATGCTTTATCTGGGGTAGGGAGGTCATCTGCATTTCTTCCATAACAAATCCCGACTGAACTTCCAATGCAGGAACCTGCACACATATCGGCGATCAAATTCAGACTACAGACCCGAAGAAAGCAGACAAATTTTCATATATTGTACAGAAAACAGGGAATTAAATCTCAAATTTGAGAGGTGAAATGCACATGTGAACCTATATGAGCATCAAATTGATTTTCTGCTACTTACAAGGGCCGTACTACATGTAAGTCCAGAAAAATGTTCTAAATTGATTAGGCATGCTAGAATACAATATAAGATCCTGGTAAATCAGTCTCCTAACACCTTGAGGTTTTAGGAGAACTGGTAACTTAACATGGTATCAGAGCTCAGGTTGGCAGAGGTTTCTCTAACACTTTAAGGTTTTAGATGAGCTGGTTACTTAACATGGTATCAGAGCTCCAGTTGTGAGAGGGGGAATGTTAGAATACAATATAAGATCCTGGTAAGTCAGTCTCCTAACACCTTGAGGTTTTAGGAGAACTGATAAAGTGACCACATCCCACGGTACAAATTGTGAATGAAATACTTCAATCTTGGGTTATTAAGCAGATTGTAAGAACTTTCTGCTAAACTGTAATCCACAACCAGAGTATAAAAGCACAAGCTCACCTATGGGTAGTAGTTGCCGAGTAGGTCTGTTGTAAAATTAATTACTGCAAGCAAAAACAATCGCAATTTTTCATTTTAATTATATTGCTAATATTGCACTCAATATACTTCTGCTTAGTGCAAAATCACATAAAATTGTATGGGTGGCAAAGCAACAAGTAAAACGTCGTATACAAGGCCATCCTATTGAATATCCAAATTCACATTTTTAAGCTCTGTAATAGACTAGTAGCTAAGAAGGTTGATAAATTCTCCACACCCTTGGCCTTAATTAAAGTTCCATCGACCATCAGCCATGATAGCTACTCAAATGCATATCACTGTAGTATGGGAGAACTTACAGGCGATAGAGGGAAGCTAAGGGCACTACTGACAGCACAAAGTTTATCCTAATAAGTTGAATAGTAGTACATAACATGAACTTTCAATCGATAAAATTAGTACATATGCAAGCACCTGCTGTTAGTCATAAATCACAAAATGCATTCCAGATCAAAAAATTCCATCTTATGATACCATTAAATAATGATGTTTAATCTAAACCAAATGTGAAGCATAGACAATGCGAAGAATTGTACATAATAATTTACATTGCTGTGAACGGTTAGATCTTTAGGTACAGTCCATAAACTCAATAAGTGCTCCAAGGTTGTTCAAAAGTACTCTTACTTCCTATTAAAATGATTAGTAAGTTACGGAGTTAAAATGGATATAAATGTATTTAGCACTGCTTGCATTTGGGATATTTGACGAACAATTCCCCTTTATTGGCTCTAAAATAATCAAAAAGATAATATACCTATTTATAGAAGAATATAGGTTATTTGGTATAAGCCTACCTTTAACATTTCCTACATTACACACAAATCCGAAATGATGAATCTTTAAACATAGCATAACGATTTCGAAGATTGTCTCCGCCAATACAGACCTCAGCTATTCGAATTTTATTTTTAGTATCCTAGTAGCTCTGATGGTTTTTCTATCTCCCCGGCATCGTAGGCTAGTGAACACCACTATTCTCTTAATTATAAGACGTCAAGCTAATTTCAATATCATTCTGCGGCCAGTGTCCGTGGCAAAACCTACTTGTACTTGAGAAATAAAACTGCATAGTCTAATGGAAAGTGAAAACAACTTAAAGCACTTACATAAATGCTCAATACACTACCTCAAATGTCAAAAAGATCAAGTCTTTACAGTGTACATTACTGAATGTATGCACTATGCAATGTATATAACACAAAGACAATCCCACAAAAAGGAAACAAAATCTTGAAAATTGAGACATACCCAAATGCATTAACAGCAAAGAAGCTGCAAAAATGAGTTTAAACCCTCTTCTCATTTGTTCTTGAAACTTCAATTTCTTTTCCTCAAAGCCTCTCCTTTTAGCAATGCAGAGTGAAATATTAGTAGTTTGTAGTGTAGTGTTAGCAGAGCAAAGTTATAAGAATTTCTAAGTGGGGTTTAATAAATGTGTCTTGATTCTGCAGCTTTTGGTGGCACAATGGCATATAAAACTACACTTTCCCTAATAAATGACTAGCAAATCTAACAGTTATGCCACCACGGCACCAAATTAAAAGGTTTTTTAGACACGACCAAATTCAACGGGCAAAAACACCTTTTAAATTAATCAGATGTAAGAAACATTTGAAATCTAAACCAAAGTGAAGTTGAAATTTTTTAGCTATATTTATACTTTGTTATAGACGGTTTTCTAAAAATTGGGTAGCGCTGTACGCGACCGAAATGCCCGAGGCAGAGTTAGGCGGAAATTTATGCGGTTTTTGCGTATGTCAAAAATTGATAAAAAAATCGGTAAAAATCAACAAAAATCATTAATTCAAAAATTGACAAAATTATTTGATAAAAATATTTAATAAATAAAAATATTAAAAATAATATTTAAATACAGCTGAATAATACTCCGATTAATCTATCCGATTAATTTCCGCATATCCGATTATACGTTAGACGGTACCCCAACCGCCCTGGCCACCTAGCGATTTCTATAACACTGGTCATAGATATGGCAGAATCAGTAATAAGATTTATCAACAATTTAGAAAATAAAATATTTTGATAATATTATGTTAGAAATATATATATATATATATAAAGTTACAATATTTATGTAATAAATAAATTTATGATTATTCAATATAAACAATTTTTTTAATTTTTTGTTTATAAAGTATGTGATAAATACTATTGACATCTTTTGTAATTATGGATAAAAAAATTAGTGAATTTAAAAATTTGTAAAATTTAAATTAATAAAATTTGTTAAATTTAATATTAAATCAGTGTTCCAATCCAATCAACATATTAAATATGATCAAGTATACATATGTAGTTTTTATGTTATATTTACTTTTTTTATCTCATTTTACGTTCTTTTTGAAAATTTGACGTATATTAAAAAATTTTGATGCTATAATTTTTCTACATTTTTACTCCTATTTAAAAAATTAATTTATTGAAAAAGTAAATAATTGACGGTCAAAAAGAGTTCTTTTTTCTAAGTGAGGATAATCATATAAAACTAATATATTGAATAAAAAATTAAACATCTAATATTGGATAAATTCTAACTTTTCAAAAAAAAGAGATCATAAAACAAAAAAAAGATCAAAAATTCTAACCGACAGTATTCGATAACACGGCACGTCACAAAAAAGTTTGCCACAATAGGATAAGAATTAAGATCATAGATATTCCATTTCTCCATTATGTAAGTCGCTCGATTATTTTTTTACGTATGTTTAAGTGTTTTATTTTAATAGTTAAGTTAATATATTTTAATTTTTTTCTAAACAAAAATATAAATATCAAACTTTTATTTGAAAAAAAATAAAAAAAATTAATTTTAATTATTAAATTAAAACACTTAAAAAATGTGAAAAAGGTGAAATATAAGAGTATAATAAAAGGGAAATGAACATGAAATGGGGTGCAACTTGCAAGCCACAGCACAGATTGGCACGTATAACAACCACAAAAACTGGGGCAAAGAAAAGAAAGTGGCAAGAAACGAAACATGTAAGCATGTCTTTTTTTCCTTGTCCTCACCCCAATTCTCGTGGTCTCTATTTTTTGTAATTTATTTGGTTTATTAGTACTGTATTATTATACTACTCCTATTACCTAACTAATAGATTTCGATTATAATTGTACGATATTTTAGATTTTATTGTCTGGTACAAGTAGGTGGGAGTGAAATATACAGTATATCATCATTCTCTCCTTGAGTTTACAATAACTAAATATATCTTAACAACCAATTTTCATAAAATAACTTACCCCTCAAATAAAATACAATAGTCGACCATAAGTTGTTGTCCAAAAATAATGAATAAATACTTTTCAGCCGTTTGATATTTTTTCTAAATTTTAACTACCTTGGGATAAAACTAGAAACAAGGAAAGATTAACTGCAATCTCAATGACTGTAGACAGTAGACAAACTTTCAGTTTTAACACATGGAAAATTGACAAACTCCTCAAAGTAGGGGTTGTGGAGTTCACCTACATCCACTGCTTATATCCAAAAGTGTTCTGTTATGGCTATATATGCTTCATTGCCATCATCTGCATAATGCCATAATCTAAATTCAGGGATATAGCTAGATAAAACCTTACAAAGATGTGTCAAAAGTAAAAATAAATCAAATAATGGTTAGTATTTTTTGTTTGTCCCCACTTTATGGGGAGGCTAAAGTGCCATGTATGCAAGTTCGGTCTGTCCAATGACAAGAAAAAGTGAGTGGTGAGTCAGATTTGGATGTGTTCAAATGTTCAATACATGGACCTTATCTTTTCTCCTAGTACAAGGCAAATCCTATAGTTATCAAAATTGTACCATAAAGAAGAGGACAAATCCAAGGATAATATCAATCCTCGCATATATATGGATATACTATTTATATACTTCATTCTCAACAACTAAACCATATATATTATATAGTTCAAAGTCTTGTAACTAGCATATACCTCCTTTCTTCTTCTGCTTGGTAAAGGTTGGATTGTTGGCATAATATATCATATAATGAAGGGAGAACAGCCAAGTTATGATGTCTCAAACAGGCATGTTCAATGGGTTTTCATGCAAACTGAAGATAGTGTTTCTGATAAAGAATCTAATGGATCATCTACAGATGATGAGGATTCTATATCATCATCTTTATCTTTATATATTGAAGAGGAGGATGATGCAACTTCTTCATCATCATCATCATCTGTCTCTGGTCCTTTATATGAATTATCTGAACTCATGGACCATCTTCCAATCAAGTATGCATATGATCATATGTTCTTATAATCTTATATTTCATAATTTATGCATGTTTGTGTGTGTTTTACTCATGATGTATATTTAATTGTGCAGAAGGGGTCTTTCGAACTTTTTCAAAGGGAAGTCTCAGTCTTTTACATCATTGGCAAGTGTGAAGAGTGTTGAAGATCTAGCAAAGAAAGAAAATCCTTACAAAAAGAGAGTGAAACCATGTAACAAATACAGACCAAAGGGTTTGATAGCAAAGAAGTCTTGTTCAAGATCATCAAAGGGATCTAGTTTTGTATCTTTACTAGATAAAAGAGGTACTTTTGTGAGTACTAGTAGTTGTAGGCCTTCGATTTCTGTTGTACAAAGCACTTTCAATTTGTAAATTCAACGAAAGTTCATTTTTTTGGTTGAGACCTTGCATAACATGCTTACATGCATGTATGTCTTGATATATACGCGTATGTGTTTCTTGTAACTATATTCTACAATATTACCTTCTCTTAAATCTCTTCCTCTCTAATGGCACCCTAACATCAAGCATTCAAGCTTGTTTCTTGTCAGTGTTACGATACTCTTGCTTTTTATATTTTAAAAAAATGAATTGTTTTTCGAATAAATAGGCCTAACACCTCAAAGATGACTGGTTACAAAAACATCGTGATCCGTACTCGTTTACGTACCCTAGAAATACACTCGTTTACGTACCCTACCTATTTCTAGTTATTATTGACTTATTTTTAGTTATATGATAGAATAAAATAAGGGACCGTGTAAAAAGAGCAGTGAAATGAAATATAAGGATGTCGTAAGATTTTTAGTGTATGGCAAGTTCATGAATATATTTCTAAATAAAGTTGATAACAAGTAAACGCCTGTACATCTTCTAGTAAGCCCAGTTCATACCGTCTTTGCTGAAAGTTTTAGCGTCTGAGATCTATTCTCGTTGAATGTTCTGAGCGCATGGGCAGTATTGAAATTTTACTACACTAGAACCTCGATAAATAAATGTTCGCTAAATGAATAATCTCGATAAATAAATAAATTTCTTTGGTCATAATTTGGGCAAATGGACTTACCGAATAATTTCGCTAAATGCATAAAAATATATATATATATATATAGTTTTTATAGGTCATATGTAAATATAAATGAATAATAATTATATTTTAAATAATATATTTTGATTTATATAATACATGAATACATTTCATTCGATAATAATTTTCAAAACATATTATTAAGTCATATTTTTTTCGAAAAATATCTCTAAAATTGATTATTTCTTCCCTCCATCAAAATGCATTTTATCCTTAATTTTATATAATACATGGTACTATACACTTTATATGTTTCATGCACGCATGTACACTACAACTAATCGGATGTTGGCCCTATGTGTCACTATTAGAACAAGAAATGCTCAAAATGGCACAACCGGTTAGAATGACCCAAAATGTCATCCCAAAACGCTCTATAAAGTTGAGTTTTCATGAAAACGCTGGAACGTGTCGCGTTTTTTCTATTAGTTTTTTTTTTGAAAAATTGCAAAACACGACTTGAAATTATGTTTAACATGAAAACGCAACTTGAAGTTTTGTTTTAGCCTAAAACGCGGGATAAAGGTGCGTGTTGGTCAAAATTTAAAAAATAAAATAAAAACGCTACACGAACCACATACACCAAAAGCACTAACATACATACATGGCGATTCTGTATGTATTAGTGGTCAGAGAATCTGTTGTGTTGGCTGAGTTTAGCGGCACGACTACCAATGCAAGCGCAATTGCTCGACAAATACCGGGGAATGATGATATGAATGTGTCGAGAGCTTGTGGGCTATATGAGTAGAAAAAACTGTTGAAGATGTGTACTGGGTTTATGTTTTAATTTTTAAATAAAACGTTACACGATGTAGCGTGTATATATGAAACCAAAACGCAGTATTATGTCGTGTTATGAATTGATATTTTAGGCTATTCCATCCGTAAGTGTCATTTAGGTATTATGTTAAAATTCTGTGTCATTTTGGGTCATTTCTCCAATTAATTTAGAATTTTAAAAATAAATATAATTAAAATTTACATAAAAGTTATAACACTGTGAATTTTTAGTGCATTTTGAACACAATATATATAAAAAAATATAATTAAAAAAAAGTCTAAAAATATTATCTAAATGAATTATTATTCATTTATCGATAAATAAATATTATATTCATTTATCGATAAATAAATAATCTATTTAAATGAATATATATTTTTGGTTCCAAGTGTATTCAATTATTGAGGTTCTATGAATGTTTAGCTTTAGTGTGATGCATGAATCATATACCTTAGAGCAAGTCTAACAATATCTTAATTCATTCCCTATAAATATTATAAAATAATGGCTCCTAATAGTTTAAGAACATCAATTTTAGTGTTAACTCCAACAACAATCCATATTCTCATTTATTATTATTATTATTATTATTATTATTATTATTATGAATCTAACAATGATAAAAAAGGAGAGAAGTGAATATTTTATTCATAAAAATAAAATAGGAGATGACCAGCAGATACCTGTTAATAGGACATGACTAGTAAAATTTAGAATATCCTAGTAATTTATTTAGGGAATCATTAGGATACCGTTGGAGCGTTATTTTCTGTCATATTCCCTATTTTTGAGTTAACTTTGTCAAAAATGATATACCTAACAACTAAATAAAGTAAACTTAAAATCCATTTTATTTTAAAATTTTAATTACCTGTTGATAGAAATAACTATTTATTACAATCAACACATTTTAAATATAATATGTTTACATTTCTAATTTATTTGGACCCGCCAAAGAAAAAGTTTAATACTTTACATTGGATAGGTAATTATTTTTGAATGTACGATTCGTGTACGTAACTAGTTGTTGTGAAATGCTTAATTTTTGAATCTGGACTGATTTGATGTTTGAATTGGTGGATTTGAGCCATCTTCAATAACCTTGATGATGGTTTGAGTACAAGACCTTTCCTGAGTCTAGTTGAGAAAAAGTGGTTGGCTTATCACATCAGGTGATAATCCCCTCCTTGTGTACGTATATAATCTGCAAATTTTAATAATTCGTATTAATAGAGTTAAATTTAGAAGCGCATGTTGTTTATGTAGTTGCTCTTCCAGGGGTGTGCTTACAGCTGTTTGGGATCTTCGGTTCTGTTACCTGTTAACTCATGGCAATTCTGTCCAGCCTGCCCAGTAGATCGAGAACATACATATTGCTGTAGAATCTGATCACCGCTCTGATATTCCATGAAGTTTTAATTCAAGAGATCGAATTAACAGCTAGGCCTATTTCCAATTTGCTCTACTTTATTACCCTTGCAATTTTCCCAAACTTGTTATTTCAATTATTTCTCGCAAACAGGAGGAGGCAGGGAGATGGCCTTTAGCTACTGCTACTGATTCTGCTGCTGCAGCAGAGATGGTGCCATCAAGGTTTGGAACTAGTAATGTATGCATATCGTTGAAATGTACAGTACATGACAGGTTAATAATGAGTAAGCTCTATTTTTTCAAATACCCCCCAAAAAGTGTACATTTTGTAGTTAAATGAAATGATAAGCTTCCTCTTAGAAGCTAATATACCTACTGTGTGACATCTACTCATTTATAACTGTTAAAACAATACAATTACTTTGAAGCTAATATAATTACAAGTTGAAGCACTTCTTATATGAATAAGCCTGGTGCAGAGTCTTAATTATTAAAAAAAAAACGAGTGAGAAACGGTATGTTTTAAATCTTTTGATTCTTCCATCATGGACCTGATAAAAAACAGTAGTATCTCGCAAGTATAATTATTAGTCAATATAATAATAAGAATAATATTTACCTTAAGAGTTGAGATAAAACTTCTGACACTAGCAAGATGCAAAAAACAAACACTAGGAATCGATTATAACTACCCTGCCAGCTAAAGAAATCAGTACTTTTCACATGTAATATGAAAAGAATACAGTGCTTGTGACAATACAAGCTGGCCTTGTATCTAATTTGAAACAAAGGATTGCATCTACATCACTTCTGGTACAGAATATTTTACTTTTCCCCCTCTACATCTGTGTGATATCTTCATGTATGTGACTATGAAGTATGAACACCGATAATTTTACATGGTTGTACTGTAACTTATAAATACACAAAATACAATCTTTAACATGGTTATAAAAATTATAACATAATTAATTTTCAAATGAGTTTCTTGAATGTAGTAGATATATGGAGTGATAATATCAACCACTTGATTCGATTTTGATAATATTAGACTCCGCAAACACCTTTTTTTATCCTCTCTTTTTTTTCAAGCTCGAATCTATTTTATGCAAATCCTCGATTTTCAAAAGTGAATGAGACCGACATTATAGTGATTAGAACCGATATAGAAAAATATTTAATATGTGCCACCAATTAAAATGATGAGACACAAAGAACATTGTGATTCTAAAAGATGATCCTTATTTTCAGACAACAGGTACCAAGTATGGCTCTCAGTCTTTAATTTTTATTTATGTTACTTCCAACTTCCAAGTGTAATATATGGAGTATTGATAGTACATGTTTTTCATTGTACTGTTGTGTAAAATATATTTTAAATTGAAATTTTTTATTGTACTGTTGATATATGATGTTCTTCAAATAAACTTAGGGGGGGCGGCGGCGGGTTGGAGTAGTAAATCAAAAAACAACTATGATTAGCAAAAAAGATCAAACTGATTATTGGAATCATTACCAAATGACACTTAATTGTTTCCTTAAAAATTTAGCAATAAAATATTCCACAAACTTACATAATCTGCAAGTCTACTAGTCTACAACTACTGCCACATACTAAATCACGTCTTGGCTATAGCTTTTTAGTTTTTACACATGATACTGCTCTCATCGATCACAATCTTGTCCCATTTCTTGGAACACAAAAACACACACACACACACACACAATCCTACTGTTGCTCCATGCCTTCAAAATATTCTCACGAATTTCCTTACATGTAGCAATCTCTCCCTGGGGCTTTAACAAAATCTGAAGACTTATCAAACTTGCCCATAATAGCATTTTTAAAAGTAATCACATCTTGAACTTGAGAACATGACCTTTGCATTTTAACCCCGCTTAAACTACTTCTTGACTCCATCATTTCATGAAGTGAAAGTTTCTTTCTTGACCCTTGTCCTGCCTCTGGCCTCTGTTTTGGAGCACTTTGAGACCTCAACTTGGCCTTAAATGATTGTGTGCTTGCCATGTAACTTGGAGAATTAGTACATTGCCTAAAAAAACCATCCAAACAAATACTCTTAGATGGTGTAACCGGTGCATTGGAACCGACTGAATTGGCAAACCTAGGAGTGCTTTGGGCTGTCGAGAACCGGCATTCATCTCCAGTGAGCCCCCAGTCGGATTCTTGACAATTCCGGCAATCGGGTAGCCATATCCGTGCTGGAACCCGACATGGAAGAGGTGAGGAGAGTGTCTGGCTGTGCGGGTCATCCATACAATCTGAAACCCATGTGTTGCTTCTTCTGGATCTTGATTTAGGCCTTCCTGTGTCTACCTCTACAATTTTTGGACTTTCATCAATTGCATTATCAAATGTTCCTGAAAGTCTCCTGCTGTGAATTGATGTTGCCTGTTCACTCCTCGTTTCCTCACATCTCTCCTTCAAATCAAGAAACAATTCCACTCAATTACTTGGAAATTAACTAGTATAAGACAAGAAACACTCGTGAACATGAAATTGAGACTTACTATGGCTATGGATTTTCGAGCTCCAAAAAGCGATTGAAATCTTTCACTGTCCTTCCTGATAAATGCATTACTTTTTTGGGCACGGACAGTGGCTTGTGCTCTTATTAAAGCTTGCATACTATAAAGCGTAGCCGTTGCTTGTTTTCTTACAAGAAAACCTCTCACAAGTGCTTGTAGCTTCACTAGTCCTCTCAATGCCCTGAGTGCTTTCCTTGACTGTTAACATTTCAATTTCAATAAATACAAAATCTTGAAAAGTATTTAACACAAAATAAAAAAGGTAACATAGTTTCAAAAATATGTCTCACATCCTGGGTTCGACTCTGTCTCACACCGAGAATTTCTCAGAACAAATACTCATTTGTAAGGCTATAAGTCTAATTTTTCAAAAAAAATAAAATTACCAAGTATCCCCGGAAAAGACTTTGAATCTTGACAGCAGCCAACCTCTCACGGCCACCACCCAGCATTTTACCTCGGCTAGTCAGCCGAACAACCTCTGCTGCCGCCTGTGCAGCAGCTACAGCTGCGTCTGCCGCGGCAGCTGTTGCAGCAGCAACTGCAATTGCATGCTTAGTTTGCTCATTATCAGAGTCATTAAAGAAGTTAGATTTCAACCATGAAACCTCAGCTGGAGTTATATTAGGAGGTATAGTAGCTGGATTGTGAAGTAGCCCAGTTGAGCCTCTGCCAGAGTGGCCAACATGTTGGCTATTCGTGTTTCTCCGGTCACCGGATTTTGAGTTTTCTGTCAAGTCTTTCTCGCTTTTTATCCCAAACAAACCCTTCAGCCACCTTGTCGCTTTGCCCATCTTTGAAACAAATACTCAAAAATACACAGAATGTATAGAGTATAGAGTATAGAGTATAGACAAAGAAATGAAAAAAAAAACAATGGGGTGGGGTGTTAATTAAATACGGTTGGAGTGTTACGTTAAAAATAAAAACTGCCACAGCCTACAGCTCACAATGCACAATATTATCCATCCATGCATATAATGTAGTTGAAAAAACAGATAAATTCAAAAACATCATTGAAATGTATGCATGTCATGTGAAGAAACAAACTCACTGAATTTAATGACACTATGAGTTGCAGTTTCAAACTAAAGGGACAGTTACAAATTACAAATCCACATAAACGATGTAAACAAGTTGAAAAACAGATGAAAACTTGAAGATTTCGAATAAAATTAATCGAATATTGGAGAAAATAGATATCTACGGGAATGATGCAAGTAAAATAGTGAGAGAGAAGAGGCTCCTTATAAACCTCAGTGGAGTTTTTGCAGTCAATATTCTTGTTACAGCTGACAAGTACTATACAAAAGTTGCTATATATTAAAATGATTGTAAAAGTTTCTGATATTCAAAAGTTATAGAGAAAATAATATTTTTTATATATATGGAAGGAAAATGAAGATATATATCACAGGATTACATTATTGTAGTTTCAAACTGAATCTGTACTATCATGACCTCGTGAGCATGGCAATGCTATATGACAAGAAGGTGCGGCCGAGATATACAGAAAGCATGTGTTGTTATGAGAAAGAGGGGGGAAGATTGAGAGAGAGAGCGAGAGAGAGAAGAGAGAGAGAGAGATTATTCGAATTCGATGGTTTTTGACATATTTTATTGAATATTTGTAATTATAAAACCGCACTTAATTAATTATAATCATATTAAATATTTCCACTCAGAAACTTGTCACCGTGCTAAAAAAAATTAACGTTAAAAAGAAGGACGTATGAGTACTATCCAGGAAATAAAAAGTTAGGAAAGAATCAGGGTAAAGTATAAAGAAGTTGAAAAAAAAACTAAGTAGTTTTAGAAAGAAAGTGAAACAATTGTTATTTGTTATAATATACTAGCGGTAAGAGTAGAAGGACTACACTAATATATATGAAAGAGCAAAAGATTGAGAGAGAAACAAGAGCAGAGAAAAGGAATTGTTCGGTGTGTTTTTTACTCCTTCCGAATCATGCTATTTATAGGCAATTCAAGAGACATGGTTATTAAATGCATGACAAATATTTCTACTGCTAGACATAGTTATACTGTGCATCTCTTTGACAAAAGTGACAATCACTTTATAACACTCCCCTTTGATTGTCATTATAATATGGATCATAAATTGTCTCATTAAAATCTTGTCAAAGAAAAATTCAGTGGGATAAAAACTTAGATGAAGGAAAAATAGTACAATCTCTCCTTGGAATTAATCAATCATTCATTGAAATTTTGTTGAAACATATCTTTGAGTCGGCACATTCCAATGTTATGTCGCAGTTTTCCAAATATTGAATTTGGTAATGATTTTGTGAACAAATCGGCAAGGTTATTACATGACCTAATTTGTTGAACATCGACTTCACCATTCTCTTGGAGTTCATGAGTGTAAAAGAATTTTGGTGAAATGTGTTTTGTTCTGTCTCCTTTGATATAACTTTCCTTGAATTGATCGATACATGCAGTGTTGTCTTCAAACATAATAGTGGGATTTTTCGTGATGTCTGGTAATCCATATGATTGTTGAATATTCTTGATGATGGTCCGCAACCATACACATTCTCTGCTAGTTTCATGAATCACAATTAGTTCTGAGTGATTTCATGAGGTTGCCACCGTAGTTTGCTTTGTTGATTTTCAAGAGGTGGTTATACCGCAGTATGTGAATACATATTCAGTTTGTGACTTGCCAACATGAGGATCTGACAAGTATCATGCATCTGCATATCCGATCAATTGAGATGTCGAGTTATTTGGATAGAATAACCCAAAATCAATGGTTCCGCGAAGATAACGGAATATATGTTTGATCCCGTTCCAATGTTTGTCTACTGGTGCAGAGTTGAATTTTGCCAATAAATTCATGGCAAATGCAATATCTGACCTTGTATTGTTTGCCAAGTACATGAGTGCACCAAGATATGGAATTTCAGGTCCAAAAACTTTTTTACCATCTTCTTGTGGTCTAAATGGATCTTTGTCGGGTTCCAAAGATCGTACTATCATTGGAGTAGTCAAAGGATGAGATTTATTAATGTAAAATCTGTTCAAGACTTTTTCGGTATATGTGGATTGATGTAACAAAATTTCTGATGACAAGTGCTCTACTTGTATACCAAGATAATATTTTGTTCTTCCAAGATCTTTCATTTCAAATTCTTTCCTTAGATATATGACAGCATCATCAACCTCTGTAGCTGTTCCTACTAGATTCAAATCATCCACATATACAACAATAAACACAAAACCAATTTGTGATTTCTTAATAAAAATGCATGGACAAACCTTATTGCTTATATACTCATTCTTTTGTAAATAACGACTAAGTCTGTTATACCACATGCGACCAAATTGTTTCAATCCATACAATGTCCGCTGAAGTTTAATGGAGTATATATGACAAGGTTTCTTGAACCCATCCATTTTCAATCCTCCAGGGATTTTCATATAAATTTCACTATCAAGTGAACCGTATAGGTATGCAGTAACGACGTCCATAAGACGCGTTTCTAATTTTTCTTTAGATGTCATACCCAGTATAAAACGAAATGTAATTTCATCCATTATTGGCGAGTATGTCTCTTGATAATCAATGCCAGACCTTTGAAAAAACCCTTGAGCTACAAGTCGGGCTTCATATCTCATGATTTCATTTCTTTCATTTCATTTTCTTATGAATACCCATTTGTTTCCAACAGGGTTTACACAAATTGGTGTTTGGACTACAAGTCCAAATCCTTCTCTTTTGCGCAACGAATTAAATTCTGTTTGGATTGCCTCTTTCCATTTAGGCCAGTCTTTTCTTCGACGGCGCTCATCCACACTCTGTGGTTCATGATCGGAATTTATGTTGACATCTAATGCCGCAGAGTACACAAATACATCATCGATTACGACTTTACTTTGATCCCATAATTTCATATCATGCACGTAATTTATTGAAATTTCATGATTATTTAATCCAGTGTCTTCAGGGACTAAAATCTCTTCAGGAGATAATACCGCTTCAGGAGTAATTGCTACTTCTGGAGCATGTGCCACTTCTGGGGCAATTTTCTTTGTTTTTCATTTTCATGGTGCAATATCTTTTGCACTGACCGGTCTACCCCACTTCAAACATGGGTTTGATTCTGTAACCAATTCTTTATATTTTAATTTTTGAATTAGTATATCTATTCTAGCTGGAGTATTTACTGCAGGTATATGAGATTTTATTACTTTTCTAGAATCGTTAAATGCGCCTGACATTTGATTTACGATATTTTGCATGTGAATAATTCTTTTAACTTCAAGTTCACATTGACCGATACGCGGATCTAGAAAATGTAATCCTGATGCGTTCCATGTTATCTCAGGATTATTTTTATTCAAAGATTTATCTCCCCCTAAGGGATGAAACATAGACTCGTCAAAATGGCAATCTGCATATCTTGCGGTAAATAAATCTCCAGTTAGTGGTTCAAGATATCTAATTATGGATGCTGAATCAAAACCAACGTAGATACATATTCTTCTTTGAGCTCCTATCTTTAATCTCTGTGGTGGAGCGATTGGAACGTATACAGCACTTCCGAAAACCTTGAAGTGAGAAATATTAAGAATTGGCCAAGTACCAATTGCAACGGATAATATATTAGCTATCAGAGTAAAGGAACTACACTAATATATATATGAAAGAGCAAGAGATTGAGAGAGAAGTAAGAGATGAGAAAAGAAATTGCTCGGTGTTTTTTTTTACTCCTTCTGAATCATGTTATTTATAGGCAATTCAAGAGACATGGTTATTAAATACACGACAAATATTTCTACCGCTAGACATAGCTATATTGTAAGACAAAAGTGATAATCACTTTATAACAACAATAAAATTATTATATTGGAGAGATCCAATCAGAAACTGAGAATAGTGTATGTAACTATATGTACGTACAACCTTTCTCTTTTCTCAACAAAATTGAAAACGAAACAACACTACTTTCACTTTCTGGAGCGATGTGTCCTTAACATTCTGTCACCCTCGTGAACCCTAGCATTCTTTATTGCTTTTGTTTTATGCTATTTTCTTATAGGAGTTTGATTTATTTGTACATTTTTGTAACGATTCTTTCTAATATGCTAATATATAACAGAATAGAAACGACTTCGATTGTCTTGTACATGGATTTTTTATCTTCGAAATCACTCATTACTAGTATATATTGTTGTTTTCTAGGGATTGTAAAGTTGACATATTCTTATCCCTCGGAGTGAGTTGTTAAAAAATGTAAAATATTGACGTGATGTGATACACTTTGTTGGGTATTAGTTGGGCATACCGTTGTGACTTGTGAGAGTCATCGGTAATTCTAAATTTCTAGCAAGGGAAATTAATAGGATATAATATTTATTTTTAACACTTTTTTCACTCGAAAATTAATTTTGTAAATACTAGATTACAAACACCTATTATATTTATCTTTAACATTCTTTCTAATTCGAATATAAATATATTTTAGGTTAAAAATTAAATCATAAATGCCTATTTGAGATTTTTATAAAATTTTGATTATGTTAAATTATTAATTACTCTAAAATCTAACAATATTAAGAAAATAAAAAAAATCTTATTTATATCTTAACATGGATATGAATATAAATTACAAGAAATGTTTATATTATTGCTATCCAAGCGTGAGTAGCATTTAGATGAATCGTCGTTGGAGTTGAAAGTGTTTGGATTAGTTTATTTTAAAAATAAAAAAATAAAAAAAATACGCTTATTTGGATATCTATTAATTGAGATTTGAGATATCGGTCCCTTGAAAAAAAAATCCCAATTTAACATGCAAATAACACTTCAGTACTCAGTAGCCCAGAGGGTTTAATTAACAGGTTGGACTCTTTATGTAGGCCCAAATGCTGATTTGATTTATATTCGACGCATGTACATTACAGAAACTGTGGCCAACCATGTATCAAATTGGGCTCAATTTATTTTAACTTCATGGGCCTTTCTAAAGAAATGATAATAGTCTGGATGTATTACTTCCAATTTCCAAATCATAGAAATGAACGATATAAAAAGTCAAACTTTTAGTTGGATCTATCATATAATTATACTCTACATAGAAACTCAGACTTAGGTTAATTGAGGAACCTGAGTAACCAAGGAAATAATAACAAATATAATTATAGAGTACATGAAAAATTATTGAATATAGAAAAAATTACAGAACACAAAAATAATATTAAAAAAATATAAAAAATTACATAACATACAAAAACTATAGAACACAAAATTACATAACACTATTCAGCATTAGTGTTCTATATTTTTTGTTTGTTTTGCAATTATTTTTTGTGTTCTATGATTTTTTTATGTTCTGTAATATCTATAGTTATTTGTTAATCAAATTCTTATAAAATAAAGATTGGTTTCTTAGTTACTCAAATAAGTACTTACTCGTTGAGTCTTAAACTAAAAAATTATCATATTTATAGACTATAATTTATAAAAAAACGTGTAACCCGTACGAAATAGGTGATAACTAATATTTAAGTAAATTGATTTTTTATTGATACTTAAATATAAAATTTTATAATATTAAGAATTTATGTTAATATTTTATGTTCTCTTATTTTATATAAATTTATTCTATTTAATATAAATATGTTATAATTTGGACATGTGTTATAATAAATATATAATTGGACCTGGAGACCGTTTTTTGTTGGAGATGTCGGATACCATGTACTGATTGCAGAACATATATATTTTGCAGAACAATATATTTTGCAATATTCTGCAAGCAGTACATATATGGTATCTACGTCTCCAACAAAAAGACGGTCTCTATATAACTTTTTCCAGTAAAATTATATTATATTTTTTAGACCTGTGGCCTAGTACCGACAGAATGACCAAAATTTTTAATTTTTCAGTTATAATAATATAGTATAGATATGTTAAATACGAATTTATTGCTTTAAACCTGATTACATTGAGATGTACACGATAGTTTTAACAAGTTTTGAACCTTAATCAAAGACTATACCCAAAAGAATCAAATTTAATAATACAACTAAATTCAATATCTAGCTAGGTTCTAGTAAATTTTACTAAAATGACCGATTTCAGTCTAGGAGGCAATTTTGAATTCTTTTCGATTTGTCAGTCAAATTTAACTTATATACGATTGAAAAGTTATATTCTATGTGCTTTAAAATCTTAACACTTAAATTAAATTAAATTCGACTGAAATCAGACGAATTTATATATATATTGACTAAAATGTTATAGTAAAAATTATTCGGTTTCCTTATTGTGGCCTTTGAGGAATGATGGCCGGATAGACCCGGTACGCCTGGTTTGATTGAGAAAAGGAGTAGATACCAAAGCTCTTCCTGTGTAGGTCGGGCATGACTTGATACGGACAAATATGTCATGGCCATACTACAGTTTTGTTTTGAGTTTTGATTTGATAAATTTGATATCCAGAACACTGCAAGTTTATCATCTTCTTTTTGACATCCAGTATGTTATTTGTCCGAATGCAAAATAAGTTGGTCTGAGAAACATATTCAATTATTATGGATTTATATATGACATCTAAAAGTCTGTTCGTGTTTAATTGGCATCAACACAAGTACTATTAGGATAGGTATGTGAAGAACAAACACAAGTTATTTAAATTTATTCCGAAAATGGATTTTATATTATATTTTAACATTCCTCTCATTCGAAATCTCATTTTTGGGTTGAAATGAATATTAGGGGTGGCCAAAAATTAAAATTGAGACATCCGTCAACCTGACTCTCATACCGTGTTACCAATACATCTAAAACCTTAGGGGTCGTTCGGTTAGTGGTAATCAGTAAATGGAAAGAGAAACAACTGAATCCATTCTCTTTGAGATGTTTGTTTTATAAAAATAATGATTCATTTTGACAATTTTAAGTTTTGAGTTTACCTAGTACTCATCTACTCTCATTCCTTACCCCTCCCAAAGTATCGGTTTTCGCTTTCTCTTATCTATTTATCTTTCTCATATACCAACTCAGTTTCCACCTCCATGTAACTATATCTTATATCAATCCTAAAACTAATAATTTTCTCAAAATAATTTATTAAAAAGTAATTATCTATTTTATTTCTGGATTAAAACCAAACAAGAAAAACATTTCAACGCCATTCTTTTTCTTTCTCTTCCTTTCCCTTTCTAAGCCCCTTTCCCTTTTCCCATGTAAACCAAATGCCCCCTTAATGTGTTAGAGGAAGGACCCAAATGAATTTTATATTATATTTTAACAAGATTGTTAGATATATACATAATGAAAATAAACAGGGTGTGTTTGCATGCGTGTTAGTTAGACCATCTCCGATAAATGACAGTAAAATAGTGTTATTTTGACATTATTTTAGTGTTAAAATTACATAATTTACAAAATCAATTTCAATAAGAGTTACACTATATCATACACTATAAGAAATCTTTTACACTATATCTTACCATATAAGGAATATTTTACACTATATTTTACCCTATAATAGGAATCTTTTAGTATTAAAATAATAAAAAAAAAAGAGTTTTGGGACTTAAAATGAATAAATTTGTTTTTGTTAACAAATATGAGGGTATAGTTGGAATTTTGAAAAGCGTCAAATTTGGTGTCAAAGATGACACCAAATGTATGTTTCACGGTGTCACTCCAATTATTTAGTTTAATCTTGACATTATTTTAATGTCTCATTAAAGTTGATTTTACATTAAAATAGTGTAAAGAGTGATATTATTTTAGTGTTTTAATGTTTCATTGGAGATGCTCTTATTAAGCTTAACGTATATCTTATAAGAATTTGAATTTGGAACTATAGCAATGGGTCATCTAGTGTTCACCCCAAAAGGGAAAGGAAGGTGATGGAAGAGTAAACTTAACATGGCAGTGAAATGAAGATGCCACACACAATCATGTGTGCAGGACATTGCATATCCTCTTTAAGGAACATGTCAAACTTATTTGGAGGAAAAAAACAGTAAACATGCGCACACACAGACAACATTAATAATGTATAAATTATATTATATTCAAAATATCAAAACCATCAAGTCGATGGAGAGAATTGTGAAGCTTATCAGAAATGTTATAACTTATATATGATGAGAAGCAAGGAAGACATCGGAAATATTGCATTATGAGTTAGCCCGTGTTGTGTTGGTTGTGAGGCGGACAAAAGCTAATTATATGGCTCTCTCTCTCTCTCTATATATATATATATGTGCCTTAATCCTCATCTAGATTTACCTAAATAGACAGCAAGTTGTTGACAGGAAGTTGGTTGTGAAATATCATTATATCACTCACACACATAATCGATGAGAGTGATATTTTATGGACTTTAGCCCTAGCTATGCAGTCTGCACCAATTAAAGAACATGATGTAAGGTCAAAAAAATGGTTTTTAATAATTAATCAAGTATTAGGAAATAATGGAAATCTTTAACTTGTGAATGATAAAATAATTATATACTAATATCCACATGTTAGCAAGACCTTAACATGTGTTGTCTCTTGTACACTTTATATATTGAACTTAATTAGTCATGTAGAGATAATATAGCTCTTGGCAATTTGAATATTCGAGAAGGTTCAAAATCTTAAACTTGTGAATCATTTCACAAGATAGATAACATCAATGTAGTAGGAAAGAACTTGATAAATAAACTTATTTGTAGAGTTCAGTAGCTAGTACTCTTAAGGTTTCTCTTTAAGTTAAAAAATTGATACAAATAGTATTTCAGCAGCAAACTTTGACGTGAACATTTATGTGCTTATCACATAAAAATAAAGGATATACAATAATTGTGATTGATGAGTGAAATGACTGGAAATATATACAAAAACTGATACATCAGCTACAGTTGATATATATCTAGCTACTTCCCTGATGCCAACATTGCATCTTAAAATTTAAAAGAGTTTGTATTTTTCGTTGATGTCTATGGACTTATTCTCAATAATCCAGTCATTTTCAATTCGTAAAAAAATGTATTTTTTTGTAAATGTCTTGACCCAAATGAATGACCAGATAGTAGATATACATAATAGTGTCAGATGTGTTGATCGATAAATGATAATTATTTCCACGGTAGCCACTGTTTCAATATCCACATCATGAGGAGGAGAAAAATCAAGTATTTCTATACCCAAGTGACTACTTGGTCACCCATATATGTTACTATCCAATATTAGACTTGTGACTAGTAGTAATTTTTTAAATGCGCAAATATGTACTATATACATGCGCAAATGTTGATGGAAAAAACAAAACAAAATTTAATTATTTATTTCACATGATAAACTTGGATTAAAAAAATATAGAAAATTAAACATTTCAAAAACTACATCTCGGAACCTACTCTGATCTACTACTAGTTGATTTGATTTTGTTCATGTCACCGTTATGCATATCATTGTCTCCTTCCCCTCTCCACTAGGCAGCTTTGTCTCTGTGTTCTCGGAACATGTTAGAGCTTGTGCTTTCTTAGCTTGGTCCTCCCAGTCTGTGGACCCCACTACACACAACATAAGCCCAGCACAACAAAATTGGGCCGCAAGCATGCCTAGCCAAAGCCCAGAGAAACCCAAATCCAACCAAAACCCGAGTCCAATTGCCACGGGCATACCCACCAGATAAAATGCTCCGAGATTGACATTAGCTGCGGTGGACGGGCGGGCGGTGCCCCGAACTACCCCACACCCGATGGTTTGCGGACAATTTCCGAGTTCACACAATCCAAGAATCGGTAAAACAGTGGATGTCAAGTGTAAAATATTAACATCACTGGTGAACATATGAGCCCATACATCTTTTACCAATATAGCAAAAGACATTGCACAAAAGCCCATCAACCCTGCCAAAAAAATGGAAACCAGAGCCGAAACCCGAGCCTTATCGGGTCGGTCTGCCCCGAGTTCATTCCCGACCCGAGTAGAGACAGCAAAGCTAAGCGAAGATGGAAAAACATAAATCAACGAGGTGGTTTGGATCAAAACACCCATAGAAGCCACGGTGGCTTTGGGGTCCACAAGGAGCCCACACAAAACAATCATAATCTCATACCACCACCACTCGAGACAAACAGACACACAACTAGGTGCGGCTAGTCGGATGAGTGGCATCCACCCGGTTAAACATTCACGGGTCGGGGCAGTCCAAGTTGGCACATGTATACCCGAGGCCCACACGTAACAAACTACTGTCACAAGAACCACCAAGTTGGAAGCAGCTGATGCAGCTGCTACGCCAGCCACGCCTAGCCGGAGGTGTGACACTAGCAAAAAATTTATGGGCAAATGTAAAATTGTTCCGACCAATGATGCTAACGTGAGTGGATGTGTAATGCCTTGAGCCCGAAGGTATATCCGAATTGGGTGTATGAACGAGTTTGTTATTAAATCCGGAATAGCAAAATTAAGATAAGTCCTCGCCAAGGCTGTAATATTCGGTTCTTGATGTAAAAATATCAGAACATTCGATATATTTAGCCACAAAAATGTAATTGGTATCGAAAAAACCATAAGAAATAAAATTGTTCTTTGTAATGTCAGTGACAGTAACTTGGGACGCTGAGCTCCAAAAGCTTGAGTACAAAGTGGTTCCATGCCGAGTGCTAAGCCCGAAAGAACAGAATAGCCTGTAATATTCGCGAAAGCCATAGCCAAAGAGCCAGCAGCAAGCTCAGTATCACCAAGATGACCCAGAAAAATCATAGATATTATAGAACGGGCATAGAGGATTAAAGCAGTGAGAGCTATGGGGAATGAAAGTTTGATCAAAGACTTGGTTTCGGAGAGTATATGTGACGGGACAAATGTTGTTTCTTCTACTTTAGGTGTAGTTTCATTAGATTTTGATGATGAAATATGTAAAGATAAGAGATTGAAATAATAATGATCACTGAAAGTGATTGTGCGAGTTTTGTTTAGATTACTCATATTGGTAAAAATGAAAGCAAACCAAATTGAGAAACAAGAAAATAATGGGAATAAGATATAATTTTGGTGAGTTCAAAGGAGTGGTAAGGAGATACTCTTATGAAGACCACTCTAATCTAAAAATGTATGTATCAAGATATATAGATGTAGATAGATTGATACCTTAAGCCTGACAGACGAGGTTATAAATAGGTGGTGGAGATGGAGGTGGGTTGTCTATCTTTTTTTCTACTTTTTTAAAATTAAATACAGATGGTTTATATATTTGTCCCCTTTGAATTTCAATTTAGAAAATTGTTATTTTCATAAGGATATTTTTATTTTCAGAACATGCATAGTTATATTTCATCCATTCATTCGTAAATAAGAAACATACCATTCTAATACAAACTATTTTGGGAATTTAAAAACTGCTATGTAGATAACATTTTCTTTCAATTTATTTTTGTGAATGGAGATGTATATAGAAAAATTATATGAAAGCAGACTTTTTTATTTCAGATTTTTGATATTATATATACAAGTTTATAAGCCGTGCGAAGCACGGGGTGAATGACTAATATTTAAGTAAATTTATTTTTTATATTATATTTTATTGATATTTATTATAAAATTTTATAACGTTGAGAATTTATGTTAATATACGTGTTATATTGTCATATTTTATATAAATTTGTTATCGATGTGAGTGATAATAAATTAATTAAAAGAGTTATTCTGATAATAGTTAAAAATTATATATAATAAATAATTTTTTAATAAATATGTATATTATTTGGATTTATGAAAGTTAAATATGATATATAGTATTCTAATATAATTTGGATATGTCTAGAATAAAATTTTAATTAATATAAATATATATATAGAGAGAGCAGCTGTCATAATAAATAAAATTATATATAATATAAAAATGTACATTGTTTGGCCTAGCCCCAAGGACCGACCAAAATTTTTAATCTTTCAGTTATATGATCTGTGATGGATAATAAAATTGTTATAAAAGAGTTGTTTAATTGAAACACGATGTAGTAAAAAAAATTAGCTCAGTAGAATGAACCCAAAATAAGTTATATGTATTTGAATTAGGATAATGGGTGATAGTTTGTTTTACACGTATGTTTTAGAAATAAGGATAAATAAATTAGTGCAGAATTTGATCGATGCCCAATAAATAGATCCGGCCGAGTACCATACTGATCAACTAACCAAAACTTTTAATCTTTCTGTTACAATAATATAGTATATATGACAAAAAACATATTTTAGAAAATAATATATTTTAGAATTATAATGTTTATGAGTTGTTTGCATAAAAGGGGGATTACTTGTGTTAGAATTGTATGTATGATTATATTTTATTAAAATTTAACGGTTAAGATTATTTCTATGGTTCACTTAAAATTGGACGGTCAAGATCTTTTCTATGGTTCACCCAGTACCAAACCAACCGACGACCAAAACTTTTAATCTTTCGTCTTTAATAATATAGTATAGATATGACAAAAAACATATTTTATAGAATAATATATTTTAGAATATTATGAATATAATACATAGATGTTCACTAAAATTTACAAAATAGAAAAACGGTTTTATATAATTTAATCTTATATATGTGTGTATGTATATATTTTTATGACTTTGAGCGGTTCAAATATGGAGACGCCAAAAATTCCACAGAGAGAGATATACAATTCAATTTCTGACAATGAAGATTAAATACAAGAGTTAAATTTCTTCTTTGACTCCGACACGCACCTCTCTGGTCTAGTTATTGCACACATATAAAAATATGCGGTGTTGTATACATAGTTATTTCAAAAAAATATTTATTATCCGAAATATTAGGCAGATTTGTAATCTACTCCGAATATATAAGTTACAATATTCAATAATATAAATTGAATGTGGCACAAACGCGAATTTAAATGTGTTTGACTAGTAACTTATTCACAATTGTCCTCTAATTAATTAGCTGAAGGAGCAATTGTCTTTTAATTAATTATAAGTCAAAACATATATACTTACATATTTCATATACAAGTTTAAAATTTAAATTATTATATTAAAAAATAATGTGTAAATATTACTTTTTTAAAATATAAATTCAAAGCGGCCAAAATAAACCTCGAGCACCTTTTTCACAAAATTCTCAAAACAGTCAATTGTACAACCAATTATGTAATGGTTATTTTCATTTTATATAATAAAAATAATGAGTACGGGGTCTTCTAAGTTCATACAAAAAATTATTCAAATTAATGAATAAAACAATATATATAAGAGCAACTGATATATGAAAGGGATTGACCTTTATTTAATTCAGTATATATATCTATAGGAATTGCTATGATAGTGATAGTTATTAATAGATTTTTTTAAAAATAAATAATTTATAATCTAAATCTTGGACGAGTCAGACACGACCAAACCCTTAATTTGTTAAATTAGAGTATGCTTTAATACTAGGTTGCAGAGTAACTATTCATGGTATTTTCTCCCTAATATTGTATACTTTTTTGAAATATTCAAATATATTTCATCCAATTTTATATATTTTTAAAAAAATATCAAAAAACATATCATTTTCTTTTTCTAAAATAATATTTTCAAATTTACCTTTATAATAATATTTTTAATATTTAACTAATTTAAATATACAATATAAACAAATAAATAAATTATTTCACAAACATTTTTTTAAGATGCATAATTTTTTTTAAAGAGGAATGTAAAATGGGACGAAAGGAATAATAATAATACTCCCTTCCCTGGAGTTACTTTTCACTTTAAATTTTTATAAATATTTTAATATGCACAGAAAAAATTGTTTCCAAATTTTTTAAAAAGATTTTTTCTAAATAAAAATATAATATTTAAATATTTATTTAAAAAATTAAAAAATAATTCGTGAATGCATCTTACAAATATTTTGGGACAGACGAGTAGTAACAACCTTTTTCTTAATATTTTTCATTTAAAACATTATAATGTAATAAAAATTGGCAAGTTATTGATCCATAACTGAGGTGCGTACGTATGGTTACTCATATATATTTGGTCAAAAAAAGATGGTCACTCGTATATATAGCCGTATATCAACTTAAGTTGTATATCAATAAATATTTTTTATTAAATTCTGTATTGCAAAATTGTGGACTTGCATGGTAGCAACAATATTCTATTCTTATTTTGTCCTAATTGTTATATACTGATAAATAATTCTTCTCATCTGGCACATTACATGTTTTTCCGCTATACATTAGTTTAAACTGAAAGTATATGAAAAATGCACCAAGGTGAACACCAAACAATTTAACGAACATTGAATTTAAATTGAGTGTTCATTAAAAATGAGAGAGATACAAAATTTAGCTTAAAAACTATTTTTTTTCCTCCCATTTTTGATGAATCTCGATCGTGATCCAATTATAAATTTGTATGATAGGATGATTTCTAGTGAAATTCATATATTCATCCGTAAGCCCGTAAGTCCCCAACCTTCCGATTTTAGTCGCTGGCTTAATCTGTTATATTGGTGGATATGTTTCAGCAGTTAAAAGATGAGGGTCAGTGTATGTATGAATAATGTGAACTGACCATCACAATTTCTTACTATTAACACGTGCAACTTTTCCATCAACTATTTGCAGTCCTGTATTTATTAGGACTGTGATTTTTTATTTTTTTATGTGACACAAGTAATAACACGTCGTATGATAAAATAAATAATTACTGGAATCTGGAAAGGATACGTGGAAGTGATAATGTACAATACTACTACTGCCTTTGTATTTATTGTTTTATTTTTAGTATCTTCACATATTTTTAAGGTGCATAAAAAAACCCAGTATATAAAAAAGATATTTTTATATATTATTTTTTAAACATTTTTAATAAAAATATGAGTAAATAATAAAATTTTATTTAGAAAAGTGAATTTTAAAAATAATATATGAAAATATTTTTTTATACACCTAAAAATAATTGCAAAAAATGACACGTAAAAGAGTAATATATAGCTTCTAGGTAGAATTTGTACTGAGAGTTGTTCGAATTGAAAGAACTGCACACAGTTCCCCTAGGGAATATCTTCAGACCTGGTTCATACTTATACGTACTGGGGTTTGCTACTTACTAAGTTGCTAGTGGATAGGGACCCACCATAAATCTCGCTGCATGCAGAAAGTATCTAATCTCTTTTTTTTATTGGTACAGTGCCCAGTAGTACCATACACATAATATATATACACTACTACTAGTATGCACTAATGCACACACATGTGTGTGTTGTGTGTGTGTGTTGGAGAGGCTCAGTTCGGCCATTCTTGAATCTCAGGGATATAGATCACATGATCGATCAATCTCTGTGCATATATATGTCTAATGTCTGTATGCATGCATGAGTTGGTGAAAATGAGACCTGTCTGTCGATATGTGTCCGTATCCGCACAAACATCTTCAATTTTCATTTGTTCCCCATTTGAGTGCCTCATTTTAGTGTCAGCCGATTGTGGCATCATCACTTTCCTGTTTGAGAATAACTGCGGTGTACAAATTTATGATAAATATTACTGTAGATGGAATTTTTTGCCTTTTTTAGCAGCGGCTAAATTTGTAAAAGACAACACTTGGTTATATAGATCAGTGCAATAATATATATATACACAATTACACTTTTCTAGTCTAAAAATTACTTTAAAAAAATTGTTTTTCGATTTTTCAAAGAGTTCCTATATATTTCACTATCAAACATTTTCAAAACATTATTTTTTATATTATATTTTAAAATACATAAAAATTGAAAAAAATTATCAAATTTCTGACAATTTGTTTTTACAACGTATTGGTTTTAAACAATTGCAAATGAACACTTATGATGTTTGATTTTTTAAGATTAGTTGTGACTCGCATGGAAACTTACTTACTTTGTTCTTAAAAAATTCAAGTTTTGGAAAGTAAATTCTTACTAATTAATTGGGTTTTTACATGAAATAAGATTCTTTCTAATAAGAAAATCGAGTTAGACCACTTGTTAGTGTGTGTGTATATATTACTTATAAGTTATAATATATAACACATGGTATTCGATTGATTGTATATTTTGACTTCTTCGATGCCCTCTCTTGGTCATATACCAGATCGAATTAAGTTATATATGTCTGTAAACTGACACACATGGACACACGAGGATAATGGAACTCGATATAAGTAATTATGTATCGTCTTCCAACAGTTTTGCATGTTTATATGGGATCCATGTAATATGCATTATTAAATACATACAATAATTTATATGATAATGTAAAGAATGTGTTTTTATTATTTTTCAATTTGACTTTTTCTTCAAAATAAATATCATACATAAGATGTGTAACACTTCCTTATGTGGTAGGCTCTATACGGTGAATAGGACTTCATCAGTAGCACTGCCAACACAAAACATCAACAATGATCAAAATCATTAGAACAAATAAACGGTGCCAGCATTTTTTTTGTAGGATAATGTGCGCCTAAAGAAGACTCCAAGAATGGATAACGAAGTCCCCTATCAAGATCAAGATGTAGACGTCCTTGCTTATTTATATCCTCTATCTTAAGGTTGCAGCATCTATTATGTACCAGAATTTTGAGTAAAGATGAAGAAAACTTTTGAACTACATCTTTATTATTAAACTTTTGAACCGTGAACTCAGGGTCGTCTTTGACCCTAGGCAACCCATGCAATGGCATGGGGCCTTCTTTGGATAGGGGGTCCAAATTTTCAGAAAAAAATAGTTATACATGTAAAAAAATTCTTATATTGCCAATCAATTTTCCCGCGAGATACTCGTTCTCACTCCCCATTTATAACCAGCAAAAAAGCACAATATTTGCAAGGTTGCACAATAATTATAGTTCCTTTCGGGTGAATATATGTGCATAATATGAAAGTTAGAATATTTGTTCCTTTGAAGTTATCACCGTTGTATCATGAGAGATGAGTTTTTTTAAGTTAAAATTAATCAAAACTTATCTCCGTCTATTGAAAGAGATTTATAAGAAAATGTAGAGAATGAGAGTTTAATGGACGAGTTTGTATCAAAAAATGCTTGTAAAGCGATTTTAAATACCTTAATGGCATGTTTGAGAACATGAATGTCGTTTGAAATTCTGGATTTGATCAAATGACATGTTTGGATAATGGTAAGAATTTGAATTTGAATTTCATTTGAATTTCAAATATTCAAATATTAATACAAATATAAGTATTTGAAATGACAACTCAAATTCTGTCATTTAAAATGAAATCCAACTTCTCAAACAAATCTAATTATTCTTTGTACGTTGTCTGTTTTTTTCTATATAGAGGGGCCTATTTTAATAAGTTTGCATGGGGCCTTTTTATCGGAGCCGGCCTCGTGAACTTATGCGAAGCATTAGTTATGATTTTGGTTATGTAGCTATTAATGACTTAGTTTATGTGAAATTGAATTTGCTTTTCAATTAATTTTGGTTATTTATTCATAATTTATTATGTGATAATATATATTTTTATCGTGGGAAGAATTCGTATTTGATGTGATTTGAGGTATGCCTACGGGTGATAAAAAACTAAATCGCAGGTTATTAAATTGTAAAAGTATCTTAAATTCGACTAAAGATGGTAGAATTTTTAAAACCATTACATGATTTTGTAAACTTAAATCGACTGAAAATCAGTTGATCGAATTTATTAAAGTGACTAAACATGCTCGAATTTTTTAAACCATTACATGATTTTGTAAACTTAAATCGACTGTGAAAAGCAGTTGGACGAATTTATTAATGTGACTAAATATGGTCAAATTTATTAAATGACTAAACTTGGTCGAATTTAATTCGACTAGAAGAAACCGGTCGAATTTAATTTGACCGGTTTTTCGACCAGAAGAAACTGATCGAATTTATAAAAGTGATCAAATTTGATCGAAATTATTTGAATTGGACGGAAAATTCAAATTTACTTAGAAATTTGAAATTCAAATAAAAAAATCTAGATGACTTAACAATGACCACGATTAGTTGAATGTGTTGGTCGAATTAAAACGGTAGAATTAAGTTAGTCGAATTTAGTTAAATTCGACCGATACAATAAATTTGACTCTCTTAATTGCAACCAACCTTTTTTCGGTCGAAATTAGCTTAATATAACTCGCGCCGGTCGAATTTAGCCAAAATTATTGTAGCTAGTGTCCGTCGCTGACAAGCTTCTTTTACTCTAGAGAGAAACTCGTTAATTCTATCATATATACAATCAGCGTGAAGCACATAATATGTTAAAGTATGATATAAGATAAATTTAGGGTATTGCTCTAAAACCTTACTACCCTCCTTATGATCCATGGTCGATCTTGAGAGCATTATAAGAAAGGTCCAGTACGTGTTCGAATTGCAGGAAAAGTCTATTGTTCGAATTTCAACAAACACATAATATATTATTTTTTAGACATGAGCCAAATGTGTAAGATTATCACAACTAAGACAGAATTTTCCACGAACATTTGGATCATGAGTACAAATAGATGTTTTTCCTGTCAATACCAAATTTTGTAGAAATTTAAAGCATACACTGTGAAGAATATATTCATTCCTTGTTTAATACAGTAATTATTTTTCATACTTTATTTCTTCTTTTGTCAACTTTATTTCTTTTGTCAAGTACGACCCTCTATCTTTTATAGTTTACTTGCTGAAGAATCAGAATAAACAAAAAACAAGAAAGTGCTGCACATAATGCAGAAACCTTCTTAGTGGCCAACTGGGCATATCTACAGTAACATTAATCATCGCCTTAAAGACCGTTTGGCTAACTTTAAAATTGTGACATTACGACTTAAAGTGACTTAAAGTGATAAGTCGGGAGTTTAAAATATATGTTTGAAATTTTTTGAATTATAAGTGATTTATGAATTTTAAAAAATATAAAAAGAAAAGAAAAGTAACTTATGAGTAATTTATAACATATAAATAACTTTTATCAAAATAAAAAAATAAGTCACTGAAAAAAGTACGCTTCTTGATTTATTTCTAACTTTAAGTATTAAACACATATTTTTCAGCTTAAAGCCAAAATAAGCTATAAGACAGGCTCTTAATTATTTACAAGTTACATAAAAATATATAGGCCGGGGAGCATTCTACAATAACAATTTTTTCGCGTAAAAATAATGTGAACAATTATTCAAAAAGTATATAATAATTGTTAAACATATTTTCTACGTACATTTATTAATATTACACCAATTTCTCCAACTTTTTAGAAATGCAGAACAATTATTCTCATTATTTTCAGAGTAAATATTGCACTGAATCATTACCTAAATATATATATAGATTCATCATAAGTCCAGTGTAAGCATGTGTGTGCGCGCGCGCAAGTTGTGCAACTGTGCGTGCGTGCATGCATGTGTGAAGATGAAGCTCCCAGATGCAAATATGCTAACAAGGAACCTGAGACATTATTTCCCTTTGTGGTATCGTCAATCAATACACATTATTAAAATTGTTTGCCTTTTGTATATATAATAAATATGTTTCAAACAAAGTATATATATATATATAAGTAGTAGAACTGGGTAGCTCTCTGCCCATATATACATATCAGTATCTAGTTACGGAGTACTTGCTTGCTTACTTTAAACAAATGTGGAAAGTTTTCTTGGAACAAATGTAAAGTATAAGCACGTGAATTATGAGATGTTGTTGCTGTAGGTCTTGTAAATTCCAGCTACATCCCTCGCACGCACAGCTCATCTCGATCTCCACTCCCCCAACTCCCTCAAACTAGTCAATACTTATTACAACACTGACAAATTAACACTTCACCAACTTGTTGCTATTAACATTATGTATATATGGACCATGTCAATTCTTCAAGTGTGTGTGTGTGTAACTCGTTGACCCACGTCACTCAACTCTTCTCCTATGGTTTAGGTTCTTTGGGTTTTTGCCAAGTTAAGTTCGTATGAACCCGAAATATAAATGAGTAGAACTTGATCGCATAGAAAAATATTTAAATGGAACCGAATTATTTTTTTTAAGTGCATACTTTTCAAAATTTTGTGAGGTATATATATATATATATATATATATATATATATATATATATATAACGAGTTGGTGTTTAATTAAATATTTTTTGAAAGTTAACTAAAACTCTACATCACTATACTTATAAGTTATAAACGATAACCGAAATGATCGAGTAGTACTGAACACACGCAGATATGCGCATTATATTACAATAGTATGCTAGCTTTTTAAATGCAAAGACGTGTACACACATGCATGAACATCCAAGGGGTACGTGTAACAGTCTGCTCTTTTCGGGTCGTTAATTTTACAAAATCTAAAATAATTATATTTATTCCAAATCTCTATTACAAAAGCGCAGCTAACAATGACGAATCAATAACCAATCTACTCCAAATCTAAGATCCTCGAAATCCGATACACTTCATTTTCCTCTTACATCAAACCTGAAAATTGTAAGTAATGAGCTACACAGCCCAGCAAGAAAACAATTTGAACTAACTAGTGGATCAAGTAAGTTTATGAATTTTCATAATTTTCAGAGTTCAAAAATCATAATTTCGTAATTCAAATTTCAGTACATATAAATTAATTCCACAGTTCGCTAAGGTCAGAAATACCCGATGACACGGTATCATAGGTTCATAGTTGTCAATAATGCGTCCCTTATTAAGGTATCATAAAAAAGTACGCCCTAGTAAGGTATCATAGGCTAGTTCCGGAATTATACGCAATTACTAACGGGTTCAAAAAACAGAGCTAACTGGAAATTTCTTATATCTAAAATAACATTCTTGATCCAAATTTCGTAGCAAAATATTATAAATATAAAATATTTAAAATAATCCAGAAAGTACGAAAAGTAAATTTACCTCAACCTTGCAAACCAAGAATTAACAATATCCTATAACATATATTCAATTCTTAACACTCAATCGAAAATATCACGTCTCAAACGTCTCAAATGTCGAAATTCTTCGTAACTCCAATTCTGCCCAGATCTGTATTTCACCTTTTTAACCCTCTAAATGATGTTTTCTGGAAAAACTTGAAACACGAAAATCGTAGAGAACGAAAAGATCTTTCCAAAAAGTCCAAAATCACTGAATTCTGACTTATGATGAATTTGCTACAAATTTTATAAGATAGCTGAATTGTGTGTGGAAAATTCTACGAATTTCAATAAAAAGACAAATAAAAAGAATAAAGATTTGTAGAGAGAGATTTATAACCGTTTAATCTTGGTGACTCGAAAAAAATATGAAAGAATGAGGAGATCTTAATCAATATATAGAGTTTTAAAATCTTACAACAAAATTCAAATTCGACCCATATTCGAAAACCCGTTATTCTATTCTAATCCAATTCTAATTCATAATTTCTATTCAATTTTAATCCTTTTTCTATTATTATTAATCTATTTTATTATTCTAAAAAATATGAGATATTACAGCACGGTCAGTGGCATCTGGTGCATAGAGATCTACTGTACCCTGCATGTTAACTTTTGCTTACATAAAGTGAATCGAATTAAGATTTTACCCTTTTTCAAGTGAATTATTCATTTAATTGGAATCAGTAAATAAATTACTTATCTCTCGAACTTTCTATCTTTAATTTAATGATTTCTCTATCTAAAATCAAAAAGCAAATCAAGAACAACATTGTGTGGCCGGTAAAGGACCGCGACTGGCTTGATGTTTAAAAATATATTCTGCGAATGTTATATTCTATATGTTCTTTACAAAGAGGAGGGTTTTTTTTTATGAAAAGCAAAGCCTTAACCTCTGTACTTTTAAACTCAATATATAGCTAGCTCCATAACTCCATTGATTCGATATGTTTATCCCTTGCCTTTAGGACGATAGTTGCACTTTTTTCTTTAGAGATACATTGTTGTTTAATATCTAAGACATTCTTCGATCTACCAAACAACTATAATAAATACGGTATATTATTTAATTATGACAAATTTAGCATGGAAAATATGTCGAAAAAAACTCAAATAATAATAATACATTTGACGAATTCTTTCGAATTTTATTGTCCTTTAAACCAGTACAAGGCCAGAAAGAAAGCTGTATAATCAACTTGTTTAAGACCCACACCGTATTACACAACCCATGTTAGGAGCACTTAGATCACATGGTTTTGATTCTATACTTTTCCAGTTTAGGTATGGTCAACTCACTCAACTGTCAACATAATTAACTCTTCCAACCTAACTTAGTATTCTGCTCAATTCCCGAGTGTTTGCTGACTGGATTTGACGTGGCCAGCTTATATAGGCCCAGCTCAGCTTCTTTATTGACACGTATCCTAAACATAATTCATTTGCATGTGAAATTAAAAGAAAAAGTAGATGTTGATCAGGTTAATGTAAGAGATTTATTAGTGGGAGCTCATTTTATTTGTCCTTTAAAACAGCAATGTTTGTGCTTGCTCCACTGTTTATCCAGTCAGATTGTCGATTGTGGGAATGTAAGTAATTTTATAGTAATAGCTAATGCATGCGAATCCAAGTGGCAATTCCTAATAAAGACAAGTGGTAATGGTGATTACTTTAGAATTTATACATATTAAACTACTCTCTTCGTCCCATTATACATGTCATTTTAAAAAAAATTAGGCATCTTAAGAGAAAAAATTAGATAGATAATTTATTTATTTTGTCTACCCCTAATTGCATTAAATGTAGATGAGTTGCTTGTATATTTAAATTAGTCAAATATTGGAAATAGTATTATACAAGGGTAATTTTTGAAAAAATCTTTAAAAAGAAAAAAGAGAGTGACAAGTATTTCAGGACAATTTTTTTTTTACAAAATTGACATGTATTATGAGACATATGGAGTATTTAATTAATGTTATTATTTTTCTGTCTAACTAGCTAGCAGCCATTCCAGTTAATTTAGCTACTAAAAATCCTCCTGTTAATGGTCTTTGATGGTTTATATATAAATCCCCCAGTTAATGGTTTTTGATGGTTTATAAAGTACAACGGATTGTGTCATAATACTGAAAAAATATGATTTTTTGTCATAGAATATGTCGTGCATTCTGAATATTATATGTATTATTACAGTCATAAATTATCCGTAATTATTGATTTTTCTTTTTTCTTATTATTTTGTTCAAAATAAGAACCCGCTAATAATTTATAACAGATCACTAATAATTTGTGACAGAATAAGAATTTATGGTATAATAAAATTTGTGATAAAGTATTTTGTTATAAGTTGGAACAATTGCGACACATATTTTTATATTAAATCAATGATAATAAAATTTTCCTATTTCAGTATTCTCATTCTTTTCCCCTTTTTTTAATTTGAAAACACAACAGCGATCGATGCATATGCTCTCTTTAAAGTAAATAAACGGTGCTTTTACGTGCTTTTTATCTAAGGAACGTAGTTTATTCATGATTAGGGTTCCTTAATCAAAGCAACGATCATGAGTTTCAAGGATATTAATTTCTACCTAGACTACGAGAACCTTTATTTACAAAGTCCAAAGCCATTTCCTCTCATAAAGCTTGTTATATTCTTTACCATTTCAATTCTTGGTGGGAAGCCCACAAATTCGTAAGTCGAATGTTAGTGTATTTAAAAAAAAACGATAAGTGTCGGGTGGGTTTGTTTAATAATATTATCTTTATATTCTAGATTATTTATAATTTATAAATAGAACTACTTCATTTATAATTTATAAAATTAATATCCATTCTCAAAATTTAAAATTTTATATTTGTTCCCAAAATTGATGATTTCTTGTAATTTAAGTCGAAAGAAATGAAGAGAAGTTCTCCACATGTTCTCCACATCATAATTCATACTCCCTCCGTCCCGGCCAAATGTTTACATTTGGTCCGGGCACGGAGACCAAGGATAGTGGGTGTAATAGTGATTTTATTGTTAAAATAAATGAAATAGTGGGTGTAATAGTGTAAAGTGTTGAAAAAGTGGAGTGAAGTAGTGGATGTAATAATATATTTATTGTTAAAAGTTACTATTTTTAGTAATGTAAAGAATTGGGTGGGACGTCCCAAAAAGAAAAGTGTAAAGAATTGGTTGGGACGGAGGGAGTAAAAGATACTGTGGATTTAATTATTTTAATATGGTACTTTTTTGTATTGCTATTAAGGGAGGACTACTTAAAAATATGTAAATATTACTAAAGTTACTAGATATTTTCTAAATTTAATTCAATTTGTCTAGCTAGGTTAAAAAATTAAACATCAATATTTTGTAGTAAATGATAAGTTAGGTGAATAATTAAGAAATAAAATGAAAACATTAGTCAACATCCATTAACACCATTATGATGCTTAACAAAAACTATGTTATTATGTTGGCAATTTGGAAGCCACCCCTCAGTATATGATTTACAAAGTCTATTGCCATCAAATCAATCAAACTCTGGAATCATTAGAGCGATTTTGTAGGATTCGATCGGGTCACATCACTTAAGCCAACATGCTCAATATAGAAGAAAGATTAAACTTTATTTTCTTAAAAAATTATCAGATTCACAATTTATATATAACTATTTAAGTGTGTCTTGCGTTATAATTTGGTTTGATTCTGGGGATCCCACCGTCTTGATCACACTAATTTCCTCTGCTATTGAAGCATGATTTTGAGTGTCCAAAGTCGGCAAAATCGTCTTATTTACTCTTCTAGACTTCTTTATTATATCCCAATTTCTTGTTTCAGAAAAATATAAAAATTTAAATACTTACAATCTCGTAACTTAAATTAAACATCCACTAAGATACAATGTCAGAGATTAAATATAAACGTACCATACATTGTCTTTGTTTATTCTTTCCCAATTGAAATGAGCTCCCCCATGCAGAATTGAGAACCCTGATTAATGGTGAACCCATTACGAAAAAGTTTTTGTACGAACAACTAATAAATTTTACCAAGTAATATATATAAATCTTAGCACGAAGATCACATCTTGCCACCAACTAGCAGATCATTGATAATATTATCTTCACCCAATATTTCATATTCTTACTAGGATTACCCCATTATCGACCAGTTTGACTTGATTAAAGTTAATTTGTGTTATAATTTAATTAATTAAATAAAGAAGGAACTTAATATATCAATGATAATGGATGAGGTTTTGGAGAATCGTCCTGCAGATTCTGTTACTAATAATGCTAATAATTAATTATTGATTCTTTTGGCTACAAAATTGTAGTGGTGAATCGCTTATAAAATTGTGGTAATTATATAGAATTTATAGTGGTGAATGAATAATACTAATAAATTTATAGCCCAGCTACATTATAAATCGTTTGGGCCGTAAATGCAATACTCAGTTTTTAATGTAATAAATATTCTAGCCCAATAGTATTATAAATATTTTGGACAAAATTGCTAACATAAACAGACCAGTCAAAGTCTGAAATAAATAGAGATCCCAGCCCAAGCCCAACTGTTAGGTCATTGTTCTGAACAAAATTGCTAAGACCATTCTCTACTACCGACTTACAATTTTAGAAAGAGTGATAATTCTTATTAATAGAATATTTTTCATGGGCAGAAAACAGTTACTCTTAAAGATACAAAAATTATATATAAAAAAAACAACATAAGATTCTTTTTAAAAAATTGCAAAAAGATTTATTATATAAATAACATTTTATTTTCTAAATATTGCCGGTGCCAAAACTTCATAACATCAATCGAAAATATATTTACATTGTTAAACAGTGTCGTAATCAGGATTCTAAAAAATCAGAGCTTAAATAATTTAAAATTTAAATATTTATCATTTTAATAATTTTCTTGATAATATTTCACATTCTACCGAAACTAAAAGTTAAGCAGGGAATATATTTCGAATATGGGCCCAAAAGATTTCAAATTTACAATCCAAAACACAATTTAAATTGTATTGAGCTTGGGCCTAAAGAGAACTTGGGCCTATATAAAAACATGACAATAAGTTTTACATGACGAGTTGAGTTTGAAGGGGCTAGGGCGCGAAATGGCAGCCGAGTCCAAGCGGCGAAAACTTGATGATGCACCCTTCCGCAGGTAATATACATACATACGTTGATACGTACATACATATATATGAGTTGATGATTTGATTCTAGTAACTCTAGATTATTTTTGTGTGATTTATTGTTTTTGTATATTCTGAAAAGTTAAAAGGAAAAGTGAGCTAGTAATTTATTATATTCAGACAATCGCATAGACGCATGCTAGGGATATGTTGGGGTCGTTTAGTTCGTGATATCGGGTTGGAATCAAAAATTACTCTATTTGCAACTTAGAATCTGTTTGACTTATAAATTTATAAGTTACTTTTCAAATAATAAATTACTTATTAGCAGTGTTCTAAAAGACGGCCGTCTTACCGATTAATCGGTCCCGTTTCGATTAATCGAAATCGGGTCAAAAGACATTTTTTTTAAAAATCGGCCATAAATCGGCTGAAACAGTCAAAAATCGGTAAAAACTATTTTTTTTTAAAAAAAAAATTTTAAAAATAATAACTAATATATTTTTATTACAAATTTACAATAAATATGGGTTATATGACCCTAGATACTTCATAAATTTTAAATACTCTCTCAAATTGTTAATAATTATATGATATATCATGTAATAACTATTAAGATTAATTATTAAATAATAATTATTAAGTATAAACCACTTAAAATGTTAATTATAAGTGATTTTTTAGTAAATGTTAACATCTAAATATATATGGATTAATGATATATGATATTTTATTCATTATAATTTTATAATAATTTAAAAATGTTTAAATATAATTGTATATAATTATTTATTAAATTAAATTATTTCCGATTAATGTTCCGATTAATCACCGATTAATCACTGGATGGTACCTTCACCGTTTAACTCCGATTCCGGTCTTTTAGAACACTGTTTATTAGAGCTTGATGTTCCTAAGGGCATGTAGCTTGATGTTCATAAGAGCATATTCGGTTGGAGGATAGGAATGAATTTTCGTGGGAATGGAATGATCATTCCGTCGGTAATGAAAAAAGAGTTGTTCAGTTGTTGAGGATTTGAGAATGGAATCACTCATCCTCATGTCATTCTTATCCTTCCTAATAAGTCAATTTTGTTTCTCACCCTCTCACATGGGATAATCATTTTTATTCTTACTAACAATAATTTTTTATCTTTATTTTTGCTCTTGAATATAATATGTTTGTAATTCAATATATTTAATGGAAAAAAACTTGTTTAACTATTTAAATTTTTTAATTGTTAATTTTTTTAAATTTAAATTATATATATAATCTTATTTCTCATGTAAATTAATTTTGCCTTATATTTTCTATATTATTTAGTAAATTTATTGTTGAATAAGCTTTTTTTTAGAATTCATTTATCTATATATTAAACAAATAAATTAATAAAAATGATCATTCCATTCCCAATAAAATTAATATTACTAAACGAACAAAAGAATGAAATGGGCATTCTTATCCCACCTCATTCTCATTCTCATCTCAACTCATTCCATTCCTTTCGCTCATTTCCATCTCAACCCATTCATATCCTTCCAACCGAACACACCGTAAGGATGATCTTAGGTAATTATCTAAGGTTATAACAAAATATAATACAATATCAAGGTTATTTTTGTAAATACAGGGGGTGTGCATTATTATTACAAAATTGCAACACAATTTTTGTATTGAAATAGCTTATATCCTTAGATAATTGCCTAAGGTCATCCTTAGGGCCTTTTTCTCTACTTATTTATTGGGAATTACTATTTTCAAACAGATTCTAAGTTCCAAATTTATAAGTTACTTATTAGTTATTACAAGGTCCAATAAAAATTGCTAAAAGAAAATTTTAGCCTATTGTAAATCATCTTATTTTTATGAACTCAAACATACCTAATCAAATCAACATATTTCTTGAAATTGGTAGGACTTAGTTTCTGTAATAAATCATGTTGTAGGTCATTAGGTAATAATGGATTGGTTTGTTGTTATACATTTGAGTTATTTTAGTTGAAATTGGAGCAATCTCGACTTGGGCAGTACCCAGTAGCCATTTGGTTGAATGGATCATGACCAACGTACAAAACCAACCTTAAAACCATGACTTGTTGTTTTCCTTGTTTCACCTTGTACATCAAAGAATATACACTAATAAATATGTGCAAAATTTCTTTGAAGTTGTGGGTATGCTATTCACATTTCATTCCCTACAGTCACAATTCACATGTAATCTTGTAGTAGAGCTGACAAGTTATCATGTTACAGGACTGCATCTTCATCGGCTGAAAAGAAAGAGAGAGCAGAAGCACCACTTGTTGAACCCATGGTATTGTTTATTATTTTCTCTGTTATAGTTATAAATTTATAATACATCGAGTAATCCGCTGCCAGTTGTGTTATGTAGTTGATTTTATGCGGACTAATATGTTTCAGGTTAGGGGAGTCGATCCAAAAATCCAACAGGCGAAAGATTTTGCAGTAGCGCAAGCACAACAGGAGGGTTGCATGGGAAACTTCAAAATCGTCAATTCTCCATTTGGGAATTTTCTTGTTCCTGTGATTCCAACTCCTGCAGAACTCAGCAGATAATTTTTCTTGCTTTTAGTTTGTCAAATTTGGGTTAAGATTGCATGTCTTTCGACACTTGACTTACTTTTTATTATTAATTCAAAGTCGCTGGTTCTAAAAGTAGTTAATTTTTGTAGTGCTACTTGCGACCAAAACTTGCTTGTTTATAGATCACAATTTGGTAATCCTTTCTGCAATTTTCTTGTGTGTATTCGCTCTTTTCTATCACCCATTGTTTTTTTGTAGTTGATATATTAATAAGTATAGGGGACAGGAGGTGATAAATATACTATAAACCACTCTAGCATTAGGAGCACCTTGTATAACATAGAGAAATGTTGAAGTCACTTGAGGGTTCATTAACTTGAGAAGAGTAATATGTTTGTGCATTCTACTTGGACCTACTTCATCTGATTGAATATATATAATAACTTGCACTTGTTAAAATCAGATTTAAATATGTGGAAAAGTGCGAAAAGTAGGAAAATCAGATTAAAGTATGATAAAAGCGAAGGGTAGGAAAGTTGAAGTTCATTATTGGTATAATCAATCAGTGACATCAGGGCTTGTAGCTTTAGTACAACATTAGTAATATATACTTTTTATATATTCATTTATCTTATGTATAATAATTTGTGCCATGCTTGAAAACAGTGACAATCAAGCAATGTAAAATACAAACAACAGTCACATGTTTAGTTGCAAGTTGTGGTGGTTTCCATTATAGTTTTGAACGTGGACAAGCAGAAAGGTTTGGAAATGTGACCAGGACTCCAATTATAGTACTATATACTAATGTTTGTTTGGTATCAACATTTTATGTTTTCAAGGAGATGGCATTATCGCAACATATCTATCAAGTCTTTCATAGGTTTTCAAATCCAAGAAAGTGACAAAATTATTGAACCTATGAATCAGGCTTCTTTGTTTGTTTTGGTTCTCCCTTTCTCAATCCCATATGAACAAGTTATACAGTAATATATGCATCTTCTTTGTTTTAACTCGAAGTAGAAGTAGGGGGTAAGGTACGCGAGTGCGTTACTCTCTCATATTCTTTACTTCAGTGCGGGTCCTGAGGGATACTGTGTTCTCATATTCTCTACTTCAGTGCGGGTCCTGAGGGGATACTGTGTACTCTTTGGTTTATCTTATGACTTATATGGAACCCCAAACTGTACCTATGTATAACCTTCTTTCGGCTATTACATTCTACTTCGGGGGTGGGATTATATGTCGGAATACTATGTATAACCTTTTTTCGGGTATTCAGGGCCGGCCCTTGGGTAAAGCGACCAAGGCGACTGACCATGATAGGGACACCAAAAATTCAAAAATTTTATATACATGTATTATATATACGTTTTAATTTTTTTTATTTTAGAACCTTAAAGAAAAGGGGCACCATTTCCAAAATTCGTTTAGGCTACTCAAATCTCTAGGCTGCGGGTATTACATTCTACTTCGGAGTCACGGAGTGGATATATGTAAATACAACTTTCGAATAGTATATAATGGATACGGGGTGCCTCAACCAGTTTTTTCTACTTGATATTAGTTTGGTATGCATAATAGCCGTTGTGAAGAGACTATTTCCTAATGTGTAGAGTTTAGGCTAAAAGAAAAATCATATTCTCATATTCCATTAAGGAAGCTATTCGGTCTTGTATTATTTAATGGTTCAATGTAGGGTTAAGTACCAAAGAATCATTGAATGTGTATCCTACTGATTGGACCCAAAAACATGTGGGTGTCTTTGTCGCATTTGCTTAAGTCTTTGACAGTTATATATATATATATATATATATATATATATATATATATATATATATATATATATATATATATCTGTGTGTGTGTGTGTGTGTGTGTGTGTTCTGATGTTCATCAGGTTCGGCCCTTGGTATAACTTCGCACATGAAAGTTAGCATTAAACTTGGTGGTTACACCAAAACATAAACATATATTTTTCGGTTTATAAGTTCATAAGTTCCTTGTTAGGGATGATAAACATCACCATCTTATGTAATAATTCGATAATTGAATTTAAATTTACAATTTAGTAATGGTTACGAAATTACGAAAAATAACAAATTCTTTACAAGGAAACTAGCCATCTGAATCACAGTTTTTACAAATATCTACAGTGTAAATGTGTGAAGTTTTCAACCCGTTTAGATTTAGGCAAATGACGATTTGATAATATTTCGTATTTTTTTATAATAATAATAAGATTAATAGTAATAATAAAAGGGATTAAAATTGGATAAAAATTAGGAATTAAAATTAGATTAGAATAATGGATTTTTGAATATGGGTTAGATTTGAATAACCAAATTATAGTAGAATTAGAAATTAGGGTTTTAGAACTCAATATATAGATTAAGATTTCCTTATTTTTTTATATTATTTTTGAGCCATCAAGATTAAACAGTTGTCAATCTCTCTCAATACAAAATCTTTATTCTTTTTCTTGAACTTCGTTATTAAAATTCGTAAGATTTTCTATATAAAACTCAGATATCTTGTAAAATTTATAGTAAAATTATCGTAAGTCAAAATTCGTTGATCATGAATTTTTTGGAAAGATATTTTCATTCTCTACGACTTTTGTGATTTAAATTTTTCAAGAAAATATCGGGTCAAAAAGGTGAAACACAGATCTGAGCAAGATCTGGGCAAATTAAGAATTATAGAGACGTTCAAAATTTGAGATGTATTATTTTCGATTGAGTGTTAAGAATTGAATATATATGAATTCTTGGTTTGCGAAAGGTTGAGGGATCATGTATATCCTGTGTGGAATAAAAATCGGATAGAAAGGGTATGAAATAGAATAAGAAGAAGATAATTTATAATCAAAAATCATGCCCAAGCTAAAAGGCTGTACACGTGGCATGTTATGTGGTACACGTGTATTCAGTAGAAACGTGTCATAAAGATACGAAGACAGTATTTATTCTCAAATCCAATTTGATTATGTACCCGGTACCTCAATTGTGTTTGGTTCAAAGAGATTTGAATGTAATAGAATGAAATGGGATTTGAATTAATATTAAGTGAAATTTTAAAAATTTCATTCTTTTCTTCTTCCATTTCTATTAACCTATATTAAAATTCAAATCCTTTATTTTGAGATGTAATGCTTCATTCTCATTTTTACTCATTTTTTTGTCAATTCTTATCATAAAAATTTTGCATTCACTAATTTTTTTAAAAATCTCTCATTCTAGCTCAATTATTTTTTCTCTTTTCACTCATTACATTCCATTCTCGTCTCTACAACCAAACACAACATAAGGATTTGTTTATTTTTAAATAGCGAATAATGACAAGAATGTAAATTTTACTCTCGTGGTATCCGGCTCAAATTAGCTGGAAAGTATAAAAATGTTAAACAATTCTAAAAAATTATCAAAGAATAAAATTTAATTTTCTTTTAAAATTTAATTAATTTATACATAAAAAATTAAACAAAACCCTTAATTTCAAATGAAAGAATTAAATAAATTGAATAAATAAAAACCATACCTCAAATACATTTTAGTATTAATGAAAAACAAATATGATTTGTTTTAAATTTAAAGTTGTCTTATTCATCCAACTTTTAACTTATAAATTAAAATAAATTTTAAAATTATTGTAGTAATTCTATCTTGATAATTAGGATTAAAATAATTACTGTCCCCATTTCAAAACACACATCTCTTTAATTTTTTTCATGTATTTTAATGTGTATAGAAAATAGTATTATAATTAATTTTAAATTTTTTTAAAGAATTTTAAAAATTATATATAAAATTATCTTTTCGACCTATTTCAAAATAAATTTAAAAAATTAGAGATAGCGATCCTATCCACTATACTACGGAGTACTAATTATAACTATTCTTTCGATCTAAAAGATGAAATGTGAGCGCGAACTCAAGTGGTAAATACTACGGAGTACTAATTATAACTATTCTTCCGATCTAAAAGATAAAATATGAGCGCGAACTCAAGTAATAAGAGTTTATCTCTTGTCATTCAGGTCCTGAATTCGATTGTCGTTCACCTTATAACCAAGAAGATGCTCCTTTGATAAATGTTTCGCGGTTAGCATAAGCCCATCCGATAACCTAATGAATGCAAATGATTACCAAATCAACTTAATATTTAGAAGTTAACTTATGTCTGCGACAACTCGTACCTTTAAATAGAATTTAAATAAATCTAAATAAGACTGAGCGATAAAACTAAAAAATAGAATTTAAATATAAATAGGACTATGTGTGGGTGAAATCAAAACCAAATTTCGTACCTGAAAAGAGATTTTGCTTATTAACAAAGAGTATAGAATTCCAATTACTAGACTCAAAGAGCCCGATATTGTTATTTATTATTACTACCTCTGTCACTACTTCCCCGTGTCAGGATTGGGTAATTTGCGCACCTGCTGCCTTCCTTGGATGTGGTTAGGGTTGAGCATTCGGTCGGTTCTATTTCGAAAAAACCGAAAATTGAAATTTCAAAATTTTATAAACTAAACCGATTTTTTTTTATAAATCGAATCGAAAATATTTCAGTTAGTTCGGTTCGATTTTTTTAAAAACTGAAATTATTAAAAAATTTATATTATATTATTATTTTTTAATTTTAATATTAATTTTTATTAATAAATTTATTTAAATAGGTAACAAATAAAATATAATATAATATAAACCATCAATCTAAATATTTAAATTTAGTTTGAATTAATTAAATCATGAATTTATATATAAAATATTAATAAATATATAAAATTTTAATAAATAATATATATAATTCAGTTTGAAAACCAAATTTTTTTGGTTGAAAACCGAAACGGACCGAAATTTATTTCGGTTTAAAGAGAATAAACCAAACTGACCGAATTTTTTTAAAAAATTCAACGGTTCAGTTCGGTTTTACTCACCCCTAAATGTGGTAGCCGTTTTTCAGGCTCCCTCTCCGAAATGGAACCTTGATTCTCCGTCACCCGTCACCACGTAAGTCACTATCCTACCATCGAAAGCTATGAGACAAAAATTTGAATGATGCGTCGCCGACACAAGGGCCGTGCGATCCGTCGAGTTATCATGAATTATCAAAGTAACAAATAGAACTCGCATCGACTGCATCCCTTACAGAAATCGGGCATCGTAAGACATATAAGCCAAATTAATTAAAAAAAAAGAAAAAAAAAGACCAAAGGTAAGGAAAAAACATAGTGGTAATAAAGCGCATTTATATATTCAATTCAATAAATTTCCTTAAATCCCTCATTTTCAGACACTTAAAAAACCAACAAAACACCCAAACACTCCCCTACTTGCTCTAATCTATACTTACACATATACATACACATAAACACACACCCACTTTTCTCCGGCAACTTTTCCGATCTCCGATGGGAAAACTCGCGGCAACTGCAACAGTCGTGTGCGCCGCCACAGTGACCGCCGCCGCCGTTCTGGTCATCCGGCAGCACATGAAAAGCTCCGGCAAGTACGCAAAGACAGCGGCGATACTTAAAGAGCTGGAAGAAAAGTCGGGGACGCCGGTGACGAAGCTCCGGCAAGTAGCGGATGCGATGTGTGTGGAGATGCATGCGGGTCTTGCTTCAGAAGGTGGGAGTAAGCTCAAGATGCTTATTAGTTATGTTGATAATCTTCCTACTGGGTAAGTACTGGACTTTCTTGTATGTATCTTTGTGTGTTTATTGGTGTTTTAGTATGTGTGTGTGTTTTAGTTTTGTTGATAGTCTTGTAAGTTTTGTGCTTTTTTGTATTTGTGTGTGTGTGTGTGTTTATTGTGTTTTACTGTGTGAATGTATATGTGGGCAAGTTTTGTTCTTTTGTGTGTGTGTGTGTGTTGGATTTGATTTAATTTTTGTTTAGTTTTGTGAAAGTACATGAATTTGCGGGTTTAGTGGTGTTATTGGTATAATGGTATGATTGAGTTCGTGTTGAAGAATTAGATCTTTTGTTTTTTTTCTATGTGTGTGTTAGATTTGGTGTAATTTTTGTTTAGTTATGTGGAACAAAAATACATGAATTTGTGGGTTTGCTGGTGTTATTAATTTGATTGATTTGTGTTGAATTAGATTGAGTTAAGATTCTTTTTATTATTTTTTGTGACTGATTAAGAATCTTGATTTCAAGTGCTATCAATTTAATAATTTTACTACTTTCTTTTGGAGATACTGTTAATACTTAACTTTTTTGTTTGGTTTAGATTCTACAAATTTTAAATTCTACGGGATAAAATTGTAAGTATTTAGATTGGTTTTGATTGAAAAGTAAACCTAGATGTATTCGTATTTAGAAGAAGGAAAAAAGAAGTGTTTGTGCAATGGCAGTTTCTTATCATCTTGTTGTATATGTGTGTGTTTTGAGGTGGAACTTTTGGGTTGGGGGTTCTTTGATATTTTTTGAACCCTAGTTATGTTTTTTCGCTAGCACATAATTTGAATATACTTTTAAGATTATTTTACATGGTGTGTTAAATGAAGTTTCAAATTTTGACTTGCAAGGATAATTGAAGGGATGAGAGGGCTGGACTATTTATAGAACTTCCTCAATTTGTGGTCAGATACTTTTAAAAGCAGCATATGGAATGATATCATTTTCTGTTGGAAGTTTAATAATGTTATGCTGGCTTCTTAAGAAAGAAAAATCTGTTTTTATCTATGTCAGTTTTTGGCTTAAATTAGTCTGCTGCATTTTTGTTTTATTCGCCATCTATTTTTTTGGCATGTAGCAGTTCTGAACGCATATGTATTATGTGATAAAATTGAGCTATTTTATCCTTTAACACATGTTTAACTAGAGGGATAGACAACAGAGAAGCATGGAAACCAGGAGTTTGGGAGTGTATCTTGGTGGACAAGAGTGAACTTCTTGGTGAAGAGAAAAAGTGAAAGTTGTTATTTACTAGACAGTAGCATAATACAAATATTATACTTTAAGCTCGGAGAGGAACAAAATAAGTGTTGTATATTCTGCTTTCTATCTGATCACATAAAAGAAATTGCTAAGTTAATCAAGTGATGATCATCTGTTACCACTTGTGCACGATTGTTAGATGACTTGGGGGGATGTTTTAATATTCTGTCATTATTTCCTTCTTTAGCTGAGCTAATATGCTTTTATGAAACCAGTGCACTGGCCACTGTGCATATCTGTGCTTTAATATACCAAAATTTGGTGGAAGTTGCTTACTCTGGATGAGTTTCTGAGTTCCAACTTTTCTTATCTAGGAATGAGAAAGGATTATTTTATGCACTGGACCTTGGTGGGACAAATTTCCGTGTTCTTCGTGTACAGTTGGGTGGGAAGGAAAAGCGTATTGTTAAGCAAGAGTTTGATGAAGTTTCTATTCCTCCAAATTTAATGGTCGGGACATCTGATGTAAGTACTGTTTACTTAATCAGTGATAGGATGTTTGGCTTAGCACATTGATTTATGAACTGAACATTTCAGAGATTTGCAGGCATTATTTGATTTTATTGCTTCTGCACTTGCAAAATTTGTTGCCACTGAAGGTGAAGATTTTCATCTGTCCCCTGGTAGGCAAAGAGAGCTGGGTTTTACCTTTTCATTTCCAGTTAAACAAGTATCAATTGCATCGGGGACTCTCATTACATGGACAAAAGGCTTCTCTATAGAAGACGCGGTTAAATTCTATTTATCTTTTTATTTCCCTAGTGTTATGCTCTAATGTTTTGGTGTAGAACTTTTGAAGTACTAAACTACTAATAATGAATTCAAAATTTAATTAAATCATATCATTTTCAGTGATAAATGTGTGGTATATAGAGATGAATTGATATATTACATTATTGGTTTTAATTTATTGTTTGGACATTGTCTGAATAAATAGTAGTTTATAAAATATTCCTCTATTTAACTATAAAAAAGCATTATTTACAAGTCCCTGCCGAAGAAATATGTATTCTGGATATACCTTTAGGCTTTAGTTCATATCAATGTTTTACTGCTTTCACAGTAATTTGAAATTGTTATAAATAAAACATTGAGAAATGAGATTAGAGAATGGACCTCATGAAAAGGGAGACTAGAGTAGAAAAGTGTGTAATACGGGAGCATGTGTGGATTGTTAAGGATTAATTGTGCTTTAAGTTGATATAAGCTGCCTAGGTGGCACCAAAGTCCAGACATATATAGTCTGCTGGAAGTGTGATCTGTACATCATGTTGTGTTGATCCGCTTGATCCTTGGATGTTCAATGTGATTCTCCTATAACTGTTGTGGATTTAGTTCCTAATATTAGTCTATTAGCATCGAGAAGCAGGCATGAACAACATGAACTAAAGAAGCTGAAACCTTGTAGCAATTGTTTGGAAGAACTGGAAGCTTGAGCGTTACTAAAATTGTAGACTATAGGTTCTCTAAGAGCTGAATCTCCACTATTTCTTTACTAGACTTTTTAAATCTATAATTTTGCGGGTTCTTTCTCCCTGGCTTTGTGCTTCGTGTCATTTTTGAATTTCTCTTCATCCTTATATTATCTTTCCTTGCAACGGTATAGGTTGGAGAGGATATTGTGGCGGAGTTATCAAAAGCAATTGAAAGAGTTGGTCTTGATATGCGTGTCGCTGCTCTGGTAAGTTCTCATTCCTTCATGATGCTGCTCTGTCAGGGTATAATTGTTATATAGTATTGTCAACTTACGGTTTAGTATCTTGTTGCTTTGTTTTGTATGTATAACATGGTTTCCAGTTGCATTTTTTCTCCTTTTTTATATATTATATTCTTTTTTTATGCAGGTCAATGATACCATTGGAACCTTAGCAGGAGGTAGATACAACAACCCAGATGCCATTGCTGCTGTGATTTTAGGCACTGGAACTAATGCAGCATATGTGGAGCGGGCCCAAGCAATACCCAAGTGGCATGGTCTGCTGCCTAAATCTGGAGAGATGGTTAAGTGTTTTTAGTTATCAAATATTACTTTGTCTGATTGCAGCCTATTTTTGTTCATTGTAGTAAGCATAGTATCCATTTGGGCTTCAGACATCTATCTGGTCCATGAACCTGTGACTTGTTCCTTGATTATTTTATTACGTTTTAATTTTTAAGGTTATCAATATGGAATGGGGTAACTTCCGGGCATCACATCTTCCACTAACAGAGTATGATCATGCTCTGGATGTTGAGAGTTTGAACCCTGGCGAGCAGGTTGCCGCTTTGCTCAAGTTCTATAGGCCATTAGGTGATTTTCTAGATGTATGGAATTGACGTCAGTCTGATTTTACTTTATGACATTTTGCTGCAGATATTTGAGAAAATCATTTCTGGCATGTATCTGGGAGAGATTGTGCGAAGAGTCCTGTGCAGGATGGCTGAAGAAGCTGCCTTTTTTGGTGACATCGTACCACCAAAACTACGGACCCCCTTTATATTGCGGTATAAGCCTTGTTCCCTCGTCTTGCTAAAAGTGATTTTATGACTTATCGCGTAATTTACACTGCTCATAATCTGTACATTAATCATTTATATTTGTCTGAATAAGTAATGACTGCATTCCACATTTTTTCTCTGTGTTTTTTGTTTGTTTATAAAACTTGGAAGTTGGAACCGCTGTGTGTGAGGTACATGTTTGTGCAAAATAGTTTACAAATTTGGCCTGACATTCTGTAATTTTGTAAGCGCCAAGGAGCTCTAATAGTATAAATGAAGATGCAACATATTTCAGTCCATTAGATCTTCAGGTATATCAACATTACAACTATATGTGCAGGACCCCTGACATGTCTGCAATGCATCACGACTCATCTTCTGATCTCAAAGTGGTGGGGACCAAGCTCAAGGACATTTTAGAGGTGAGTTCCCTTCCCTGTGCTTACTGTTAGTGTCATAGCGTGTACCTTCCCTGTGTTTTATAAATTATATTGTACAGTACCGAAAATTATGATACGTGTAGAAAACACACACACACACATAAAACATATGTATCGCACAAGTAAATATTTAAGCATATCGGCTTCATTATATTATCACGATTCAAATAGATGTTATAGCCTACATATAAGTTTCAATTAGTGTAGTAGCAGCTAGAACAATGTAAATCAGATATTAATAGAAGGTGCCGAACTTGTTTGGAGAGAATGTAAGCTTAAAAAAACGTGATTAATGTAGCTGTGGCAAACTCTGCCTATAAGATTTTCCTTCCCTTTGCTCAAGACTTAAAAAGCATAATACATTGTTTTAAATCATCAAATTGTTAATTCTGAACTGGTTCAGATCTATATAAAACCGTTTCCAAATTCTTTTTTTTTACCGTTTCTCTTTTTATGCTGGGCCATTATGAACTCTCTTGCCAGATTAAGATCACCAATTATTGTATATTTTAAAAGAAGTGCAATCTCTTACATAATACAAGCAATATGATGCCAATTTATACGCGGCCTGGAATACCTGCATTAAATTGCTTCTGTATGGTATTGTGTACTAAACACGTCTGTGATGTTTTATAATGCAAATTATTTATCTGTCATTTATTTTTATTGTTCTTGTTTGTGACAGATTACCAATACATCTTTGAAAGCAAGAAGGGTAGTTGTAGAGGTCTGTGATATTGTTGCGTCTCGTGGGGCCCGCCTTTCTGCTGCTGGGATTGTGGGCATCCTCAAGAAACTCGGAAGAGATATAGTAAAGGATGGGGAAAAGCCTACTTCAGTAATATCACTAGATGGCGGACTATTTGAACATTACACCAAATTCAGAAATACAATGGAGAGCACTTTGAAGGAGTTGCTTGGAGAGGTTGGTAATAGCATTGTCATTGAGCAATCTAACGATGGTTCGGGCATCGGAGCTGCCCTCCTAGCAGCCTCTCATTCACAATACCTTGAAGTTGAGGAGTCTTAACCTTAGGGACATACTTTAAAAGGAAGAAGCTTTACAATTTGTTTTTGTATATGTTCCCACTTCCTTCGCAGCCACCCCCTCGAGCTTTCAATGTGTACCTTTCATTAGTTAAAAATCATGCCAGAACCTTGATCTATGATCGCATGAGCTTGTAACCAAGCCAGTGTGTTTAATATGCTGTTGTAGAGTAGAGCGCAGCAAGATTTTGCAGAAAAACTTGGAATAGACGTACCTGTATTCCCCTTCGAAGGGTTTAAGGGGATGGTACAGATGTAAGTTCATTTTCTTAAGCATTGGCGAAATAAAATTGTGGGATTGATCGAGTTGTTTTAGCTTATTTTAGTGTCAAATAATTTACAGAGTACTGATAACATGTTTCTAATATTCAAGTTATTATACAGAAGTTCTTAGGTTTACACGAAACTATTTTATAGAACTATAGAAAAATCCTGTACGCATTTATACTTTTAGCATATTTTTTTCTGCAAAGAACAAACATGGTTGCTCTAAGAATCCATCAAAAACTTAATATGAATCCTAATTGTAGTACTAGCCAACCCTTTACTAAAGCTATTAAACCTATGAATAAGCATGCAAGTGAATGGTAATGACCAGCTTGAGCTGACTATCATCTTCTACTCCGAGTCTTTTTCTACTGCTATTGGCGGCTAACAAAAATGGCGAGTTCCATCATGCAAACCAGTCAGACACTATGAATTCTTGAAAAGGGGGAAAGAATTGCCTTCATGCCGACCAGTCAGACCCTATTAATTCTTGAGAAGGGGGAAAGAATCGACCTCAATCGCGTTATTCATCTCGCCATATCCATTTGAATGGCAAGTTTGAATTAAGATTTTTAAAACTTCTTTCATGCTAGGCCTGGTTGATGGCAATGTACCAGTGCAAATGATCCCAAGTTTAAAAACGCTAATAATCTCATTCAGGTAAGAAGGCCCCTTAATGGCCACGTCAATAGCATTGATCATAGGCTTTCCTCTCTTAATATGACTCCATGCCCAGTCTACAAGTGTCATGTCTTCTTCTCCTTCATTTGCTTCTCTCCCGGTCACCAGCTCCAGCAGAATCACGCCAAAACTATAAACATCAATCTTCTCGTTCACTCTTGCTGAATGAGCATACTCTGCAAATAAGAACCAAAACAGGAATCAGTTAAATATCCCAGAGTATCATAAAATCATATGTGTGTATACTAGTTTGTTAGTTTATAGGACTACCGGGGGCTAAGTATCCAAAGGACCCTGCCACCATTGAGACAGAGTTGGAACCTCCATCTTTCTCCAATATCTTGGCTAATCCAAAATCTGCAATTTTAGCATTGAACCCTGAATCCAGCAACACGTTGTTCGATTTGACATCACGATGAATTATAGGGGGAGAGGATTCATGGTGAAGATAACACAAGCCTCGTGCTGCTCCAACAGCAATCTGCGTCCTGTTAGGCCAATCTAAGATCATTCGAGGCATCAAATTCGAATGATTAGATGCTCTTTTATTTCCATGCAGCCATTCATCCAAACTACCATTTTCCATGTACTGATAGACAATAAGTTTTGAATTCTCACTTGAAATACAACACAGAAGTTTCACAATGTTGATATGCTGAATTGTGCTTAGTGCCTCGACTTCTGAATTGAATTCATTTTCGAGCCTCTTGTCCAACTTCTTGTTGTTCCCTATCTTCTTGACTGCAACATATTCACCTGAACGATTGACTGGAACACGATAAACTTTCCCGGATCCACCACTTCCAATTACATTCTCTTCTGTCAAACTAGATAGAATGGTACTTTCTGTGAAGTTTAATTTCTGGAATGAAGTGAGCTTCCACCTCGAACCTGATCCTTGCTTTCTCTTTCGATATAGTAAAATCACATATAGCGAGAAAAGTATAGCTAAAATGAACAGTATAACAGAAATAAATATGATAGCGGTCTTGAATTTATGTGAAGTTCCATTAGATTCTCTTGTTTTTGGTCTGGAATTGCAAATTTTAATGCCTAATGATGGGTTATTTGAACAAAGGTCAGTATTGTTCAAGAAGCTGCTATTAAAGGCTGCATTATCATATTCGCTTGGGGTCTTTCCAATTAGATGATTGGATGACAGATTAAGTGAGGGTAGCCTCAGACGGCTGATTTCATTTGGAATTGGACCTGAAAAGTCGTTTTCTGATAAATCCAAGTCTACAAGTTTAGGTAGCGAACCTAACTGAGCTGGAATCGGACCAGAAATATGATTTCGACTGAGGTTTAGCATTGAGAGATATGTCCATGAGATCAGGTTTTTTGGTAGAATTCCAGTAAATAGATTTCTATCAAGCTGAAGTTTTTCCAGAAGTGGAAGTGAAGTCAATTCCTCTGGAATCGAACCAAATAACTGATTGTTGCTTGCAACAAACTTCATCAGATTCTTCCAGGAAGATATCCCAACAGGAATTTCGCCCGAAAAATTGTTGTTATCAATCTGAAGCAAAGATAGACTCGGAGATATTCTATCAGGAAGCTGTCCAATAAATGAATTATGGCTTACTATCATATCTGTTAAATTCAATGAAGTCCATAAGCCATCTGGAATTTTACCAGAAAACTGATTACCTGAAACATAAAACACCTCCAAACTAGAGCAATTCCCAAGTGATTTTGGAATTTCACCAGTAAGGTTGTTGTCAAAAACAACCACACCTCTCAACACCCCATGATAGCATAGATTATCAGGTAACCTCCCCACGAATTCATTTGTAGCCACTTCAAACTTCTCTAGCATCGAAAATGTGCCAAAATCTTGTGACAGTTCTCCCGATAGACTATTGCTGTAAAGTTCTACATTTATCAAGAACGGTAATTTTGCAATACTTACTGGAATCTCACCTGATAACTTATTGAAAAACAATGACAAACCTGATAATTTCATAAGTTTTCCGATATCATCCGGGATTGTTCCTGTCAAACCATTTACCGATAAATCTAGTACTTCCATTTCCGGAGCTTCTATCGTCTGAGGAATTGACCCAGACAGTTTATTAGCATAGAGATACACAAAAGTCAAATTCTTCAGCAAAAACAAACTATCTGGAATTTTCCCACTCAACTTGTTGCTGCTGAAATCCAGAATTTCCAGAGCAGCCAAATTGCCAATACTTTCGGGAATTTCTCCAATCAAATGCGACTCAGTCATGAAAAGATTCCTCAGTTTTGTCAATTTAGTAAACAAATTTGTGGGTAGTGTCCAAGGTGGAAACTTGCTAACAACTGAGAATTCAAGAACTTCAAGATTAGACAAGTTTCCAATATCTGGCAGGAAAGAGCCATTGAACTGATTACCAGACAGCTTAAGAGTCACAAGTTCCGAAAGGTATCCGATAGCAGGAGGAATGTCTCCTGTGAAGTTGTTTTCCCCAAGATTGAGGAAACTGAGATGAGACAACTTGTCAACGTCTCCGGGGATTATGTCCACAAAGTAGTTTGCAGAAAGGTCCAAGTACTGAAGATTGGGACAATTGTAAAGGCCTGTAGGGAATGATCCGAAGATCGAATTGTTTGAAAAATCAAGAAGAGTGAGGTTCTTAAGGTTACATATAAAAGGAGGTATTTTTCCTGTCACATCTTTGCTGGAAAGGGAAATTCCAGTGACAGAATTTTTGTTGCATGTGATCTCCGGCCAGGTACAATGATCACTGGATTTTGAAGCAGACCATTGGTCGAGTGAAGGTGGATGTGACCAAAATTGTTTGAGTTGAAGAAGGATGTTTTTTTCATAGTTAATTTGTTGTGAGTTAGCATGGAAAGGTAAGGTGATCAGGAAGAAAATAGCAAGGATTTCAAGAGAATTTAGAGTTGTTATCCACATGTTGATACGAGAGTTTTGTGCACTGGTTACGCACTTTATCGACATGTTAATGAATCCAGGGTAACAATAGTGGGGGAGCAACACTGGTGGTGGTGGAGGAAGCTGGAAACTGGAAATGATGGGAGCATTAGTGTGAAAGAGAGTAGAAAGCAAGCAAATCACAACTGATTTTCAAACATATGAAATTTCCATGGGCTTGCATTTTATGAATGTGTTCAAATACTATCAAACTGTTGAGTGTTGACTATACTAGATATGTGTGAATTATTCTTAGCTATACTTTCTAATTTCTACGTCAAGCTATCGACTTCTTGTACGTTGTTTAAAAAGACTTGTATTACGGCTTTGTTTTGGCTAAACTTATTTACTTATTTTCATATTTATATATATTTTTGAAAATAAATACTTATTTTTTATAAATAAATTAAAAATTAAACTTCTTTTTAAGAAATAAATATTTATTTATAAAAAAGTACAATTTCACATATTTTTTTCTGAAAATAAATACCTATTTTCAGTATTTAGGGAACATGACCTTAATATTCTAGATATACTACATCTCATCATATTGTTATTTATAAAAATATAACTGAGTAAATTACAATATAAATTTTCAACTTTATGATAATCTAATATGAACAATTATAAATTAATATTATTAAAAATAGAACATAAAAATATATAAAATATTAGTCAGCTCATAAAAATTTAGTTACATCATTATATTTGTGGCAAGGCCTGAGGTCATGTGTGACGCTATGAGAGACAATAAGCAAGTCTATAGTTGAAGCAATACTTGCACATCACAAAATTAATAATCCACTAAATAAAGATTGGTGTTTAGCATCATGAATTTCATGACCATTGACTTTGAAAATTATTTGTATGGTCAACTCTCGGAAATTTCTAAGAAACAAGATGTACGTGGTTAAATGTATTACATAATATTCCACATTTATTCTTGTTTATGCTTAGTTAATTATCCATCTAGAAATGATTAGGGGGGATGATTACATTCTAAAATATGCATCAAACAGTTTTGGGTTGACTGCCTATGCAATTTTCCTGCGTTATGTAATACTACTATTTTAACTTATGTGTTCCATTTTTGAGTTGCATAAACTACATTCTAAGCCTCTGTTTGGGAGTGCCGTTAAAAACTGCTGTGCTGTGAGAAAAAATGCTGTCAGGAAAATCAGATGTTTGTTTGATAATTTTTTTTGATTTATCCATATTTTGAGATATAATATATAAAAATAATGTTTTTGGGAAGGTTTAATGATGAAACTGATAGCTACTTCCTGTAAAAGCTGAAAGCAGCTTTTTTCAAAAGTATGGGGACATACTTTTGCTAACAGCAGCTTTTAGACTAAAAGCGATTTTCCACACAGTAATTTTTATAATTCACCAAACACTTTTCTGACAGTTTTTCAGCAAAAATTTGTTGTAGCTGTCTGCAACAGCAATACCAAACGGGGCCTAAGTTTACAAATCATAATCTATAAATCTGTAACTACACTTAGGTTGTGTTCACTTAGTGATAATTGAATGAGGAAGTAATGGAATGAAAAATTATAAATAAATTGTATGCAGAAAGAAGAATGTATGAGTGAAATTTTAAATGAACTTGAGGGAGTTTAAATTTTCTATAATGAAAATTGTAGGGAAAATAGTGAACAAATGGAATGAAGCATTTTTTCCAAAACACCTGAGTTAGAATTTTGATATAAATAATTTGGAATGGAATGAAAGAAAGAATGAAAATTATAAACATTTTTCTTAATCTCACCCAAATAAGAGTATAAATTTCATTTCATTCTCCAATGTGAAGTGAACACAGCCTTAGTTGAGTATAAGTTCATTAGGAGAGTTTTAGCTGCAGCAGTTAACGAAACGAGTTTGATACATTGATCAACTGAAGTAAAACTCCCTCACACTCTAGGCTCCATAAAAGCTACGGAGTATATAATTTATTTCAAGAGCGTTGGTTACGAAAGATTGACACATTAATTTCTTTTCTTTCTAATGAAGAGTTTAACTCGCTTAGCTTAATTCTTATTCCCTCAGTAATGTTAATTAATAGAAATGCAGTAGTTCGATCACAACTTCTGTATTTTCAATCTAAGGATTTATTTTCTTATTCTTTTATGTCATCACGTGTGTGATAATTAGATGCATATCTTCATTTTCTGCTTCAATTCAAATCATTTTCATACTCTAGCTTATGGTTTAGAGGAGATCAAGGTTCAAATTTACAAGGAGATACAGGAGCCTTATTGTTTGAATATCTGCTTTCGATCATTTTTAAAATGTGTATAAATCATGTTCAAAGCATCATCTATCAATTAAAACTGGTATCTTTAAAACATTAATCATCATATTATAATCAACTTGTGACCAAAAAACTTTAAACTAAATAACTGGTATCTTTAAAACATTAATCATCATATAATCAACTTGTGACCAAAAAACTTTAAACTAAATAATTGCATTCAAATAACTCTACCACTTTGGCACTTTCTAAAACCAAAACACAATTCCTTAATTGAATTAGTCATCCAACACATTTACTTGAACTCAAATTTAGGAGGAACTGTTGCATCAAAGCCTCCAAAATCTTCATCTTAGCACCATCACAATCCCCAAAATACGACAATGATAGATCAGATTATGCAATCCTAATGGCAGATCCCGCGAGACTTCGAATTTTAATGAATGTGTGGACAGTTGTTTGTACCCGATATCTGAATTGATCATTTACACTAGTAAAGGATCCTGAATGGAGTTAGTGGACTTGCACTCAATCACAAGAGTAGAGAGATAAGAATCATGAACAATGGCAATAGCATTGCATTTCTTTATCATGATATCAATGCTGTTGAATTTTATAAGACGGGGAGAGATATACTGAGAAGCTTATAATTTTAGTGATCATAAAACTCTTTATATAGAGTTTACATCAGATAGATTTGCATGATTAGTGCCACCCATATAGCCTAATCATTTACAAATATTTTCACAATCAATCAACATTAAAACATAATAATATAATTTATTATTCAATTACAATTTTGAATCAGAGATTCCAACAAATATAAACATTCAAAGCATCCTTGACCAAAAAAAAAAAAATCAAAGCATCAACTTACCCAGAGTGACAGTTGTATTGCCTTTGAAAGGGTTTGGTGAGCACAATCTACACTACTAGAGAACTCAGGTAAGCCTGTTAACGGACTGGGTTCAGATTGGATATAGCTAAAACCATTTGATTTCTTTCAGATCAGATTGGTTGTCGAATTTTTATAATGGACAGATCCCGGTCTGAATAGATTTTAGATGGACAGACTGGATATCCAATCGAATAATGATACTAGATTCTAGCTTTTCGGAAAGGTTCCTGGTATTGTCCCTTGAAATTGATTCTTATAAAGATTCATAATAGAGAGGTTAATGCTCAGATCTCCCAAACAGTGTGGAAGTGGACCACTTAAATTGTTACTTGACATATCAAGAATCTCAAGGGATGTCGCTTTGCAAAGTGTTGTAGGAAATTCTCCTGTTAAACATAAAATAGCTTGGATAAATTTGTCAAAACCAAATTCCTGGTATTAATATGGAAGTGCATATGCTAGAAAAAAATGCAAGGCCAGATCTGTTTTTTATAATGGAACTAAGATTCTCACATTCACTGTTGGGATGAGAATTTACCTGTAAACTTATTTCCACTCATTGAAATGGATTCAAGAATTCGATGAACACCAAACACTTCAGATACATTTCCAGAGAACTGATTCCCGTTCAGATCAACTCTAACTAGTCTGGAACATTTTTTCAGGCACTTTGGCAAAGATCCTGAAAAGTTGTTTCCATCTACCAAAAACATTTGTAGAGAAAAACCACTACACAATCCTTCTGGAATCTCACCTGAATTTATTAAAAGACCCTGACCAATATGATCATTTTGTAAGCTTTCCAATATCATCTGGGATAGTTCCAGTCAAATCATTTTCTGATAGATCTAGAACCTCCATTTTCAGAGCTTCTATTGACCGAGGAATTGATCCAAAAAGTTCATTAGTGTAAAGGTACTAAACAGTTAAATTCTTCAGCAAAAACAAACTATCTGGAATTTTCCCACTCAACTTGTTGCTGCTGAAATCCAAGATTTCCAGAGCAGTCAAATTGCCAATACTATCGGGGATTTCTCCAATCAAATGCGAGACAACCATGAAAAGATTCCTCAGTTTTGTCAATTTAGTAAACAAATTTGTGGGTAGTGTCCAAGGTGGAAACTTCCTAACATATGACAGTTCAAGAACTTCAAGATTCGACAAGTTTCCAATATCTGGCGGGAAAGAACCATTGAATAGATTACCAGAAAGCTTAAGAGTCACAAGCTCTGAAAGGCGTCCAATAGAAGCAGGTATGTCTCCTGTGAAGTTGTTTGCCCCAATATTGAGGAAACTAAGACGAGACAACTTGTCAACATCTCTGGGGATTATGCCCACGAAGTAGTTCTCAGAGAGCTCTAAGTGCCAAAGATTGGAACTATTGTAAAGGCCCGTTGGGAATGATCCAACAATCGAATTGTTCGAAAAATCAAGAAATGTAACGTTTCCAAGGTCACAGATGAAAGGTGGGATTTTTCCTGTTACATCTTTGCTGGAGAGGTCAAGTTCAGTGACAGAATTTTCTTTACAGGTGATCTCTGGCCAGGTACAATGCTTACTGGATTTCGCAGAAATCCAGTGGCTGAGGGAAGGGGGATGTGACCAAAATTGTTTAAGTTGATCAAAGAAGGATATTTCTTTCAAAGCTATTAAATTGTTGAGAGCTTGCATGGAAAGGTAGAGTGATTAGAAAAAATATAGTAAGCATTTCGAGAAAACTCATTGACATGTTGATGCGTGAGTTTTGTGTACTAGTTACGAACTTTTGTCGACATATTAATGATAATGGCAGCGGATGGTGGGTGGTCGATGAGGATGTGGGAAATGGTGGGAGTATCAAGTGTGAGCATGGAAGGAAGTGGGAAATGAGCAACTTACAAGTTCTCACTAATTTTCAAACATTTGAAATTTCCCAGTCTTAAAAGCTTCTGAATGTGTTGAAATACTAGCAAAGTTTTGACTACAAATAGGTTTATATACTCGTCACTTTCTCTATCAAGTTATCGACTCGAGTCGCTCAAGTATGGTATGAAATGCACAACAGACGAATTAAAATAAAATAGAGGTTTGGAATTTTTTATTTGTTTATGTTTTATTCTAGAAATTTATTATTACAAGGCTAATAAATTAATACAACTATGGAAAATTTTCAAATATAAACGATTATTACTAATCATTTGTCTATTATAATAATTTTTTTGAATAAATAATAACCTTAAAATTTCAATATTAAAATTATCAAACAAAATAATAATTGATATATGATCATAATAATCACTTATTAAGAATCTGGACCCTAAAATTATAAACATCTTTTACGAACTATCTATACTTTATTATTAAAACTGCAAGCCATTGTCCGGTCTGGTCATTTTGTCTCTCACTCAACTTCAAATACACAAGTTTGTCTTCTACTCAATTTACTCATTGTTCAACCTCTTTAATTTATTTAAATTCATAACTTATTAATTGAGTTTTATGAATATTAAAATAATAATATTATTGTATTTGCATTAATTAAATTTTATTACTATGCTATATCTATATTATTTATACTTTTATATTATTATATTATTTTAAACGAACTTCTCTTTTAATTAAAATATAGAGTTGTACTCACAATCTACTAACATGTTTCAATTTCATCATCACTCAAATACTTTAATTTATTTAAAATTACAATTTTTGAATATTAAAATTATATTAAAATTTTATCTATATTAAAATATAATATTTTATTTAAATTTTAATTAAAATATTTCTAATATATTTGAAACTCTTTTTATTAATAAAAATTTACTAATTAAATTTAAAGAAAAATAAAAAATTTGGTCGGTTGGTCTTCCGTCCGTTAAGTCCTCTTTTTATACAACTCTTTTTTATCATCCGGTAAGACTTCTTTTTATGAAATTACGATATAATTATAATTTAATTTTAAAACATATATATTTTACATATAACTCTATAATCGTTGAGTCTTTTTTTTACAGCAATCTAATAATATATCTCACTTTTATTATTGTTCAAACTCTTCAATTTATTTGAAATTACAACTTATTAATTAAATTTCATAAATATTAAAACTTATTAATTAAATATCATGAATATTAAAATAATATTATTATATTATGATAACCGACATAATAAAAAAATTAAATTACATATTTAAATCAAATAAAATAATTTTTAATACCGTCCGTGCATTACACGGGTTATAAGTTAGTATATATTAATTAATAATGTTATAAATAAATATGCAATATGATTTAGTAAAAAGAGAAAAGGAGTATTTTAAAATAAAATCTTTTAGAGAAATTATGAAAAAAACTTTTAAAATACTCTAAAAATCTAATAAATAAAAATAAAGTTGTTGTGGGAGTAAAATTTAAAACGACGCCGTAGTATCAAGTGTTCCATTTGGTTATCCCCTATCTTTTGGGATTCTTGATTGCTCTGTTGCACGGCTAAAACCCTTTGAAGCTCTTCAAAGAAACAGGTGAAGACTGAGGATTCAACAAAGATATTCAAGGGTACTAAACCCTAAAAGCTTATAATCTCTTCAGTTGTAAGTATTCATATTTGTTATATCAATATAGATACATTATACATATTTTTATGCTTACCATGTACTGTAATCTTCCAAAGGTCCAAGCTTTTCCTTCAACAAGATGTTATAATACAATACCCACCTTAAAGATTCAATCTTTATTTGTTGGGTCTCAATCTAAGCTCCCAAAAACGATACCCACTTTTAAAATGAACTGTAGAGATGCATTATTGAATCTTTGTCAAGAAAATGTGCATTTGCTTAGGTCTCCAATTAGGTCAATTGGGTCATGTTCTAGGGTGTCAAGAACTAGGAATTTGTCAGGTGGGTTTCATGTTAAACATGTTTTTGAGTGTAGTAGCTCATTGGTTAGTATTCGTGGTTTCTCGAGTTCGTATTCTAGGAAAATTGGTGGAGGTAGTGGTGGTAATGGAGTTGGTTCTGGAAAGGTACTTCCTTGGTTAGCTAAAAGTAGGTTTAATGATGGGAAAAGAACCGAAAAATCGGTGGCAATCCCCAAGACGAGTCGATCGTCGTGGGAGGAATCAGCAGAAACCTTTTTGAAAGGTGGTGCAGCAGTTGTTGAGAATGGGGATGTTAGGGGGGTTGAAACTCGACGTGGTGATTTTAGGAAGAAGGTTAGTAGTGCAGCACCTGTCGAGAATCGGGAAGCTAGGGGGTATGAAACTCGACGTAGTGCTTTTAGGGAGAAGGTTGGTAGTGAAGAAGATGGAGAAGGAGGAGAAGTTGAGGAGGGTAAAGATCCGAGATGGGATAATATTAAGAATAGATTTGGGAGGATTGTTGATGTGAAGCCAAGGTCGGAGAGACCAGAGTTTAGGAGGTGGGATCAACAGGAAATGTGGGGGAAGAAGACTTGGAAAGAGGCTACTGAATCTACACTACCAAAAATGACCGGGGAAGGGGTCTACGGGGTTGGTCCTGTTTTGGCCGCTTTGTCAGCTGGAAGGAGAGAGTTCTACACTTTATATACTCAGGAGGGACTGGATTTGAGTGCTAATAACAAGAAAAAGAAGGACAAGAAAGGTTTTGAGAAAGTTTTGAGGATAGCTGAGAAACTGGGGTTAAGCAAAAAGGAGATATCGAAACATGATCTCAATATGATATCTGATAACCGCCCCCATCAGGGCCTGGTGCTTGATGCTTCCCCGTTGGAGATGGTGAGTATAAAAGAATTGGATCCTGTACCAGTTGATGAAGAAAATGGGCTTCTTTGGTTAGCTTTAGATGAGGTCACGGATCCCCAAAATTTGGGTGCAATTATCAGGTCAGCATACTTCTTTGGTGCTGCAGGTGTGGTGTTGTGCGCAAAGAATTCTGCTCCACTAAGCGGTGTTGTAAGCAAAGCAAGTGCTGGCTCGCTTGAGTTGATGGAACTTAGGTCTTGTAAGAACATGATGCAGTTTTTGGTCTCCTCTGCTGAAAATGGTTGGAGGGTTCTTGGAGCTTCAGTTGCTTCAAGAGCTGTTACTCTTGATGAAGTTGCCTCCGGTTCACCCACAATTCTTGTATTAGGCAGTGAAGGTACCGGTTTGAGGCCATTGGTAGAAAGATCATGCACTCAGTTGATTAGGATTCCTGGAAACATTCCCGTGGATGTAAGTGCAGGAGTTGAAGATGATGCTGAGACTTTGGGATCCAATCATAAATGCTTGGCTGAAGAGTTTCGGTCTTTTCTCGCCGTGGAGAGCTTGAATGTCAGTGTTGCAGCAGGTGTGCTTGTTCATCACTTAATTGGAAACAAAGGTGATAATCAGATACAAGAAGCGGAAAAATAGTGCAATTGCCTTGAATTTATCTCATAGGTATTTTTTTTGGTGTTTGGTTTAGAATCATCAATGTTTGCATTTCAATATTTTTATATTTGGTGACTACTTACACAAAACATCTTTCGCGCATCAACTCGATTAAGTCGTTGGAGTGTCATATAGTTTTAGTTAATTATCTTTGCTTGCTTAGAAATAGGTAAGATTTGTGTTCTGTCACCATGAAGCTAGTGGATGGTCATGTAATCGAGCCTTGTATTGGTATTCTCTCAATATTTTCAGTTCAGGTAGTCCTTAATTTTCATATGATTTCAGTCTTTAGTTTTCATAATTGTTTATTCTCTTTAAGAAGTCGAGTTGGTCCGGTGAAACATATATCTACAAGTCAGGCATAAATAACCAACCTTAAAATATAATTATATAAAGGATAAGTTGAAGATATATGTTTCAAAGAAAAAAGATTAAAAATCTAGAACTGGCAATATTTAAGAAAGCTTGATTGAGTTTTTAAGTTTTCATATAACTAGAAAGGTGGAAGCCCGCAAGGCGCTGGTCAGTGGTCAATGTAAAGATGTTCTAGTGCCATTCCTTGACCAAGAATTTAGTTTTTTATGACAGTTTTAACTATGGCTGTAGCTTTGTATCTTGTTGTTTCAGCAAGTGAACTTACAAGTAAGTAACTACCTGAATCTAGTAGTTGGGGATTAGATTTTTTTTTTAAAAAGGTTTTTTCTTTGTTCTGATCATGTTGTTTATCTGGCTTGATTCTGCTGCTTGTATTTTCATCTTCCATAACTTGACAACTGCACAAACTTGGTGGAATCTTGTGTTTGTCCGAATAGAAGTGTATGCAGTGGCATTAACAATTACTGTCGGGGACTCTGTAACTATTGCCCTCTGTTACATGACCTTACTGCTGGGGACTGAAAGGGCCTTCTGGTAAACTTATAGCCTATAGGTGACTCTTAACTCCTATTCAGCTCCCAAACAAACTCTCAATGTTAAGAATGTTCATGAAAATGACTACTAAAATTATGGTTGAAATAAAACCAGTGGTCATTCATCAATGGTTATACTTATCCATCTGGTGCAGCCACCTACTGTCAGAATCAAACGGGACAGAGACATAGCTGTTGAGTTTCAGAGTCATGTGGTGGTGGCCTGATAGTTTTCCTGGTACCGAGTCCCCTGAAAAAAAAAACATTTTTTTTGTTGCTAAATGGAAAAAAACTCCCTTCTTTTTCATTTTTGTTTTGAAATGACAGAGTTATCTTATATATTCATCCTTAGACTTGAATTGTTCTTGTTACAAATAATAGAAGGATATCAGCTGTGGCTAAAACAACCCAATAGATTGATGATTCTAGTTAGTTCTATGCAAAAACGAAATTATCAAAAACTATGTTTTAAATGTTTTAGTTTTGAAGTAATAATTCAACATGTTATTTGCTTTTATTGGCCCAAGAATTGTGTAAAAGTTGGATTAGTGAGAATTTAGTTACATTACTTTATAATCTTATTATTGTCCAGTAGGAAGATATAAACTGTGTCAATTATATAGCAAATGGAGTTTTTTTTATTAATAATTAGGCTTATAGCAGGGAGTATTTATTGTAATAAATTTTGGGGTATTTTAATAAATTTTGAGGTAAACGAGACCAGAAGCTGGGATGATAGAAAATAAGTTTTTACTATTTAAGCTATTCAAATCGCGTCATATGGGAAATGGAGTTTAAAAAATGTTTAAATCAGATAAACAAGGGGATTTTTTATATGGTTAAATTGTTTATAATTTATATTCTTTTTCAGCCTTTCTTGTACAAGTGAAACAGACGGATTACAACTGTCTCTCTGCCTCAAATCTTTTTTAGTATTTCTTGAGGCAAATGGTTTATGCATGGAATATTCTCAAAACACACCATTGAATCTTTGATATTATGATATATATCTGTGTATGTATATGCAGTTGTCATCAATTAGCTGTATTACTTATAAAATTGTAAAATTTTAATGGTTGAAAAAAAAATTGTTCCAGAATCTTCCCAATAGTGTGTTGTCTGTTGTGTGCTTGTGTATATATAAATTTATTATATATATATATTTTATTCAACAACAATAATATTATTACGTGTTCTACGAGAGAAATTCTTATTCGGCGCTTAAACTTTTTCATTTCTATTTTATATTAAAATAAATCGAACTCTTAAAAGTGTTCCTATTGCGCAATTATGCGCGAATGAAAAATTACGATAATTTTTTGAGTAAATTATATAATTTAATGAAAAAAATTGTTTTAATAGATGAATACCAATCATATAATTCAATTCAACGTTAAAAATAGCTTCTGCATATAATTCAATTCAACCATTGCAATTATTAGTTCTTCAATAATAACTCACTTGAATGCTACTTAGCTAAAAAAACTCACTTGAATGCCTAATTTAACAATACTTACGTATTCTTATTGCTTACTATAAAAATTATAGAGATGTAGGATGATCACATGTTTTCGTTACCATTTTTGTTTTAAAATTATAACTGATTCGACTTTTTTAACATTCCAATTCTCATTTAACAAAGTTACAAAAAGGTGTAACAACTTAGTTATCAAATCTGTCAAATTCAAGAATTTACTATAAATATATAATTAATACATTGTTTGAAATTTAATTCAATAAGGCTGGACTTGAAAATTATTGATTGTTTAATAAAAACAGTATTTATCTTAGAAAAAATTAGTATAAATTACTAATTTAATATTAAATATTTTCACAGTTCTAAAGCAATAAAAAAAGAAATATATTAATGTAAAGTTGATACATACATTTGTTACAAAATCATATCATATCTCTCTGTTTCTTCGAAATATAAAATTACGCGGTCACTCTCTCTTTCTAATTCTTTTCTCCCCCTTTTCTCTTCTCTCTCTGGTGATCTATCTGAGGGATAGAGACTTACTTACATATATACATACACACTCTCTGTGTCTATAGGTTCTTGTATTAAATTGATGCAGCAGCAATGTCACCATTGAATTCTTTGGATTTGTTTCTTTTCTCTGCTAGCAAAGCCTGTGCTTCATCTCTTGGTCTTTTTGTGCAGATCCAGGTTTTTCTTTTGATTCTGCTTTTAATTTTTAGTGGGTGTGTGTGTTTTTTGGTTACTCAAGTGGGAAAGTTACTGTGGTGATTTTAAAGCCGTTTCTTGATTTTTAGTTTCTTGAATTTTGGTTTACTAATTTGATGGATCTGAATGGTGGTTTTGTGGATTTTTTGGGGTATGTTATGGGGTTTTAGATGATAAAGTTTTGAACTTTATGTGTTTGAATGTTGGTTTTTGTGTTTGTTAATTGTTACATTGTAATGTACATCATGTGTTGGTGGATGGTAATAAGAAGAAAATGTGAAAAGTCTACATGGAGATGAATTGGACTAATTACTAAAATTTGGAATGATTGAAGTGTATGCTAATTGTGGTTAAATTGATTTGTACACGCGTAAGAATGTTTTATAATTTATAGGGGTTTGATAGGGTTACTTTGATATTTGGCTATTTCGGGAGGGTTGTGACTTGGGTATTTGACTATTAGTGGAAATGTTTTTTGTGGAAATGAGGATGCTGCAATGGACATGTTGTGGCACTATTTTAGACATAGTACCCTGGCGTCTTCTTGGAAGACTTGGTAAGAAGTTGCACTTATGTCGGAAAAAGTGAGGGAGGGGAGAATGCTTTGGTTTGACATGTCGCCTAGATAGTAGGATGAATAGATGAGGGAAGGCCTTAAACCCCATTGAGGATAGACCTTGGATAAAATTTGCTCGAGATATCGAGTTGTAGTTGCTGATTTTCCTTTAGTGTTGGATGATTTAACAACCGGAAGTCGAAGACTAGAGTGCTATTATTTTTTGATACACGTGAAATTCATGTAAAAAATCCCATGTTGGCCAGGGGGAAACTCACTTACCTTAAATTGCCTGTTTTATTGAGTTTAGCCTATCTACTTGTTTAAGTTCTAATATCAAGAGAGTGCTTCAATAAGTTACTCCGGATTGATGATTCTAGATGTTTCTTTGGTGCTTCAGGGATATGTGATTTGCTTACTTCTTGCTATAGGATGGGCATGTGCTGCTTATGTCAGGTTTGCATATCCGATTTTGGACTTTCCAGTTCAGTTCAGTAAATATGTCAACTCAGTTGTCTTGATAAAATCTGAATTGACACACCATAGTAGAGGCTACTGAACTAAAGTAGTAAGTGGACTTTCTCCCATCTTCACAGGAGTAGAGAGATAAGAATTATGAAGAATCGTATGAAAGATGGCAATAGCTTGGCATTTCTGTATCATGATATTAATGAATTTGAGCATTCAAAGCAGGTCAACTTACCCAGAGTGACGGTTGTAATGCCTTTGAAAGGGTTTGGTGAGCACAATCTACACAACTGGAGAACTCAGGTATTAGCTTGTGATTCTTCTTGAGTTTTTAAAACATTGAAACCTTTGCCTAACCATCTATTATGTTGCAAAACATTACCTGTTAACCACTATTATTAAACAAATGGAGTGCAATGTATCTGCTTTTGATTCTGTAGAAATAGAAAACTGAAATATTTGATTAATTCATCATCGCAAATCAAATAGATGGTATGCCCATATAAGGGGGAGTCATGTGTGTATAATATACTGGGACTCTCTTGTTTTGCCCAAAGTTGACAATGCCATCAGAGAAAATTTGAGATGAGTATTAAACATTTATTTCTAAACTTTCACGTCAGAAATAAGAAATGTTTATTTTGGATACCAAGCCCCATCATTCTTAGCATTGATTATAAGTTATACTGTGATTTCCTCATAAAATAGTCAGTGCCAATTACATGTGATGATTTAGGTGAGAAAACTAGATGCATAAAGCTTGCTAGGACTTTTTGGTGAGCGACAATCCATATCATCGTACTCTGCAGCTCTGTGTCAAAAAAAGGTTCCTTATTACTCCTCCTGCCTGGAAATATAGTTCTTCTTTCTCGGATAATAATGCAACAGGATTCCTGACTCATTAAAACACATTTTATTTTTACACTTTAATCATGTATGTATTATCCAAATGTGAATTGGATATGTCACAATATGGCACCAAGAGATGCCTCAAAAATCTTCTTATCTCTTGCAGCCAGAACTATTCTGAAATAAATATCACTCAAATAGATTTAAGGTTCTAAAGCTGTCATATATTACTTCTTGTTCGTTCAAAAAAATTGCATAAAGGACAAACTTGATATTTTGTTCCTTTCTTAGCTGTAGATCATTTGACCTCCAGCTTCTAGTAGCTTATCAAGCACATTGATAGTGGCATCAGCCATGCAGGGCTATAACTTTTTTTCCCCTGATATAAGGTTAAAATTTGAAAGGTGAAAAACTCATAAACTATTTATATTTGTGATTTGTCGACTTTTGACAAAAAAAAGGAGTTGCTTCTCATTTACAACATGTTGCTCTTTTATGAATGCTAGAAACTTCTGTGTCAGAGATGATCAATGTGCTATTTATACATCCCTTAAACAGCACAAGTATATCTGTAAATTACATTTATGTGTGGCTAAACGGGTGACTGAATGCAGATTACATCCTTATATGGTGGTCCCCTGGAATTTCTTTTTATGGTCGATAGCACAGAAGACCCTGCTTATCATGCTGTATCTCATTTACTATCCGATTTTAAGGTACTCAATTTTGACTCTAGATATTTAATAAAATATTGTTGGCATAGAAAACTCCATTTCTTTATTATTGAACTGTTGAAGTAGTTTTATACGTGGCATTTTTTGTATCTACCTTTTGCTTTTGAGATATATTATAAAGCACTAGACCTTAGCTCTATGAACTTTCTTCATGCACTTATATTGGTGTTCCTGAGAGTATGAGACCAACTATATACAGTTACTGCTGAATGAATGTTAAAAAACACTTGTTCAAAATATGAAATCTCGTGGATTTATCATTTATGTCTTCTTGGCTTCTGACTCTGCACTTCTTGATGCAGACTTTGGGACTTATATCGTGCTATGCCATGTACCTATCACATCATATCTTATTCTAATATATTATTAAGTGCTAAATAATCAGCTGTATTTAATGTTCGGATTAAAATATATATGTGTATATATATATATATATATAATTATTTCTGAATTGGTTTCATGTCTTTAGGATGATGTTGATGCAAAGGTTATCGTTGCTGGCCCATCAACAACTTGCAGTCAAAAAATTCACAATCAGTTGGTACGTAGCAGATCTGTAATACATACTTCTAAAAGTTAATAGTGTTAATAATAAGTACGTGATGTGACTTTATAGATTCAGAGGTGTAAAGCTAACCAGTGCCTCTTCTGTAATCATTCTGTGTTGTACAGGTTGGGGTACAGAGAATGCACAAGGACAGCAAGTATGTGTTGTTTCTCGATGATGATGTTAGGCTGCATCCAGGGTCCATTGGAGCCCTAACCGCAGAAATGGAAAAGAATCCTGAGGTAGGTTAATGCTGATGTTGCTGTTTTTCTTTATATACAAACCCAAAAATATAAATAAGTAAAAAGGTTTTCATGCATGTCATCCTAATCTTTTTCCTTTTTTTCAATTTCCTTTGGAAATATTGTGCAGATTTTTATTCAAACAGGATACCCCCTTGATTTACCATCAGGAAGTTTGGGAAGTTACTGCATCTATGAATATCACATGGTATGCCACGGTCTGTTGCTTTAGGTTTCTTTTTTGTTAGTGATTAGTATCTACTCGCATATACGGGCATACCCACTATGGCCTTATTGCTGGTTGCTCTTTTAGATTTGAAATTATATATATTATTGGTCTTTTGATGTGATATATCGAGAGGGTTAGGGGGTTAAATATATTATAACCAACCCTATGCATCTTCGGGTGATATAATTATGTTAAATAATATGTCAAAGAGAGCACTTGGGGTATCACACGTGATTAGGTGGAACTTGGTGTAGAAATTTGTGTGTTCTTTTGTTGCTCTTGAGACATGTTGAACTCTGTGAATGTGTTCTCTACGAGACTTCAACATGCACGAATTGTGTTGTCACTTTAATTTAATTATTATGTGGCATGTGCCGACTTTCGTCTTATAACATGTTGTATATTAGTATCTGGCTTCTATTTAGCTTGTATGCTATTTTAACATGTAAATATCATAAAATTATAATCTATTTAAAGGACATATTGTTAAATTTGTTGCAGCCCTGTTCGATGGGATTTGCTACTGGTGGTAGGACATTCTTTTTGTGGGGAGGATGCATGATGGCAAGTTTTTTGTGCTCAGCTTTCTTTTTTTAATAGATAATGGTTGTTTTTTTACTGTTTTGCTTAGGAGATATTATTTTTCAGATGCATTCAGATGATTTTAGAACAGATCGACATGGTGTGGTTTCAGGACTCCGTGATGGGGGTTACTCCGATGATATGACTCTTGCTGCTATAGCTGGTAATGCATTTGGCAGACAGCTCGATAGGACGGCTTTAATGATTTTATTTTATTATTAATATTTTTTTTTTTTAAACATGGATTTGATCTTTTTGGTTAAGTGATTTATAATCTATTTACTACCAAACTTCTTAGATCAATCACTTTTAATCACAGAATCACTAAATTATTTTTTGTTGCTAAATTCAGAATCACTAAATTTTTACCTAGTACTTGCTAAATCATGCTCACAATATACAAAGTTATGAACTTAAGTACTTCACTTAATTTTTAGTGGGGGCCATTTGATCTTGAAGTCAGTGTGAGATCGAGATAACTGCTCAAAAATAATGTAAAAGTTATTGTGCCTAAAACACTAGGAAGCATGTGGCTAAAATCCTCATGAAATCTGTTAGCTATAGCCTATAGGCTAGCATGATGACGTGTGTTCAAAACAGACTTTTGATTTTAAAACTTTGCAACTGGAGAAAATTGTGTATCTTTCATTCTGTACAAACATATGATATGTTTGTAACCATCATAACATATCATGTCTATCAGATAGAAATGGAGAAAAGGGACATTGTCACATCTGCACCTGTAAAACATATCATATAATCAGAATCACGTCACGTATATTTTGACGTATAAGCACACATCATCTTAATATATTTTATTTTAGAGTCTGTTATAACTTATAAGTCTTTTGTAATCTTCTGATTGCATCAAATATATCAGTCTTGCATTTTGGAAACAATTGATCGTGATATGCATTTTATAGGGATTGTAATACTGTTTTGATAGATGCCATTGTTGTATTTATAGGGGCACATAAGAGGCTTATTACATCACCACCAGTTGCCGTTTTCCCTCATCCTCTTGCTACTGATCTTAATTTTTCAAGGTCTGTGAAGCACACATTTCTAATTGTTCTCTTAATGAAATGTCATTTAGTTTTTAATACATTATTAAATCACCTTTGAACTATTTTAATTGTGTTAAAGGTATTGGAATTACTTGAGGAAGCAAACATTTGTTTTGGAGTCATACACATCATATGCGAATTGGATAATGAACCGCGCATTATTTTCTGTTCACTTCTACCTATCGTGGGGATTTGTGGCACCGTATATCATGACAGTGATTCATATTGCAGCAGCACTAAGATATTACTTTGCAGATTATTTGGTGGAGGAAACAGACTTCACTTCTGCTGGTGAGAACATTACTACTCACTTTTAGGTAGGTTGTCTGATGCAGATAGTGTGTGCTACATGTTTGATACTCCTAGATACTTCAGCTATTGGGATTTAATTAAGATTTATATACACTAGCAGTCCATGAAAGTTACATGCTCGTCTATAACCCTCACTCGAACTGGAAAAATTATATTGAAGTACTTAATTTGGAAAAAGTTAGCCCCCCCACAAGAGCAAAATTATTATAAAGAGATATCAACTTACAATTATTTTGTATTTATCTTAGCCCCCACTATCTGAAATTCCCAACACCACCACCCTTGAGGTTTTAAGAGAACTAATAACTTATCATGGTATTAGAGCTCTGTTTTGCCAAAAAGATGGGTTTCGAGTGAGGGAGAGTGGTAAAGATGATGTAAACCCTGAGGTGTTAGGAGGACTGATAAGTTGACATCAAAATAGAAAATGACCATTTTATATATTTAATTGATTTCAGTTTCTACAGTATTCTTATTCTTGTTGAAATTTAGTCTTAATAAAAATGGCAGCTGCTAATGTTTCAACTTACAGGGTTAGTCAACATTCGGGATTCTTATATAGCAATTAATATTTTCAGTGTATTTTATTATCTATTTATTAAATACTGTATTAAAAAAAGTTGTTGCCAGGGTTGAAATTGGTTGTGTTCCAAGCATTGTGTACTATTGTAGAACTACTTTCAATGTGGAACTTGACAAGAATAGAAGTCCAGCTATGTAACATGTTATCTCCAGAGGCGCCTTCACTCTCACTTGCTTCTTATAATTGGGCCCTTGTAAGCTCTTTGGTACCTTTTATTAATGATTTTGTCAGAGAAACCACATACTTGATTATCCCTTTTTTTCACAACAAATTTGTTAGTATACTTGAATATACTAATCAATTTCAAGGGATTGAACAGGTGTTTGTGGCAATGTTGGTGGACAATTTCTTATACCCCTTTTCTGCAATGCGTTCTCATTTTTCTCAGTCTATCAATTGGTCTGGTATTCGGTACCACTTAAAGAATGGGAAAATACACAAGGCATGATATTTTTTCTTGTCAACTTTCTCTTTATTGGTTATTGGTATGGAATTTCCCGTCTAATCAGGGAATAAAAGCTTTACTTATTCTGTAATTCTGATTCTCTTTTTCAAAAGAAGATGACCACTCTCCTGTCTGTTGGTATATTTGTCTGGTGTTTGATTTTGATAGTTACTAAAGTGCTTTATTTTCGTCGCAAGACCTTAGCACCTGCGATCGGAACTTAAAATAAGCTATTGATTCTCGCTAACAATATGAATTATGGCAGATTGAAAGAAGCAAGGACAAGGGTCCTAAATTTACAGATCTGGGAGGAAAACACCTTTATGGAAGGAGAGGAGCTCCAGCAAAGATCTCAATTCTTGGTTTATTGTCTAAAACTTTGACTCACTGGCGGGATCCCAAGAAAATGGATGTATAGAACTGCATTTCAACCAAAAGTGAACATGTGATTATTTCTGTTGTGCATTTGATAGTCAGCAAGGACTTGCAAATATTATTTTTTCTCATGATCCGATGGCAATGAAGGCCTTCAACACAGATTTAGTTCCAATTATTTTGACCCTTGTTAAGGTAGCTGATTAGTCTCATAGATTAATTTGCCGGGGTCGTAGATTCATATTATCATTTAATTAATTGATTGTTTTTTTCTTTATTCACCCCTCCCTTGTGAGGCTGCTCTTGTAATGATTTTTCTGTAAATTTTTGAATATTCATACAGTTGAAAGAATGTTGGTAATTTCATACCTTTGAAAATTGAATGAAAGGAAACTGTCATGTCGTGCAGTAATTTGTCTTGGATATGATTGAACGATAATTTATACTTGTAATTATGATTCAAGACTTAAGAGCCCGTGGTTGCAAGAATTTATAATTTTATATTCTCTAGTAAATACAAGCACAGGCAACTCAAAACAAGTTCGCATACATATAACAGTATACTACTATCATTTAAGTTGTGTATTTGCATCAATTTCAGAAACAATCCCAGAAACACAAACACAGAACATAACATACATATACCAAGTTCAAATACATCCTGTAAACAAAAGGCAGAACATGACATACATAGACCAAGTTCAAATACATCCTGATTACAGGACTTCTATTTATTTGAATGAAAAACAGACTCCAGAACATTTTAAACTGATGACCAGAACAGTTTACTCTAATACTGTTCTCAGCTGCATGACAGACTACTCCCGTTAGTACTTTCTTCATTCTCGAACCCTGGGTTATCGTCAATTACAGAAGGCGGGTCCCACAATATCATCTGAAATACATAAAAAAATTGAATTAATATGATAGAATATATATATAAAGCTTCCTAAAATACAGTAATACATGATTATTTTAGGGATGCATGATTACCCTAAAATACAGCTCCATCTTGCTTTTGAATCTTTCACGCTCAAGCATCAGCTCTCGTAAAGCTTCCTGGAAGCTGCTTACATTCACGAATGAGTCAGTCATAACCCAAAAGGTCATTACGATGTATTATTCATAAACATGTAAACCTTGAAAGTGAAGTAAATATTTTAAGAACATGTAACATGCCACAACAGAAATCAGATAAAATGGGCAAACCCCATTTTAGTAAGTACTACGTATCAACTATCAAAGCACCTATAACTCTTTTTGGTTTACTGCAGGAGTCACTTGTAGAATCCTAATAGTGTAACATCTCACACAAATAAGTTATATTTCTTAGGATTTTTAGTCTAGTTTGTGATAGGTTTTACCTTTGAGGGTCATTACTATATCCCATCCAACGTTCCATTCCATATACGATGCGCTTTTCAAATTCAACCATCTTAAATTGCATATTAGCAGCACCAACACTACAAATAATTGCAATTATAATTGAGAATTAGCAGAAATCTAGCAATGACAGAAACACTTGATAATCTTAAAGATGTAACAACTGACCAAGGCCCGTGAAACATAAAAAAAAATTAGACAACTGCAGACATTTTAATATACCACTATTTCTTTAATTGTCAGAAGAATTAACTGGATGTGAAAAAAAATTACAACTATTCCAGGAACAATTCTTATAATAATTTTCTTGAACAATCACCCAGTTTCCCCACCTGATGCAGTGAAGTTTGAACTGAAAAATTAATGTCCGCACCAAAAGAAAATCAAGAGGAACTTTCTCTCTGCAAAACATCAAAATAGGTTATCACTGTCACAGAAATTCAAATAAAAATTTGAATAATTTTATGAAATTTGACAACGCTTCTCATATATAAAGAACTCATAGTTCTTGCTCCATTTTTTTGAGCAACTCTGCTGTCTTCTCAAAATAAGAGGTCAGAGCTCTCTCAGCAATGAACTCCAGGTGATTTCTCTTTTCAAAGTTTTCCAGTGCATTGAAGTTCTCATTTAGGTGACCCTGCAAAACCAATGTCATCAATTTGCTACTTGCTAGCACCAACAAAGTTTTGTCCAAGGAATTGAGAAACATGCAATTTACTCTTAAAATATTGAAATCATGATTTATATATAGTTGCCTATATTACAAATCAAAGATTGAAAGTAACAGAATACATAGTGATAATAAAGATAACAATCTAGAGGAAAACCTCAGCAAACAGGCGTTGCCTAGTTTCGGCAATCTGTTCAAGCATGCGATGACAATTCATCCTCTTGAGTGAATTCCCAATTCCAGATGCAGACTACAAGTTAGCTATGATGCCTAAATTACTGCTGCAGAGCTGATGAACTCAAAGAGAGATTTATATAGCTGCAGTGCAGTGAGCCTGCAGTAAATGTATCTAATACAAATTAATTTCATACGATACTTGTGCATTCAATATTTTTTGCAACATAGTATATAGTCAACATTTCTGATCTAATTAACCAAACCATTAATGTTAGATACGATATCAAAGTGAAACACGCAAGTGTATACTTGACATTGCCATATTTATTGAACTTGCATGTTAATTAAATTCCAACGACTATCTAAACAAACAGACTTATCTATAGCGACTTTCATGGACTGTATTGATGATAGTTCATGAACCACGTCACCAACTAGCCCGTAAATGCCAACTACAAAAGAGAGAAGCAGTAGTGTTAATATAAAGATGAAGGATATACTTTCCATACTTCTTGAGTTGCATAAATGTGATGAAGTGTCCAATCTGACATGTGTACTGTCCAGCATCCATACACTTGTCAGAGAGTTGGACATTCAAAATGTAATGCTTGCTATTGTAACTCAGACAACTAGCATATCACAAGAAAAAGATAACCTGTAATTTAAATGCAAAATGCAGGTCCCGAATAGGCAAATATACCTATAGATTTTATCTTATACCAGTATTCTAGCGATGTACTTGATACTTGTGTGCAAAAGTCCTAAATCTTCAAAACATTAAGTTTAAAAGTATTTATACCCACTAAAGGATTGAAAAGATTGTTGTTTTTAAGCAAAGATCTACCAAACAACAAGCCATTTTAATCTGTATTCAATTTTATTAACAAGTAAAGGTAGAAAAGATTAGAATTAGAAATGTCAGAATAAATTTGGATGAGAGTTTATACTTTATAGAAGAAGAAATTTCTTCTAAATTCGCATAAGAGACTATTGAACATAAAAGATTTAAAGAAATGGCATAAATATAGGATATGTCGTGTTTTCTGTCAGGATATCTTCTAAATTAACTATAAAATGTCTGCGAAGTTCATATCTTCTCTTTATTAGTAATAATGATAAACATCATGCTTGTGATTTTCTTCACTTGGAACGTAGATTCTAAGATTGGCTTCTACTTGAACTTCCAGGCATAAAACATAAAAGTTCAATTAAAAATTGCATTAGCCGGAAACAAGTGAAATGCATTATAAAATCGTGCCTTGACATAACGCATTCAAAACCTGCCTTGTACCAAAGCGCTCACATATATGTTTTGCTTAAGAATATCTACTCCCCTTATTGGTCATTCTACTTCAAAATTGTGCTAAAAAGGGTGAACGTGATAATTCAAAATCATTGGTTAGTCATTTTGCAACAAATGATCAACACAAATAATATGAATTACTGATTAACTATTACATATAGGAAAATAAACAAATTACCCCAGAAATGACGAGGCTTAATAAGTAGAGATTCATCGGTTAAAGTACTGTAATGGTTCATTTAGATAACTTCCAATTTCCCACGAATAATTCCGATGCTTCGCCGGAAAATCTGTAATATATATTTAGCTGTTAATGGGCTTGTTAGGCCTTGGAAGATTAAATTTATTTTAAATATGATTTTATAAGCCGATTACCCTCTATTACTCTCAATTTTAAATAATAACATGTCCTTAAATATTAAGATAATAAAATAAAAATATATAAATTTGAATTTTCTTGATTTTAGGATATGAAATGAAATATATTTCATATATTAGTAACATTTATAATTAAAAGTTATTAATATTTATCTAACACAAAAATTAAAGTTCAATTTTTTTATTAAAAAGAAGTTATAAACAAAATTTATATTTACTAATTTTAGTTGATAAAGGATATTCAATTTATCCTGCAAAACCGATCATTTTCAAAACTGATATTTTGATGATTTTCTTTTTATTTTATTATTTAACAAATTAGTTAAAATATATCATAAAATTATTCGATATTTACAATGATATGCACACTGATTTTTATTCCTTAAAAACTAATTATTGAAAGAATAATATAATAATAAATATTTTGGGGTGTGATAATTTTTTAATAAAATTTCACTTCAAAAGAATAATAAAAGCTATATTACTAATTAATAAATTATTATAAAGTTGATTTTCAAAATAATTACCCAAAAAAATTTAATTTACTTATGAATATGTTTTGAATTGATATATTTATACTTGTGTTCTTGCAATCGTAAAATCAATTTATCAACTTCAAAAGAAAAGGTAAAAATTATATAATTCGTAAAAATATATCAATTTAAATATCAATATAATTTTTACAAATGGATCATGAAAAATAATATAAATATTTATATTTTTAATAGTCCTTTATAATTTAATACATCTTTTAAATATTTTTAAAAATAAAAATCAAACTAAAATTAAAATAAGAATGAGCATATCGAGAGAGAGGATATACAGACTAAAATATTTATATATAATTAAATAATTTTTTAAAAGCCGACTCCCCTCTCAATAACATATAATACCAATATAATTTTTATAGTAGAAAATTAAAAATGAAAAATATTCTTGCAAAAGGAAAAAAAGTTCACTCTTACAAAAAAATTGTACTTATTACAAAAGATATTAAATTATAGGAAGGAAAGTCGCGGATAATGCACATATCTTCGAAAATGATTTATGAACTTGAGAAATAAATAGATATACACTCGTATTTTTACAAAACTCAATTTTATTATATATATAAAAGAAGGTGTTTTCTAAGATCATTTTTTATACCTTGTGTTATTTACTGTTAGTTGTGACAAATAAATATTATTTTATGACAATGGAATCGATCCCAAGTATCGCACACACGACACTTGGAATGCCAGCGGCGTGAACTTAGGAGGTTGGGTAACCAAAATGCAGAAAAAATATACCCTCTTGTTATATACTTAGATTTTAATCCGTGAACGGATTTTTTTTATTTATTAATTAAATTAATTATTTTAAAATTATTAATATTTTTATAATTTTAAAAAGTCTTAATATATTATAAATATAATAGCTTTTTAACTTATTTAAATTATATATTTTTATATCAACCGAATTAAATAAAAATAAAAATATTAAAAATAAATATGCACATCGCACAAAATATAAATTTATATTATTAATATTTAAATATGTAATTTTGTGATTCAAAATTTTGTAAACATGATTTTTTAATATATCAAACATATGTTTAATATAATTAAGATTATACATATGAGATTTAAATATATTTTTGATAAGATCTCTATCTATTCCATCTCTCGAGCCCAAAGAAAACCAGTTTCTGTTTATTTTATATAAAATTTAATAGATATTATGTTATATGAGATATAATATATATGTATCTGTTATTAATATGATAATATAATTATTCATTTGAATAATTTTTTTATGTTATTAGATTTTCAGTATTATAATATTAATTGTAATTTATAAATAATTATATAATATATATAATTTAAACCTTGCATCAATAAATAATAGAGGTTATTAACTAATGAGATTTAAACTTTAAGTTAATATTAAAAATAAAATGATACATAACGATTGCCGTCATAATAATTTTTACATCTCACTTTTTCATACCAATATATGACATTTTATTCATTGAACCAAACATATTATTTCATACTAATACTTAATGTATGTTATGACAATTCAACATGTGTAATAACATTATTTTAGAAGTATAAATGACTTTTAATTATAAAAATAGTTAACAGTAGTCCTTAGTTATTAAAAATTAATTCAATATAATTTTCTCATATATAAATTGATTAAATTTTAAAAAATGTATTAATATTTATTAATGTATATTATTTTAATTTTAATTTGATTTATTTTATTTATTAAATAGCATAATTCAAAGTATCTGATAACGTGTTTTTGATATAATATTATATATATTATAGTAATAAAATAACATGTATATTTAATATCTTAGACTAAAGTTGAATTCTTAGCCGGGAAACTCAAATAATTATTTTTTTTTTAAAAAAATCTAATTTCTTGGATTTGATTTAAACTAATGAATTAATAAGATTTATGAGTTCTCAATATAATAATTTCTCTCGTAAGTGTAACTGGTTCTCTATATAAAGTTACCCTACTATCTTATATAATATATTAAATATTTTTATAAAAAATATTTGGATAAGAAAACTTTAATCTTTCCTCTCGCAAGAAAAATCCACGGCCTCCCTATATGTATGTAAAACCCTAATATCATCTCTACTATAATCTAATAATAATACATAATAATGTCTGATATATGATATGTCTCTATATAAATTTAATATAAAAAAATATTTTAATATTTCAAATCAATTATAAAGAGGTTTCCTAAACGGAATAGAATTATTCGATAAAAATTCGTAACTGTCTTTTTTGTCTAGATTACGGGCTGCTCCGGTTGGATTTTGGATGTTGGACCACCTCAGAATTAAAGATAATTTTTTAAATTTCGTGTGGGCTTTAAAATCGTCCAATCATGACTTCTGAAACTCAAAATATGGTCCAAACAATGTTTGTCTTGTAAGTAGCACAATAATTACGATTTTTTTTAATTTAACTCTAAAATAATCTATAAGTTCAAATTTATATATTACTAAGATATTTAATAGAGTTTGAGTTATAATCTGAAACGAGTTAAAAAAAATTATAGTTATTACGAATCTTAATAATAATTATAACTTATAAATAATTAGTATATACGTAGTAATATTATGTAGTTGTCAAGAATCGATCATTTGGATAACACCCCTTTTACTATTATTGTATATAGGATATAATATATAGATGATATGATTTGTTTAATAGTTCATTATCAAGATCGTGCTTGCATTATATATTTTTTAATATCCTCCAATATATTAATATTACAAATTCAATTTCTAATAAAAATATAAATATATATCATCTTCCATGTACTTCACATAAATTTCGTACATAATAATTACACTCTTGCAAAGACGTATAAATAACAAAATCATGCATATTTGATTTGGTAATACGTGAAACATAAACAAAATTTGAATGAACAAAAATTCCGGCAACACATTTTTTATTTTTCTCTCGGGGGAAAAAAATCTAATTGGCAGCTGAATGATAAGCATGGGCTTTGCTATACAAAATTGATTTTATTTATTAATCTCTCTCAAGACAAAATGTTAAATATGAGTGAGATTTGCTGTACAACATTAGCACACATTATGGGAACAATCAGAGGCGGACCTATGTGTTAGCGGGCCCAGCCTTCGCTGGGAAAAAATTTCAAGCGACAATGGAATTTTTTTTACCGCCGGGCGATTTCATGGTGGCGCAGTGCTCCGGCCAGAATACAATGTTTTCGAAATCAATTTTTGATGGTACGGTTGTGTAGATGATGATGAGAGGATCGATTTGGATATATATATATATATATGTGTGTTAGGGTTTTGATGTCAAAATCATGTAGAAAAATGAGTTTAATTATTAGAATATATATGTGATCTTGAGGAGAGAGAAAAAAAAAATTCCCGCTGGGAGTTAATTTTTTGTTAGATTCGCCTCTGGGAACAATATGATTATTCCAATTGACAATACTTTCCTGATTATTTATAAGTTCCAAATCCAGAATGCAAAATCTGTAATTACTACTTAAAACAACTTAGCATAGCTTGTAGAACAGCAGTTCCCAGTACATAATGGGAAACCAAACAACATGATCACAACGAACTTTGTAAGTATTGAGAACCATAGGTTAACTGACAGTTCACCGGTAAATGCGGTAGTTGGGACTATACATGCAGCTTTCAGCAAACTTCACCAGATTTTCAGGTCGAGGAAGACGTGTTGCTAAACCTGTGAGACATTAAAATTGTACATTTTAGGGTGAAAATAGTTGGACGATATATAAGTTATTATAAGAAAGATACTAACCAAGATCATATGCTTTAGCAGCAACTTTAGCTGCAATGTTGGCAGATATTGTTCTGATATTAGAAAACGGGGGGAATGTCATTCCCTTATCATAATGTTCCTGTGTTACTTGACAGGCCAAAGCTTCAGCTGTTTGAAAAGAAAATACAGATAATAAGCATTCACGTCACTCAGCTAGATATAGTTCAGGAGATGCGTCCAGTAAATGAATGTCAATTATGGTTCAGTATTCAGTAGCTATTAACGGGAAGGACTACCACGTATCTCTAACATGTACTTCCATGGGTTTATATATGAAGTGTATAATTTTCTCTTCTAAAGTTACGAAAAGATATATGGGATAAAAACTAAAAGGCATTCTCTTCAGAAAATATTCTGTACTTACAAGCTGCAAGAAGCATTTCATCGTGCATGCGAATTGCACCAGACATAACCAAACCAAGTCCAAGTCCAGGAAAGATATATGCGTTATTTGCCTTAAAAAAAAAAGAGAATCCAAACATCTCAGTCCTTGATGACTACCTAATATGTCCTACTTCATACCGACATATAAATATATAATGTACAAGATGATTTTATAGAACCTGGCCAGGAATGAAAAGTTTGTCATTGTATTTCACTGGGTCAAATGGACTTCCACTAGCAAATACTGCTCGGCCCTATTTTTAAAAAAAAACAAAAACAAAGGTTATGTTGTTCAGTAAGCTTCTTTGAAGTATTTAACATCAACTAATGATAGATATCATGAAGGAAAAAACATATTCTGTTTACCTCAGACCAGTTATAAGCTTCTTCAGCAGTGCACTCAGCTTGAGAGGTTGGGTTTGAGAGAGCCATAATAAGAGGTTTCTGCACTTCGTTGGTTCATAAACTTACATATTTAAATATATTAAGATATATGCCAGGAGGGGGGGATGAGAGAGGACCTTATTGAAGGAAGCCATAGCCTCAACAACTTCTTTAGTGAATGTCTTCCCCTGTCCTGATGTTCCAATCAAGACTGTTGGCTTGATAGCCTACAGTAACTCGAAATTAAAGTAGAGATGAGAAATCAAACAAGAGACCAGGACGAGCTTGGATTTAGAAATCATTAAAAAGAAATATCAGATACTACTAAATACTGTGAAATGGAAATTAATATTAAAGGCGGGGACATTCCACCGGACCTTGACGGCATCAATTAGAGTTGTGCAAGGTTCATGTTCATGAGCCCAAGGTTTCTTGAAATGTTGAAGGGATTCTTTGCGATGGCCAACTATTAATCCCTGCAAGAGCAGCCATGCAAGTGAGTCAGATAAATACACTATGTGCACAAAAGTAAACATGACTAAACACTCATACGCCAACATAAAAGATGCATTATTAGGAAGACAATCTCTAAGGAATGGCTGCAGGGAAATACTATTGGTGTACAAGAACAAATGATTTATTAATTTCCTACCTTTGAGTCCACAAGCCAGATCTTCTTACGTGTCTCTTCCAAAGGAATTTTTGTCTACAGAAATTTTTAGCAAAGTAAACAATGTTAAGAGATCTAATATTAACAGCAACATCGAATAACTAAATAGACACGCATAGTACAAGGTTAGTACCTGCTTCGACATCTCAAGTGCTATAAGTTCAGCTATACCAGTTCCTGCCTGGAATTTACAAAAAGAAGAATATAAGAATTACATAATAATGAAATATTCAACGATCTTGGATAAATAATTAGTAATTTTTCATGAACATTATCCACAAGGTGATGAAAGGGTAACATGTTATGAAGATAAAAAGGTGTGTTTGTTTGGGGAGTGGGGGATGTGCTCCTTAGATCCAGAACGTTCGACAAATCATTATGCACGATTTGATTACCCCTTCATCTCTTTCTTCTATTAACTCTTTCTATTTTTTTATGATGAACGCTGATAAAAATACATGGCTATCGAACATGTGAACATAAGAGACTGGAATGAAAAGTTTATACATATATATAGGTTTTACAGTATGATAAATAAAATATTGAAAGAGTAATAGACAAAGGTAATACTCCAAATAGCATGTTCACTTGTCAAGGTAATTAATTAGTTTCTCACTTCTCCAGCACCAAGGAATAAAAATGTGTGATCAGCCAATGTCCCGCCAATTAACTTAAGTGATGAGACAATTCCAGATAGAACCACAGAGGCTGTGCCCTGCAACAAAGAGAAGAACAAGTCAGATTGACAAGATCCCCAGACTGACAATACTTACCACCATGTTACAATGTATACCTGAATATCGTCATTGAATACCAAATGGGTAGTGCTATATTTTGACAATAGCTCAAAAGCGTTGTGGTTTGCAAAATCTTCAAACTGCAACATAACAATTAGAAGATACACCAGCATTAGGACTTCATGAGAAAAATCAAAATCTAACAGCAATCAAGTTTTCCATAATCTAAATCTAAAATTTTAAGAGTAATCATGTTAACCTGCACAAGAACTTTTTCCCCATAGTTTTTCTTAACTGCTGTCATGAATTCTTGCAGAAGGTCAGCATACTCCTGGAATGAGCAACTGTTAGTACTACCAACAATCAAAGCAATAGATGGATTCATTATATGAACATGGCAATCTTCTCTGTGCCCATCATTTTCAATTATCTTTATTACCTTCCCAGTTGCCCTTCTCTGTTTGAGCCCAATGTAGAATTCATTATTCAACAACTCCTCATTGTTTGTACCCACATCAATAGTTATAGGTAAGCACTGGACAGAAATTCAAAAATAAGAGCTCAGTTAGAATGGGATCAGCTTATACCATTTATACAACAAAAAAAGGAGTTAAATCACAGTTTTCCAAAAGTATGCAAAAGAGATATTAAGAATCAAGTCCATTTGAGGTTATATACAAGCAATTAAACCAGGAAAAAATGGCATATTCATATATCCTTACTGCTGAGGGTCTGACTCCTCCAAGGGCAGTGTACAAGGCAAGTTTCCCCACGGGTATTCCCATTCCCTGGATAGAAACAAATAAATAAAAGGCAGAGTAAGGTTAAATGCATCAGACAGACTGAATTAGATGCAAGAGGGGACGATATTGACTTGTCGACGTTGTCGTGAACTTACCTGGCAGCCAAGGTCCCCAAGTCCCAAAATCCTCTCACCATCAGTAACAACAATGACTTGGATATTCTTCTCAGGCCAGTTTTTCAGTACCTCGAGAATCTTTCCCCTGGGACAGCCAACCATCTTAGATCAATGTTCACTTTTTAATTAAAAAACCTATCTAATCAAGAATACGATCATACTTCTCTTTTAAACTAATGTATAGTCCTTGGGGACGTCTAAAGATGCTCCCATATTTTTGGCAAGCCTCACCAACAGTTGGAGTGTAGACGATAGGGAGAAGTTCCTCCACATTATCAATAAGAAGCTTGTAGAATAGCCTCTCATTCCTTTCCTGGAACACCAACATAAAACAAAGAAAGAAATAATCAAGAAAAAATGTACAGTACATACTCTTTTAGAACACAAATGGCTTAAGGGGTACCTGTAGTTCCATCATAGCCATGTATCGATGTAGTGGAACTTCATAACTGCGCAGATTTTGCATCAACTTCTTCTCCTGCAGATTAAAATATGGAAAAGCTAAAATTATATAATGTATTTCACAGACTAATCAATTTGCACCATGAACATTGTATATTTATGGTCTCATAAACTTTGTAAACTAAAAAAAGACGAACCTGTTGTTGCTGACTGATAATTGCAGGAGGCAGAAGACCACGCAAGTAATGAGCATCTCTCTCTTGCTCAGTAAAAGCCAATCCTTTGTTATGGTGTGGATCTCTCAGCAAAGTATACCCACTGCAGTATTTGTTTTAGGTAATAACCAATAGAAGTATCAAAATCCATTACTCGTACAATGTTTACAAACTGATTACATGAAAATCATTATATGTCCCAATCTTAATTTTAGCTTTTTTGTTGAAATCTCCATAAAAAAAGCATATGTGTGATTCAAACTAGATGTCTAATTTGTAAGCGAGCCACGCTATTCATCAAATACTCTGAGTTCAATTTGACAATATTTCAGTAAAGCTCCAGTATCAATATTCTAACTAGTGTGGATCGGGGTCTGAACTAGCTTTTATATTCTGTTACTAAAAAAATGGGTTAAATCTCAAAGTGCTCACTGAAGTGAAGGGCATATATCAAATAAGTGACTCTAATTATCGGGGTCTCGTTTGTACCACTATAGTAACGAGCAATGACAAAATCGTTAATTGGGCTAATTGATTTAACGGGAGAAATACGTGGCAGTCAACTTGTATGGAAAGACAGATGTACAATATTAACTGTTATATCCTTTGTATGTATATATGAGTTATACATATTAGTTGGATTTCTTTCACACCTTTCATCGTGGTATCCAGTGTTTGATTAGTGACAACTTCTTCAAAAATTCTTAATATTAGCAAGCTTTCAAAAGCCGCAACCCATAAAAATAAAAAATTCTTAATATTAGCAAGCTTTCAAAAGCCGCAACCCATAAAAAAGTCTCAGCATTATAAATTGAATGTAACTTACTGCACATATCTAATAGTTTGCCACTTTCTATATACATGCAGCAACCATGCAACCATTCACAGGTCTTTTAATGATTTAGTTTTCTAAACTTTTTTTTGCCTGTGAGTCATGGAATCAAATAACAAAACTAGAATATCAACATGTCCATAACCAAAACCTACGCCCGTAAATTATAATCATTACAAGTAATTTATTGATGATTTATTTACTATACTCAAAAAACTTATTTAAAATTATAATCACAAATTTATATTAGTTTGTTGAAGAAAATATTTATAACGGAATTTATTTATTTAATTTTAGAATTCATGTTTGCAATAAGTAAAAGTATATCATTACAAGTGTAAATATGTAATATTATTTTATTTAAATAAATAAAACTGATCTTTATGTTTTTATAAATTATATGCCAAAAAATTATTTTAAAGCAAATATGTATATGTAATTTTTATTTTGTTACACTAAATATTTTAAAAATTATTAATAACATTAGTTAAGAGTTATGTATATTAAAATATTTATATATTTAGCTATGTAATTTTCTTAACAAATGAAATTATTATTTCAAAGAGTAATCAATTTAATTATATATATTTTTTATACTATACCCCCCACATGGCCACACCCCATACAAATTTTGCAAGTCACATAGATACATTTAGCATCCTTCATGTATAGTATCCTCCATGTAAAATTTCGTTTACATAAATATAAAATTGAGAGGCAGAATGGATCGATCATGAATCCTACCACGAGGGACGCTCACGGCTACGTAATCAAGCCTAGTGGAGGAGCTAAGCCTCCATGGTTTCCGGCGCCAAGCGTCCAACTCCCAGTATTTGAACGAAAATAGAAGAGCCCATTCTAAGTCAAACTGCCAAACGTTATAATCTTCATACCCCGTGAACAGACACTGCATGGCTAAGTCACTGTAAATCATGAAAGTGGAGTATATCACTCCAAATAGGATTTTCAATTGAAAGATCTAGAAGAAAAGTATCGCTGCGAAAAAATCCATAATCTGCATATCTACCGGATTTTATATGTAAATATATGTTTTGTATGTGTATTATATATTAAAGGGCTTAGTTGGACTCCACGTATGTTGCTATGTCTTACCACCTGTAAGTTCAGTTAAAGTCAAGACGTTTCCGTCAAGTCAATTAACTCATTTAACGGTTTTGTCATTACTCGTTACTAAAGTGGTACAAATGAGTCCCCGATAACTTGAGTGACCAATTTGATACATGATCATCACTTCAATGATCACTTTGAGATTTAACCCCTAAAAAAATTACAAATGCCCCATACATCTAGTTGAATTTATCTAGTTCGAGTTGGAGCCAAATTGGACGCGACACTGGTATTAGTGAATTCGAGTTCTTGGTGTTGGAATCTTCTAGTTAAGCGAGCCAAACACTCTCTGCTAGATTACATCCCTATCTAAAACATCAGTTGCTTCAAAAAATGTAGATCCAGACATCCTCAAGTTGATGCCCACAAGTCAACTGTACCAAAACTAAACTTAAAAAGTCAATCAAAATCTATAACCATAACATAAAAAGAATCAAACTCGTTCTACATAAAACTAAAAACTAATCTCAGATAAAGTAAATCAACATGATCACACACACACACACAATATAGAGAAGAATATATATATATATATATGTATGTATATATGTATATGTATGTATATATATATGCGCGCGCGCGCACATGTACCTAGCAACAGAGATGGTCCATGGAGTAACAAGTTGATCCTCAGTTGCACAATCCTCACCATACACATCTTGAGCACCACCAGTCGCCATGCTACTGTTTAATATAAATGTAATATAATAATATGTATGTGTATTTATGTGTGTGTGTCAGTATGTGTTTATTTATAGGAGGGATATGTAAATATATGGTGCAATAATCCACTAGTAAAAATTGACCTGGTTGTGCTTGACAAATATAACGGAAAGCAATGTATTGTATTCCAGAAGACAAACGGATCTTTCCTCAATTATTACTACTTCAATCAAATCTTCCCTTCTTTCTCGAAAATAATCTACCTCAATTAGGACCAAGTGCAAATCTTTACTATGATTTTATGTATTGATAAATAAACTAACTTTCTTTATGCTTTAAAATAATTTTTATTTTTCAATGGCGTCAAATTTTTGTGCTGAAAGTAAAGTTCACGAATGAGCAGCTCTAATGAACAAACCAACACAGCATACGATTGTAAAATTTGCAAAATATAAATTCGACTCAATTTTATACTCTTATTATTCGACTCGATTTCACCGGTACTTTGAATTTGGAGAATATTATATTAGGCGGCTAAGCTTAGACTTTGAGAGCGGAGAATAGAGATATTATTATTAATATATACTATTATATAGTAGTGCAAAACATGTGGGCAAAGCGACGTATTGGTGAGGTCGATTACAGATAAGAAGCTAGGTCCCTCCAGGTGTCCACCATTTTTAATTCCTTCACATTTGCTAATTGCTCAAACTGTGTAATGTCTCCAAACAGAGCATCATTTTGTAGAAAAACCATCAACAATAATAGTAATACTCTACATCTCATGTGATAAGATATACACGTATACTACAGGGGTGTATCATGTATGTATGGTCTTTTTATGTCAACTTAAGTTTCGCATCGGGTAAATAGAGAAGATTTATTTTAAATATAAGCATTCAAATAATTGTATTAGTTGAAATGTACTCATCCAATAACAAATTATTGTGCTGACTTGATCCAAAATAGATAAAATCATAAGTTAACGAGTGTCAAAACAATTATTTTTAAAAATTTTAAAATAATGAAAACTAAAATTTTTAAAATTAACTTTTTTTTAAGAAACCGGGCTTTAGCCTACCATGCTTCCCGTGATTCCTGATTGAAACATGACATGCCTCGTTTACGGTATACTGCCGCATGTGATGCATGTGTTTTTTTTTAATAATAATTTTATAATTAAAATTTTAAATTTTTAAAAATTTATATTTATTCAATTTTATTATAGTTTCTTCTAAAATAATATTAAGATAATTATTGATATTGGTTGATAATCAAACTTTAATTATTTTATTAACTATTAACTAATAAATCTAAGAATATTATTAAGTTACTTTTTGTACTTGGGGATCGAACCTGAATTAAATAATAATTAATTAATTAATATTATTTAGGAATTTACATCTCTACCCCGACGACCATACCATACCACACTATTTCCCTTATTTCAATTATATATTAGATATAATGGGCCCGTTTGACTAAACTTATTTCTGAAAAATAAGTACTTATTTCTGAAAAAAAGTACGCATTTACCTACTTTTTTCTGGAATAAGCACTTATTTCTGGAAAATAAACTAAGAACAAAACTTATTTTTAAAAAATAAAATTTTATTTATAAAAAAAGTACACTTTACTTTATTTTTTTTCAAAAATAAGAGTTTATTTTGATAATTTAATGGGGGTCAAACACCCCCAATATATGTCAGGACATAAATCCATTGCCCAACCACGTTGAGTCGTTGATGTATAAGATGGGCCTACTTTATTTAGCCCAAAGATTGTAATATCTTTGCTTAAACATGTAACAGCCCACAGTTTACATAGTTTCAAAAGCCCTGCCCCTTATTATATTAGGAACCAAAACCAAACAAATTCATATTCTGCCGGATTTAGTTTATATTTTTTTTTACAAGCAGGTCTAGTTGATTGTTTATTAAAATAATATATAAAATTTAATTATGTTCTCCTCCCAATAACTAACTTAAAATTTTAAAAAAAATTAATAATTTAAAATAGTATCAGAATTCAGTATTGAGAGATGTCTCAAATTTAATTCTCCGTCACGAACTGATACTTACATTGTTGCAGGTGTATTTTATGTAAATAAAAACAGATTAAGCGAAAGTGAAAGAAAGGGAATTAGTAAAAAAAACAGGGAAAGAAAAAGGATATAACAAAAAGACCGAAAATTTTAAATAAAAAAAAGTGAAATAATTGCATGGCACGTGCCTTCTACACGAAGAAAATACATATCATCAAAAAATCTACTTTCTACTGTTTTTGGCCCTAATTTGACCGGATATCTGTAAGAGACAAAACACAACCATCTTAACCACATGTAAACACGCATATTCACATGCCAGAATGTAACTCAGAACTATCAGTCGGTTAGGGTCTTCGTCCCTGAGATACATCCATTTATCCGAGATTTTTTATACAAAACGGGATTAAAAATAGGTTTTTGAGTGAATACAGATGTTGCGTCACTCTATCCGCCCTTGTTCTATTGAGCAACTTATTAGAATTTTTTCTATTCACGATTTTTTGTAGCGGATAGATGTTGCGGACAATCGCCTGCAGTATATATAAAGTAGATTTTTGGGGCAAAGATTTATTCATTGAAATTTCAAATGAATTCTCTTTTGATACAAGGTTAACTAGCAATTCTATGAAACTATACTTGAGATCAGTGTTAATTAACTGGTTAAAGTGTTAAACCCTATGGACATTTTTTTAAATTGTGATTAAAACCTTGGCATACTTGTTAAAAATGGAGTAACACGTACTATGGTCAGTGTATCGTGTTTGATCATCTCACTAGCTATGTATTATTACATAAATGAGTTCTTGAATTGTTAATATGACTGTATGAACATGTAACGTACATATAGCTTGTCAATAAATTGGATAGTGTCCATTCGATGACTAAGAAAATTCTGGAGAAATAAATTTTGTATACCAACTAATAATAAATTTCCACAAAGAACTGGAAGAGAATGAAAGTGTCTTAAATATCGAGTCCTGGAGCTAGTGCTAGTTGCAACCTCATATATAGATACACACATCCATATATATGTTCCACAATTAAGTTGATAGTGCAACTCTACTGCATGCCACAATAAAAATGAATTATTTCGAGTTGTCCATTTCAGTCGTTCTGTTGACGGACTCCAGCTCTCTGTACACATTACACGCATAAATAATTAAAAGAGTTGATTAATTAATTCTAACATAACTAGTTAAATTTACATGTCAAACGATTTTTTTAATAATTCCACAGTTTATTTAATTAAACACGCTATCACTTAAGTTGAGATGTTGAGATAAATATCGTGTTTTTCCTCCTATTTTAATTTGATGAGTTTTTTTCTCGAAAAAGTAAATCCTGGCCAAGACGAAACAAGAGCTTGTTCAGCTTCTTTAGTTCCATTGTCTTTAAGAGTTTAATCAAGTAGGGTAACTCAGTACATTAAATTCATCACCTACTAAAGATGAATGGAATATATATGTATGTATACATGCAATAGTACTGATCGATCAAATGTAAACTGGTATAGTGCTGGATCTAGTTAAATACTACAAGGCAAGTACCTATTAAAAAACCTGACTACTGAACTTGTAAGAGAAACAGGCAGACAACCTGATCATTCCCTCAGAGATACTCCACCAAGGAGTATAAAAAATTGGTCTTAATTAACAACTGCTATATGCCTTATCGATCACGACCAAGATTCTGTAGTCGATCTGTTCACCTTATAATCATCAAAAGGGTATCTTACTAACTTATCTTTTCTATACCCTTCAATTTGTGTGCAATTCATATATATAGTATATATATATACGTGCCTTCTTGTATGTGAAATAAATATATATACATTTTCATATAATTATCTCCACTAATTAAATCTGTTTCTCATCACCCGTACCAAAAGACAAACGGACAACATATATACGTACTAGAGGTGTAAAATATGAGCTAGCTTTTTCTTTAATTTGAGCTCTCACGGCGTGTTAAGATTTATTTCTTCCGAAACTTTGTTAGAATAATATATATATAATCCTAAGTACAAGTCGGTTAATATTATTGCGGTTTTTTTGTTTGTACCGACTGCCCTAGCTATTTTGTCTACGAAATTTGACCTCAACGACTGAATAAATTAGGAGAATTACTAAAATACAAAAGCATGGGAGCTAGAAAGTAAAACCACTAAAGTCACGAAACTTCAAATAAAAATCCCTAATACTTCCAAAGCTCCAAGTTCACCAACTTTGACAAGCAACACGTTTAAAACATAAATGGTGGACAAAACATAAGGACCCTCTTCAACTTCATTTTGATGATGAGTAGATTAAACTTTATGAACACCAGTAAATACTCATACAGTCTCCGTCACAAGAGCTATTCCAGTCTCACCAGTTGCATACGTGTGTGTGAGTATTTAAATTAATAATTTCGCAATCGATTATCATAAAAAAATCTTACAAATGAACTCGATCAATAATAAATCAAAATGAGAAAGGGCTGGAATTAATTGGCATCAATAACCATCACATATTACATGACTAATTACAGTACTGATCGTGGCAATGTTCAATTGCTTTTGTGGGGAAATATGTATAGTAGACTTTATATATGCACGAAATGCACAATTAATATAAAACCCTACTACAAAATGTATTAAACAAAAACACAACCACCGGAAAATTCAAAACCACCTGCCGGTTTCTTAATTATGATTTTCCCCATGCATGGTACGGAGAAGGCGACGACTCTGTCATATTCTTTTGCTGCTTCCACTGATCCATGTAGAACTTCATAATAAAATCATCAGCCGCTTTGTCAACTTGATGTGCATTATTTTCTTCCATATCTTTTCTTAGGAACGCTGAATCCGTTACCCTGGTCTGCTGCCTCACCATCGGGCTCCGGCCAAACCCTGGTAAATGAATCATTGGTGATGCCTCCGCCATGTCATAATTACTCAAAGTATCAAACACCTTCTTATCAGAGACATTCGTGTCCTGATCATATTGGCGGTGGTGGTGACGATGCTTTCTCTTGGAGTTATACGAGGGATAAACAGGGCTGTTACTGCAGCTAAATTCGTATTCTCGAGGATAAATTAATGACATGGCAACATCAGTGGAGCCGCAGCTTAAGGTGGTGGGATAGTGGTGTTGGAGCATGAGATCACTTATGTTTTTGCTAGCAAGTTTGCCTCTTTTTAGCATCAAATGAATATCCAACGTCAATTTGCTCTTTGGTACACCTTTCCTTAACATGTAGAACACTATTCTTACGGTGTTCCATAGTTTTTTGGCCACCACATCAGGTGAGCTTGGTGGTTCAGTTTTCATGTGTGTATTTGATAATTAAATATATAGAGAGGGGGAGGAGGGGTTGTATTTGAGAGAGAGAGAGAGAGAGATATGTGGGATGGGATGATTTAGAAGTGAGATATGAGATAGCTATATATAAGGTCAAGAAAATAATGAATTTCCTCTTAAAATAAAGCTACAACAGAAGGTAACAAGATTAAGGAAATGATTAGAGGTGTGCCTGGCTTGACCATACCCTAACTAATTCGATCTCTAGCAAGATATATCGATCAAACCTGATGAGGGCTTTGTTAAGGTTGTTTAAAAAAGTCTAGATTATTTTATTTTTTAAATTAAGATACAAATATCTAAAGTTTTTTTAATAATTGATATATATAATTAATCATAGACAGGGAGCAAATCAAGCAGAACTTTTGTTAATTAGAAATTTTAGATCTCTTCTGACAATACAAACAGTTCTGCCTAATTTTTCTATTAATTATACATTAAATTACAATATACTTTTTTTCTTGTAAATAATTTGCAAGGTTTTGAGGATTACATAGTGAGGATGTTTAGTTAGACTTCTATGAAAGAATAAGTGTTTATTTCCTACAAAAATGTATCTAATTAATATTTAAGTATTTTTATGGAAAAACAAAATTGTTTGTGCATGGTGTATGGTTTGAAATCAGTTCTTAACATTTTCTCGGAAACTCTTGTTCTCATGAAGAGTCGAACGTGTGGTGCCTCTCCTCCGCGTATACTAAAAATATTTATTATCTATTCCGAAATATATAATTATTGAAATCTGTGTGTAAAGTTACGGTTCTGAAACCTAGCTAGCTATAACATGATGATCGAAGTCCACAATTTTCTTCATTTTCTTTTTAAAAAATAAGTAATTTAAGCTGTTTTATATTTTTTTCTAGTTTGCATAGGCTTGCCCTAAATAATTAATTATGTAGATAATGGAACTAAAAAAACAAAAAGAAGCCAGTATGATCAATACATTGCATGATACCCTATTTTTAAATGAGAAAAGCATTAAAAAAAATTGCGAAAAGAAAAGCATTAATTTGGATATTCATTAGAGTTTTTATAAATTAAGATCACAAATCAGATTTCTCAAAAAATATAGTATTATAGATAGGGCTCTTTTTTTGACAGAAATAGTTGGGACTCTTAACTACAAGCTAGGAAACGTTAATATTTACGATTTAATTAAAAGAATTATTTTACCTGCATTTTTTGAAGTGGAACAAATTTTGGGTTTCGAGATTACTACAAGGTCCTCTATGTGATGAGTTATTACTGCTCAAATTTGTCGATCTCAATAATTAAAGATATTTCGAGGCAGTAATAAATGTGCAAACCAGCACGCCACCTGGAAATTGAGGTCCAAAGAGAGGACACAATTGCTTATAATTTATAAATTATAATGGAACCTGTATATACGTATAAAAGTCTAATGTTAGGTGTACTCGATCACTAGTTTAGTTTTGATATTATTAAAATAACATTTGCCTTGAATATATAGCTTAAAGTGTGTTGCTTAGCACAAATATTTACGCCAATTCGATCATATATACATATATATGAAATAAATATACATATATGCATGTATAAGCTAGCTAGGTAGCTAGAACGTCTATAAGGTGGTAGTATAATGGTGCAATTGTATAGGTAACCATATTATATATATGCATTCACCTTAACTCTTGTTGTCGAGAAGGCTGGCTAGCTAGTTGCCAGCTTGGGAAGGCTGGCATGAATGAAATGCATCACCTACTTCTCCCCACCTGCATGACTTTCAATTCCTTCTTTTTATGTATCTTTTTAAGGTGTACACCAGCTAATAGACCTGGTCAAACGGGCGATTCAAACCGCCCCGGCTCGCCCCGACTCGTGAAACAAACTCGCTGCAGTCATCTTTGACCGGGCCGGTTCATGAACCGGCACAAACCGCCTGAATAACCGAACCGTTCATGAGTTTGTATTTGGTGAACCGTAATTGGCACGGACCGGCTCGTCGAACCGGCAGAACCCGTGCAAGCACGCAGCCGGCACGGCTCGCGGTCCGGCCCGGCACTTTACACCACTTTACCATGAAAATTGCGTAGCTATCACTGTGAATATCCAAATGGAGTATACTACTAACAAGAAACGAATACAACGAAATTCCTATAAATTGATATCACTAAAAACACAAACTTTTGTAAATAATATTATCTCATAATTTTTGCCCGGCTAAAAATTCCCAAATTTTAAATATTAATTTAAATGAATAAGTATTACCTTTTTCTCTAAATTTTATTTTTCTTCTGAAATGAGAAAGAATTAATACTTAATAATATTTTTCAAATCAGAAATATATTATAATACAAAGTTTACTAATTTTTATATTTAATAAAATATATTTCTAAAATCTCGTAGAAATATATATAATCGTAAAAAAATTACACAAATTTTATCATTTATAAATATAAATAGGTACATACAGTAAAATCTCGATAAATTAATAATCGATAAGGTGTTAGAAAATAAGGTTTAGAAAATATTTTAGAACATTATTATGAGGTGTTAGGAGTCCTCTCAAATTATTTGTAAAATATTTTTTAATTAATAAAATTTATACAGGTACCACCCTCTTTTATTTCAAAAATATTAGTATAATTTATTTCTTTTAAAAAAATAAAATAAAACCAACCAATTAATTCGGCTAAAATGAATTGGAAGAAAAAAAAAATTCAACCCGCCAACTCGCCAAACTCGCCGAGTTGTACACGATTTACTGTTTTACCAACCCGGCCCGACTCGACACAGCTCGCCTATAGCCGCGTGCCGTGCCTGAGTCAGGAGGTGGCCAAACCGTCACGGCTCGCCAGGCCCGCTCTTTTGGCCACCTCTACTAGTTAATATATAGTACACTCGTTCGTTATTTATTTATTGAATTGTATAAGTTTACATAGATAAAAGTTATATAGAGAACTAATTGAAATATTATATTTTACTTATAGAGAATAAGGATCCTAACGGTGATCTTAGGAAAATTTCTTAAGGATCACTCATCTAACAAAACTTATCTACATAATGTCAGTAACTCATTAGTAATAACCGGTCGGTAAGTTAATCAAATTAGTTGTCAAATGAAAATATTGACAGAGAGCTTTTAATTAAAAACGTCAAAGATCATGAGTTCGAAATTTTATATTGTAATTGGATTAATTTGCATCCAGAATATATGCGACATACAATGTAATGCGGTACGTATGAATTAACAACAAAATTATTTCACAATCAAATTTGATACAATTAACGACAAATTAAGTTGAAGCAAAACAAACAAGTATAGGGTAAAGTAACATATTCTAGAAGGAATTGAAGCAGTAAAATTTGAATAGGCTTGTGGATGTGGGTGATCCACTATTTCCTCAGTTTGCATGTTCTATTCATCTTTCTCATCTTTTTTAATTTATTTGCCTCCCCCGACTTTCTCTCTCTCGGTCTCTCTGTAATTTGTATATATATATACACACAAAATGGACTCTTATACACGGTCTCGAAGACCACCACCTTGATCTAGTCTTTGTCCTCACAATTCAAAAACAATCATATATATAATAAGTGAAACATCTTTTCCTTCTGAATTTTGTTGTGTTTAACTAACAGTAACTTACGTACAATTACATGCATGTTATATATATATATATATATATATATATATATATATATATATATATATATATATATATATATATATATATATATGAGAAGTTCAACGAGGACCTCCTTTATTTATTTGAGTAATTGAGAACTAACAACAAATATAATTACAGAATACATGAAAAAATGTTGAACATAGAAAAAACTACAGAAGTGTTTTATATTTTTTTATTTATTTTACAATTATTTTTTTATATTCTATGATTTTTTATATGTTATGTAGTCTTCTATAATTATTTGTTCATCATATATTGATCTGATCCACATTAATTTAAACCCTAGTTATGTAGTGAGTACAAACACGAACGATCCACATTTTTTTTGCTAATTTTAATTATATACTGCTTAATTAATTAAATATGATAACTTCAATAATATCTTGATCAATTATACATTATATTATCTGCTAATAAGAGGATCAGATGAAGAAAGTGTATATTTGGATGACTTATTCAAGACTGTGGATCTTATAAACCAACTACGACTATTTTAATTCTTCTTTCTGTACTTTATATTAATTAAGATTTTTCTGAGAAAAGTAAAGTTTAAAGAGAATATTGGCAGGCTTAATTATGATTCCCTTGATTAAGCGTTTTGACAAAAGTATAAAGGCACACACATTATCAATGGGGCCTATTTGGTTCCAGTAGTTAATTAAAAGTGCGCACCATGTTTATCTTCGTTTAATTAATCAAGTTATTATATTAAGAGTGCAGTGCGATTTCATAAATAAAATAATAATCTCGTCAGATAGGTTAAAAATACAATTATTATTTATATATTTTTTATTATTGTTGATTCATTCAAAATAATTTATCAGATAATCGGTAGGTCAATCTTTCAGATATTAACATCTGAATCATGCAGATTTTCATTTTTTTTTCTCGAATCAAAAAAATTTATAATTTGATGATCATCGAACCTGAATTCATTTTATTATCATTGCCGCCCTGTCTTAATTAAGTTGTTACAAAAAGTGCAATGAATGGAAGCAGCCCACACAAGAAGCACTAATTTCTTGGCACACTCCCAACTGCTTTGATGTATCAGTTAAAATTTGTTGACTCTTAAAAAGGGGTTTAAATATTGGTGGTCCGGATATGGGCATTTTTCCAACTTAGTTGCTTTGTCGCTACTTGGATCTTTAAATTTAAAATAAATTATTTATTTCATTTTTTTACATATTTTTATATTTTTTAAATAAAAATACTTGTTTTAGAATTTTAAAATCAAATATTATTTTTAAAATAAAAAATAAATTATTTATTTTGAGAAAAAATACATGCATACCCTTTCTCTTTTATTTTTATTCTTATCACCTACAGTTTTTCATTACTTCAGATTGGCTCAAAGTCTATCTCTGTAGATATACATGTATGTATAATTGTATATGTGCTAATGACTGTCCATATATGTATGGCTTGGTGATTGGTAAAATGACTCTTATTACAGTAAACCTAGCAACCGTATGGTCATTTATTTTTATATTGTGTTTTCTTCTCATACAAATTTTTTGAGATATATATTTGAAATATAAATGTTCATCGTTTTTTAAAAAGAAAAAAAAATAGTTTATGTCTGATCCATTTTGAATTTATATAATTAAATGTAAAATTAATATCGGATCTTTTAGAGGTTGTATACTTTCTTATCATGTTTTCCTATACATTAAATATAATATTAATAATTTAATTAAAAAATATTATTATTTTATATATATCTTAATGAAATATACATAAAGTATTTATATATATAATAATAATAAATATATTTATTTCATATCCTATTGTATATTAAACATAAAAATCTGTTTCGTGTTGAGACAGACACTTCTATGTTTTTTGTCACATACTTAATTGTTACATGACACTTTCTGATTGATAAGTGGTTATTTATTTCTTGCAATTTGGAGATACATTTAAGATGACTTCGAATATGACTGCATCGTCAATAACTCGGTTCAATTATATACGAGTGAACTTGACAATAACGTAAGAGCCAAATATTTAGCAGGAAAATACATAATATTTTGTTCTCCCGATTTTTAAATTGTCATGTTACTCTGCACAGACATACAATTACACAAACTATATGGCTATATTGAACATACTCCGCTTACAATTCTAAGGATGTGTTCGGTTGGAAGCATAGGAAGGGGTTCAGATGAGAATGAGTTAGAGAATCTAATGACGTTGGGATAGCAATGAGGTGATAAGAATGTTCCTTCCATTCTTTTATTCGTTTAATAATATTAATTTTATTAGAAATGAAATGATCATTTTTATTCATTCATTTATTTATCATATTATTATTTCTTATATGATTAATCATTTATATTATATTTCTTATAATATAATTCAAATTATATTAGTCTTAACTATTTGAATTAAAAAGACTAATATTTAAAAAAAAAATAGTTAAGCAGTTTTTTCATTAAATATTTTGAATTACAAACATGTTATATTCAAGAGTGAAAATAAAGATATAAAATTATTTATTTTTAGTAAAGATAAGAATGGTTATCGGTGAGGTTGGGATAAAAAATTAGGTTATGACGAATGATGGGAATGACATAAATATAAATGATTTCATTCTCAAGTACTCAACCGAACAATAATTTTTTCATTCCATTCATATACCACTAATCTGCATTCCTATCCTCCAACCCCACATGAAAGATTCGACTTAACCTAAAAATTCTATTCGATTCGCGAAAATCATCGATTACAAATAATATAAATTGCCAAATCACCATAGAATCTACAATTTAGATCATTAAATTGTCAATAACGGATGGAATGATTTCTCAATGTTCATTGTTATTCTGATTTTTAATTCAGCACAAGTCTATACAATTCTTTATACACACAAATGTGTTATTTAAAACAAGTAGAAAAACCTATATAAATATAAAACTACATGAGAAACTGTCATGTTATTAACGAAACACCATAGTTGAGTGTGTATTAAGCAGGGGTGAGTAAAAAATTCGGAAAACCTATCGTTCCAAACTGTCCAAACCGAAATTTATGGTTTTATAATGGTTTGGATCAGTTATGATTTCAATTTTTAAAAAACCGAAAAATAATGATTTGGTTCGATTCAGTTTTATCTTTTATACCGACCGATATAACCAAATCGCTAAACCGATAACCAAACCGTCGGTTATGACCAAACCACCCAAATATATTATAATATATTTATATTTATTAGAGACCATATATTATTTATATATTATTTTATATAATTGATATATATATATATATAACAAACTAACTAATATATTTATATATATTAGGGATCATTTTCATATTTAGTAGTCCCAATATAATTTTGTTGAAATCATTAAAAATTTATCTTTCATTAATATTTACACTCTTGCTAGAATTAAGCATTTTATAAGTAAACATTATGTAACATAAGTACTTATTTACAAGAATTTTATTTTTGCTAATTATTTGCAAGTATATATGTAATTATATTAATTTTATTTTAATGGTTTAAATCCGAAACCGTCCAAACTGAACCGTTATAATTTAGTCAGTTCGGTTATAATAGTAACGGCTATGGTTATGATAATGACTAGCCAAATTACAAAACCAAAAAATTTGATTTGGATGGTTTCATCGTTTAAATCCGCCCAAACCAACCAACGCTCACCCCTAACCGTAAGTATAACACCCGGTCTCGAATATATATAACTATCCAACTCGGAGTCCACTCAGGATGAACAACATAAAAAACAATGTTTCCTTTTTCCCTGTATGTGTGTACTTGTATAATTTACCTGTCATGCTCAAGGTACTATAGACTAAATAAAACAAAGTGTCATCATACACAAATTATTTAAATTTAACTTTGCATAAAGCTCATTCATCTATCATTTCTAAACAAGCTAAACTTGAGTTTTGCTTTAGAATAAAGATTCAAAGAAATGAATCTCTGAGCATGACCAACACAAGAAGGCTTGAACAGAGGAGAATAATTATGAAACTATCTTTACTTAGAATAATGAAAGCATGAGAAACTAAAGGAAGATCTTTCATTAAAGTATCGATAAGGCTAACTTTCCCTGAGCTACACATAACTGTCATGAATTATACATGTGTATATAGTCAAATTGCACTAGTAATTCTTGAGAGGGCAAAATAACATATATTGAGTTAGGCCAAAAAATGAAAAAGAAATGGAACCGCTTGACTAGTATCCTACTATCCTATAGAGTATCGATTCAAATAGCCCTTTCCGCGCCTCTTGAAACTGTAATATGTCTAAATATTTTAATTTTTGTAATCGAAAAACACAGAATTAAAAGGTTGAGGATACGGGGCTCGTAGTCTGGTACCCTTGGTACTTGATTACTCTGCGCTATGGATATGACATTAATAAAATTCTAACAAGGCAGTTTTGAAAGAGATCTTGGTAACCTTGAATCTTGATTGATAATATGATAATTCACAGAGAAGGATGTACAAAATTTGAGATTAGAAGTAAAGGCTACATCTAAAAGAATAATATCACATTCTCCTCTGACAGTCACACTAGCAACTTCCTGTGGCAGACTGTCAAAAGAACACCACATGAGGAGCTTCAAATTTGAAGATGATGCAGTACGAAGACGTAATAGGGTGAGCGACCAGACTTAACCCACTGATATAAAGCACTGCACTTGTGAATGCCCAAACTAAGAGTTCTAAAATGTCGCATCAATGCTCAATTCTCTAGTATTTTCTACACCAGTGAAGGGTAGGAGACACATCAGAGATTCAACACAACCAGAGAGCTTATGGCATTAGAGTACCCACACTTTTAAAAAATTGCTAAAGTAGTGCATTTATACTCTTCAAGTCCATGAGTTATATATAAATGATTTTTATCCCCAATAAATTCTAAAGTACAGATGCTGTTAGCAAATGTTAATTCCACATATGGACTAAGACATACAAGAAATAACAATCAATCAAGCAATGCAAAGTTCAAATTCCAATTTGTTCAGCTGTCGGGGTAAATTAAAAGTGAATCATATTAAGTTCTATTCATAGTATGCAAAGGTAAATTTAAATTTTTCCAAATAATATCTGCAACATCAAGCTTTCTATGACTGTGCATACATTAAGCTTCTCAAGCATGGCGAAACTTCTGACTTCTCTGGTTCTTTCTAATTAGTTTGATCATTCTGTTTTATCAGATATTTACTGTCGTAAAAATACCGGAGATCAAAAATCAATTTAAGGCAAGAATACTGTCATTCACTACTGTTAGCAGCTATCCTGCAGGCGTGCTATAACTCCTGGATATGACAGAAAAGCTGCAGCCCAGGTGTTGTTGATACTGTAGCAATGAAGATTCTTTTCTAGCGAAAGAGCATCATTTCATGCCTGTGCAGGTATTATGGAAGACTCCATTAAATTAAACAGGACCACAGTAGCACTTCATTCCATTCTTGAAAGCCTATGGGGCCACATATCTACAGATAAAAATGATCTCCAAATGTATCATCAACTTTTTATGAATGCAAAGAAAAGGTTTACTAATATACAATTTGGATTCGAGGTTTGGTGTGGCATGGCCATGTGAGCACCAGCAGGTCTGCGAAAATTTGACATTTCTTGCTCCTCCAAGACAAATGAAAAGTGCAGGATAAAACAAGTAAACAACAGAAAACATTTATAGGGTACAAATAAATTTGAACATTCAAAATGGGGTCTTCTTTCATAACACAATTTTAGTAGAAGAAAAATGCAGAAGGAAAACCAACAGTTAATCAATATGTTACAGCCAGACATGTAGACAGAACAAAACTCTTGAAAGGAGCCTGATACGGAGTGTACTTGTTGCTGCATAACTCTTCAATACTCCAAAAATTTAGATGTATTCCTGAAGGCTTGGAACTGAATTACTGAAGCTTACATATTCAACACTATAAATTTATATAGAATGTGCCATGGGTCAGCCACATATGGAGCTTGCTAAAAAATTTAACTCTTGAAGCTAACAGGAACTAGAGATTCATAATGATTGATAACCAAGAGATGGGAGTAGTGCAGACATAGTAAAACTAGCAAGTAACTTCTTTTTTTGTCAAACTAGCAAGTAAATTGAACAAAAAAGAAGAGGAGATTGTTGTATGAAAGTTTAAACTGTACATAACATGCATATTCTTATAGCAGTTGGAATGCAAATGAAAACCTAACCATATTGACTCTGATTAAAACCAGGTATATGATATTGGATAAATTAATATCTGAATGCTGCTGCAAGTTTACACTTTACAGAGCAAGCATTTTCCTGTAGAGGTTAGAATGCGAACTGAAATCCCAAACTTTCATTTTGCCGATGATCAAGTCTAAGTACATATTGTGGGATCTCTGCATAGAATACATCTGAAATTGTTGGTAACAAAGCCAACTCCTCTCAACCTAAGGAAAAAGCCAACTAAAATCTTGCCATAAATCTTAGTGAATGTAATTTTTATCTAAAGCAGTAGCACTGGCTAAAGGTTGACTATTATGGTTAATTAAAGAGGCATAGGAATATAGTCACAATTAGTTGATTAAATAATAATAGCGTGTGCAGTACCGGAAACAATGCAGACCACCTTCAGTTTGAATTTGTAGCTAAGCTATATGCAGGAATCTTAGCAAGTTTACCCATCTTCATAATCTTTCGGATCTTCTCAACCTCTTCCCACATACCTTTACTTGCATATATATTAGATAATACCACATAAACCCCATCATTCCAAGGTTCCAGTTCTCTTAAATGCTTTGCAACCCACTCAGCCATCTCCACGTTTCCAAATTTCTCACATGCACCCATCAAACACCCCCAAATGACCACATTAGCTGGCATGGGCATCTCCTCAACCAGCTTTCTGGCCTCGTCAAATAACCCAGCTCGGCCAAGCAAATCCGCCATGCATCCATAATGCTGTGACAATGGTTTTATGCCGTAAGTATTCTTCATCATATTGAAATAATATTTCCCTTCTTGAACGTTCCCACCATGGACACATGCACTCAGAACCCCAACAAAAGTTATATGATTAGGCCTAATGCCTGCTTCTCTCATACAGCGGAAAAATTCAAATGCATCCATACTATCCCCATGCATAGCATAGCCCACAATCATAGATGTCCACGACGATACATTCCTCTCATGCATTCTTGAAAATACTGTATAAGCCAAGTCCATTCGCCCACATTTACCATATATATCAACAAGAGAATTACACATCAATATATCCGATTTCTCCATGCTTTTAGCCTGAAAAACACACTTGTGTAACTGAAGAGCCAAATCCAAGTCCCCTAAACTTCCACAAGCTGATGTAACACTAACCATAGTCACATCATCCGGCTTAAATCCACTTTTCTTCAATTCAATAAACATTTCCACAGCTTCCTTCGCACGCCCACAATGAGCCAACCCAGCTATAATAGCATTCCAAGAACCTAACTTTCTTTCACAATTCTCATCAAACACCTTGCGTGCACATTCAAATAAACCCCCCTTCGAATACAAACTAATAAAACCACTCTCACAAAAAGTACTTGCCACCAACCCAATCTTTATAGCAACTGCATGAAGTTGTAGAACCAAAACCAAATCCAAAACCTGACTTAAAGCCTTCAAAACAATAGGTAATGTATAACAATCTGGCACAACACCAACCCGCGCCATAAGGATATAAATACATAATGCCTTATGAGGTGAATTCAGCCTAGTGTACGATCTTATTACATTGTTCCAATAAAATGGAGCATCATAAAAAGATAGCAATTGGGTTCTGATAATATGGGCATAATAGTGATTTAGTTGTTTCAAATCTGTACAATTTGAAACCTGGGTGGATATGAGTTTAGCCCATTCTTGGCGATTTCTTTGATGTGGAGGCAAAGGTTTTGGATAAGAATCATTGGTTTTGTGATGATGAGCAGCTAAGACAATGGAAGATAAAGACTGAGACTGAGCAAAACTGTGATAGAAATGGTATGAGATGTTTCTTGAAACCCTGGTAAACTTAACAGGATGAAATGGAATCATAACAAATTTTGAGCTCTCTCCCAGGCTCTGAAGACAAACACAAACAATATGTAAACAAGTTTCTATCTTTTTTCAAATTTGTATGATACCTCAATTTGTTTTTTTACAGAAAAGTATCAAACTTTGATGAATCAAAATTTGCATACAATCTCGTTGCAGTTGCGACATTTCATGATTCGTTAGTACACATGCTACAAATGGAATCTAAACATTTTTCCGTTTAAAGAATGTAGAGATTAAGAAGTACATGCACATTTTTTATTTAAAGAACGTAAAGATTAATATGTAGAGATGGCCATAAACCAATTCTCAGCTTTATAATGATACAGCAAATCAAACAAGTGCAGCTTGTTATCATACAAAATAGTAAACTACCATTGAAGATAAGCTGGATGAATTGAAGGAAAAGAAACATACTAATACTATATGTCCTCAAAGCAATCAATCCAGTATTATACATTTAAATTTGAAAGAGTAGAAAGGCCAGAGCAAACTACTTCAAAAATTTCAAGTCACCAAATCAAATTACATCATAATTTTGAAGTCATGCAGTTAGACTTCTTCATAACTTGCAAGCAGGGATAAGTAACATAATAATCATTGGCAGGCCATGCATGACCTCCCTAGAAGGCAAATAGAAGATATTTAACGACCCTTTTCAAAGCCAATTCTACTGCGACCAGAACCACCATCATAGCCATCTCGCATAGAAGAGCCAGCACTGGCTTTCATTGTACCACTGCCCCCAACCTTTTCCATGGCCTTCTTACCCTTCTTGACCTCAGTCAAAAACTGATCCAAACCAAATGGATCAGCTTCTTCTGGTTCCTTCTCAAATTCAACAGGCCTGTCCCTAGGGCCAGTTTTCTCAGCTGTACCAGTAAATGACTTGTCAGGTTTGAATCTATCAGTCTTCATTATCTTGTCTAGCTGCTCGTCTGCACCACCATATGTATCAGCATCGGCATCTTTCTTTGGCCTGTAAAGAGTTGAAAGTGTATTCTGGGCAGTGAACAACCCCTTGTCATATACGTTGTATTGCTCCTCAGTTCCAAAGCCTGAGTCCATGCCCTTCTCTTGGTTGAACAAGCGTGTGTCATACATGACTTCACCACCTCGTGCTCCTCCAGCAGACGCCATTCCAAGTGCAACTTTTTCACTAATATCACGATCTCTGTCTCTCGTAATCTTACTTTTCTTCCCCATTGCAGCATCTTTTGCCTCCAATCTTCTCTCTCTTTCCCTCTCACGACGGCGCTCTTCACGGATCTTTTCTCTCTTTATTCTATCTTCTCTTTCCTCCTTTGTTTCCCTTGGTGCAGCCCTTTCTCTTCCATTATCATTGTCTCCTCTCATGTCATCAACATCCACCATACTCTTGTCAAAAGGAATCGAGGCAGCAGCTGGTGGAGCAGCACCGGTTCTTTCTGATCTAGCTTTTTGAGCTAATGCTCTCAATTCTTGTTCCTTTTTCTCCTTCTCTCGCAGCATCATTTCCTTTTGAACCTTTGATCGCATTGCAACAGCCTCTCTTGCCTTCTGCTCTGATAGATACAGAGCTTCTGAGAGCTTTGCAAAATTGTCATTAATCTGCACCTCCTGGAGACCTCTACCATCAGCTGCCAAACGCTTATCAAGTGGGATTGTGTAACCTTTAGGATTCTTCCAGTTGGATATACATGGTGGAATTTTCCAATCCTGCTGATCCTTAACAGTCACAGGGCGAGGCGGAGAATGCATAACGGGCACAGGGGGCGAACCATTAGCCTTGGGAACCCTCTTGTGCTTGAACTTCGGTGGTTCCAGTGGGTCCACTGGCATCTCAACCATCCTAATAATTCTTTCCTTTGCACCTGAATTATGAGCAGATGACTGCTGCGAAGGTTTGTACTTGATAAATTTTGAGTCCGACGATGTTGTGGTAACGTTTTTGGGCTGTGCAGCACTCAACCTAACATTCACAATCTTCTCCAATGCCATCTTAGTCTCCAAAGTGGTCTTGTCTTCAATCTCTTTTCTCTCATCAATATCATCCTCGTCTTCCTCCATCTCATCTTTCAAAATCTTCGGCACAAGATCCCTATGTTGGGAATACACAATTTTTGATGCATTCTCATTCTGTTTCACTATAGCATCAAACGTAACTCTACCATGCTCATCAACAGTAACAGGTAATGTCTTCTGACCAGAAACTGCATCTTTTTTCCTACCCATATCAAGAGGATACTGTGCATAAAGAATTTCCGGAAACGCACCCCCATCACCAAAATGCTCGGGCCTTGACGGCCTAAAACCATCCCTCTCCAAATACAACGGCACAGAATTAGCCTTCACAACTGCAGACACCTCATCCTCCGCTGCAGTATACCTCTGTTTAAACCACGGATCACTAGTGTGATCATAATACGTAGTCCCACTAGATTTTGCAGGTGGAAGAAGCTCCCTCAAAGCCGCCATACCTTAAATTAAAAAAACCTTCACTCAGTATATTCTACCAAATCCCACAACTTTAGGCCTCAAACCTGATCAAAAGAATAAAATAAACCAAAATCAATTCGAAAACAAAATTCCTAGCAGAATCAAGAAATTAAAACGCCCTAAACTAATTAAAGCAACGAAAAATACTGTAGAATCAGAACAAATCGATAACATAAACTAATTAAAGCTTCAATAGCAAGTCCTTGTACACACACACACACACGTTCATCGAGCCCCCCAAATTTAAGCCCTAAACCTAGTAAGACAAAACAATTATATCGATATCAAACAAAAACAAGATTTTAGTAACAAAACCGAGAACATAGTCCAATTAAAATCCGTAAAACAACACAAAGAGCAATAATTCAACAAATCGATAATAATATAACATAAACTAATTAGCGCTTCTATAAAAACTCCTTGTACTATACATACATATCAAAGCCCCAAACTTTAAGCCCTAACCCTATGACAAAATAATTAAATCGACATCAATTCAAATAAAAGGCGATAATTAGCATCAAAATCAATAAATTGACTCCAATTGAAGATCAAAAAAGCAATACAAACATCAATAATTCAAAAAATGATGAAATAAACTAATCAGAGCTCCAATAACAAACCTAATTAATCATAAAAGTTAAGAAAATTAAAGAAATGGATGTAATAATATAACAATCGGGTCAAGATAAGTACCTGATTAATTGATTTGAGCGATGAGATTTCAAGTTCGAGATTTGATAAATGGACGTGTGCACAGTGACGGCGTCGTCAAGCTATCGGGTCTCGTTATTGGTGCCCATCGGGTTGTTTTTATAGAGTGTTAAATGTTGATGTTGTTAGTTGGGCCTCATTGATGGGCCTCGCCCCGCTAAGCAATACTTATAAATTCTTTTTTTTATGGATATTTATATATATACGAGTAATATATAAAGTGAAATATATGTTTAATTCAGCTATGTTATTAATCATTTATCCGCGCTTTTTTATAACGGATAATAAAAAAATCTTAGGAACTAATTCAGAAGTGTGGATAAGATGATGTAATCCCGTATTTGCATCAAAAACCTAGTTTTAATATTATTCGTTATAAAATATCGTCAATATGACCCTAAAAAGAAATATCAAAGTCTTGTTAGAGAGCAAAATCCGAGATAAACAAACAATGCAAATCCATAAAACAAAATTATATGACACGGGAAACCCGTGTTCCAACTTGTATTATTAATTCAAACAATAATCAATAATATAATCAATCTCGTTAAGTGGTATTTCACTCCACGATACTTAAGTCAAATAATACTCAAGCATCCCTCACACTTCACGGTGTTTCCAAACCTATGTATGTGTAATAACACGTACCAAGGAATATCTAAACATGCATGTTTAAGCATACCCATCAAATATAACATGATTATATATAATTATCACAAACTTAGTAACCAAGACTTATCATATTTGATTTCTAATTATCTACACAAGTCTAATCATACTTAGTATATAATTACTTACCTTTGTGACTAAAACACACTATCTATAATAACTGTCCAATTATAATTATTATCATTCATAATAATTATTCAAATACAATTATTATACTACACATATTTATCTTGGATCACCAAATCTCATACTACCATATTGAGTTTAACACAACAAGTCTTGTACTGTAATTCACAGTTCTATGTAATTTAAAATTTGAAACCATGCTATAATTCCCTTTAATTTTTATAAAGATTGAATTGTTATATATAGAAAAACAATCTAATTTTAATTATCAAAGTAACTAAATTAAATTCAACACTTTCAAAAAAAGATGCGATCATGTTTAAAATCCACATTCATAGGTCCGAGATCTACATCTATGAATTGAAAGGTCTGAATGATCAACTTTGCAATCAGTTGTTAGAATCAATAAGTCTTATAGTACGGGCAAGGTAGGTAAGAGGCAATTAAGAAAGACTTTGTAGGGAAGTAGGGAAACCCGAGTTCAACTATAGCAGCGAACCTGGAAAGTTTAGTAGTTAGTCTGCTGGTGGGAGAGAAGGGATGTCATAATTGGAGTTTTGAATAAGACGACCTTTTGACTTTTCATTTAATTCTTTTTCATATTGAAAAAGAATGAGACCTTGTCAATTAGTATTACACAGAAGAAATCAACTATAGACACTAATACAAATATTTTTTTTACGGATCAACACTAAGTACTTTGTTTGTTTGTATGTATGAATTAATTTTTCATAAAAGTATTAATTTCTTGATATTTAAAATTAATCAAAAATGAGAAAAGTTGTTTGATTGTTGATGTGAGAATTTAGATTTAACCAAATTTCAAATAAACGAGAATGGGGTGAATAAACAACTTACATTATACATGGGTATTTAAAATTTCAAGAAAGTTATACTTTTTTAAAAAAAATGAAATATTTAATTAAAATCTACTTTTCAAGCGGATATTCACATGTTAACCAAAGGAGCTCTAAATAAAAAAATTGTAATCCTAAACTTAAAAGCAAAACTATTCAAACTATATTAATTTTATTAAATAATAATTAAAATTTAGGAATTAAATATAAATTTTTTATTAAATCAAATTTTAATCGAGTCGAAACAGTTAACAAGATCCTGACTCGGTTGGTTTAACGAGAACTCAGCTCTCTCCTACAAAGTCTTCCCTCCGTCTTCTCACAGACTAAACACAGTCTCTCTCTCTCTCTCTCTCTCTATCTATCTCTATCTCTCTCTGCAAATTCAAGTGCTTGAATTGGTCGTCAATGGCGGCCGTAGAGACGGCAAAAGACAAAGCTCTACGTTACGCATTTGGAAATGTTCTGTGCTTCTTCATTCTCCTCCTCATCGGCGTTCTCGCTTTCTCGATCCGTCTCTTCTCGGTAAATACACACATATAACGTACATTGTTTTTAATTTTAGATCCGATCTCATTTATTTCATTAGCATTTGTTTTTATTGTATTTGTGATTCATTGTAGGTTATTAAATATGAGAGTGTTATTCACGAGTTTGATCCTTATTTCAATTACAGAGTCACTCAGGTTTGTTATCTTCGCTTACTCTTTTAACTGATTATTTCGCGAATTGTTCGATTTATAGTGCTGTTATTAGTTGAGTGTATTGCTTATGTTTGTTATTTTAGTGTAATGGTTCTTAAGTACTTAATTACAAGCAGTTGTAGACTTGTAGTCATAGTTTTTTCAAATGAATGAAATGCGGAAACCTAAACATATATAGGTACTATTTACGTGTACTGTTCCAAGTGCTAGGGGCTCTGAGAGCTTGAGCATATTTGTTTTTTGTTTGTTATTTTAGGTTATTAATATATCTGATATTCTGAATGCATGTTTCTTGAGTTACTTTTTTTTAAAGTTAATTAGTTTAAATATTTTGATGGTTATAACACTGTATTCTTATTTCAGTTTCTTACAAAGAATGGAATATATGACTTCTGGAATTGGTTCGATGATAGGACCTGGTAATTATTATTATTTCGTAAAGAGATTGTTGTATTTTTCTTTGATATTTCTAGGTTAGTTTGTAATTATTTAGTGAAATTTACCTGTTTTTGTCTTAAAGGTATCCTCTTGGCCGTGTAATTGGAGGAACTGTTTACCCTGGATTAACATTAACAGCGGGAACTTTATGGCGGTGTGTTTTGTGATCAGTTTTTGTTTAGACCATATCCATGACACGTTGTGCTTAATACTAGTTAATAATTGCGGTGTCCAATTGTCTGGCAGCTAATTGTTCTAAGCCTATGGTTTCCAGGATATTGAATTCCTTGAATATTCCTTTATCTGTGGAGACTGTTTGTGTCTTCACTGCTCCCATATTCTCTGCTTTTGCCGCTTGGGCAACTTATTTTTTGACTAAGGTTTTTTTCCTCTTTCGCTAGTTTTATTTAATTCTATATTTTATATATATCAATTTGCTATGTTATCAACCAGTGTTTCACAGGTTGAAATTTACGCTTCGTTTCATGACCTTTTTGCAGGAGGTTAAGGGCACTGGTGCAGGACTCACTGCAGCAGCTCTACTAGGCATGGTAAATCTGCCAGCCAAAAAGGATGTTCTATTATAGTTTTATTCTTAAGTACGATGTGTCCCGTGTCCAAAATTAGGTACGTCGTGTCTCATGTCCTAAATTAGGACAAGCTGTCCCTGTCGCCAAATTTTTAGAAATTCGGAGTCCAACTTCTCCAGCACTCTGTACCCAAGTCTGAGCAACATAGAGTGATAGTAAAATGTGGACTTCAAGTCAGGATGGCATCTAGTAATACTGTGATTGCACACTAATTGTTCCTGCCAACTACTAACCTACAAAATCTCAACCTTCTATAAATCTTTATTATTGCATTTCAACTATTTCCCATTTAAAAATCATATACATCTGGCCAACTGGGTTTGGTATTGTGCTTTGCAAATTGATATCTACTTGTATTAATCCAGAAAGTTGAAACACATGATATCTACTCAATTGTCCAGTTACTTCCACAAATTAATGTTCTAAAAGTTTTCCTGTTGTCAAACCTTTATGGTGATAGCAATATATATTATAAATATATTTATACTTATAAGGTAACGTTTGCAGGTTCCATCCTATATATCGCGATCTGTTGCTGGTAGCTATGATAACGAGGCTGTAGCTATATTTGCCTTAATATTCACTTTCTATCTTTATATAAAGGTAAATTCAGATGAATTCGTGCTTATCATCCTCTCCAAAAGAATTCTTAATGGGTAACTGTATTGTCGTTTCCTTTATTTCTCTAAATCAATTGTTATTGAGATTCTGGAGCTTAGTTATGGTCACTAATGTCACGATTTCTTCAATTTATTTTATACAGACCTTGAATACAGGATCACTTTTCTTTGCTACTTTAAATGCAATAGCATACTTTTACATGGTGAGCTCGGTCTTCTGATATTCTGGGTGCTGCTTAAACCTGTGCTCATACTTATGTTCTGGCTTGCTTATTAAATTACATCTATATGTACTCCACACTTTCAGGTCTGTTCTTGGGGAGGATACACCTTCATAATTAACCTTATTCCAATGCATGCGCTTCTTTGCATTGTGACTGGCCGCTATTCTCCTCGGCTATACATAGCGTATTGTCCACTTGTAAGTAGTGCTTTCATGAATGTTGAACCATATTTTAGAATTTTTCATCATACTATTTTGGTAATAGTGTTGAGCAATGAATAAACACAATGGGTGTAATATCAGAAAGCCTGTTGACTTCCTGCAAAATAATCTAATATTACTGGTACACAAGGAGTGGCTAGGATACTTTGGATGCATGAACATGAAATTCAACACACCTATGAAAAATGAAGATATATGAGGATACTATTGGCAAGCTTATGCACTGAATCACTATGCTTTTCTTTTTTCCTCTATGGCACAAGTTCACAATAATTGTAAGTCTGTTAGATACGGTAGCTCATAACATGCAGGAGTCTTACCAGGAGATACCATCTGATGGTTGTTTATATGACTATAAATTTTCCAGCTCTCAATGTAGTCCCATCACTAACTGTGGTCTTTTAAAAGTTTATATTGATTATGTTTGATAATATCCATGCTGCAATAGTAAATGTCTCGTTTTTAATTCTAAAATAAACATTGGAATAAATTAGATCTGCATAAACTTTCTATAATGCTTAAATTTCTGATTTCTAATCAGTTCACACTCATTTCTAGTTCAATGTAGCTTATATCATTCTCTTATGTGCAGGTTGTTTTAGGCACATTGCTAGCTTCATTGGTTCCAGTTGTTGGTTTTAATGCTGTCCTTACATCAGAGCATTTTGCATCATTTTTGGTAAGAGTCAAATTGCTCATTTATGTTCAAACAGCAATTGTTCAATTTCTGAAGAGTTATTAATAGAAATTATTTGCACTAGTTTTCATGACGGATTGTATAAGCTTTTATTATATAAAATTATTAATGCAATTGAAATGTTATGTCTGGAAGAGGAATTTTTGCAGAAGCATATTAGCTAAGCATATATTTCAGTAAAAATAAAAGCTATACAAGGATAAAAAACCAGCAAGTGGTCGATTTAAGTTGACACTTGTAATCTACAATCTGTTTGTTAGTTTGGCTGATTAGTTGTTCATTGTTACTTTCCCAGATGTCAATCTATAGTTAAATTAATTGCTACTTTGATGTTATTAATAATACCATATTAACTTCCTGGAAAATTTCATATGCAGGTTTTCATCATCATCCATGTGGTGGCGCTAGCATATTATATCAAAGGAATTCTCTCTCCAAAGATGTTTAGAGTCGCAGTTACTCTTGTTGTATCTGTTGGGCTGTAAGCTTCCTTCACCTTCTAATTATAATTTCTAAATATGTGGTGATACTCAGTCGTTTCTAATGATAATTACAGATGAAAGGAAAGTAAAGACAGCTAATTAATGATTGTTCTGAATATTTTTTGATTTATGTATCAGTATAATTTCTACCAAATTTTGAATATAGATGGTTGTTTATTTCTAAAGTTAATGACATATATAACAATTCAATAAACCTATCTCTCACTACAAGGTATATGAGTTTGTTATGCAGGCTTGTGTGTTGTGGCGTGGTAGCTGTACTTGTTGCCCTGGTAGCTTCCAGTCCTACAAAAGGATGGAGTGGACGCAGTTTAAGCTTGCTTGATCCGTAAGCTTCATATTCTTAGTTTGTTTCTGTAAACTTTGTGATGTACTCGTGTATTATCTAACTAAAAGTTCTAGATTTAATTTGATTAGTATGCTCCTTGAGTGTGGAATGCTCGACCACAATTGGGCTACTTAGTTTTTAATGGACTGCATTTGATTGATTTATAATTGGGTTATTTACACTCGTCCCCTACAAAATCTGCGTTTGTACATATAAAACTTCAAAGTTTAAATACGTACCTCCGTACCCCTGATGTTTGTCATTTGTATATCCCAACCCTTTTTCCATATTTTTCTTCCAAAAATGCCCTTAACCGCTGAACAAATATATAATTCTAAATAAATTTTGTTCTCCAGAAAAAAATGTAGGACAATGTGGGTGTTCTATCTGCTATTTTTCCAGTGTCCTGTAATTATATTTGGTAAAAGGAATCAATGTGGGATTATAATTTTTTATTTTAGGGTAAAAAGTATTTCCGGGATACATAGAAAAAGGGTTGGGGTGTACAAATGACAAGTATCAAGGGCACATAGATATGCTTTTAAATTTTAAGGGTTTATGTGTACTAACATTGATACTGTTAGGGCAAAAATATAACTAACACTTTAGAATTCTCGACTTGATGCAAAAAAAAAAAAAAAATCACTTATCTACCTAATAACATTACACCTCATTTTAAATTCTGTGTATCAGTGGCATATCAGTGACATGATTCGGTATGGTTTGTTCACACAATCTCAAGCTATAAAAAAATGTTAGAGACTGTAATGCTGGACACATATTTTGCCAACCCTAAATTTTTATTTATGCAGACATCAGTGAAGTGTTAGATAAGAATTCAAGGTTATTGCAACATACAAATCCCGAAGTGGGATATGTTTTCCTTATAAGTGTCTGTGTGCTTATAATATGGGGTTTTACACTCCCAGTTAACTCACATATGGGCCTTAATTAGCTGCCATCGATTCTGTATATATATTTCTGCATTGGGCGCGAGCTTTACCTCAGACATTGGCTTTCAGTGCTTTAACATAGTCGTTACATGAGGATAAGATCCATTTTAGATAGTCCAATATATGTTTGTGTTTTAATTCCAGCAGCTTTAGTTTCCAAATTAGACTCTTTTTAGTCTTTCTACTATAAATAATTCAAGAAATATTCTCTCTAACCTTCATATCTTTTGAGTTGTGTAGAACTTATGCAAGCAAGTACATACCAATCATTGCCAGTGTTAGTGAACATCAGCCACCTACTTGGCCATCTTACTTTATGGACATTAATGTTTTAGCTTTTTTGGTTCCAGCTGGCATTGTGGTAAGTTCTCAATGCTTAACCATTTCTACTTGGGAAACAATATGCCATATTTAAGTTGGGATATATTATGTACTTCTCAATCTTTTTTGCTTGTTTTTTGATACTGGTTATACTACTTTTCAGGCATGTTTTTTGCCACTATCTGATGCAAGCTCCTTTGTGGTCCTTTACATTGTGACATCAGTATATTTCTCTGGCGTTATGGTAAGCACAAAGTAACTATAGCCATATGTATGTTGTTTCAATTGGTTTGAACTCTTTCTTAAATTTTGTATATCACTGTTGACAGGTTCGATTAATGCTCGTACTTGCTCCAGCAGCATGTATAATGTCGGGCATTGCTCTTTCTGAAGCATTCAGTGTTTTTACGCAATCAATCAAATTTCAGTTACCCGGTGTGTCACAAAGTCAACAAATCGATGTAAGCCACAAGTAATTTATTACTTGATGTATTAATGTAATGATTCAAGATGTACTACTTGCCCTATTTGGTTGATTAACATCTATGGACAATTAAGGCAGGAGATACTGATTCTGAACCATCTGGTGATGTTATCCGAAATGATATTGTGAAAACTGATAGACACGATGAGCCTGTAAAGGAACGACCTTCAAGGAGGAACAGGAAGAAGGAAAAGGAGAATATGGAAAAGGCTTCTAAGCCTTCTATCAAGTCAAAGATTGAGAAGAGACTTTTGGTTTTGCCTCTGGAGACATCTATCATTGCTCTTCTTTTACTGGTGCTGCTGGGTGCCTTTTATGTTGTATGTACTATGCCTCCTTAAATATCTGGACTTTCATTTTTTTTTCTTTATCACTTGTCCAATGGTTGAGATTTGTAACATTTTTTTGTTGCATTACTGCATAATATAGTTTTCTTATTCTTATTCTTCTTTCAGTACCTAACACTCACATGCTTAAAGTCTAAGTCTGAATTCCACTTAACTTATAAGTTACATCTTAATTTTTACTTTTGGTGGTCATTCTTGGTGTGCTTAATGTCCTTTCTCTTAGGTTCATTGTGTCTGGGCAGCAGCAGAAGCGTATTCAGCACCTTCTATTGTGCTAACATCTCATTCACATGATGGTCTCCACGTGTTTGATGATTTTAGGGAGGCATATGCATGGTTAAGCCACAATACAGATGTGGATGATAAAGTAAGTTGCATTACATATTTTCCTTGCATGCTGTCTTGTGGTTCTTGCTGCATTACATTTGTTTATAGTTACAGGGTATCTTATTTAAAAATCGTTCAATCTGGTATCTTTCAACTATTCTTTCAGTACTAGATCTTTAAACCCTATTCGCTTTACCTTTCAAATACTTATTTCGAAAAATAGCTATTTGAGTATCTAACAGATAGAGAACGACCCGACTTCTTTCAGGTTGCATCTTGGTGGGATTATGGTTATCAAACTACTGCTATGGCTAATCGAACTGTTATAGTAGATAATAACACCTGGAATAACACACATATTGCGACTGTTGGTACTGCCATGTCGTCTCCAGAAAAGGCAGCTTGGGAAATTTTTAACTCTTTGGATGTAAAATATGTTCTTGTTGTCTTTGGAGGTTGGTTCTCTAGCGTTGCTTCATCGTCATCAAGGAAATAAAAGAAAATGATAAAATATATAGAAGCAAAGCTATCCTAATCTGACCTCACATTGCAGGTCTTGTTGGCTATTCTAGCGACGATATAAATAAGTTTCTGTGGATGGTTCGTATAGGTGGTGGTGTATTCCCTCACATCAAAGAACCTGATTATTTGGTAAGGAAATTTTTTGCCGACGTATGTTTTTAAGGTTGTTTTAAATGGTTGCTGCACATGATTTTGAACTTACAGGCAAAAAAATTATCTTGTAATGTGGTGATGAGAAGTTGGACATTTTATGTAGTAGAATTCTGTGTACTATAATAAAGGTTCTATGATCTCCAGCAGAATTTTTTAGAATTTTGTGAAATCTTGTTATTTTTTAAAAAAGGAAATTGATTATTGACTAGAATAATTTATAAGGTTCCCCTATGGAAGGAAAATGATGCCGGCTTGTTATCTTTGGCATAGATAAATTAAAACTTTATTTTATAAATTTGAAATATCATATAACGAACCTCACAGTCTTTTTGTTACTTCTTAAAGAGAGATGGTCAGTACCGAATTGACTCTCAGGCCACTCCCACCATGTTAAATTGCCTCATGTACAAACTATCGTATTACAGGTATGAAGCTGTTTATACAGAGAGAAAGTTGTTTATATTTCATGGTTTTGTTTCCTTTAGTTATTCACATTCGTAATTAATCTCCCATCCCCTCCTTTGCCTTAGGTTTGCTGACACAGATGGTGGTAAAGGGTTTGACAAAGTAAGGCGGACTGAAATTGGAAAGAAGCATATCAAATTGACCCATTTTGAGGAGGTAAGGCTAACTTTTCCAAGTTGAAGAGAATCTAATAGTTGCCAAATTTCTTCTAAGAGTTTCATGGTACATTACGTATGATCTCTACTACAAAGGATAACTTTTTGGAATATATGAAATGGAGAAAAAAAAGAGATGATATGGTTATTTATATACTCCCTCCATTTCAATGTGAATGTTTCCTCACTAAAGACAGAAGGGTTATATTTTCAGTTGAGGAGCATAGAGGATTGGATGTAACTACACTCTGTATTGGCGTATATAATGTTCTGGCATGTCTGGATTCATGCAATTGCAAAGTAAATATTTTAGCGTAAAACTTAAAACAACCCAGGTTTAGAATGTTCATAGCCAAGATTTAAATGGGGATTCACTTGGTTCGCTGACACAGTACATGAACTTCAGATCTGATCCATATGAGCTAATAGTCGAGCACTTCATGAACAACTCTGTCCATTTATTTGCATGTCCAAGTGTCCATGAATATTTCTTCAAGTTTGCATGTCTGATATAATTGTTCTGATTCAAGTTGTGGCTTACAAATAAATATAGGTATTCACAACTCACCACTGGATGGTCCGGTTGTACAAACTAAAACCTCTGAAAAACAGGATTAGATCAAAGACAAGGAAATCCAAATCGGTACAGTTTGCAAGAGTAAATATATTTTCTTCATTTGAGTTTGCAGGGCGCATATCTTAGAATTCTGCCATCTGACATCCACTCTGTTTGCTCTTTTTGAATGCAGAAATCAAGCTCAACAGCAAATTTGAAAAGAAGTGGTACAGGAAAGAAAAATCCTTGGCACTAAATACGTATTTATAGGTATTTATCTCGGGTAGTTTATTTGTAATAGATATAGATTTGGAAGCATCAGCCGTGGTAAATTTGAGGGTCATCAGTCACTTTTCTTGCTACATCAGATCAGCAAATGATTAATCCAGAATTTTGAATTTTACTCTGATACGTATTCTCACAGGAGTTGTAACTTTTGATACATTATTTGGAAAGAAATATTCTACAGTTTTGTAACATTCGTTAATTAAAGAACTTTTGTACTAGATCCTGAAATAGTGAAATGCCCGATTTCTGAAATTTAATTGCAAGGTTCATCCTCAATAATCAATATATAGACTATAGAGTATAGACTGTGCTGTGTTTTGTCAGATTGCACGTGGCTACTGAATATTTGATCCATGAAATGTGATATTTTTTCCAGAGTTGGATACAGTTTAATTTATATATTTGAGCATTCACGATGGCCAGGGCATACTTTATAGACAATGATATCCATTCATGCAGTACGTGAACTCAGAGAACTCATCGACAAATATCTTAAATAAATTGGGCACTGCCGATTTTATATTCTAAATAAACTTACACCCTTGAACAGTAAGTGATTGCAATTCGAAGCAAAACTGAACTATAAGTGGTCCAAAGTATGTTACAACAACATATATTATGCACAGTGGTTATATAATGTTTTCCAGAAGCAGGGAAACTATTGCACCTGCTTGTATGAAGTTAGTAAGGTATCTTGCTGATCATCTGAAGTTGGTCACAGTTCTTTTGGTAAATTGTAGGCCTTTTTAAGAAAGTTCGTCGCCAATTTGTCATTTCGATGACACAAAACTCGCAAAATTGTATTAGATTCATTTGGATCCCACTGACCAGAGGTTGGAGGTAGAGGAAGCCTGGTTTTAGCAGAGGTGCCATACTCATCCATTATCGAAGACTTAAATTCTTCTATAAGACTCTCTGTCTCGGTGCGAAATAAAGGAAGAATAAATCTCACTGTGCTTGCAAATTTCTCTATTAGATCACTTGGCAATCCATCTCCGCCGGACCAAAATAGATCTGTAAGCAGCCTAAAATCCTCCTCTATCACTGCAGAATCATGTAGGTCAAAAGCACGAGAGGGCCCTCCAGCAAGCAACACCAGTAAAAAACCGTCAAAAGCAGCTTTCATTACATCAGTAATTAGGCGTGTTCGAACTCTATCATGGACTGTTGATGATATAATCTCTAGATATTGCTCTAGCTCCTTTAGAAACGGTTGTATTCTGGAAGAAGAAACTTCCCCTATATACAGACCATCCCAGAGGACATGACTTAAATCTTGAAATACGATTTTGTATGCAGTTGCCACACAGAGTGACTGGACCCCTTCAACACAAGTAGGTCGTGAAAGATCAAACTTTGTTACTATAATATTATCCAAATGAGCAGACCCATTATTTTTCAAATGATCCACTGTCTTCTTCTCCAGAACATCTAGACATTTCCGGATATGGTGAAAACTATTAATGCGTACACATAGTTCTCGTATTCCAAAATAATCATTCCCATCTGTAGTCCCCACATGAGACTTCCTCCTCTGAATCAATTTATCTTTCTTTCTAAAAATACCAGGAAGTTTTGAGCCGGCTGGACATCTAGTTAAAGCCGGCAATGCTGGGATGAAATCACTATGAGATCCTGCAGAACAGAAAGAGAGATGGTTCCTGTGAGAGAAATCACTTGATCAGAATTGCATGTATAATTGCTTGTTAAGTAAATGCTTACCGCAGCCAAATTTTGCAGTCAATATATATTGTTGAAGGCATCTATCAAGACCATTAATTAAGTCTGATAATGACGCAGAATGCTGTGGTATTGGCAACATAAAGAATCCCTCCAATGTTTCATTCACTGTCCGTAGAACCACTGCTGCTGAAGAAGCAATTTGCTCCTTGTTTGCTTGTAGGTTCCAGGTCTACAAGAGGTTCATAACTTTTAACACACAAAACCTAGTATTTAACTTTAATTTAAAGACACTAACAAGCGAAATGAGAGTATTAACCAAATTGTTACTGTTAATAATCTAAGCCATTAACTAGTTCCTGATGTCAGTTAACTGAAATCTCTTTATATTATAGCAGCTCATGATTCATGAACACTCTTATAGTGGAAGTCAACTGGACGTTCTAATAATAAACACAAGACAAATAAAATACCTCTTGCTGAAGATTTAGGTCAACCGAATCCTTAAGCCTTTCTATTCTCGTCTGTGTCCATGATTTTATTAATTTTGAGATAACACCTTCAGCCTCGTAAGGAGTCATCTCCTGAATTATTGATTTCCCACCATCCTCACTGTCCACCGAATCTTCAACTGCCATATGCACGAGATCTTTTTCTAGCTTGTCGGCAGCAATTAGCACTTGTAAGTTATCAGGAGTCAGCTCACTATTAACAGAAACAAATTTCTTCAATTCACTTCCATAGCAAGCATGTAAGGTGGCTACAGCTACACCAGTGGCAAGAGGATGCCATCTCTTCAGTATTGGACTATATATATCCTTCTCATTATAGGCCAGGTCAATAATTTCTTGAGCAAGTATGCAAAGGACTGGAGGAGAATTTTGCTGATGTTTAGCTGAACGTTTGCTTAAATATATACACTCTCTTGCCTGCTTTATTGTACATGAACAGAAGATTAAAAACTAATTACTAACTAAATTTACACCTGTAACCGTCGTGCAACTGAAACTATTATAATTTTTTTTAATATACTGCACAGAAATACTCTCACGTCCTTTTAAAGATAACAATTAAATTAAGACTAGCACAAAGACATTGCGAAAAATTTATCATGTCTTCGGAATTATACTGTTATCAGATAACTGCCGGTCACTTATAGCACAACATATATAAAACATAATTTGAGGAAATGGAATTATTGGATTGATCACGTACAATGTGAAACCTATGTCATATAAAATATTCTTCAATTTGAAGATAGAATCATTCTAATGGCATCAGATATGGATAATTGGATAATTCTAATCCACACACAGAGAAAGAAAAAGGTAATGTTGCAGCGCAATTTGAGCAAAGCCTTACAAAATATTCTCTATATAAAACGTTTTAACATTTGAGTTTATGAAGATTACTCACTAGTAATTATTCATGTGATCGGATACTAGTCTAAAAGACTCAAAGCTTATTTCATTTTATGCCATTGCTTAGTTCACATAGGCCATAAAACCAGAAGAGCGAAAACTTGCCTCAGAAAAAGCTTTGCGCAGGGAAGACCTTATGTAGGCATCAACTCTATCACGTGCTATGTCAATTTCATTTCTGTTCTTATAGTCACGGGAGATGTCTTCTAATATTTTGGTTGACAACAAACCAAAGGACAAGACACTTTCCATTACATTAATATTACCCCTGAAAAAAGTGACATGGTAAAAGAGGAGTTTTTTCTCTGCCCAATTCAATATCATATTCATTGTGGAACTCAAGGTCTTGGAATAAGCAGGATCCTCTGTCACCCTTGCATCTTTTTCAACATCCAACAACAGGTTATTAGCGGCAAAAAGCAAGTCATTTTCAACTTGGCCCGTAGCAACATAACGATGAAAGAAAACCCATGAAAAACAGAGATTATGAAATGTTTGGTTTATTCCAAGAATTACCCAAGTCTTCTTAATAAGCTCTAATACCTCATCAACCTCTTCAATAACAGATGTTGCATCATTAATATCAAAACAAGCTTCTAGAAGTATTTGGTAGAGTCGGAGATTCAGCGGAACCCCATCTGCCCAGTGGCAAATCTCAGAAGAAGTCCCGTCATTTGCTCTGCAAACAAGCGACATGATAATGTCCCGGAAGACTCGCATAGTTTCACTGTGTTTACCAGTCTCCATTGGTCTCTTTAAGGACTTATGTACAATCCGCCTAAGTTGTTGAGCAGCAGTGTTGTTCTTATCCAGAGGCAGGTGTGGGTGCTTGAGAAGTCCAGCTTCTAGTACCTTTAAATTCCTTTGTTGCCATGACACATATTCTTTTTCTGTAGGAAAGTCCGAAGAATTAAACTGCTGCAATAACTCCAATGGTAGAACAATTGACTCTATGCGTCTTCCAAGCTGAAAATATCAATTCCACAACAGATATGTAGTATAAAAATATGTACATGTAGTCATGTATCACTAAACAACTATAGTTGCAACTTCTTGTACTCCCTAGTAAATGACAGCTCCTCCCATGCAATCATAAAGTGAATCTAAAAGTATCAACCTTGAATACAATTTGAACTGAAGGGAGTTAATAGTAGAGCTTTACTGCTTCATACGTTGAGCATATTAGCAATTAGGCTGTAACTCCATTAATTGGCATTTTAACGGAACAACAACATAAACCAGAAACTAAAATAGAGAAAATATCTACAATTTGAGTTGCTAAAAACTGAACATATGTACTAGATCAAAAAAAAACTAAGAGGAAGTCAAAAAATTTACAACCACCTTACACCTATAAAGAGTTGAAATTTCACAACTACCCTCCACCTAGAAAGAGTTGAAATTTCACCACCACCCTACCCCCTGAAAAGAATTGAATATTAAAACAACCCAGCACGTAAAAGTGTCCTAATGTATTGGATAGAATCTAACAAAGACAAGAACATGTTACAAAAAAATGGATTTTTTTTAACCCTACGACACTATATAGCAGAAAGACGATGCAAGAAATAATTAAAGATATATGATCCATATAAGCCCCTCAACTAACAAGTAACACCAATAAGAGATCTAGAATTCAAACCAATATTCTCAACAAATAAAAAAAAAAGATTTGTGAGAGGTTTGAAGCCCAAAACCTCCAACTCCAACATTATGAAAAACACAATAATTTGAATAAGGGTTGAATATAGTAGTAAACCTCCATATAGATGGGCTCCTAGTGATCCACACTTAGAAACCCCATTCTAAAACGAGCTTTTAACTGAACGGAGTGTTTGATCCAATTAATCCTATCTATTAACACTTCCAGGATTTTAGGAACTTGGTAACATACCGTCGTAACAGAGCTCATGATTAGGAATTTGAACCCTCATACTCCAATATTCTCAACAAAAATTATAATTGAATACTAAGGCTGACTACAGCTCGACAAAATGGCCTATTACCGATCCCTTCTCTAGAACCCCATACCAACACCATTTTCAAATGAGTAACTATGCAAAAAAATATATAATCTACTTAATCCCCTTAACTAAAATTTAAAAAAAGTTAATAACTTTACAACTGTAGTCCAAATTATCACTTCAAACAAACATTTAAGCTTCATATGCAAATTCCCAATTCTCTCATTCATCTATTTTTCTTTTCTTTGCTTTAATCAAGATTCAATTTTTACCAAACAAAATCACAATACAAAATCAAATGAAGAAACCCCAAAATCATACAAACTGATCAACTAAATCAAAACAACACAAATATGCATATAAATCAACCTGAGTAGCAGCAATTCTCAACAAGGCACGTCGAACCCTCGAATCAATTTGCTCCGAAACCCTCATCTGAACTCTCATCAATTCACCAATTGTCACCTCTCTACCCTCACCCCCACTCAAAGAACAACTCACTGTCTTCTTCAACCCCAATGCCTTCTTCATCTTGCTCGCCGCCATCGAAGAAACAGACCTCTGCAGAGATATTGAGCGCTGTTTCTCAACATTTTTCTTAACAGATGAAGAAACATAAGTTAAAGGCCTAGTTCCACCGGAGCTCCGGCAAGCTCCGATCAAGATCTCATAGGATGTTTCCCGGAGCTCCGATTCAGATAAGTCAATACCCAGTTGGCCAAATGGGCTGGGGAGATTAATAACATCATCATCATCATTAGGTAGTTGCATAATTGTTGGGTTAGTATTAAAATTGACTACAAGTTTAGTTTAGTTTATATAGAGTAGAATAAGTAAAGATTGGATCTTTGTAAATTAGGTGATATATAAATATATATAAGTGTGTGTAATTTGTGTTCTGGGTGATAAAAATCAAAAAAGTTTGAAACTTTGGCCGTTGTGAAGAGTGTTTTGTTGATCTCTATATATGTTGGAATTGGGGTTTATCAACCACTTTTTCTTTTTATATTCTTGCTTAAATTTTAAGAAATGGATTCCTATATTACTCTACTATACACTTATACACTGTGTGTATATAGACATAAAGGGACTGCTGTACACGTAATTCACCTGCAGCATCTCCGAGAGTCTACCACGACTCTGAATAATATAAAATATTATATTTTTAATAAATTAATATATTATATTTTTAAGAGTGTCAATTTCAATAATACTTTATATTTTGCTCCTTATTTATATTTGACTCTTAAATTAAAAGAGAAAGAAGAGACTCTAAGATTTTTAAGAACTACTAGGAGTTTCTTGGAATTCTATTTTTTATTATGCTCTCCATATTTTCATTTAAGAGTTTACTCTTAAATTCGGCAATTTACCTCAACAAATTGCTAACATGACACGAAAAATGATACAAAAATTTAGTGTTTGTGTTTGTATTTATACTTGCATTTTGAGTACACGAAGCACATAAATAAAATAAATAAATAAATAAATGCTTTATATATAAATATGTTACTTTTATTATAAATACATATATTTATATAACTTTATAATCTTGTATGTAAATAATATATATTTGTAAAAATTATATTTGATAATATAATATTTCTAATATACTTATATATTAATTTTTATTTAATATTACACGAAAACATAATATAAAAAATACATGATATTAGAAGAAATGAACTCCGAATACGTACCTGACACGAAAGGAAATGAACTCTGAATAAGTCGGGTTAACATTTTAGTACACGCACAAAAAGCTACCCAACTCCAAAGCAAAAGATATGAACGAATTGTCGGGGTCCAAATTCACTGTTCTATTTCTTCTATGTGTTTATTATGAGAGTTGTTTCGCCATCGATTGTCAATAATTATTTAATGATACTTTTTATTATAAATAATTAGTTATTAGTTTTTTATAAAATGCAGATTTGACAGTCCATATTCATGTTAAATCTTAATTTTAGTTTCACCTGTTATAAAAAACAGTGGATAAATAATTATATTATTTGATCTTATGTTTCTAAAATATTGACTTTTTTATATAATTATGAAATTTCTGATTTTTTATTATTATATTAATTAATAAATAATAATAATAATAATAGAACTGCATTAGCACGATGCCTGATGCCATTAATTAGAATTAGAATTATTATATATACATTTTTTAGGAATAAAAATATCTAATTAAGATTATAACTTACAATTTCCCCCCCTTAAACTCCGCATACTTATAATAAATTCTCATGAGGCAAAATCGAACCCAAGACCTTTGGGCTTCTATTGAATCGAGAAATGGGTTTGATTGTGTCCATCTTTTTGATAGATTGAATATCAAGGCATTCTACGAATAATTTAAATCAAAGTAATTGATGTCCAACTCGAGCTTATATAGAAATACTCCACCTTTGTCATATATTCCATACATCACTAGATATATATCATATTCATGTAATACGATACACTTTCACACTTTCAACATGCCTTGGTGATCAAATGGTAGACACACGAGACTCAAAATCTCGTGCTAAAGAAGCGTGAAGGTTCGAATCATCTTCAATGCATAATATTGAGAATGCTCATTGAATTGACAATTTAACAAGGGAGCTCGGATCGGAATATACTGATTCGATCCAGAATTTGAATAAGTTCGGCATTGATCATGCCTCTTCCCAGATGAGGGAACCCGGAACCCTAAGAGGAGGAGACGACGACTTGGGCTACGAGACGACAATTTTAGTTATCCAATCGTGCTCAACTCCGCACACAATTAAGTAAATGAACGGGTGGGCCGAAATTTTACATATCTATACTTTATTATTATAGCCGCAAGATTAAAAGTTTTAGTCGGTTGGTCGGTATTGGTCACGGACCTAAAAAATATATATATAATTTTATTATTAATACTCCATCCGCCCCTTTTACTTGACCTTTATAAAAAAAACATATTAAGAAAGTATTTAATTATATAACATATTTCTATGTAAGAAATAGGAGTAAGGATAATTTTGGAAAAATATGTAAAAAATTATATTGAAATAAGATATGGACAACTATTTATGAACAATTTCCTCCCGAAAAAGGATCAAGTAAAAAGGAACGGAGGGAGTAATACAGACCCTAACTATATACATATATATGTATATTTTTGACAGAACTATACACACATCTATATTAACTAAAATTTTACTTTATAAACCCAATTATATTTTTATTATAACACGAGTTCAAATTATAGCATATTTATATTAAATAGAATAATTTTATATAAAATAAGAAAACATATAATTTTATATTGAAATAGAATATTTTTATTAAAACCCATTTGTTTACGTTTCGGAGAAAAGATCCGGCACGCATTTTAAGTTGCATATAAAGTATAGTTCCGTAATTTATTTATTTTAAAAAAAATTCTGAATAAAAATTTAATGTTTAAATTTTTATTCAGAAAAATAATATAAAATAAAATAAGTTATGGGACTATACTTTATATGCACCTTAAAATGCGTACCGGACCTTCTCTCCGAAACATAAACAAATGGGTGGGACGGAGTTAGTATTTTATATACTCTTTTAAATGGGCTGGACCACTTTTCCACTGTATTTCCACCCACCATCAATTATTTTGTTTGTCCCTTGCTCCCTTTTTCTCCCTATTACTTTCTGCATCCAATTATGATTCATCCTCCTTGTGTTGGTCAATAATAATTTGTGAAGACAATATTATTCTGGGCTCATAACTAATGGGCTGTGATAGCCTGATATATACATATTGAAACTAAACTTAGCATAAAATTAGCATATGCATGGTACCGGGACAAGTATTTTTGTTTTGTTTTGGGCCTTCGTTAAGCTTCCAATACTGCTTTGTACAATAATACAGAGTTACCATTTCAGTAATAAAAATGGCTTAAATACAATTTAAACTCTGCATTTTCAAGAATATACAATTAAAACATCCTTTCAATATATTTAATAAATTTAATTCTACATTTTAACTATATACAATTGAAACATTTTTTTAAATAAGTAGTAAATTTAACCTTATGTTTTCAACTATTTACAATTAAAATATATATTTTAAAACATTTAGTAAATTTAACCTTGAATTTTTAGTTTCGAAATAAAATAAATCTTACAACCAAATTTTAAATAAATAAACCAGCAATACTGGACATATGAGATATAACTAAGGAATATATTGGTCAAATGTACTATTGTCATTTTTTTTATAGATATTTTCTAATTATAATAGATATATGCAGTTATTATGATTTTTTCTTATAAAAATAGATATTTAGATGTTATTTTCTAGATTAATATGTGTATATATATATATATATAATATTATATAGATCTAATACAATTTTAATATATGTTTATATTATTCTCTCTTTGTCATCACACTTCCTACTCAATATATTCATGAATGTTCATCACTAATTTAATTTATTTCCAAAAACACTCTTTTATAATTGTCTAATGAGTCAGATTTGGGTAAAGTTTATTTTGTTTCAAAACTAAAGGTCAGGGTTAAATTTAGTAAATATTTTAAAAGAAGGTTCAAATTATATATAGTTAAAAATATTAGGTTAAATTTACTAAATATTTTTAAAAAAAGTTTTAATTATAAATAATTTAAAAATATATTAAAAGAGGGTTTTAATTATATATTCTTAGTAACACATGGTTTAAATTGTATTTAGACAATAAAAATTGATCTATGCTCATATAATCATATATAAATCAGTTTATAATTTTTAATACATACTAGCTTATAGTGCGTGCAAATCATGAGCGATATTAATAAATGAGATTAATGTTGCTGAGATTACCTCACGTAACTTTCCTGAGATTAAAAAAAATTATCATATAATTACAAGAGGGTGCTACAAAAAATTATATACAATTATAAAAATACTCAAACTAAAAAACACTAGCACCTTAGGTAATTTTCCTAAGGTAATATCATGAACTTTATTCTCTTAATAAGTTATATATTAATTATTTTATATAATTTAAATATTTAATTTAATATAATAAGTTATAATTTTAAATAAATAAAAGAGTTTGAATGATGATTAAATTGAGTTGAATGCGAGTAAAAATATATTAAATAAAAATTATAAGTTAAGTAGGATTCTTAAAATAGAAAATAGAAAATATATAATATAATATTATTCGTGAGCAGTTATATAAAAGGAGGACTACGTGTGATAGAGTTGTATGTATGTATGTTATGTTTAGTTTTAAATATTATAATAATATATTATAATTTGTATTTTATTTTTAATTAATCCAAAGAGTTTGTATAAGAGTGTATTTTATTTTATTTATTTTAAATAAAAGAGTTTGTATAAAAATGTATTGTAATTAAAATTTAATTAAAAATTGTGTTTAGAGTTGAGTATGAGAAAATATATAATTTTGAACCAAAGACGAGGGATAACCAAGATTAAAAAAATTTATCTTGTTTAGTTATAATAATATAGTATAGATATATAATGGTCTATTTTTGTTAAAATTTTAATTAAAAACTGTGTTAGAGTTATAATAGTTCGTACATGAGTGTATTTTAATTAAAAATTATATTTAGAGTTTGAGTAAATGACAAATATTAAAAACAGTTTAATTAAAAATTATATTTAGAGTTTGTGTAGGTAACAGATAAGTCGTTAGATTTTATTAAACATTGGACGGTTAATATTTTTTATATGGTTCACTGGGTAAACAAGATAATAAAAAGTTATCTTGTTTAATTATAATAATATAACATAGATTTGATAAATAAATAATTTTTTTAAATAAAAATTTAATATTCAACCATGATAAAATATTGGGAGGATTTGTAACGAGCAATGCTACGTAACCCAAAAATTATTTCAATTTTTTTCAGAAATGACGTGGTATGACATATGGCTTATTATAGGAAAATTATCAATTACACACACGACAACTCAATATATTTTGGGGTACCTAGCATTTTTCATTTGCAATTAAGTAATGCTACGTTCCCCAAAAATTATTCTAATTTTTTTCTCAAATGACGTGGTATGACACATGTCTTGTTTTAATTCGTGGACGTATATGTAAGATCTCATATTATTATAAAAAAGTTATCAATTAGACAGATGACAACTCAGGATAATTTTTAGGATTTCTAGCATTTTTTTTGCAATTACATACTAAATCCGTGATTTATGACATAATCGAGGATATTGTTTTGCAACTAATCTGTGATTATGACTAATCAAGTCTCAATTAAATATAAACAGAGCACTAGACATGTGACATAACGGCGCTTAACACACATCGACCCACACATTGTAATTTGTATTTTTGTACCACCGCTCATGTAAAATGATGATTTTAAAAGTCTAAACAAAGGGCCCTAAACAAATGATGAAAAGACCATATATACAATTTTTTTTGGAAATCTTAATTTCTAAGGAAAATTTGTAGGCTGAAATGATATTAAAATTCTGCGCATAGGTGATGTGTGTGTATATATTATGTACCAGAGGTCCACAATGCTCCTCACCAACTATGAACTACCACCGCCTCACTTTTAATATATAGAATTATAGATAGTACGCGTCTAAATATATATTGATATTAATAAGTTGATTTATGAACAGTGTTTCAATATTCTTAGAAATAAAATTTAAGTTAGGCGTACTCCTAAGGTACAAATTTACCCAAACTTTCATTTCGTGTTTTAGAAATTAGAATAAGATGCCCTGATGGAAATCACTATAGTTTTGGAGAAAATGAATAATTAAGATGTGTTTGAATTTAAAATCATATCGAAAGCATGATGGGAATATGTAATAATAAAAATTTATCCTCGGTCATTCATATGAATAACTAAGATTATTGATTTTTTTAACAATTCTAACATTTTTCTTTAGAATAACTATTCAAAACTATATTATCATGTATACACACCGCACACATATAGTTATGTTTCGAATCTAACATTTTGCACGATGAAAATACAAAGATTACAAAAAAGAAAAATTAAGAAAAAAAGAGTTGTTCTTTGGTAGATGTATGGTTTCGCTATTATGGATTGGTGCTAAACTTGAAAGTTTAATTTGATAATTAAGTTGTTCTGTAGCGTTATAATAAATTAAGACCAATCCGATGAACCATAAAGTTTTAGTCAATCTCAAAGAATATCATAACATTAACATGTTACAATTTACAAGCTATGATACTTTAAATTAATCAAACAAATGATATAAACAGACTACCATCACTTGCACCGACTTGAACTACACGTGCAAATCGACGAGCGGAGACTAACATAGCTGGAAGAGAAGATATGTCGAAGATTTGGATTTTGTGAACTCTACAACCATAATATGCATGAATATATATTTATATTGTATAGTGTATGTATAGCAGAGGTTCACTATGCTCCTCGGTCCTCACCAACTTATCACCGCCTTTTTCTATACGATATATTCAACAAACGGTCCAATTAAAAATATACTCATTTTAATAAGAGTTTTGCTTCGTGAGACCCTAAATTATTACCAATTTTTTTATTAGATAGTAGTATTATATATGATATATTTTAATTTGTGAGTGTGTATATATATGTATACATGTTGAGTCTCATATTATTATTAAAAAAGTTATCAATTACCTATCTCAATATTTTTTTTAAAAATAATAATAATTTTGGAGTCTCTATCATTTTCCTTTTAATTAATATTACAAGATGAATGGTACAATATGAAGAAAATAAGTATTTGGATATCTAAATTTAAAGTGAAATTATTGAAGTTATTATTTTTTTTTGGAAAAAGGGGAATCAATTCAATAATGAAAAAGCATACGAAATCTACAAATACAATCGAAATTGAACAAACGCGTGAACATATAGCTGTTGAATGTTTTTTTCTTGAAGAGGTAAACAAACAATTTTTTGAAGATATGAATATATGTACGTATTGTGATCCAACTGTTTTGAGCAATCGACCATCTACGCGATTCCATAAAAACTTTTATAACAGAATTAAATCCATGAAAATCCTTTAGATCTATAATACCGGATATAAAGAAAACCAAAATAAAACCAAACTCTCAAAAGAACAGACTAATAAAACCAAAAAAAATTGAGAATTTATTGAAGAAAAACAAGAGATTAATCAAGAAAAACGAAAAAGTAAAAAAATTGAGTATTTTCACCGGTAAAAATCGATAAAAGCCCTCAGAAAAAATATTAGGAATGGCTCTCAAGAGAGAGATATAGGATTTTGGAACAACTTTAAATTATTGAAGTTATTAGAGCTAAGTACACAATTACCCATATATATCAATATCATATAATCAAACAAATTTTAGCCAACTAACCAATATAATGCATATTTCTTTTAGCAAGTAGGATCTGCTAAATTAAAATGGACTTCTTGAATATCTCCAAGGGCAGACGCTTAGAAGTATATAAATGATTCATTAAGTTTTTCTTTAGTTCTAAATACAAATCTTAATAATTTAGAAATCATTTTTTTGTATGTCGTGTGAAAGCTATTTTTCGTAAAAATTTTAAATTATAATTTTCTTACCAAAAAAATAGTTCTAATTTTAATGATATTGATCAAATTGGAAACAATGCCAAGTGGGCTAGTCAGTCAGTCGTATCGAACTTTTTAATTAATGGACTATTGCCACCTAATTTTCGTAAAAGATACTTGCCATGCACTAATTGTCTTTTCAACCATGTTTTACTTAATTTTAATCATTAATCAATCATAATTGTATGATCTTCTGATTGGCTCTCTTTATAATAAGCAACTTATAAATTGAAAAATACATTTATTTTTCAATTTATAAATTATTTATAAGATAAGTTAAACGAGCCCTGAATTGAACTTTACATGAGCTTATAATGTTAATCTTAATATATAATTATGCAAATTGGTCATATTGGAATTTTAAAAAGTTTTATTTCCCCTTACTAGTCTAATCATATCTGTGTATGCAGACCAACCAGATACGCATTTCCACTTTATTATCTATAATACTCCATATGAATTTTTATATTATCGGGGACATCTATTATATTACGAGTAGTATTAACTGTTAACATTGCATACCTATTGACGTATATACTTAGTTGTCAGTAATGCTAATTATTTAAATGCCGAAGAGATACTGGAGAAATGTTAACGAGCACATGTTTAAAATTTTGAAAATATGGTAAAACTTAATTAAAATTTTGATCATGAGTACCATTGTGGGAATTAATTAGTTATTATTTATGAGTAAGAAACAAAGTGTACATGTTAGGTGATGTTTTTCAAAAATCAGAACTTTGATTGATAATAAAAATATCGTTTTAAAAATGGCTCGGCAAGAGGTACAGACAGTGGACAAGGTCACAAGACAAAGCTAAAAGAAAGATAACGCCATGGTCCAGTTATATATACACATATAAACATGAACAATTAAGTCATGTACTTTTCACCTCTAATTAATCTACTCGTTGAAAATTGATTTTATGTGTAAATCTAAATCACAGTAAGTGGAGTCGCCGGAGAATTAACATGGATCCTGCAATAATTATGAAGTATTGGTGAAATTAGAATTTCAAAACTTATGGAATAAAAAAACTATTATTAATTCTTGGCATATATTTATATTTGTGTAGTGTATATATAGATAATTAATCTTAATTTTTCCTTTTGTTTTCAAAATTGTTTTATTTATTTTGTATAAGTGGAGATCTACTTCCAACTTGCAAATGAATAAGAACATGTGACTAAATAAATATTTGACATTTTTACAGGATTGTGTTCGGCCTTTGTACCTCGTGCAAGTTCAAGCAATTGTGACAATTCTTGATAATATCGCAGTAGTCCTTTTCCCTTGCAGGTACAATTTTTTGACAGACACAGATCCTGAATAAATAGTTATACTTAAACTCCATCTTGCATTCTTCTCTTCCACTGTTAATTTTCTTCACCTTTTTTTTTCACTTTCATGTTCAATTTCATTTCTTTCAACCAAACAAAGCGCAAAATGTGTGATTATGTCATTCTGATCAGAGCATGTCGCACTTATGTGGTTTACCTGATTCACGTGGTTTGTAGGCTATTGAGTAAACTCATGAGTTTACCCAATGCGCTCTCAAAAAGATGGCGGCTGCGGGTTATCACGATAAAAAAAGAAGAAGTTCAAATAGCTCAAATAATACTACAAGTTAGCGTGAAAGAATAATGCTAGAGGTACCAAATCGGTTTTCAAAACATTTCCTAAATCACGAAGTGTCAATTTGTTACTGGTTATTTCCTTAAAAATAATATGGAGTCTGATTGCATTAATACGCGCTCCACCAATAAACGAATGTCATCTGTAATTTGAGAATTCTTTTGGGATCCAATTCGGAAACTCAAGCATTACTCTAACTCGAAAACTTCTCGAATTTGAATAAAATTACTACACTTTTCATACGAAACCTTCATTCAACTATTTCTCGTTGCAAAAAAATCGAACTGCAAAAGAAAATCTATATAAACGTTTCGCATATTTTCAGTTTAAAAGTCAATTAAAATCAGCGGGGGAAAAGAAAGAAGAGAAGATAAGATCGTCATACCGGAGAAGTGGAGATTGAAAAAGAATCTTTCATCATTACAAGCTTTTATAAATAAAGAGTAATAACTAGCCGGTCGACAGAAGACAAAAAATAGCACTTTCTAGTAATCAATATATATATGTAAAAAAAGAAAGGCACAAATTAAGATGCCTGAGGTGATCAATGTTCAAAATACTCACTTTATTGAAGTTCCCAAATCGATGATGTTGTTCGTTATAATGCATTTGATAAAATTAGACATCAGAAGTCATGAAGATTCATAATTACGATCCAAGAAACTAAATTCACGTTTTAAAAATCTTATGGTGCATCATTTAAAAGAGAATTTACAGAAAGGAAAAAATATCGGTATATAAGTTCAAGGTATACAAGTTTAAGGGGTGTTTTGAGTAAATTTATAGGTGATAAAATGTATATATTTTTTAATTTATAAAATAAATCAAACGAAATTTATTTCTTTATAAGCGATATTAATTTCTGGTGTAATATTTTTCTGGTTCATGATTAGAATACTGTATATATCGTATATAATACTTTAAATTTCAACTCACAGAACGTAAAGGTAGATCTTAGGTCAATGTTATGTTTGTTACTCCTAAGTAACGCTGAGTACGGTTCGGTCGGTTTTTAACGGTCAAATCGGACCACTAATAGCGGTTTTTTCGTATCTCAAATCTGAACCAGACCGTTTGGATATTGGAATAGATCGAACGAGACTGCAATTAAACGGTCCGATTCGGTCGGTTACGGTAAACCAAACTATTTAATATGATAATTTTATGCATAAAAAAACCTTTCTTGAATCATATCTAGTGACCCAATACTGTAAAAAATGATGCCAATTTTAGTACATACATTACTAATTTACTACATTATAAAAATACTAATATATGCCCAAATGACCATATTAGTATTATGCAAAACAGAAAAAAATGTATTCCAGGAACAGACTAACAATCTTAATTCTAGAAAAAAAATTATGCAAAACAAAATTATTATATATATATATTCTAGAAAAAATATTATGCAAAATAAATATAGATAAATGTAAAATAAATTTATATTATATTATATTATATATATATAATAATAATAATAATATATATTTATAGCGGTCCGGTTCGGTCTTAATAGTCGGTTTAAAAATGAAAACCAGACCGGACCGAAAAATAACTGTTTATATTTAAATCAAACCTAAATTAAACCAAACCACTTAAAAAATTGTAAAAAACGGTTCCGTCTGGTCCGATCTGATCGGTTTGATTATTTTTTACTCAGCCCTACTCGTAACATAACGAGGATATCGTGCATGGTTCTTCATATTAAATTCCAAATAATTTGGTATACCAACTTTTACCGCAACAAAGAGGGCTATTTACGACGGAATTTTAACACCAGATCTTTGTAGTGTTTATACACATATATTTTTTTTTAACAAATTGCATCAGAAAACGACATGCATGCATCTTTGATTTTGTAACTTGCGTAATATTCTAGTGTTTTCAATGAGGCAGGCAAGGTGGACCAATATAATAAAGGGCTTTTCTCTGTTCGTCGTGCATACGATGTGGTGCGTTTTCCATGAGTTTGATGTAGACCCAGCAATTTTGGACACGACACGAAATGACACGAAAATTTAGTGTTTGTATTTGCATTTTTAGTACACGACACGAAAGTACACGAGCAAAATTTAGTATCGGTTTTGTGTTTACCCTTCGAGTACACGACACGACACGAAGTATACGACATAGATAAATATATAAATAATTTTTAAAAATAAATAATATTATAATATAACTTAATAAATTTATAAAAATATTTTTATAAGATATTTCAAAATTTTAACAATTTCGTGTAACAGTTCGTTTCCATTCGTTTCGTGTACACAAATGGTACACGAAAAAATTCGTGTACTTCGTGTCGTGTCGTGTCTGATCGTGTACAAGTCGTGTCGTGTTCGTGTCACAGTTCAAAGTACACGGTTTGTAATCGTGTCGTTTTCGTGTATACCCAAAAATACACGAAACACGACATTACACGACACGACACGACACGGTTTGCCAGGTCTAGTTTGATGTGTCTATAACTCTATATTAATCTTCTTTTACTTGTGCTGCATCACCCAAGCTTGTACTTCTTGTTTAATTTATATTAATGTAACTTATTAATAATAAATTTATCCGGATCGAAAATGCTTGATATAATTTAATTGTTCGTGTGACAGCAGTTGAAAGCAGGGCTCCAATGCTGGTGATTCAGACAATGCAATTTTGAATGAACACGAGGAACTGTAAGAGGAAGACAATAGAACTTTTTAACCCAAGGAAAGGGAATGTTGAATCAAAGACTGTACGTACGTACATATAATAGAAACTAAACAGCACACATTTTGGCAGCTTGCCATTCAAAACTATAATGGATATGCTATTTAGCTCTACAAAAAGACTGTAAAAAAATGTATGAAATACGTGTGGCCGATCTCTTTTCTTTCCCTTACGTTTGATGGGATTGACAGGCCAAAGTTTTGCGTCAGAACAAATAGTACTCCGTATTATTTCTGTACGTAATATAAATGGGAAAAAGAGTATTTAAAGAAGTTCTCTCAGAGTACCGAAGCAAGTAATTAATCTGAATTTTTTTTTAAAACTTTCTAGCACACATTTTTTAGAGTTCTGACTGCATAATTAAAATAATTATTTTAAAATTTTTTTTTTGAATAAAAATATATAATCAAAATTTTAGTTTACAAAAATATTTTAAAAATAATAATTTTTACTATACAATCAAAATACATCAATATGTGTGTTAAAAGTTAAAACTCCCGAGAAAAATAGAGGGAGCATGTACTAAACTTTTTGGAACAGTTGAGAATTTAAAGAAAACTGTTGAGAAGGGCTTTTAATAATTTTTGGCATGGCATTCACCACAATCTTGTTTACGTTTCACCTACCAGTGGTCATATACCTTCATTTATGATCATAACTATTGTTGTCACAAGTCCATAATACGGAGTACTGGAGTATTATTGAATGATCTTTCCTCTGCCTATTGTCTCCCCAACCGTTTCTTAATTTAACGGTTATGATTGTTTGCAAAATAATTAAGAATTACTGTATTTAAGAAACAAATCATATTATTTTATTTATATCATTATTCATGTTTTTTAGATTAATTTATGTATATTAAAAAAGTTAATTAAATACTCCCTTCATCTAAAAATAATTGTTCTCTTTCTATTTTTATTAGTCAAGTTGACCGATATTTGACCGAATATTACACATAATATATAATTAAGAAAAAATTAAAAATTGTATCATTAACAAATATATTTAATAAACTTTAAAATGCATTTTTCAGTTTTTGAAAAATATAAAAGAATAATTTTTAATTTAAGGTCAAAGTTGGGTCAATTTGACCGCACAGAAATTAAAGAAGACAAATATTATGAGACGGAATGAGTAATTTTTTTTATAAGTATCCTTAATAATTTAAAAATAAATGAAGTATAATTTGCATCAAAGTTAGCAACTATCTGAAAATTTACACTAGTACCACGTGATGATTGATTCTTCCAGCGATATTAAACTAGGGTTATTTATTTCTTAAAAGAATCAAGTTTAGTTAATTCAGATTAAAAAGTACTCTCGTCATGGATGCAATAAAATTCTTTGCTCCATGTATGGAGTATATATAGGAAATGCTCCTAATTTGTGATTTTCGATTAATACACTTGATTAATTAGAAGGTCAACCATAGAATTAAAGACCATGTGATGTGTGTTAAGTCGCAAAAAAGTTTAAACTTCCCGCTCCCGCACTTAATTATTTTTAAATTTTGGTTATTCAATTCGGTAACCAATAAAAATACCCAAATACGGTACTAATTTGTTTTTCATGAGTTTTCTTTTAACATTTTTCTATTTATATCGTGTGATCATATATTACATATATTAATAGTGCTGCAAATGAGCTGATACGCTCACGAACAGTTCGATGTTCGACTTAAAAAAGATTTAGTTAGCATTTGATTCTCATGTACCACCCCATCACCAAATTAACACCACAAACACTACTATAACCAAACAATGGGCACCACAATAGCTACTATGCCGACATCACTGTCACCACCACCGTTGAATCATGAGCGCATGCAGAATCACCAAATTCCAAACTAAATTACCATAAATTAACTGAAATCACCAAAATCTGGTCGCGAATCACCAAAATCCGGTTGCGAATCGCCAAAATTTTCAGAACTAAAAATCATAAAAAAATATGAGTGAGTTCTGATGTCATAGATTTGAGTGTAGCTCGCCGATATCTTTAATAATCACCGTGTAACTTTTTCATTTCTTTCTCTTATTCAACACATGTATATATGTATGTATATTAAGATTAATCAGAAATAGAGAAATGGAAATGGATGTACATGTATTTATATGATTTTAGAGAAGTAAATAGATTTGATGGAGTAAATCAATGACAAATTAGGCAGGAGCAGGAATGGAGCATATGGTAGAAAGAATTTGTAATGGTATATCGGAGAAGAGATAGGCGTGATCGGAGAAGAGATATGCGTGATCGGAGATGTGGCGGGATGATGGCTACTGGTGGTTGGTGGGTGAGTGAAATATTTGGGAAGATTTATTTTTGATATTGGTGATATATACATATTTATATGTATATAATTAATTGTATGGTGTAGATTAAACTAAATAGAGGGCTTAGATTAAAATAGTTTGGTGATTCGAATTTTAATTTAGTTATTCTATTGAAATTCTTAGTTCTAATTATAAGAGATTCTCATTAGAGTAACTCTCTCTCTATATATATATGTATGCAAAATATTTGTGTGTATAAGTTTACAAATTAATTTACTATTTTTTGTACTCATATATTTCTTAGATTTAAATTTCCTAATTTTTGTTAAATTATTAATTGTCAAGTTTGTACTTTTTTGAACTTGAGTTTTGGACTATAAATGTGAGAAATTTTTTTTATTCGCGAGATGTATTCTTGAGTTGTTCACAAACATGTGTTCGTGAGTTGTTCGCGAACACTAACGAATCAAACTAAAACAAAATATTAGACTAGATAAGAGTAAGAATTTGAGTTCGAAAAATGTTAAACGAACTGAACATGATCCTAAAGTTTAGCTCAGTTCGACTCATTTAATATATATATATATATATATATATATATATATATATATATATATATAAAAGTGAAAATGATATATAAGGACACATACAAAAAGATATATATATAGAGGTTATTGAATAATTACATACTGCATGTACTTGAAAATAAAATGGAAGGTACTAGCTATAAGCGCGCAGCTATCTTTAATTCTGCTCCTCTGATTTAGGTCGAAGCTGTTACACATTAGATCAACGCAACATGACTACTCATGTGTAAGGTCCATTACCACGTGGTCCATCATGACGTATGAATAATTTATTTATTAAAGAAAAGAATATCTAAATATAATTAATTATAGTACATCATATATACATCATACAAATTTGTCATTTAATCAATGAGTATATAAGTAAAATAGACCCGGATCGGATCCATTTGTTAACATGAGTTTGTCTTATTATGGCACGTGTACGGGAAGGCCACATGGCAAATCATTTGCACTATGCTCTACTTGGATATGTAATGGCGCGACAACGTGGACATGAGCTGGCGTAGAGCTGTATTCATGGTATCAATTATTATTACGTGTCATAAAATGTGAAAATTGACACTAAAATATTCGGAGGTGCAGTTTAAATCATTATATTTTAACCCCCATAATTATAAAAAATTAATGTGAAAATCTTATTCATATTTCTGTATGTCGGATTTGATCACTTTATTTTAAAACAAATATTATTAAACCTATATGTCTTGTCCGTCAAATCATTAATCTATATCTTAAATATAATTAATATATGAAAATACATGAGTGACAGATATAAATCTATACGCTCACTCATTTTTCCATCCGTGAAGTAATAATATCATTACATAATATATATAAACCACGACGAACTTTCGTACGAAATCCTCTCTGCTAGGTCCACACTCCACACAAATTGAAATATTGGTATTTTTCTACTTATTATACATTTATTATTACATAATATATTATATAGTAACTATAAATTAGAGAGCCTTTGAGATATAAAGAACTAACTCCATTTCATATTCATATATCCAAACAACTTCGTACAATGTCTTTATATAGAGGTAAAAGAGTAGAGTTGCAATAAGATGAAAAGCTAAGAATTGGGAAAATAATGAGACGGAGAGCAAAAGTTGTGACAACTGCAAAGATCATCCAATTTATACATAGCACTTATAACTTTATAAGTTATAATATCTGTACACATATATATCAATATATGCAGCTATTATAAGAAAGAAAGGATCCAGAATGTCTTGATGTTTTGGAGCTAACCATAATTACTTGAAACATATATATTACTACTAGAACTCTAGAAGAGTTAGATCGAGAATGACCTGTGTTTAGGATCAATAATTTGAACTCTCTTGGGATTATATATATAAATCTAGTGTCTGAAATATGCACATATATTTATATACATATTTCAAGTTGGTTGATTGATACAAGGGACTCGTAACATTGTTAATTATTTATTAAAATGATAGAAACTTACCTACCTACTTAATAATGAGCATAAAACAAAATAGCAATCCAATTCATACCCCCTAATGATATAAATTTCACTAAATTTAAAATATATGCACACCATTTTCACCTTGCACAAAAAGTGTTTGCAAACTTTAAATATAAATAAGAAAGTGGAGGACAAAAATTTAATTAGTTACCATCACATTAATAGTAATAGTGGTAGTATAGGAGCAATAAACTAACTAGTGTTGCCATAATAATGATTCAAAACTATAACTACCACTTTCGATCTCTCCCGTCATTGTACCACCGGTAAAATCTTCAACACCGTGCAACCACGGCGGAGAATAGAAGAACCACCCATCATCCACCTCCGCGAACAAGAACTCGTGCGTTGACTCCACCGTCTCGAAACTTCCACCTAGTCTCGGTAATTCCACTATTTCTCCAAGCTCCTCAGGAGAAGCCGCCACCTCATCATTCATCAGCGACGATGACGATGATGTGGCAGGAGAATTAGGGCTGAGGTGGTCCATAGCGGCTGCTTTTGCGGCCGCCGCTTGGACATCACTTGGGGAGCAAGTAATAGGGCGAGGCAGCTGGTCAGCTAGTTCGGGAAAGTTGAGGAAAGCAGTGTTTCCTTTTATAGAAAGTGCAGCAACGTCGTGGGCCCGTGCTGCCATTTCAGGGTTGGAGAATGTGCCTAGCCAGATCCGAGTTTTTTTCTTGGGTTCTCGGATTTCGGATACCCATTTGCCCCATGTTCTCATTCGGACCCCTCTATAAACAGGATGTTTTGTTCCGTTTGTTGGTGTTGTTCCGGAGCTCCTCTTGACCCGTTTTGCATTCGTGTCAGTTGTTACGGGTAGTTGCCGTTTGTTTCTTGATGCTTCACCCATTTGTTTAACAATTTTTGACAAAGAAAACCCCACACTAATCTTATTGCAATATGTTTATCAATATGCGTGTGGGTATTTTATGACTTTCAGTGAGAAATGGAGCTAGACAAGAGGGATGTGTGTGCAATATGTGAGTAGGTGTGAGTAGAGAGGCCAAAGGAAGATACTAGTGATCAGTGTTAGTTATATCTCAGTGGAGAGAGATCGAGAGTGAGACCTAGTGTTGTTTATAGTAAGAGAGAGATGTAAAATGAAAGGTAAAGTGTGAGTAATATATATAGATCGAGAGGAGAACAATGGAGAGAGGAGAGGAGGAGAGGGACACACAACCGACCTGCCATTTGACCATAATTTCATAATGACGTAGCACAAGAATAGAGAGAAAAATACATATAAAAAATGTAAGGCTTATTAATACTACTACTTGAGAAGGAGTGAGCTAAAAGGGAGTAACTTTGTTTTGTTGGCTGTTGTATAGTTGTACAAGTATATATAACGAGAGTAAAATAATAAGTCCTAATAATTTAGGTAATAACTAGAATATATGAACTTCAACAATGATCTCTATATTCATTACTTATCATTATAATAATAATAAATTTAAATCTAACTACTTTAAAAAAGGAAGCTAAAAGAGAAAAGATAGAGAAAAAAGAGGAAGAAAAGAGGAGGGAAAATTTTTTTATTCAAATAAATGAAATAGGTAATGTTTACCTATTTTTAGGTAATAAAAATCATGTTTTAATGATTTAGATAATTATTAGGACACTATTATAGTGTGATTTTTTAACACATTAGTTATATTTCACCTTATGACATCCAGGTAAGCCGTTGGTCATGCAATTAGGTATATCAAACACACAAGTGTGAAAACGAAGTACAAGGGTCCTCTTTCTTGATTGTAAGGGAAGTAACAAGTAACGAAACCACAGCTGGCTACATAAAAATCATAGTTCTTGTACTTTGTTTATGCCACATTTCTCGTATTTTCACTTGCAATCAAGTTCACCAGTGCTCTCCTGATCAAGCTCTTTGATATAGTCATTTTCTTTTGACGTGTATCTATTTCACATCTTAAATAAACAATTAAATTTATGTAAATGAATAATCTCATCATTGAAAAATCTTATCTATATATCGAAATTAAAATTAATTATTTGTACTATATTCGAATTAATAATAATAAAAAAAATTAATCAAAATTACCAGGTCCTAATTAACAATATATAACATGTAGAGTCTACAACAATAGAAATCTTATAACATATACTCCCTCCGTTCCAAGTTAACTGTTTGATTTTTCTGGAGTCAAATTGATTTAAGTTTGACTGAAAATTACATATTATATAATTGAAAAAATTATAAAAAGTATATCATTGAAAAGTATATTTAATTTATTTTAAAATGTATTTTTCAGTTTTTTAAAATTATAAAAGAATAATTTTTAATTCTCAGTCAAAGTTGAGTCAAATTGACTACAAAAAAAGTCAAACAAGACAGTTAATTTGGGACGGAAAGAGTGAAATTATAGATGGTCCTAGACTCTATTATCTTCATTTATTAAACTAGAATGTCTGTGATTTAAAGTTAATTTGATTAAAAATAGTGTTATAAATAAATTGATTGTTTAGTTGACTTTCACCTCATATTCGCAAATAAACATTTTACTTCATAATTTCACACATTTTAAAAAATTCCACGCACACTAACTTTTCACATCATGTTTTCACACAGTTGGCAACTTTCCATCTTTTGATGGTACTACAGTGTACAGATTTATATAATGTGCACTCATACCAATTTTATTTGCCTCTGTTTCTTTTCACCTTCCTAATTTTCTATGCACCTCGCTTAACTTATCATAATATGTTCATTGTATTCCATATTAAAGATAATGTAATTTAGACGCATAAACTTAATTACAGAGACAACAAGCTTAATTTGGAAGTTTGAAAATAAGTTTCTCGAACAACTTACAACTGTATTCAAAACCCATGCAAATATACCATCATTTTTAGGACGTTGGATTAGATTTATCATAAGATTTTGTGTCATTGTCACGGTCCAATTTGGAAATCAGTTTTGATCGATCGGTAATATAGCTTTAAAACAGTCTCTGGACATGCTAATTTCATATTTTTGTAGGTACTGTACTATCGTTCATGAAGTGACCCTTCACAAAATTGATGTTTCATGCCCTAAACTAATTTATGATACTACATTCGTTATTAGTATTTACTTTTTTTTTTTACACCTAGCATAATCATAAACCCTTTTTAATAAAAATGTGAACTTTATATTTTGTATAATTTAATAATAAAATTTTAACAAACAGAAAGAGGAATGTACAAAGAACATTTGTGCGGGACTTGACGTAAAAGGACTCCAAATATATATATATATATACATATACATATACATAAATATTCAAATTTCATATTATTGACCATTTGTAAAAAAATGTTAAAACATAGTCGAAAAATAGCATAGAATGTGTTACATACTTGCATAGTATCTGCTTTTTATCTACAGCTCAAAATTCTCTACTCCTACTATTTGCACTAAAATGGACACTTGATGCACAGAAGCGAACAACTGTTTCTTCTCAAACCTAAACGTCTAATTAGGCAAAATTAACAGTTTTCAATTCATCGCCTTTTATTAACCATACTTCTGATAATCCTCTAAAATGGGTTATGTAGAGCGTAGACTCACTTCTCTAATTAGTCCTTTGACAATTGACTCCAAATTTTTTCCGGTCAATTTTTATTAATATTGAGATGAAGTTATTGAACATATCGCTTGACTTGTGTAAAAGAGATGGCTACTTTTTTTTTTTATTTCTTTATACTCGGACTGATATTATTTAAGTAATCGGTAGATTTATAAAAAAAGATGAATCTTGAAGCATGGGGCATTACAATAAGGAGTTTGCAGTAAAAGCATGCCCCATAACATGAAACTCTTTAATGAATTGGTCCCATAAAAACAGCTGAAACTTCAACTTCATAAATGGCTCGCTACGATTACAATAAGATAATCTAATTATTTCTATGTACATTTCCTCTATACTCAACTTAATTTTTCTATTCTATTCTGTCATTATTCTTCTTATTTATGAATAGTGTTTTTTTATATTTACAATCGTTTAAGAAAGAAAATGAAAATAACAGTTCTGACACTTTCCACACTCCACACTTCCACAGTCCACTTAAATGAAGTCAAATTACACTCCTGCATTTACTAAACATAGGATGGGTTGCCATTAGCTAGGGTTCCAGCATTAATGATGCTAGCATAACCATTTAAAATTAAAATAATTAAGAAATCAATTTCTCAAATTAATTTTTATATTATAATAATTTATTAAAATTTATATTTTTCTAACTAATTAAACCATAACTTGGCCCCTAACTACTTGTAGGACGCTATACCTCAACAATATAGTATATGTGATGTAGCGAAAACGACTTTATCTAGATTTACAAAGTATTTATTCACGGTGACCCACAATTTAATGGCGATAGCACTCGTAAGAGCATCTCCAATAAACCGGTAAAGAATTGCAGTTGAGTGGTATTAGTTACAATAAATAGTTATATTAAAAAAATAGTTTATTATTATTATTTTAGAATTCAATAATTATATTATAACAATTATATTTTATCAGTTATATAGTAATTAATTATATATATATATATACATAAAAAGAAATATTATAAATTAAATTAAAGTTAGTTAATTTTTTTATTCATTACAAATTAATAATATAAAGTATAATTAATGTAAAAATATTTATTGATAATACTATAACATTTTTATAGATATTTATGAATTTTAAAATAAAAATAAATAATTAGTACAATTGAAAATAAAATAAGATATTTAAAGATAAGAAAAAACAATTAACAAAAATTACTTTTATACATCATAGAACATATACTAAAATTATATTTTATTATATTAGTATATCAGTTTTTTTATAAATATTTCATATCTATTAAAATAATGATATTAATAGTTAATAAAAAAATTTAACAAAAAAAACTATTTTTATTTTTAATATTATATAAAATTAAAAGTATAAAAAATAAAATAAAAATAATAATACATCAAATAAATTGATATATATATATTAAATATTTAAAATGTGCCATATATATTTTAAATAATTATATAAGTAATTAATAAATTTGGTTGATAATAAAAAAATATTTTTACATTTAATATTATATAAAATGAAAAATATTAAACATATATATTATATATAACATATATATTATATATAATATATATGTGTATGTGTAGAATTAGGTTTAAATAATGCAGAGTTAGGTAAAAAAAAGCTGACGTGAATACTTTTAGATAATATGTATAAACTCAACAGTTAAAATTATGCTTAACAGGAGCTAGTCCTTGGAATGACATATGTTTTACATGTATAATGTATTGACACGTAGACTTTATTGTTAACAGGTGCTCAACGTTGGAGATGCTGTACGCGTCAACGTTGTACGTACTGCGACTATATATTTCGGGTCACAATAATTATTTTATATTTTAGTAGTTACTTCTATTTAATTATTTTGTACATGCATGTATCACACCCACAAAATAATCCAGCTTTCATTTAAGTCAAATTTCCAAGACGTAACACTGTAGGATACCACTAGTAACCTTGCGGTGCAGACTGTGCAGTTGTACTAGGAGGCTCAAGTCATTCGACACGTTTCAAATATGTTTCATTAATATGATAGTAATTAATTTATTCCTTTGTTTTTTTATTTAACTTTATATTAAAAGTTAAAACTCATAGAGATTTAAATATTATATTCAGAGTGAGGTGATAAATCAAGATGAAAGTCATGCAGTACTCTTTCCTTTTTCTCTTTTCTTATGTTAATTCTTAAAAAAACTGCATTAAAAATATTATTAAATTTATGTATATTATCATATAATCATTTGTTATTACTATAACAATACAAAGCGGAGTGTTAGAGTGCACGAGAAAGAAAAAGAATCCGATTGTAGGACTTATATATCTTCGCGTTGTATCTATCAAGAATTTCTAAGGTCCCACTAAAAATATGAAAAAGATTAATATCATAAAAAGTGGTTTTTAGATGAGTTTAAATTCTCAAGACTAAAATTGAAAGTGATCAGGATTTATATGAGCTAATTTTTTATAATGATGGGTATATATTTTGGTGATAAAGTTTCTTTAAAGTTTTAATGCTATTCATATTGCATGTATTTGCTCAAATTGCAAAATGATTCAGGCATATAGTTATTGCGATTTGCGAGGGTATTTATTCAGTCTTTTTATTCACTGGCATATTTTATTGTATGGATTCTAAACATAATATTGAGAAGGTCCAAATAGCTCAAATTTTAATATGTCTGAAATGGAGATTGTGGAATGTTTTATCGTAAGGCTTCTAGCTTGTGCAACTTTATTCTAGGTGCTCATGACATACAATAATGCTACAGTCTGAGTACCTTAAAATTCGTCGCAAATGGTCGAATGGTCCAAGTTCTTACAATTATTCTCAAACAAGAGAAAATAATGCTGCAGCAACATACACATAGGCAACTTATAATTGAAAATTCCAACATGTTCATGTACTACTAGTGTAGTATTCTCGCATTCGAATTTCGCGAGACTAAGCATTAGTAAAGAAATTCAGAAGTTATATCTATGCTGAAGATGAACTGTTGCAAACATCTGTAGTGATCCTGCCTCTAATATCTGGGATGCCCTTGTCACATAAAGTTGTATACTTGTATATTATATCTTTCAATTTGCACCGTTCCAACAGTGCTCTAAATCGCAATACTGCAGGATTTAATTAATAAGATGTTGTAATATGTATACAGAACTTATCTTTATCCCCGAGTACCTTAACAAGTGATTTAGCACAATGCAGTAAGAATCATGACAATTACGACAAAGCGGAAGCATTGCCTAATCATGGCTAGCAGCAAGAAAGTAACCTGCCCTGCCAGTCCTGTTTCAGAAGGGATATTTTGCTGCAATCTTCTCAGAGTAATTCTTCAAAGTAGATACATATAATAAGCTCCAAACTGTGAAGTAAAATGTAGAATGAACCACAATATTACAAAATTCAGCATAGCGACACTGACAAATGTTGGTCATTTTCTTGTGTAGATAGGCTTTGATATCTTATTTACTAATATAGATTCAACTGCTATCTCCTTTTTAATATTTGAACTCATATCTGCACTTCCATGTGCCTCAATACTGAACTATGATATCAAGGATCAAATTGCTCCCAAGTGTTAAAATTCTTATTTCAAAAAAGTGATCCATTTCTTGATCAACATCAGAGGCAATCACAGACTCGTAGTGCCACATCATGAATGTTAAGAGATTAGTAAATTCTAAACTGATAAACTGGAATACAACTACTATAACAACCAGTAACAATCTCTGGAGCAGAATGAACTCTGACTGTCATATTCTATTCATAAACTTTCGCAAATTGTTCGAGGTACCGTTGTATGTTTTGCTTTTGTATACTAATGATAGTGGCACAGTAGGGATTAACTGTTTTTGGATTCTTGAACAAATTTCTCCTTCTGATCTAACAATATGGCTATCCGAACTTGTAATGAGATACAAGATGTATTTGAAATATTGGGTGGTCTTTGTGAGAGAAAATATGTAGATCAGTAGATGCATTGGATGGAAGGAGGTAACTATGCTTCGAAATGAGGCTATTGAGGGTGGAAGTGCAGTTGTAGAGAGGTGTTGTTTAAAAGCTTTCAAAAAATCAGCTGCAGAAGGTGTGTCAATGATCAAGCAAAAGCTGCAGAAGTAGAGTAGAAGCCAAAGATGTAATTTTTCCCGGAAGAGAAGTAGAAGTCTGTCATCCTAATAATATATATCTCCAGTGTTTATCTCGATTTTCTTTCTCAGTGTGATCTTATTGTCACACAATGATCTATGCTTGACATTTCATAAATATACAGTCAACCATAAGTAATTTTTCTGCAGTCAAATGTTCTTGTTACCATCTGCTTGCTATTGTGATTGTAAACAAAGGATCTGGATGCACGTTTATACAGACAGTTTCAATCAAGCTATTTCTTATTTGCAAATGAAAACATATACAATAGGTTTCTGGTAAAGAAATAAGTTGAAAGAGAAATAACTTGAATATAAAAAGATATGTTTTCTATGGTTAAACCCCTATATTGCCACCTTTTTCTTCTGGAGGGCAGTATCTTTTCCAAAACCAGTGCTCCTGCCATAGAAAATGTATCTCCTCTATTGGAACTTGCTTTGTTTCTGGCAAGAGAAAATATATAAACACGCTCATTATAAGAACCATGCCCGCAAACAGCAGGAATATTCCATATCTGAGGTGACAAAGAGACACAAGGAAACACTGCGCGACAAGAGCTGTAAAGAACATGTTGCAACACACCACTATACTTTGCCCTGCTGACCTTGTCTCCAGAGGGAAGATCTCACTCGGAACCAACCATCCCAGGGGTCCCCATGAACGCCCATATGCGAGTACAAAAATACAAATGAAAATAACGAGTGTAGCACTAATTCCTTTTGAAAGAGGTTCGCCTTTACCAAATTTTAGAGCCAGAACAATCCCAATAATTACCTGCAGCAGACCAGGTATCAGGTAAATGATACATATATAGATATATGAGTGTGTGTGTGTGTGTGTGTCTGTAATTAATCAAACTTAAGTATAGTTCAACTATATTAACTATATTGTTAATGTAAATTTCACATGCACTTGATTACCATGGAAATGAACATTTCAACACCAGCTTCCAGGAAAAACTTTCGTCTACCAAACCTGTCAACTAATTGCATTGAAATCAGGGCAGCCACAACAAGAGCTCCATTGGTTATGGTAGATGAATATAAAGATGCATTATTTCCGAAACCAAGGCTCTGGAATAAGACTGGGGCATAAAAAAGTATTGAGTTCATGCCAGTGAGCTGTTGAAATGATGGGATACAAATTCCAATAACCAACTGAGGACGGTTTTTTCTCTGAAGGAGATTTTGGAATGGTTTCTTAACAGCTTGTGCTGCTTTGCTTGCATCAAGAAGATCAGAAAATTCAGCATCAACATTCTTGGTACCTCTAACTCTCTCCAACACCTCTCTTGCTTCTTTTAGCTTTCCTTGTTCTACAAGACTATTTGGCGTCTCCGGAAGGGCAAGGCCACCTAAAAACATAATTAAGGCTGGAACTACAGCTAATCCAAGAGACAATCTCCATCCCCACGGATGGATCTTCTCGACTCCATAGTTTACAAAGTTAGCTATGAGGATCCCGACACAGGTTGTGAGTTGAAATAACTGATTAAAAGTACCTCTGACTTTAGGAGGTGACATTTCTGATAGGTATAGTGGAACTGCCTACAAAACAAAATAAACAGAGTACGATCAGAAATACAATTACTTTAATATATTTTTTTCCTGTGTTATGCAGAAGTTGTTATATAGTAAGCCTACTTGATTGCCAAATCCAATGCCCACACCTAGAAAGCACCTTCCAATGATGAGCATGGCAATGTTTTGTGCTGCTGCATTAAGGATTGCTCCTACAAAGAAACTTATGGCTCCACAGAGAATGGAAAATCTCCTACCTTTGTTCCGAGTTACATGTGAAGCCCCGAATGTGGAGATTAGTGCAGCATAGTATAACGATGATGTAAAAAGGGTGAGAATCTGATCATCATATTTGCAGTAGTCGGTCTCCTTTAGATGTGCTTGTTTTCTCGCATAAGTTTTATGGAAGAATTCCTTTAGGAAATCATCCATGGATGTCACCCCACCTGAAACCAACATTTACAGATAAATAATCTTTTTAAAGACTATTCCAAAGGCTTGCAGCCAGAATAAATATTGGTTCAAACATTTGCATGATGCATGCTCTCTAAAAATATGTTGAAACTGTTATCCAAGAAGAGCAACACAAATTACGAAATTCACTGATTATGTAAACCTGATGCCTAAACATGAACATGAGAATGTCCATATCAAATTATCAATTCCCTTATTGCATGACATGTTCATCTGGAATTTTGAATATTACCAATGCAAGAGAACTACTATTACATATTCAACTTTGACATATATAGCTAGACAAGTCACATAATGTAAGATGTACATGCTTCATGCTTGCATATTTTTATCCTTTTCAATTATTATTTTTCAGATGGTAATAAATTTGTATTCAGATTATATATTTGCTCAGGTTAGTTTTATTCAAGAACTCCAGTTATCACACACCAAGAACAATATTTTCATGTATTTCAAATTTGTCATTTACTTCTAAATTTTTTACTATCTGCTAAAGGCCTGTTTCTGTTTGATTATAAGGAAAAAAACAGAGAGAGTGACAAGAGAGAGAAAGAGGATGACCTTTTCTCCATAAAAATAGGACTTTTATGAAGAAAAATACAACTTTGCTTGTTCATATTGATTGAATGAACACACACATCATCTGGGAATCATATAAATAAACTCAGAGAATAACAATGCATTTTCACGATATTTAGTGTCATCATATCTACACTGACACTCCCAGAAGACAAATATATAAATGGAATTCAAGAAATCTAATACAAAAATCAAGAAAAATTTAAAAGAAAGATAAAATAATTACCAGAAACACCAAGATCATAACCAAAAAGAGATCCTCCCATAGCAGCAACAATACATGTAAATATTAAATACCATGTAACCTTGTGTTCATATAGCTCAGCTCTGGGCCCTCCACTTTCTGCAAATCCTCCACCTGCCATTCTCTCTCTCTCTCTCTCTCTCTCTCGTTCTCTCTAGATCAAATAATAATACATTAACAGCTTAGAGAGTTTAGAGGGTTGGATAAGAAATATGTTTAGGGCTATAATGACATGTATATATAGAGTTTGTACACTAGAGTCTATTTATGTAATGTAAGGAGTGTGAGCACTCTATACATGTAATATACTCTATGTAGTTTGGATAGATAGATATACATGGATTGTCTTGACTCCATCTCATGCGGAGTTTAAGCTACGTCAGTTTGCAGTGTTTGGTCAATGAGACGATTATAGAGACGTTTGTTATCTTTTCTCTCTCTCTCAACTACAACCAATCACAGACTATATTATATTTATATTTAAACTATTATTAATTTTATATTTATTTTTGTCCTGTTCTTTCAACTTGTCTCAATATTTTACACTTTACTATGAATTCATGGGTTATTATTATTTTGTTAATGATAAACTACCTGTCTACAGTACTGACACTCTGACTTGTATTATTATAATAATAAAAATCTTGAAAATCTGTCACGTTAATAATCTTTGTTTGTGTAGTAGTATACTATGGCTCCGTTTGCCTCAGTTTATAAGCAGTTTATAAGTTGAAAAAATTGGTATATATGTATTTTTTCTGCAAATAAGTAACTTATTTTTAAATTTGAAAATAAGATTTGGTTTTAAATTTCTAAAAAAAATATTAATTTTCAAAAAAAAAATGAAAATACTTTTAAAAAAAAATAACTTATATACTTATACTAGGACTCGTACAGCTATACAAGGGAAAGCTGTACCTAATTAAAACTTATAATGCTAATCCAATTTAGATGAAGATTTTGTATGTACACACTACACACTACACAGGACAGTGAGTACACTTGTGCAACAGCGAAATATTCGAATACTTTATCTGGCGTGTTTTTTAATAATTTTACTTTATTTGAAAAACTAAAATGTGTCTAAATTATAAAAATGTAAGAGTTTAATATATGATAAATTATGCCCCAAAACTTCGTTAAATACCAATCATATACATTATAACAACATACAGATATAATTTAGCTAAAAAAACAACATACAGACACAGTAGAGTCGTAGAGGTTTTGATATCTTTCTCCTTTAAACTACCACCGATTATGGATTGCATTTATTGTTATCTTTCTTTCCTGAATGTATTGATCTTGATTTTTTATTTATATTTTTACATTTTAAGAATTAAAGAAAATAAGTATTTTTAATATTTACTATATTGATAAAGATTTGTAGGTATATTTGTGGATTAATTTTAATTGCCAATTAATGAGGGAGTGGCGTGAGAATGCTAACTACTTCAATGACCAAAACTTAAAATAGACACAGCGGATTAGATATTTAGATCAAAATGTTGAAGCACTGGGATAGAGACAAGATAACAACCGCGGGCTAATTAGAGTATGTCTGAGGGTGAAAATCTGTTATCTAAATTATTTAGGTATATGTGGTGTATAGATCACATCTATGTGACACTCTTTAGAAATATCTAAAAATCGATTAATTCCAACCTTTTTATTCTTAATAAAAAATTATAGATAATCATATTTGATTTTCTATATTTGTCGAATCAATAAATATCTAATATATCATTTTAGCTAAAATTTTACCTAGAAGACTATTTTAACTAACAATTTTACATATTACTCTTAGATATGCTCTTAGGAACCAAAATTAAAAAACATAATGGACTAATCTTAGATGCTACTATGAGGCAATAATTTGACAATAAATAAATTGCAATTAAGAAGTAATTTGTATTAGAAAATTTGGTCATTAGATTGGTATTTGGTGCGTAGCTAGATAAGAATCACAGTGATAAAGTCGCAAAGTCAACTTTCATGTCTTCATCATAAATAAATTTATGCTATAAGCTTTATTTTAATATAAAGTGTCATTTAGTCAAAGATAAATTAACTAGCACAAAAACATCAGGACTTCATGTCTATAAATACGGGATGAATATAAATAAAAGTATATGTATTAATAAAATTTCAAAAAAAAAAAGTACATGTATTAATAATAATAGATTATTACGATAATTTTTTGTGATATAACATTTTGATACGATAATTTTTACTGACAAATTATATGTAAAATCGATTTTGAATATTAAATTTGTTAAGGGAAAAAGAATTGAACTACGAAGTTGTGAAAATAAAAAATCATGTGAACTATTATATGAAAAATAATAGTTCACGGCATTACCTTAATTTTGTAAACGACAATTATATTTCCCTTCTTTGTAAAATTGTTATTGATTTTATATAATATGTACACTTTAACGACCCTAGCTCCTATAGTCTTGTGATTATTCAGTTATGAAAGCAAAAAAATATTGCCTAGGTTCTGTCAAAAATAATAATATTGCTTAGGTTACTTACTCCTACGTAACTGTCCATATATAGCGATTAGCGAATGCAGATGGAGCATTTCCAATAGTTTAGTGAAGACATTCGTAATGTCAAATTAATTCAATAAATTGAAAATTTATTTTAATTTTAATTTATGCTATATTTGATAAATTTTAATTTTAATAATTAACATCACATATAAGATAAGTACTAAATTAACACCTCATGCACCCCCATATATAGCTAAATATTCTTCACAGAAATAACTTAAAAATTGGATATAATAAAAGTATATATGAGTGTTATATATTTGAAGTACGAATATTATATTTTATCAATCTTAAAGGATGTAAATAGCATCCAAAAATGTCATACACAGGCCATACACCTTTTTTGACGCATGTATTGAAATACTCTTAAAAATAGTAGTATAAAAGATCTTAAAATTAGTCTTACAATATTCTCGAAATGATATGTGGTTGTATTTTAATTTGTGGAATACATGTGCATATGCCATATGGGATGAGTTCATGTTGACAAGTCAATATTTAAAATTTTTAGGGTGTTCAACGAAACTTTCAAATCGTGACACTTTAGATTTAACTAATACTAGCTTATATCCCGTGTGATGCACAAATGAATTTTTTTAATTTTTTAATATTTTTATTTTAATATTTTTTAATGATTTGAATTTATTTGTATTTGTATAATAATAATTTAAATTTTATTTAATATTATATGTATATGTTTTTATATAATTTATTTGTATTTATATTTTAATAGGATAATTTTTGTTTGTTTTGTATAGAGATGTATTTTACTTAGGAGATTAATGTGAGATATTTTAGTTAGAAGATTAATATGAGATTGTATTTTAGTAGTAATGTTTATATTCTTTAGAATTATAATGTTTATGAGTTGTTTGCATAAAAGGAGAATTATTGGTGTTAGAATTGTATGTATGATTATATTTTTTTAAAATTATATTTTATTAAAATTCAACGGTTAAGATTATTTCTATGGTTCACTTAAAATTGAACGATCAAGATCTTTTCTATGGTTCACCTAGTACCATACCGACCAAAACTTTTAATCTTTCGTCTTTTTTAATAAGATAGTATAGACGATCCAAATTAATTTAAATCGCTATTAATAATTTGGTTATCGAGATCGTATATATGGAAAATAGTTTAATTATGATTTGATAAAATTATTTGTTGGTTAATTCGAATTGGATATCTATCTATATTTTAATATAATAAGTAAATAATATAAAATAATATGTATTTAGTATTCACTATTCACTAAAATTTTAAGAGATCGTTTGGATCGTGTCTACCATCAATGAATACACTATTGAGTATTTTAATGAAACATTACATTCAATAATCTCTTTTACTAATAAAGAAATTATTAAAATTTTATACTTTCATACTGAAATTATATAAACTCTCATATTTTTTTTCATATTTATCATTGTTTTTCCATATACTAATAAAATTATTTATAATTTTTGAATAAATATAATATTTAAATTATACAGTAAAAAATTATTATTAAAGTCAAACCGTGCTTCATGATCAAACCAAATCGTTTTTAGATTGATTGATTTATATATTTTATTAATTTGGTTTGATTTTAAATTTTAAAAAACTGTTATTATTGATTTGATTTAAAAAAAAATGAAGAATCATGATCAAACCAAACCATGAATGCTTCTAATAATTTTTTTAGAAGATCTCTATTTCTCATAAAATTAATTTCTACATAATGAGTAAAATTAATACACTACTAGTACATAATTAGCATAAGGCGCTTTAATTGTTTATCCAACAATGTAGAGTAAGGTTTATCTCTTTAAGATACAACACCGTTCCTGTTAAGCAAAATGACACATTCGAAAAGTGTGCCCGAGAAAGTCCTTAAATTAGTATCCGATTCTTTTTGTTTCTTTGAAGTGTAGTTCTCCATACGTTTTGCCCAGCGACATAACCAAGACATGATCAATAAATATTTCTATATTTTAAATTTTATAGTCATAAAAATTACCTTAATGGTTTTTTTCAAAAATTAAAATAGCAAATATTACGCAAAACAGGATGTACATTGCTCAAAAGATATAACATTTTGAGTAAAATTAGACTATCAATACAAATGTGAACTGTACATGGTATACGGATAATTTTAAAATATTGAAAACAAAATTTACATTTATTCAGTAGTTTTTTAACATGTTCAAATGATATAAGATTATGTTAAATCGGACCAGAGTTCCAGTAAGTCAGCAGAGAGTTTCAGGGCACAAAAACAAATTATTGTTCTAAAGATGGTCATAAATGTACTTTCAAGTGACGAAAAATGTTAGAATAATATAAGATGTTGACAAGTCAGTCTTATGATCCACTCTCGACGCATCATAAATGGATTTTTAAATAATGAAAATATAAGATGAACGACTGACCCATCATAAATAGATTTTCAAATAATGGAAAATATAAGATGATAAGTCCATCTAGTATATTGAGGTTATTGGAGACTGGATAACTTAGTTTAACACGTTGCCCAAATTTTTTTAAAAAAATAAAGAGATGCAAAAGCTAACCAAGTTAAGTGAATTGGGCTTCATTTACCCCAAAAAGAGAAAGTGAAATAGAGGCCTAATAAAAGGATTTCACCCGCTTGCTTTAAAGTTGAATGTAGTGTATATATATAAAAACAGATGGCTAATAGTTGCCATAATTTCATTGATTTTAAGGTGGTGCACAATCAAATGGGTAGATGACGCTATACAGGTTACTACGACTTTTCAGAACGGGGTAGAAGGACTGAGGCTTGGAATATGTTACGAAAATTGGCTATAGAGTCTATGTTGCCATAGTATATTATTGGTGATTTTAATGACCTAATGACAGTTGATGAAAAGAAAGGAGGCCAGTGCCATTCTTGTGCTTTGCTGAATGGTTTCTCGGAAGCTATAAGTGATTGAGGCTTGTTTGATTTGGGGTATACATGTGACAAGTTTACTTGAGAACGTTTCAGAGGGACTGATAGATGGGTGGTTGGAAGACTGAATAGGGGCTTTGCAAATAAAGCGTTGAGTGAGTTATTTCCGAATGCAGAGGTTCGAGTGCATGCAGTATCTACGTCGGATCATATGTCGTTATGCCTTCAATTAAACAAACAGGTATATATGCCTCGTGGTAAACGGTCGGTTTGAAAACATGTGGATACAAGAAAAAGAATGCCAGAATATTGTGCAAGAATGTTGGAATAGTGAGGGGACAAACGAACTAATGAGTAAATTAGCTATGTGTTGCTTGAGACTAGAAGAATGGGGTGGAGGATTGATAAAAAATTTGAAAAGCAAGTTGTCTAATTATCGAAAGAAAATGCAAATTCTGAGATCAAGAAGGGATGTAAATGGGCTTCGAAAGTATAATGAAGCTCGGTGGAATTATTTGATGTTATTAGAAAAGCAAAAAAAAAAAAGCATCAGAGAGCTAAACAGTATTGGCTCAAGGATAGAGATAGCAACACACGTTTTTTCATAAATTTGCATCTGTGAGAAAAGAACACAACAGAATTAAAAAATTAAAGGATGCTAATGGAGAGTAGCATGATATTGAGGATGAGATTCAAAATACTATAATCAGAGAGAATCAATTTCAAACATATACCAGAGGAGCAAAGCCAAGATCTGGTAAAAGGTATAACAGATGAGGAAGTTTGAGCAATTGTATTTGCCATGTAATATGAGAAATCACTAGGGATTGATGGCATCAACCTGTGCTTCTTTCAAATCTATTGGAACATGGTGATAAAGATGTTGTTGCATTTTGTAGTCAATATTTTGATCATGGTGAGTTGCCTGATGAGATAAACAGGACCCTTGTGTGTCTTATTCCGAAGGTGAAGCATCCAAAACAAATTTTTAATTTGCGTCCTGTATCACTTTGCAATGTCTTAATGCGTATTATTTCTAAAGTTATGGCCAATAGATTGAAACCATGTTTCAGTTTGATTATTTCAAATAATCAAAGTGCATTTATACAAGGGCGCCTACTCACGGATAATGCGTTGCTTGCATTTGAAATTAACCACCATATTCATAGAAAAACACAAGGAGAAGATGAGATGGCAGGTTTAAAAATTGATGTATCTAAGGCATATGATAGGTTAGAATGTAAGTATATTGAGTTCATGATGGCCAAATTCGGGTTTCCCCAGGTCTGGATATGTCGAGTTATGCAGTTAGTGATGACAATTACTTATAGTTTTGTGATGGATGGAAAAACGTTTGGAGATGAGCGTCCTTATCGGGGTATTAGACATGGAGATCCAATCTCCTCGTACTTATACATTATTTGTGTTGAAGGGTTGACGGGGATTCTTCGTAAGTATGAAGAGAGTGGCTTGATTCATGGCTGTAGGGTGGCTCGAAGTGCACCAAGAATAACTTATCTGCTTTTTGCAGATGATTTCACTTTTTTTTTTTTTAAATTTAAGCACACGAAAGCACAATATATGCGGAGTATATTACAAAAATATGAAAGGTTATCGGGACAAATGGTAAACTATGGTAAGTCTGATATAGCTTTTAGTCCCAACACATGTGCAACATAATGTGTAAAAATTTGTGAAATTCTGGGGTTGAATGAGAAGGAAAGACCAGGAAAATATCTAGGTATGTCTCTGTATGTGGGCAGTAGAAACAAGAATGAGGCATTTGGTTTTATTATTGATAAAATTCAAGGAAAGTTGCATGCATGGTGTAATAAAGATTTGTCTAAAGTTGGGAAGTTGACATTGGTTAAATCATCGACATAGATAACTCCAAATTTCTAGATGAGTCTGTTCCTAATCCCTGATTCAATATGTGATGAGATTGAAAGAAAAATGAATGCATTCTTATGGGGAGGAGGGCCAAATGGATCACGTGGAAACGTTTGTGTGTGTCAAATGAGTTTGGAGGAATGGGGTTAAAAGAATTAAAGAAGTTTAATATGGCCATGTTGGCTAAACAAGGATGAATATTACTTACAGAAGCTATCCCATTAGTTATCGCATTCATGAAAGCTAAATATTACTCTGAAACGAATTTATTGAATGCAGAGCTAGGACATAATTCCAGCTATGTGTGGCGATGGATTTTTACATCGTTAAAGGCAGTTAGAGCTGGTGCTCAGCGAAAGATTGGTGATGAAGAGGATACGATGGTGTGGCGTGTTCCTTGGCTGCCAGATGAGGGAAATGGCTATGTGAGTACGTCTGAATATGCTCAATTAGCCATGACTAAGGTTAGTAAATTAATGATGGTTGATGAAAAAATGGGACATTTAATTGATAAATGATCTGTTTGATGCTAGAGACAATGCTCTAATTAAACATATTCCTTATCTATACATGTTAATATCGATTCTTGGTATTGGTTGTTGGATGAGAAAAATGATTTTATGGTTAGAAGTTGTTATAGGGGGTTGCAAGGGGAGTGTAGTGATGATCATTCGAAGCTGTGAAAAAAGATATGGGCTATGAAACTTCCCAGTAAAGTAACAAATTTAGTATAGAGACTATGTAAGGGGTGTCTACCAACTAATGCAGCATTGGTTATGAAATATGTGAATAATGAGGCTAGTTATCCATGGTGTCACGTGAAGCAAAAACATGCGTCCATGTCATGTTTTTGTGTGATTTTGCAAAAACGGTGTGGTTTACAGTAGGAATGGCTCAGCTGGTGAATTGTTTTCCTTACGAGACACCAAGTGCAGTTCTTGAAAGGGTGCTCGAGCAAGGTACAAAGGAACATTGTATAGAGATTGCCATGCTTTGTTGGAGTATATGGAATCGTCGAAACAGGTGGGTTTGAGACCATGCAAATGGGTCAGTTTTTGGGGTAAGAAATACTGCTAGTCATCTACTTCGAGAATGGACGGAAGCTCAGTTAAGGAAGAGAGTAGGAAAATTAGAGGGAAAGTTGGTGATCGAGTTTGGTCTCCACCATCAGATGGATGGTTGAAGATAAATATAGATGCGACTGTGTTTCTAGACAAAACTATTGGGGTGAGAGCTGTGGTTAGGGATGATCGAGGTTGCTTCGTTGGAGCTCGATGTTTGAAGATAACAGGTGTTTGGAAGCCTCGAGAAGCTGAGACTATTTGTTTATAAGAAGCTCTATCATGGGTCATTGCACGAGGATATACGCACGGTGTATTTGAAACGGACTCATACGCTCTAGCTGATGCTTGTAATGGAAGTTCAGGAAGAGCTTTATTTAGTACTATTGTAATGGATTGTGTCCATTTGATTAAACACATAAATCATGTGCTAGTAAATTTTGTTTATCGTTCTGCGAATAATGTAGCTCATGTGCTTGCACAAGCTACTTGTTATATGACAGACATAGGGAAGTTGTATGTCACTCCGTCTAATGTCCTTATGCGTGTGTTGAAATTGGATTTGATTGATTAATGCAAGTTCGATTTTATTAAAAAAAAACAGATGACTATTCATAATGTTCATTGACAAAAAACAAACAAACAAAAAACAAATGGTTGTTCTAAATAAGTAACCATTTTTCTAATTTTACCCCTTTATAATTAAAATTGACTATTGTTAATGTTGCTATTTTCTTTTTTAATTCAAAATTTAAAAATTTATTTTAATATAAAAATAAAATTATAATATAAATAATTTAAATTTTACATAAATAAATAAACTATGAATTAACAAAATAATTATAAATATGCAACCATATTAAAATGTATATAAAAAAATCACCTCAAATATACCCTAATAAATAAAATCTTTCATCTTGATTTGAAAATGTAACTTTTAAATACTATTATGATATATTCCTAATAATAAAATGAAATTTGAACTACAAAAATTTCATTACTACCTTCATTCTATTCCATTCCATATCTATTTTTTTCACATTTTTTATCATAACAAATTTGAACACTCTTATTTTTTCTAAATATTTCCTTAAATCCTTTCATTTCACCAATTCCATTCCATTCCATTTCACCTCTCCCCAACTAAACACAATATTAAAAATTACTTGATATATGAAAATTATAATAATATCCTTTATTTAATACTTTAGTATTCAATGACAATTTATGTATGAATGAGTTAAAATCAAAGTTTCTGTTTATATTAAAAAAAAAGAAATATTACTGATTATCAAATATAATATATATTTTAATATCAAATAATATTATCATAATTTATACACTCAGTGATTTTTTTTTGACAAATTTAAAGTAATTTCTATTAATAACTTGAAATGAGCTCAACCGAGACAGACCCCAGCCCATACAACCAGGTTGAAAAACAAATAAATGAGCTAAACAATTAACCGTTTTGTTTCTAGATCGCTTAACAAAATGAATACAGATATTCTTCAAATTAAAAATAAAATCGATGACATTCCAAACAATCCAAATTACAACAACATCTCGGAAGATAGTATAATTACAATTGACCTTCGCACCATAAAAACCATTTTTAGACCAGTGTTCATAACTTTCAGTAATTGCACCAACCGGAATCGGAGGAATAGATACCCCATATGATGAACAATCTTTGGTTGTGAAAGATGAGTTTTTTCAATATTTATCACCGATTGAGTTTTGATATGATTTTCCAGATACCCCATGACATCATGTAAATCATTCTAAATAAAATCAACATTGAAATTAATTTGCACAAAACGGTACAACAAACATCAAGACAAGCAAACACTTGCACAAAACGATACTACGCTCAAAGCGATACAAAAATTTGAAAAATCAAAGATCTCAGAATAACACCAAATTTTGATGTGATGTTAAGCAGGAGATTTTGAATCTAAAAATATATTTTATTTGATATTTCGAGTTCTAGATAAACGAAGAGAAGAACTCGAATGAGTTTTTTGAGAATTTTGGGACAAAAACTCAAGAGATGGGAGGATGGAGGGACGAAAATGAATTTGTGAAGAAGGATGAAGGCTTAATTGATGAAAAAGTGAGTAGTTCTTGAGCTAGCTAGAGTTTTTAGTAATAAAAGAGAGGTGGACTCTCATGAGAATAATATCACATAATTATATTTAGATATAATTCGATATTGCGCAATTTTTTTAAGTGCATTTAACATGACCAAATTATGAAAAAAAAACCGTAAAATCAAAAGATTGTTATTCCTATCCTGGACACCAATAGCATCATCATCATCTTCTATCTCTCTCACTCTCAGTTCCACTCAAATCTATACACACACATATAGACACAACTTGAACAAGTGAGAGAGATTTTTGATGGTTCGAATCTTACCGATGGCGTCGTCGTCGATTCGTCCCTGTATCTCCGCTTTTAGATTTTCCGGCGCCACTCGTTTCGGTTCTTTCTCTTCTCCACAACGACTCACTTTACATAGCGGTATGTGTGTGTTTTTGATTATGTATATAATTTTGTTCTTTTTTATTAGCTGAAGTTATTGAATTAGGTGTAAATGATTGATTTGATGTATTTGAGTTTGTAATTTGATAGGTCCCAGTCAGATTACAATGAAACAAACTACCAGAATAACCTTTCGAAAACCACAAGTTTGCTTAAATTTCTTCCTTCTCTATTTTACTTGTACAAAGACATATATATGGAGTTTACATCCCACTAACCACTACAAAATTAGCACTAAAAAAAAATAAAAAAAATAATAATAAGTAAACATCAAAGCACTAAAATTAGCTCAACTAAAAACTTGGGATTTTTCTTGGGAATCCTGGAGGATCTTCATGGCGTATCATAATTTGATTTTATAGCCATAGTGCGATGATGTTGTTTATGTAATTTGCCTTTCGATATAATTCTGCCTATGTGTATGCACGCTTTAGCTAGGTTTTGATGTGTACGGTTAGGTGTAAATGCCTAAATGGTTGATTTGATGCAGTTATATTGATTTTAATTTGATATATATGTTTAGCTGTTTTTTTGTAGACACTTGTTGTATATGTAATTCGTCTTTTGACAGAATTCAACTTATGTATATAGTATTAAACTATATCGTGTTTGTGGATATATACTCTGTGTTTATTAGTTGAAATTGTTCGTTTGGTTACGACATGACATAATTGTGTTCATAACATTTTGAGTTACAATTTTGTTGCTAATATTCTCATGGAGCTATGAAATGCGGACTTGGAATATTAGATAGGGGATTGTCCTCGATAACTGATAACTTGGAACGACTCATGACACAACTTTATCATGACATCCGATGTGTTTATATGGTTGTTCAGTGATTCCACAGTCACAGCTTTTCAACCTAAAATCTTCCAAGCTTCTAAGAGGAGATAAGAAAAGCATAATAGTTACCACTATGGGGAATGCGGCTCAAGCAAGCACTGCTACAGATGAAAATGTTCTACAGTGGGTCAAGCAGGACAAGCGAAGAATGCTCCATGTTGTTTATCGTGTTGGTGATATGGACCGGACAATAAAGTAATATTCTTTGTCATCATGGTCTGATTTATAAATATTACTATCTTTCGAAGAAGCTGTATTGCATATTTGCATTTGGGTTGAACTCTAATTGTGGCTGCAGATTTTACACAGAGTGCCTGGGGATGAAGCTGTTGCGGAAACGTGACATACCGGAAGAGAGATATACAAATGCATTTCTTGGATATGGCCCAGAAGATTCTCACTTTGTCGTAGAACTCACTTACAGTAAGTGATTTCAGAACCTCTCTGTAGGTTGCTCAAAGCTAACACATTGTTTTTGATTGATGCTTACATATTTACTTTATTTTTGGATTACTGTTATTTATTTCCTTCTTACTTTGTTATTCTATTAGATTATGGAGTTGATAAGTATGATATCGGATCTGGGTTCGGACACTTTGGCATAGCAGTTGATGATGTAAGCTTTCCGTTCGGTTATATATTTTTCGTATCATTCCCTTGCTAAACAAATCTTGATAAATACTGTGAGAACTTGGAAAACTTTTTTATGCAAATGACCTTTTCTATCCTATGCAACTATGATCTGTAACTGTAATAATTTCTACCTTTTCTATAAATACAAACTATATATATTATATGATTAGGGCCATAGAACTTCTCATTTTTTGTTGAGAGCAAAAGGTTTATGTAAAGTTTCTTATTCTTTTCTGTAAATGATTTTGGGTTCGGTCACAACACAAGTAAAATGAACTTGAGTTTGTATAGGTTGCCAAGACCGTGGAACTTGTAAAAGCCAAGGGCGGGACAGTAACCCGGGAACCTGGTCCTGTTAAAGGCGGAAAAACAGTTATTGCATTTATCGAAGATCCAGATGGTTACAAATTTGAGCTTCTAGAGAGGGGTCCTACGCCTGAGCCTCTGTGTCAAGTAATGCTTCGTGTTGGAGATCTTGATCGAGCAATAAATTTCTATGAGAAGGTAAGATTGTTTTGAAAAAAAGAATTACATGTCGATATGTCATGTCCAATTTACTCCTTTTTGTACACCTTGTCTTGTTTGTGTTCTTATAATTGCTTTTTGATCAAAAAATTACTGGATGAAGATTCTCTTTGAAGTTCTGAAATTTCTATCTTATCTGTTCACTTAGGCTTTTGGCATGGAGCTTCTTCGCAAACGTGATAACGCTGAATACAAGGTAATTTTATTAACCTGTTTATAGTTGATATTAGCAATTTATTTAATGCTCTGCCTTAGTGAAATAAAAACGTGAAAATTATATTACACACACATATGTCATGCACAGACATGCATATGGTCATAGAATATCTTAAGCTCCTATAATTTAATATATATATATTTTTTTAACACTGTATTGCACCTTTTAATTTGAACTGGTTTCCTAAGTAAGGAGATTGTTTTTTCATCCGCTAGCTATATTGGTATATATGTTCTTCTCCACTTGGATCTGACTTAATGGTGCATCAGTGGTAATAGACATGTGTTGTCAATTAGTACTTGGTTGTTTCCTTAAGGCTTTCACTGATGAGATTATAAGAATACTTTCTTGTCATTAAGCTGGATATAATTTAGTTGTGTGAATTCTAGATTCGTACTGTTACCTACCAACAGTTAAGAGTAAATCATTTCAGATGTAAAGTTCATTAGCATTATGAAATGTGTTTAAGTTGTCTCTCATCCATTTGAGTTTCTTTGCATAGGTAAGTTTATAATCAGTGCATAGTTGTTGAAATAATATATATATGCTGGTATATTTATAAGGATTTGGAGGTCTGCTTGTGCAAGAAAGCTGCAACTCTATATTCTTGGAATTTCCAGACCGATTCCTTGGCACCTTGCATTCTTGCAATATTAGATTAGATTATAGTGACCACTGCATGTTTGTATGCAATTTTTGTATTATGTTTTGTTATATTGGTAATTGTCATAAATTGTAGCACATATTTTGAATGCTGAAGCAAGATGCACTCATTTCTGCAGTTTTTTCTAAAATTTGCTACCTCTTGTCATGTTTCATGAAATTAACATATGATTTTAGTTGTGGGATATGTGCATTGTTGTATTTTAACTGCTTGAATTGAGGATTGATGTTTCTTATTCTCTGAACTTTTCTCCGGGTTAGGTTGTATGTTTTCTCACGGGCTAAGTTAGTGTCTTGTTTACAGTATACAATTGCAATGATGGGCTACGGACCTGAAGACAAAAATGCTGTGCTAGAGTTAACATACAATTATGGGGTCACTGAATATGACAAAGGAAATGCTTATGCTCAGGTTGATTCTTTTTTCCTACCCTTATATTTGCACTGCTAACACCTATTAAGATACTTTAAAAGCTGATCCATTTCTTTTCCTATATTTACAGATTGCAATAGGCACAGATGATGTCTATAGAACTGCTGAAGCAATTAAACTCTGTGGTGGGAAAATTACGCGGGAACCTGGACCCCTACCTGGAATCAGCACAAAGATTACTGCATGCCTGGATCCTGATGGTTGGAAATCGGTATGTTTTTATCTGAGAATTTGTTTGACGCTAGTGTCTATACAAATTAATTTATCTGAATGGGATATTCGCTTGCCTTGGTTAAAAAAAAGAGTTAGTTCTTTGACCTTGGATCTTGATTACATCTGAGCCTCAACATTACTTGCACCTCCTTTCCATATATATACATCTGAGCCTCGATGTAACTGTACAATTCCTTTCAATATAATTATCTAAGCCTCATCATTAATTACAAAGTCAAGCCTGCGTTTGCCTAGGACATGATCATAAATATCAGGAAGAAGCTTTTAGATTTTCTTTAATAATAAATTTAACTGAGACTCCCATAGTATTTTGGCCAGTTGATTAAATCAGGAAATATTTCATGTTAGTTTTATATTTAGACATAAGTAGAATGATATATGCATTGAGAGTGCAGAGCCATGAAGGAACGTGGGTTCCGGCCGGCAGCCGCATACATTTTTTTCTTCCCTGTATATGCACATGCCATTATTTAAAGAATATTTATAATTATGTATAGTAATAGTAATATTATGTTATTAAATCTATTGGTTTAACCTTTAATATAATAGCCTTACAATATACTCCGTATGTTTTAAATTTATATTCGACCGTGCTAGAAAAATTTTCTGCCTCTGCCACTCTTTAAGGAGGAATTCGTTTTTTATTATTTATCTTAATTTGAGGAATGATGGTCCTAACTTTTGTGTTGAATATGTAGATTTACTTGGTGATAAGAATCTGTACTGTTTGTATTTTTTTGCTAATAATGTACTGTTCAGTTTTAGTAATATATAATCAAAATTGCAGGTTTTTGTTGATAATCTGGACTTTTTGAAGGAACTGGAATGACTTCAGAATATCATTACATTATGATGCTCTTGTAACAATGGACCGTGTGGTCCGAGAGTAGTGTAAAACTTTGCAAAGCTTCTTCATAGTTTATACGATCAAAATGAGACGTGCCTCCCGGAAGTCCTTGCAGTTGAATGTGTGATATTCTTTTTGCAGGTAAAGTTTATAATAGTAGCAAGTGGTAATTGTTAGCATCCTGGTCATAGGTGAGCCAGATTTATGCTGGCTAGTAAAGTGAAGTCCGATGATCTATTTTTTTGGGCGTGAGTATCTGCGCGTGGTAAGGAAAGGGATAATACAAGAATAGCATTATCATTATCATTTTACGCCCACTGCAGTTGATTATCACCACTAGTTGGTAGGATCTCTGTGGTGGTACTATAAATATGATTGATTTACAATGCTATACAAATACTTTTAACATGTTCATTCTTAGAAAGGCTGTGCCATTTCTATACTATTTTGTTCTTAAATTATCGTTTTTTGCGAACTAAACATTCTTTTCAGGACCAGCGGACAGTTAAGATGAATCATCCTTATTATCATATAAAATAAAATTATATCAGAAGATCTAAAAACGAGAACTCTAATAATTCTTCATAAAAATTCAATTAACTCAATGATAAATTTTTGAAGACGAAATATTATTATTATACCTTTCTTTTTTGAAGCATATTATTATACCTTTCTTAAACTATATTTTCATCACACTAAATAAATAACTTTTACTAGTATATGAGTGTATGACAATTGTCAAATATTAATTATTTTCCTTCGAGAAATGACCTATAAACACTTCTTATTTTTTGACGTAAAAAACACTTTTTATTATTATTTTAATTGCAAAACTACTGCCTACAGGTCATTATTTGAAAAATATAATTTGCAACTGGTTTAAACTCAAATTTACTACTTTCTTCTTTTTTAGCTTTTTAAAATAAAATGCTGTAGTGTTATACTTCAGTTGCAATATCAAATTTTACAAATAATATAAAAAAAAATCTTATTTTTAGAATTCTGTATCTATGAAAAAAAATCTCTTCAATAATAATAATAATATTCTGTATCAGGAGCTTTGTTATCATATTTTGGCAGGTTAGTAGAGGAATGTAAAGTGATTATGTCCGAATTGAGAGAGAAATGTGTTTGTTAAGTTTGTAAAACAGTATGCGAATATGGCAGCACACTTCTAAGCTAAGTCTACCTGTTGATCGTAATTGGCCGGTGTGATGCTGACCCGGGATTCATGATGGGTTCATTGATGTACACATGATGATTGATGAGTTAATGAAATCTTCATTTTTTTTTTGGAGAAAAATAATAATTTATATATATATATATAGAGATAAATTTGTATAAATTTATCTATATATATATAAATTTATATTTCTCTTTAATTCATCTATATATATATATATATATATATATATATATATATATATATATATATATATATATATATATATATATATACAGGATCCTACTCAAATAGAAAATAACTTAGAATAGAAAATAAGATCTACACCACATATTCAATCTAATCTAATGGCAAGGGGTGCATCCACACACAAATCAAATACACCCTCATACACCCAATCCCACATAATCCCTCCGTTTTTAATTTGATTTTTCCCGTTAATTAGTAAAGTTTTTTTTTCAAATCTAACTTCACCACATTTTTCTCCATCTCCCAACAATCAGTTTGCATACCATATGTGATATATTCCGGTGACTTTTATTTTTTCGACGATTTCCATTATTTTTTGTGAACCCAGGATATATAATTTAGTGATTTCTGTAATACAAATTAGTGATTTTTATAATACAAATTAGTGGTTTCTGTAATATATTTTAGTGATTGAAGTTTGAATCTGATGAGTGACGAATTTATTTTAATTATAAATTATATTTGCCGAAATATAGCACATATGGTATGAAAACTGATCGTTGAGAGATGAAAAAAAATGTGGTGAAGTTAGATTTGAAAAAAACTTTACCAATTGACGGGAAAAATCAAATTAAAAACGGAAGATAATAGATGGGATTGTGTGTGTGAGGGTGTATATAATTTGTGTGTGGATGCGGCAGGTATAATGATAAGGTTTTCTATTTCTCATTTAAGCTATTTTCTATTTGAGCAGGACCCTATATATATATACATATATTGTAAAGTTAAGTTTACAATTATAATAAATAATTTATTATAATATATAAATTTGTATTTCTCTTTAATTCATATATATTTATATATAGTGTAAAGACGAGTTTACAATTCAGCTAAACCCTAACACGCCTTCTCTAAACCCCTCTTTTCTCCTTTGAAATTCCTGAAACAAACCCTCTTCATTCTCACCAATCGATTCCCATCAACAATGAACGACGTCGTTAAGCAAACATCCACCCCCAGCAACAACAACAAGAACGCTCAAAATTCAAACTCAAAGAAGAGAAAACGAAAAGAAGTAGCTCTCTTCGGCAACTACAGAAACTACTACGGCTATCGTGTATGTATTTCACTTATATATACACATCATATTTTATTACTTAAAAATAAAAGTAATGAAACTGAATGTATATTAATTCATTAATTGTGTAATTGTATTGCAGATTAGTCAGGAGTTGGAGGAAGATCCGAGAGTAAAGGTGTTTAAAAGGGAGTGGTTTCAAGGAAAGGATTGTCTCGATATCGGCTGTAATAGTGGATTGATCACTATTAATATTGGTATCGAACTCACTCTTTTATTTTTATATATGTAATTGTATGTATAGGATTCTGTTTTACGTTTCTAGTGGAGAATTGTGTGGTTTGTTTTCTGTCTGGCAGTTGTAACTGACTAACTGAATGATTTTAGTAATTAACACGTAGTTTATTATGCTACAAATTTTACATAAAATTAAGTGTTTAGATTACTTGGTAGTAGACACTAGTTTTACGGAAGTATGGTGAATTGAGATTATATAGTTGACAGTACATCTATGATAGCTTTTAATTGTTTTTTGATTGCGTATTTAACTATTTTAAGACAAACGCGTGCTTGGGAAAACTCAAACTGTAAGTGTTTGCATAATGATTCATATTAATACTTGCGTAGTTGATTTCTCATCTGCAGCAAAAAAGTTTTGTTGCCGAAGCATCCTTGGAGTTGACATTGATAGTGGTAAGTTCTCGAAATACAAAATGATATATGCCTTTGGTCTCTGGGTTAAGAGTGTGTTTAATGTCATATGTGTTTGTTTATATATTTCTTTTCTGTTTTCAGTTTTTTTAAAGTTCTGGGTACACCAAGATAACATGAAAACACTGTGAAAATACAGTATAAACTTTATTCTATAGGCTACGCAAATACACAGTAATTATTCCATGCTTTATGCAATCAGATGTCTCATCTGTTTAGCTTGTTTACCATTGTGATGCTGAAAAGAGTTACTTTTAGGCTATTGGTCAAATATCTAATTGATAACAAATCAAAAATAACTACCATTAGATCGGATTGAGGAAGCAAAATGGAACCTTAGGAAGATTGTGAGGGCAAGCACTGGTAAGCTACCTGCAGAAGCTTCCCGTTTGAAAGATGCTAAGGCCGTAGAAGTTTCTGATCTCTGTGTTGCCGAGTCTACAACTGAAAGGAAAGGCGAGGATTGTGAAGGTCTATCTCCATGTAATCTGCCAGAACGAGTTTTTTTCCAAAGAGAAAATTTTGTGCAGAGTCGAATTTTAGATGATAAACGGTATCACACAATTATGTGGTAAGTTTGTTCTTTATTTAAATCCACTTTATATTAGATATGTTTATTGCAAGTTACAATATATGATATCAATCTTATTAGGTAATGACATGATGGTTATGTCACTGTGAGTTTGAAGTTAGATTTAATATCGACGTTGTTGAACTTTATAGAGGAAGAGTGTAGCTGACTGTAAACAGCTTCCTACTTTAGTTCATTTACTGCAATATGGCATGTATAATACTATTCAGAACAGAACAATAACCGTACAGTAAATGACTAAGCACATTGAATTTTAGCTAGGTTTGGTCTCCTGATCCTCTAACTCTGGCCTACATTCTAATCTCATGCCAACTTAACAGAAGATTGTATTATTAATTATAGAATTCACCGATCCTGCATATCATTTATGATTCCAGCTGCTTGTGAAAACTAAACCATGAACTAATAGCATCTAGCTTGTATTAAGCATACAATTCCCTAGCCTTCTCTTGCAGCTAATTACAACCTTAAGATAATATGAGATATTTACAACTCAAAAGCTCTAAAATCTCGATATGTATGTCAGATAAGTCTATTATTAGGGCTTCAGAGAGTCAAAGTTTGAAGAAACTGGAAGGGAAGAGTAAGCCGTCAAGAGTTACTACTATACCCAGTTATAATTTGAAAAAAAATCAAAACATATAAGAGACTGACAAATTATTTGGAGAAGGAAAATAATTTGTTACCTTACCCTTGAATATGGGAGAAATTTTTGAAAATAAAATGTACAAGCCAGTGAACTATTCTACTAATATATGCATAGCGTCCTTACAGATGTAAAAGTATCAGACTTCACTAAAATTGTTGACTTGGTTTTCCAAATCTATGTTGGGCCATGTAGGTTGCTGTATGTCTGTGCTCGCGTGTGTAGCATGCTACTTTGCAAAACCTAAAGTCAATAAACCTTGGAAAATGTACTTAATTGTTAGCAGTGCTGCAAGTCTTTTTTCTGTGGTAAAGATTAAAACACAAGACCAGACAAAACAACAGTGCATATTCGTATATGGAAATCATTATAATCAAATTGGGTTTCTGATCTTAAAAGTTTGAAGAGACAGGGGAGTAACTTTCTTGTGTTTTCAGTGCAAGTGGGAAATATTGTCATGTATGATTCAAGTTGAAAGTAACAGTATTTCCGGAATTGTTGGTAATAAAAAATGTACCCTACTTGTCTGCAGTTTGAGTGTGACAAAATGGATCCATTTGAACTGGGGTGATGAAGGAATGATAAATTTATTTACAAAAATTTGGAGGCTACTTCAACCGGTATGTTCAGTCTGTATTTAGTTTTAACCATGTAAGGGTATTCTGTTCTGTGAAGGATTCTTCGTACTGAAATCCCTTCTCCACAAATTAATTATTATACAGTATGTTTATCAACTATCAATTATCTCTTTCTGATCTGTATTTCATCCAATCACATGAGCAGGGTGGCATGCTAATTTTGGAACCACAACCATGGGACTCATATTCAAAAAACCATAAAGTATCTGAGGTACAATTCTTAGTTGTTTGGCTTACCTTCATAAAATAAGATACTTATCCCCTGGAGTTGTTTTTATAAATATTATAGAAAGTCACTTTTTACATGGTTATTATATGTTTGATAGTTTAAGTTAGGTATTTGATAATGAATAACTTATAAGTAATTACAAGTAGCTAAACGACACTAAAGTACTAGAAGTTTCATGTAGGGTGATATTGATTTTTGTCCAAGCTTAAATTTAAACCTAAAATAAGTAAAAGAAACAAGTAGGTACATACAAATTTTTTAATTTCAGTTATAAATTCGTTTCAAGTCATAGGTACTTGACAAACATACCAAATAAGTTGCAAGTACTTGTAAAGTTAACAGCCTAATAAGTTGTAACTATATTTTTTTCCTGGGATATGTAATCACAAACTATTGGCCTATTTCTTTGCTCTATATGTATATAGGCCTTAAGTTATCCATGGTTCATTCCCATGAAATCACTAATACCTAGATAGAAGGTGGATTACTCAAACCGATATAGTTAGTGATAAAAAAAGTAGTCCATATAATTAATTTAAAGGATCACGTATTAGAAAAATGAGTGCAAATTTTTGATAGTTTAGGGATTATAATCCTTGCAAACAAGCATATCCTCTGTATCTTTGTCATCATTTAAACAATAGCTGGACATGTGTGCCACAAGCTTGCTGCATAGTTGTACATTTTTAATAAAATTAGAATAGGTAAAGTGAGAGGATGTAGGAAAATCTGTATTTTTTGCTTGGGAACCTGGTGGTCTCTATGACCTTATTATTTTACTAAATCTGAGGAAATTTCTCTTTTCTACAGACAGCAAGAAGTAATTACAACACTATAGAAATCTTTCCCGAAAGTTTTCAGGATATCCTTTTGGACAAGGTATGCACCATCTCTTTCATGTATTCGTGAGGCATTGTAGGTATAACTATATTTATTAGATAGAAATGTGAACAATAAAGAATCTATATCTTGTACTTCTTTTTGATTTTTGATCTCCACTCTATTGCAGATTGGGTTCAGGTTAGTGGAAGACATCAGTTGTCGTTTGTCTGGTAGCAAATCTGGATTTCAAAGACCAATTTTGGCATTCTGGAAATAAGCAAAATCATCTCTCTGTTCCATGGAATGTTCTGGTTTGTCGGGTACTCTGTAGTATTGAGAATATAAAGTTTTTGTTTTACTAAAACTTCCTTCTCCCTTCTTGATGATTGAATGTATTGAGATTACTACGCTTCCTGTCTCGTATTGATGGCTGGCTAGCAAAAACACGAAGATCACCCTTCTCGATAATCTAGTGATTGTTTCTTGGACACATGAAGGATTTTTTTATTTCTACAATTGTGAAAACCATTGGTACAATTTGATGTAAACAGACTCCATGTCTTTACTCTTGATCTTTTCCTCTAGTCTAATTAACTAGCACTAGTGTTGAGGAAAGGGGTTTTCCAATTATATTCCCCCCCCGAGCTTATAAATAGATTCCACAAGTAATCAGTAGGATTTCCTGTTATGTATGCCCAAAGTTAACCTTGTCTTCTATATGACTACCATCTATGTTGTACAGATCTTGGTTCTTGGCTCTTGGCCAATATATATCTGAGATTTTTGGCTAAAGTGATCTTTTTTAATTTCTGATACTTATGTACACTAGGATTCCTCGGCTTTGGATTCAGATTGAACAAAAGTTTGATTTGTCCCCCCCCTCCCTTTTTTTAAGGAATTTAGTATATATATCAAGTCATTTTTGTACTTGAGTTCCAAAAAACGAATATATAGCAGGGAACAAATTGATTATTGTAATATCTGATTAACGTGGAACTGTACAGAGGTGAAAGAGTTTGATTTGAACACTTGCGGTCAAAGCATCCTATTGAAAATACCAGCAAAATAGAAATATAGAATAGTATTCTATAAGAACAATCTCATATAAGGAATTAAAGAATTAGAAAAATAATATAGAATTTAGCATAAAATTTCATTTAGAGTTTAAATTTAATAACAAATATGTTTTTTTTATGTTCAAAATATGAATCTCAGCACGAAACTAATAAAGAAATAGATTTAAATGTTTAAAATCTGTACTAGATTTTATAAAATTTGATTTTTATAATACATCACATATTTGTTATATTTTGAGGAATAATTGATCACTTGATGTGCTAATGATAGACTATCATATGCATATATAAATAATCACCATAATTATATTTTGAGCAAGAGGCTATTTTTTAGTTGGTTGAACTTGAAAGATGGCGGTGAATTCTAAATTAGCATCTTGAAAGAGTCCTACCCATAACAATTTAACATGGCTAAAAATAGCGTGACGAACCATGTATATAAACAAACTTAATTCAATGAAAAATCTAAGGGCCAAGTAAACAAGGGAATCATCCCCAATGGCTCCCTTGTTGAAACCCCTTCTCCTCTTTCCTCTGTTGCTTGTTTCTTCGGTAGCTACTACAAATTCATCTGATCATGTCTTGCACAAATCAGTTTCGAACAAGCTAGGAAATCCATTTTTCGGTTTTATAAATCCGGTATTTCCATTTTTTAGAAATGTGCCTCCAACAGAAAACCCTGGCCAAAATGTAAGAGCAGATTTTAAGACAAAATGGAATGGAGCATGGAGGGTGACAGTTGAGAATGTGGGTGTATCTGCAATGCAATTGCAGCTGATGCCGAATAATAAGGTGGTATGGTTTGATACAACAGCTCTTGGTGATTCAGCTCGAAAGTTGACTCCTGAAGGAAACTGTCCCATTAATTTTGAGAAGGGTTATCCAGATTGTTTTGCTCATGCCCTCGAGTATGATGCTGATTCTGATGTAACCAAAGCCTTAGATGTATGTCCAATCTCGATCCTTTATATATATTGTTAAATTATTAGTTCTCCTTATAGGTTAACGTGTTAGGAGCAGGACTTAATAGAATCTTATACTATATCACATAAGACTTGCAAATAAAATCCATGGCGTGCAGCCGTGGATGGAGACCTTGCAGATAGAGATATACATATTCATGCGGAGATTCATAAATTTATTATGTTTAAGGTATTTACTATTTTTAATATGCACAACACTTGCAGATAAAATCCGATCCATGGTGTTCAACCGGAAGCCTTTCAGCTGAAGGCAATCTAATTGGGGTCGGAGGTTATTTCCAAGGAAGAAGAGCCGTTAGAATCCACAAGCCATGCGATAACTGCAACTTTGAAGAGAAACCTGACCTTCTCGGTTCTGATAGATGGTACATAATTAATATCAACTCTTATATTGTATCGTAAACACAACACTTCCATATATGTGTATAGTTTCAATATCTAAATGCTCAGTATAATTTCTAGTTATAGTGTTATTATTAACCGTAAAACTAATTAATTCTAACTTGTGTGTGTATCTAACAGGTATGCTTCTCAACACATTTTGGAAGATGGTAGACTTGTTATTGTTGGAGGTCGAAAATCATTCTCATATGAAATCATTCCACCAGATACATTAAACTTTCCTGCCAAACAATTCGATTTCCCATTTCTCCAAGAAACGACTGATCCAGTTGAAAACAACCTTTACCCTTTTCTGTACCTAACCCCAGAAGGAAAGCTCTTCCTTTTTGCCAATGACCGTGGAATCATTTTCAACCCTGACACAGCAGAAATCATCCGTGAACTGCCCAGGTTACCAGGTGGTGCTAGAAACTACCCGTCTTCTGGAATGTCAGCGCTTCTCCCAATAAAACTTAATGCTCAAGATCCACTAAATGTGCATGCAGAGGTCCTGATTTGTGGAGGAAACGTAAAGTATGCCTTTTCTCATGTTGATGGGGTCCAAAAACCTAAGCCCAAAGGTGTTTTTATTCCTGCATTACAAGATTGTGGTAGAATTAGTATCACGTCTAAAGAACCTAAATGGGAAATTGAAATGATGAAATCACCTCGAATTATGGGTGACATGCTAATTCTTCCTACTGGAGATCTTATATTGCTTAACGGCGCCAAGAAAGGGAGTGCTGGATGGTGGAATGCTGATGTACCTAATTTGACACCCGAGCTTTACATGCCACATAAGCCAAATGGACACAGATTCAAGAACTTGAAGGCTACGAATATTCCAAGAATGTATCATTCTTCATCAGCTGTTTTGCCTAATGGAGAAGTCTTGGTTGCTGGAAGTAACGAAAATAACAGATATGTTTTTCCTGGAGATGGGGAAAGGTTTATAACCGAACTAAGAGTTGAGAAGTTTACACCTCCTTATTTGGATCCAAAACTCGATCAACACAAACCCATAATTTCAGAAGAAATAACACCTAAGAAGCTAAGATATGGACAAAGATTCACAATGCCATTCAGCTTCAAATCTATTTCAGGTGCCATTGATTTGCGTGGCACAGACTTAAAGGTTACCATGTTGTCACCACCTTTTACTACTCATGGCTACTCTCAACAACAGAGGATGCTTGTGTTGGGGACAGTGCAGGTGACAAACACTGCCATCACGGTGGCAGCACCCGAAAATGGTAGGATTGCTCCACCAGGGTATTATATGCTCTTCCTTGTCCATCGCGGTGTACCAAGTAGGGGAGTGTGGGTGCAGTTGAAGAAGTAGAATCTGTATTAGAGCTTTCTTCTTGGTGATGTATTCTCTTGGTTATCAGTTATTCAGTTCATGTACCACCATGTATATTAAAGAGGAATGAAGGATGGGTTCGCTATAATAGCTAAATATTTTGTTCCGAGAATATCAAAAGAGCATCTCGATATATTTTGAACCATTAAAAACATGAAATGAAATTCGACCAAGTAACAATGTTCTAACAATTTTCGTATTAATAAGGTGCCAAGATTAATTACCGAAAGCCTGCCTAACTTTGAGTTCTTGGGAAATTCATCGGGGTAATAATTAAAAAAATTCTAAGAAATGTGACTGGAAATTTATTCAACATTAAAAAATTTTAGCCTCACATAACAAACACTTTGAAATAGGTTACTAAAGCTCTTGCCTTGTTTTTCAGATGGTACGTAGATAGCATTCCAATCCACGTCTTCAAAAAATATGAAAACGAGGGGAATCGCGTATTCAAATAAACAAGGAATGATAGTGTACTCCAGTTTGTGGAATGCTGATAATTGGGCTAAAGAGGTGGTCTTGTAAAGGTAGATTGGAACAGTGGTGCCTCTTTTGTAGCAAGATACCACAACTTTAAGGCAAGGTCTTGCTCTCGGGAGAAGGAGAACATAGCATTTCTCAATGTGCAGCAGTCATTACTCTGCATTATGCTTAGCCCATGGAGCTACATTATTGTCTGATCCCAAATGCTTAAACATTTATTGTTTAGTTTTGTCATTTGTTAAACGTTGAATGTAACTTAATGATTAATTACTTGGCCAAACATCATGAATCTGATATTACAAAACCAAGTAAGAACCGAAAAGGACCAATGATGGTCAACCAAATCCTCCGCTATTCTCCTTTTCCTCTTCGATCTAAACCCCAAGTCCTCTGTACTCGTTCTTGATTTTTACTTCCCATTCTTTCTGATTATTAAGTAAGATCATGATTACCCGCACTAGCTCCTCGCTTATATCAGAATATCTTTGCGCGACTAAATGATTGATCTGCATAGATCCTGACTCTACTCTAAACATCTCTTAGACTCATCAGCCGCATAGCCTAATCAAGACCCTTAATGAAGATCAATGGGGAAACAAAGGCAAAGCTATGTTAAATCAAGGGAATCTCGAAAACAACAAACAGAGATTCTTCGTCTGCTCCGGCTTCTAAACATCCAAGACATTACGGTTAGGCTTCTGGTAAGACCTTTGAGCCTCTTCAGTACACTTCTCACCATATATAAAATGTCATTTATGAGAGAAAATCTGTTTCGTCCGATCTCCTATGTCGTTCTTTGAGATTAGCTTTGTTAATTAACTCCTTTGTCAATAATTCACTCAATTAATATTAGGAATAATCTTATCTGGGTTACTGATGGTATGAGTCGTGACAAGGATTTCAGGTGTTTTCTTTAACCCCTTTAGTGTCTTCGCGTTTACATTTGATTCGAGTAAAAGAATGAAAAAAATGGATGCCTAATAGCCTAGTCACTCGTGACTCGACTCACTCTTGATAATGAACTTGGAGCCTATGCAAAATAAGCTGCTATCAGTATATTTGTACAATCATGCTGTCATATATATATATGTTTGAATCCGTTTGTTGAAGACTAATTAGTGTAGTACGTACCGCCTATGTTTCCAGGCATTTCGATCCTCGTCCATTTTCGTTTTAAATATATATAGTTGATTTAAGTTAACTTATTAAAACAAGTTCATCTGATAATTAGCTCCTTAATTATTTCTACTTCCGAACAAATTAAACGACTCCAGGCCGGGTTTATCTCCGGGAAACCAACACTTATACTAACTAAAGAAGTCATATTACAAAATTCTTATTAAATCCATTCCATAAACCCTCACAAATGGTACTACATATATATAAAATTGTTTCAAGGTAATAAATATTGTGCAAGGTAAATAATGATCGAGAAGCTGCAAAACAAGTACTACATCAAGAGGAAAGAAAGAAAGCTGAATCAATCAACAGACTGCCAAAACATGCATGATCTTGAAAAGTTGATCGCTTCCAATCTCTACGCTTCAGAGGAAAGTCTTACCCAAACTCCAGGACTAGGCACTCCACGGTAAACAAAAAACATGATATAATACCCTGTTGGAGCAATTTTAGGGTTTGGTGGCGCGACAGCAGTAACAACATCACCTTTAATCTGGACCTCTAAAATAAGCATTCTTTGTTGTTGCGAATATCCATGAGTAGTAAATGGTGGGAATAACAAAGTTACCTTATAATCCGAGGAATCCACGGGATCTGTTGGTGGAGTATCAAAAACAAATTTAAAAGTAAAGGGATCGGCATGCTTCAACTTCTTTGGTTCACCAACTATTTTAGGTCTATATTTATCAAGACTTGAGTCCAGATAAGGTGGCGAAAACTTTTCCACTCTGAGTTCAGTTGGGAAAGGCACTTTTTCAAAAACATACCTATCATTTTCATTACTTCCGGCTACTAAAACTTCCCCATTGGATAACACTGCTGCTGTTGAATGGTACATTCTTGGAATATTAGTAGGTGCTAGTTGTTTAAACCTGCCTCCAAGCTTATTTCTCGGATTGTAAATCTCTGGTGTCATGTTTGGATCATCACCATTCCACCACCCGGCAGCACCTTTCTTTGCACCATTCAATACCAGAAGATCTCCCGTGGGAAGAATTAACATGTCTCCCATAACTCGAGGACTTAACAACATGTCTTTTTCCCAATGCGGATTCGGATCCATGAGCCTAAGCTTATTACAATCTTGAAGAGCTGGCCAATATAAATTTTTAGGTTTTGGCCTAATTGGAGTGCTATCCACTGGCCAAAATGCATACGGTGAAGCTCCACCACATACCATGATATCAAAAGATACAATTTCTGGGTTATTAGGGTTGATTCTGATTGGAAGAATTGCAGACATGCCAGAAGCAGGGTAGTTTCTAGAGCCACCGGGGAGAACTGGCAGTTCCTTGAGAATTTTTCCGGTCTTATAGTCGAAGACTACCGAGCGGTTGTTAGCAAAGAGAAAGAGATTGCCATCAGGAGTCAAGTACAAGAAAGGGTAGAGATTATTTTCAACAGGGTCAGTGGTTTGTTGGAGAAAGGGGAAATCAAATTTCTTTACTTCAAAACTTAATGTATCTGGTGGGATGATTTCGTAGTTGAACGATTTTCTACCACCAACTATCACAAGATTGCCATCATCCAAGAGGTGTTGTGATGCATACCTGTTAAATCAATTACGAGACAAACATGGATATATTATAATTAAATTGGGTTTTGTACTTAAAACTGTAAATATCAGTTAATATTTTCGTCTTGAATTTAACATAAAAAAATTAACATCTAGCTAGCTAGATAGATGAATTTTTTTGGCTCATCATGAATTAATTGTGTACGTCTTCTCTAATTCTAGCTCGATCGGGTTTAATTGGCTTCTGATGAACATAAACTAAACTGTTATATTGGGCATGACCCCGGGAAAATATTATATAATAAATTTACCATCTTTCGGAACCTAAGATTTCTGGTTTCTCCGTGAAATCACAGTCGGGGCCTGACTGGAGAAGTCGAACAGTAGCTCTTCCTTTGTAATACCCACCTGAACCTACTAGGGTTCCACTGCCCGACAAACTTCCAGTTGAGCACCAAGGATCAGATTTTATCTGTGCAGTGTATACAAATATAACAAATTGGAATAATTAATTAAATATTGAATAGATATATATAGTACTTAAACGTACACAAAGAATTAACGATGAGTTGGTATGCAGCACATACAGTCAGTGGTCTCGTCGTGTCCTTGAGTCCATCATACTCTATTGCATGAACAAAACAATCAGGTTGATTCGTCTCGAAATTGAGAGGACAAGTCCCAGGAGGAGTCCACTGAAGTGCCGAAGGACCAAGAAAAGTTGTATCAAACCAAACCACCTTATCATTCGGCATTGTTTGTAATTGCATGGCCGAAACTCCTGCATTTGGAGAGGCTATTCTCCATTTACCAAGAGTATTCGACTCGAATCTCGGCTTATCAGGTCCAGATATAGGACGGGCAATACCAGGCTCTGGTTGAGGAGCCGGAGCAGTACTCTCGGGACCACCATCTGAATTCAACAATCCACTTAATCCATTGGTTATCGTACCAATAATTCCACCCCCCTTATTGTCACCCCCGCCTGCTGGATCTTCCGCAGAAACGGAAATAGACAAGAAGAGCAGAAGGAGAAAAGCTTTTAAAAATGGCATTTGCCGTGTATAAATCATATCTCTCTTCACTGTCATTTTAATACATCTACTCAATTATTAGTAGATAGATCATTTAATTGTTTTCAGTTCTTGACATGTTCTTTGTCACCACCTATATATAAGCCTCAAGATCCTAATTTTAGAAGTTGACGTAATTTTATATATAATATAATTAAATATTTCATTAACCAAGTAAATATTAATCCATGAGAAAATTATTTAATAAGTAAACAAAATTGTGGATGTACGGATTTGTAGCAATTTTTTCAGGCTACGTAGAATATGTGTCGTGTACTGATTTTTACGAGAGATAATCTAACTGGAGTTTGTAAACCACAGCTTAAAAAGCTCTGTGGTTTCTGTAGTACATACAAGTAGAATTTCAAAGCTGTTGAATCGGTAACATGTAATAGTGCACGTGAAGACCGGGTAATACATACAATTGTGTAACAGATCTGAGCCTTAACCATTTAAGTAAGTTTTAATCCAACCATATTAATAATTACTATTTTCTTTATTATTTTATCCTACTATTAAAAATTAATATAATATCTTTAAAGAAAATATATATTTGTAAAGGATAGAGATCGATGCAAATTTGAGATAAAAGAAAAATTAATCAAGCATCCAAGTATAATAAAGTACCCCTCTTAAAATTGTTAAATAAAAACTTACATCTAATAGAAATTATGCGCCAAATTTATTTATTTTTATCAGGAAATAAAATCGCAGCTTGCTAGGAGCTGGCATTCACAAAAAGTTATGGAATTAAAATTTTAAAAAAACCAATACCATTGTCACTTAAAATTTAAACGAAATCATCCACAACCCTAAACCATTGATAAAACCTTTCGGTAACACATATAGATCTATTTCTAGCTTATTCCTAGCTAGTTCTGCTAGTTGAATAAAGTCGGAGCTCCAAATCTATTTCTTGGCAGCTGCCACTTGATCCTGATGCTGCACTTTCAGAGCCCCATGAACCAGTCCGAGCTTTCTTCTTCTGCCTGCAGCTTGTTTCTTCCTGTAAAATACAAGCTTAAATTTATTGTAAGGGCTAAAGTATTTAATTATGTGTATATACATGTGTGTGTTTAGTACTCAAATGTTAGTAGCAAATTAATCCTACTTAATTATTTTTTCTTAAAATAAACCAAAAAACTAGTATAGTAGGAAAAACTATATAGTAGGAAAAACACACACCTCGGCTTCTCGGCCTAAAAGAGGAGATCTAGTGCGTAAGCGCGCCTGCTGGACTTGATACTGTGCATTCCACCTGTTGTACATTGTTCCACAATATTTTATTTAATTCGAATTTCTAATACTAATTACGGAAATAATTTGTCAAAATATAAATATACTACGAATTGGTTCAAAAATATATTGTTTGAGAAGCACGCACCTGGTACGGCCAAGCCTAAGCTGGAGATCACAGCCATTTGCATCGACTTCACTACCCACACCCATCTGTGTAGTACAAATATATTATAGATAGTCATATACTTAATTAATTAATCTATGCATGATTAACATATATATATATATAATTAATTAATTAAATTGAGCTTTAATTGAGGAAAAAGGATTGCGCAAGCAGTTGAAGATGTTACTCGAAAAGTATGCGAGAAGGATGATGGTGATGAATGACCAGGCATCAATTGAAAGACTCCATCCTCCTGCTGTAAAAACAACGGCGAAATCATAGATATATTTTAACTCACATCTAAAGCATGGGAATATTTATCGGAAGCGCAAAATGACAATGCCAAATCTCTATCTATCAATTATGATTGTAATACAGTTGTTTTTGTATTTAATTATGTATTTCTGATATACTTTAATTATATATATATATATATATATATATATATATATATATATATATATATATATGCATGGGGATAGCTAACATGGACCGGGATCCTCTGACACTTTAAAATTTTAGAAATTAATATATATATATATATAACTTTTTTTAATTTTAACACTATTAAAATTTTATATATTTATATGGATTTTGCACCCATGACCAAAAGTCTTGATTAAGCCCCTATATACATTATACACACACGTACTCTTATGCCTGGAGGGCGATAAAATGCATTGATTGCTGACAGAGGTGGTAGTGTTGTAGGAGTTCTTGAAAAGGATAACGGTGGTGACCTATAATAAGGGCTATCCACTCTCACATAATCCTGCAAAAACAACAAAAATAGAGATGATATATATGTGCATGGGTTTATATGTGTAATATGTGTAATTGTGTATATATTACCCCTTGACGACCTAACAAAGGTGTTACTGTGGTAGGAATACTTGAGAAGCGGGGTGGTACAGATGGTAAATAATAATGTCTTTGTCCCCTCGCAACCTCCTGCAAAAACAACATAAGCATAGAATCATGGATGGTATTTCTTCCGTTTCAAAATATTTATCACATTTTTTCACGTTTTTTAAATAAATTGTGAAACAATCCTTTTATACATTTTAAAATACGCGTAAATAATTAATTGGTGATAAATATTTTGAAACAGATCAAATATAATACATATTTATACGCATATACGAATGTATAATTTTATTTAGTGGAATAGAATACAAATTGAAAACGTATATGTTTATGTTCTACTATAATTTTACAATATATTACTCCCTCCGTCCCAACCAATTCTTTACACTTTCCTTTTTGGGACGTCCCACCCAATTCTTTACATTACTAAAAATAGTAACTTTTAACAATAAATATATTATTACATCCACTACTTCACTCCACTTTTTCAACACTTTACACTATTACACCCACTACTTCATTTATTTTAACAATAAAATCACTATTACACCCACTATCCTTGGTCTCCGTGCCCGGACCAAATGTAAACATTTGGCCGGGACGGAGGGAGTATAATTTACGCTGCAGAATATATACGGTGTCCTATTCATTCAAGGTATTAAGGTTTTCCTACAATAATGTATAGCAGAACATTATTAACAGTGAATTGATAGAGTAAAAAAAGAAGGAAGATCATATCTATACCTTACGTGCATAGGTAGCGATAGGGTACGGAGGAACCCTATATATCCTATCACTGCGAGTAGCAGCAGGGGAGGCAGCACTTACTTGACTCTGAAATCCTCTAAAAAATTCTTCGCTCCCAATTTGCCTCCCTCTTATTGAGTATGAACCGCCACTTGCTCCTCCATAGCCTTCTCCAAAATTAAGCTCCCCATTAAAATTGCTACCCATTGTTCTGAAAAGAAATGATCGATGATCAGTAAACTTGGGTATATATATATTACACGCTAGCTAGCTTATGCGAGATTGCATATATATAGGTACCTAGCTCTTTTTCATTTGCAAAATATTTAATATAGATTCTAATTCTAATACCACGATATTATATTATTGAATTATATATTCAGATTTCGTACTTTTGTATTAACGCTTTTTTAGGGAGCCTTTTTAAAATTTAATTATCTTAATTATTATCACAAGATTTTTTTTTCTTTTCCTAAAAATCTTGACAGTACTGGAATTATTCTTTGTGAGTGCAATTGGTCAAGATTTATTCCTATATAAAACGCGCGTGTTTGAATTATCTTAATTTGTTGCATATATAAATTCTCTTCTATAGTAAAAAACTTTTTTTCATTTTTCATCACAAATTTTAGTAGAACTATTAGACCTTAAGCTAGAAATAATTGACTTGGATTATCACTGCTACTTATATCACAAGACAATTACAACACATTAGATTTTGAATTTAATTATGCGGAAAACCCAAGTCATTTTAATAATTAAAGATCATCCATCACTATTGAGAAATATTTGTCACTATTGCAAGTAACGTGCTATCAAAATATTTAATAATTTTTATATAATTGGAATAAAAATATTTTCTTAATTATAACGGAATCAATACCATTTTTTTGCTATAAAATGAATATATATCTTTGCTAAAAAATGAATATATTTTTTGCAACTAATTTCAAGTACAAGAATATATTAAAATGACCAACTTACAATGGATTGAATTCCATCATAACTAAAAAACGATGTAGTTTTGCTTGTTTTGGTTGTCACGGCCAGCGGATCCATTGAATGAACATAGAGTAATGATATGTTCACAAAATTGTATACAGAATGAGTCATACCTAGTTGTCTCCCACCTTTATTAACTAGTTATTTTTCTTTCTTTATTTGTTTTACATAGCATTAGTTTTAATTACTAATTCTTCTTTTGGGTCTTTTTAACACATTAACATTATATCAATTTCTATAAAATATAAATTAATAAAAAAATACATTAAATTTATAAATTATTATATAATTATGTAATAAATTTCAAACAGTATATATAATGTTAAAACATAAATATAATTTTCAACATATAAAATATGTTATTTTATTTGTTTACATATATAATTTTTCATTAATGGGGGGGGGGGCTAAAATTAATAATAAATAAACAAATTCACTTGTATTAATAAAAATATATTTTAAATTTGTAATTATTTAAACATAAAGTTTAATTTCAATTTTGAATATATCAATTTATTAAGTTAGGCAACATTATTTACAGTTTAGAAAAATTAGAATATCCTCCCTAATTTTTAGTTTTTATGTGTATTGTATCACTCTTCTAAAATTTTTCTCTATTTATAATTGTAAATTATATAAAAAATAATAGTATTTTCTTTAATAATATTCATACAACAAATTTTTAATACTATACTTTTAATCTAGTTTATTATTATAGTGCCTAATTTATTTACTACAATTTATGAACTATAATATAATATTTGAATTTAATGATTTGTTAATTTATATAAAATTAAAATATCTACATTAACAAAATTTTAACAAATATAATAAAATCACTTATATGAGATTAGAGTAACTATTTTCAAAATTAGTTTAACATTCAATTCATAATTTTGTTGAAACAAGTAAATTTACTTATTCATTATTAATTTTAGTCCCACGTTAATCAAAAATCATATATATAAATAAATAAAATAACATATTTTATACGTTGAAATTTTAACATTCATAATATATTATATTTGTATTTTAACAATACACTGTTTCAAATTTATTATATAATAATATAATAATTTATAAATATAATGTATTTTCCTATTAACTTGTATTTTATAAAAATGATATATGTTAATGTGTTAAGAAGACACGGAAAAATTAGTAACTAAAATTAATGTTATTTGAAAGAAGTAAAGAAAGAAAAGAAAGTAGTAACCTGTTAATGAAAGTGGGTGATAACTGCCTATGCCACCTCATTCTGTTTCTGTATAAAATTCCGTGGACGTAGCATTAATCTTGAATATATTACTCACATTCATGCAATTTGAAAAGTTATAAATATTGAATAGTTTCGCACATTTTCTTTACGGATACGTTATTTCCTCAGTCCCACCGTTAACGTTTCCGAGAGAATATTTGAATATAAAGTATAGTTTCATAACTTATTTTTATTTTTATTTTTTGAATAAAAATTTAGAAAAAATTAAATTTTTATTCAGAAAAAAAATTAAAAATAAGTTATGAAACTATATTTTATATGCACCTTAAAATACGTGTCAGACTCTCTCTCCGAAACGTTAATAATTATGTGGGACGGATGTAGTAATATATTAGTTATATATTTTTATATTTAACTAAAAACTAATCTATATTAAAAAAAGTGAGAATAAAATATTAATTAAACTAAAATTAAATTTTTATTCAGAATTTTTTTAAAAAAATAAGTTATGAAACTATACTTTATATGCACCTTAAAATACGTGTCAGACCCTCTCTCCGAAACGTTAACAATTATGTGGGACAAATGTAGTAATATATTAGTTATATATTTTTATATTTAACTAAAAACTAATCTATATTAAAAAAAGTGAGAATGAAATATTAATTAAACTGCTATGCAATTGTGCAATTTGTTATATTGAAATACAAATTTTATTAGGCTACTAATTTAATTTACAAATTTGAAAAATCCAATGAAGACAAGATATATTGAATTTACGTAGAATTCATCAAATATTTCAAATTATAAATGTCATTTTTATCAAGAGTATTTATCAAAAATACTATTCTTTTTTTTTTTTTTTGCAATTTTACTGTTTTTTTAAATTTTTTTACAAAAATACGGTTTTGCAACCAATGTAACTTGATACAATTAAAATCGAAGTTGATCGTAGTTGCATCAGGTTGCATTTGTTGTAAAATTGCATTTTTATCAAAAAAATTTAAAAATTGTATTTTTACAAAATAAAAAAAAATAAAAGGAACGTATTTTTGCAAAAATAATAAAAAGTTTGATATTTTTCAAAAAAGCCCTTTTATCAATAAATTATAAATTTATTTATTATATTAAATTTATATCGTAATTGATAAAAATATGAATATTATAAATAAAATATCATTTATATATTTTATTTTTGAAATTCATAATAAATTCTATCATTATCTATTCAGTATTCATATCAATAAATTTTAGAAATTTATAAAATATATATGATATATAACAAATTTGTAGTGAAATATATTATTTATTTATTTATTTCGGACACAGATTAATATTGGTTAGAGATAAAACTCATTGACCCTCTCAAAAAAACTTGTGAATATTAAATTAAAAAAACCAATATTAATGTCACTTAAAACCAAAATTATTCAGAAAACACCTCAACCAAATTAAAACCACAAGGAGAGTCAATCTATCTAGGTAGCCTAGATTTATTTGTTGCAACTTAATTTTATTTAATAGGAGATGATCATAAGAAAAGCCGGAGCTCCAAATCTGGTTCCTGGCTGGTACTTGATCCAGCTGCCGCACTTCCCTTGCCCAATGAATCAGTCCGAGCTTTCTTGTTCTGTCCTGTTTCTCTCTGTATAATTAAATGGAACAAGGACTTAATTAAAGAGTTATAAACTACAATTTCTTTTTTTTAACACAGCATAAAACACACACAAACCTCAGCATCTTCATCTTCATCTTCATCTTTTCCCAGTAGAAGTTTAGTAAAGTAGTTTGGCTGTCGAAACTCTAGGTCGTCAGCTTCCTCTTCATTGATCTGATTGCTGTACGTTGAATGAATTTAGGGTTAAATACATATTTTTTGAAGTAATTCGAATTTTGAATACCTAATAATTGCCCCACGAGAAGAAATTTACATGACATGTCACAGTATATATAAGAAAGGTAAAAAATATATATATTAAGGTTTCGCAAAGCACGCACCTGGTACTGATCAGTCTAAGTTGGAGATCACAACCATCAGTACCCATACTCATCTGTAGCACAATTAGAGATCACCAGATCATTAAACTTTTTAGTGCATGCGTATTGGGTACATATATATATAGTTTAATTAGTATATGAAAACAAAAACATAAAATGAAAATGAATTAATAATTTGATACTTGTTGATAAATCATCATGTACCTATAAAATCAAATTGATACAAAACGTAAGTGTTCTTTACGCTACAAGAAGAAACAGAGTCAGAATCGATCGCCACAAAACTGACCGACTAAATTCCAGGGATAAACCCGACCGCGTAAAAGGATGGTCGGTTTTCTTGTAAATTCGACTCAAGTTGATCATGGACCCCACTCTACTGATTGACAAACATCACCCAGTGACACGTGTGTTGGTGCCATTGTCACGTCAGCATTGTTGAGTCAATAAGAGTCCACTCTGGTCAAGACTAAACCCAACCATTTTTTATCAAAACCGACCAGATTTAACCCGATCATCATTTTCTTAGTTAAAACCGACTGTCCGCTCTTTAAAACAGACTGTTGCGGTGTTCTGACTATGTTTCTTGTAGTGTTTATCATATATTTATATATATATAGCTTACACTTAATTTACCGATCTATTATGGATTTATGTGCAGATCTTGTTAAAAATTAGAAACCAATCAAATCCATTCATTTAAAAACCATTACAAATAATCTAAACCACACTGTCACTGATAAATAGCCGGAGTTTGTGATAAAATTGCATACAAGGAAGAAACTCTCAGGTAAATGGTGATAGTCTAATGAAGGTCAAATAAGAAAGGACGGAGATCGTCGAAGGTACTAATGGTGTTATGATGGTTGGTGGATGAGAGGAAAGGAAAATCATCATATACAGTGATGATGTTGGTGTTATAAAGGTGGATAAGAAAGAAGTAGTGCAACACTGGAGATATACTCATATTTAGTTGAATGAGTGATGAAGAGAAAGAGAGAGTGAGCGATAAAGATTGTACATGGAAAATATCATAATGGGTAAGTGAGAGTGATGAACTGGGACAGTGGTAAAGTAGAAAAGGGAACATGATTTAATTAGTTTTTAAGTTAAGTTTGGTTTCGAGTATAGTAAGACCATATCTATCTATACATAGCTCATACTTAATCTATAAATCTATTAAGTGAATATGCGTACTTTTAGTTGGTTGTCCGTTTTTTAAATGGTTAACAAGTTAACTATAAAAAGCATTACAAAAATATAATATATTATATTTTGTCTAAATTACTATAAAAAATTAAGAATCGAATCTTTTCAAAAATTTATCAAAATTAAATATATATATTATCAGTTTTAAAAATATATCCTATTGTATTATTAATTGTTAATTATAATTAAAATCATAACTATAAAATAATTTCTTTTTAATATATAGTAATATAGTTATTAAAATTTATCGCATACAGTGATGATGATGATGTTATGAAGGTTGATGGATGAGAAAGAAATGGTGGGATTGCTGGTGACGAGGGATAGAATAATCATAATTGGAGAGATACTCGAATTTAGTTGATATATATATATATATACACATACATACAGTGATGAAGATGGTGTTACGAAGGTTGGTGGATGAGAAAGAAGTGGTGGGATTGCTGGTGATGAGGGATAAAATAATCGTCAAGTCTGGAGAGATACTCGTATTTAGTTGAGTGATTAAGAGAAAGAGATCAAAGAGAGTGAGTAATAAAGATTCCACAACGATATGAATGTGTAGGTGAGAGTAATAACTGGGTCCGGTGGTAAAGTGGAAAAGGAAACATAATTTAATTAGTTTTTAGGCTAAGTTTGGTTTGTAGTAGAGTAAGACCATATCTATCTATATATATCTCACACTTAATCTATAGATCTATCAAGTGAATATACGTATTTTTAGTTCGTTGTTGATTTGTTAAACGGTTAAAAAGTTAACTATAAAAAACATTAAAAAATATAATATCTATATTTTGTCAAAATTATTATAAAAGATTAAGATTCGAATCTAGTCAAAAACATATCAAAATTAAACATATATTATCAATTTTAAAGATACATTATCCCATTGTATTAATATTTATTAATCTTAAATAAAATCATAACTATAAGGTAACTTTTTTTTAATATATAGTAATATAGTTACTAAAATTCATCGCATACAGTGATGATGATGATGTTATGAAGGTTGGTGGATGACAAAGAAGTGGTAGGATTGCTAGTAATGAGGGATAAAATAATCAAGACGGGTGAGATACTGGTATTTAACTGAGTGAGTGTATTTGATTGAGTGGGTGATTAAGAAAAAAGAGAAAGAGAGTGAGTGATAAAGATTGCATAGCGAGATGAAGAGGTAGGTGATAGTGATGAACTGGGTCCGTGATAAAGCGGAAAATGGAACATGATTTAATTATTTTTAGGCTAAGTTTGGTTTCTAGTAGCTCACACTTACGGGGCGTTTGGATTATATTGGTGAAAGGGAAATGCGCTTAGAAAAGGAATTAAAGAGAAAAGAAAAGAATGAGCTTGAATTATTTTTTTTGTTTGGTTTTGATCCGAAAATGAAATAAATAATTATTTTTTAATAAATTATTTTATGCATATTATTATTTTTGGGATTAATATAAAATATATTTTTGTAGATGATACAAGTAGGTGAGTGTATGAGAGAGAAAAAGAGATAAAAGGAAAGAGAAAATAAATAGAGAGGTGGGGAATAAGAGTGGAGTAGTTTTGGATAAACCCAAAACTTAAAAAGATCAAAGGAAATGATTGCTTTTATAAAACAAATAACAATAAAGGGAATGAACATGGTTGTTTCCCTTTCACTTTCCTCATTTAACCATAACCAAACGGCCCCTTAATCTATAGATCTATTAAATGAATATACGTATTTTTAGTTCGTTGTTGATTTGTTATACTGTTAACAAGTTAACTTAAAAACCATTAAAAAATATAATATTCTATATTTTGTCTAAATTATTATAAAAGATTAAGATTCGAATCTAGTCAAGAACATATCAAAATTAAACATATATTATCAGTTTTAAAGATACATCTCATTCAATTATTATTGATTAATTTTAAATAAAATCATAACTATAAGATAACTTCTTTTTAATATATAGTAATATAGTTATTAAAATTCATCGCATACATGGATGATGATGGTGTTATGAATGTTGGTGGATGAGAAATAAGTGGTGGGATTGCTGGTGACGAGGGATAAAATAATCATCAATACGGGAGATCGAGATACTCGTATTTAGCTAAGTGAGTGTATTTAATTGAGTGAGTGATTAAGAGAAAGAGAGTGAGTGATAAAGATTGCATAGCGAGATGAAGAGCCGAGTAGGTAAGAGTGATGAATCGGGTCGGTGGTAAAGTGGAAAAGGGAACATGATTTAATTATTTTCACATCTTAAAATAATTATCCTGTTTTAAATCTTGTCAGTCAAATTGACTATTTTTTTATCGAATGTTGTACATAATATATAACTAAGAAATAAATAAAAATTATATCATTAGAAAATATATTTAATAAAATTTAATATGTATTTTTCAATTTTTGAAAAATATAAAAGAATAATTTTTAATTTAGAATCAAAATTTAGCCAAATTAACTGCACAAAGATCAAAGAAGACACTTATTCTGAGATAAGAGAATAGTTTTTAGGCTAAGTTTGGTTTTTAGTTGAGTAAAACAATATCTATCTATATATAAGTCACACTTAATCTATAGATCTATTAAATAAATATGTGTATTTTAGTTCATTGTTGGTTTGTTAAACACTTAATAAGTTAACTATAAAAATCATTACAAAAATATAATATTATGTAATTTGTCTAAAATACTGTTAGAGATTAAGATTCGAATCTAGTCAAAAAATATTAAAATTAAACATGTATTATCAGTTTTAAAGATACATCTTGTATGATTATTTATCAATTATAAATAAAATCATAACTATAAGATACCTTCTTTTTAATATATAGTAATATAGTTATTAAAATTCCAATAATTATAATAATATTTCTTAACTTTTAGTCTACAACACCGTAAAGAAAATGTAATTTATTTAAATTCTATCAAAGTAAATAACATATAATTATAGTAAAAAAGTAACATATAATATAGTTGAAGTTGAGATACCTTTGTGCTTCGAGGACAAAGTAATTCGTCAGGAGTCGAAGATGGGGCAGGATGAGAAGTATGCCATAAGGATGGTGACGATGAATCACCAAGCATTTTAAAGCTTAAATTCTCCTGCAAAAACAACAAAAGGATTGATAAGGAAAGCACGGGATCGAATTGTTATTAAATTTGTAAAATGACAATGCACACGCGTGATACTAATTACTAGCTAGGTTAGTCTTGATATATACCTCTACGGCTCGAGGACCAGCCAGAATCATTGGTGCTGTCATGGGAGCATTCGAGAAGGATGACATTACTGCTGCCAGATAATTATAAGGGCCTTGATGTACCCTCGTACCCTCCTGCAAAAAAACAACAAAAACCATATACATTCGTCCGAATATATAATTAATTATGTACGTAGCAGAACAATCAATTAATCAAAATTTACTAAAAAAATGGAAGATTCATACATGCATCTGGCCAAGGGAAGAGATAGAGTACACAGGGATGTTCTGGAGGTTGTTAGGAACAACACTCCCAGCAGCACCGTTCGCGGCAGCAGCAGCAGCAGCAGCAGCAGCAGCAGCAACCATTTCATTCTGAATTCTCAGCCGCTCTAGCTGTGCAACACCCATACCTCTTTGTTTTACTTTCGGCTCTTGGGGTTTGGCTCCATTCTTTCTCCCTCTTTTTCTCGAACTGCCACTCCCTTCTCCTTGACCATAGCTAGCCATTTTGATCTTCTTACAATAAAATTTGAAGTACTAGAGGATAAGAAAAAATTATTTGAGAAGAAATGATAATGGAGACATGAGAAACCTTGGGATATATATAGCTAGCCTTGTCTAGGTACATCATATCCAGGCATATAAATCACATATAATTAGATTCATTTGATATAACGAGATTGCGTACTTTTGTATTATTTAAATTATATTCACAATTCAGTCTTTACTTTTATAAGAAATTTGACGCTGAAAATAATTTCTCTGTGCCCGTAAATGGTGAAAACGGCTGCAATGAAAAGATTTATTGCTATATGTAGCGCGTTTAAAAATCCAGAAAAGAATATCTTATTATCAGTTACAGTATATAAGAGGTAATCTAGATATATTATACTGTATAATATAGCTGTACCTTTTTTTTCTTCCAGAAATTGTAAAAGATCATAATATATGAGATATTAAGACATCATAATAACGTGCATATATATAATATATGGATTCTGACGATTTTGGATTTCAAAAAAGAAAAATAAAGTTATTTTTACAATTATAATAAATATTTCCTCTACAGCAACCATAAAATTTCATAAAAAATTATACGGAGTATTTGAGTTTTGAAATATTACAGCAATTATAACATTTCAAAATATATATGAAAAATATTAGAAATCTTATAGCAGCACTTTTACAAGGATTTTCTTCATGAGAGGTAAGAAGTCTATCCAAGATTCACATTCACCGGAATATAACAGCTGATCTTGAAGGGAAAATTGAGTATCTAGCTATATTTAAAAAATACTGATCATTCTTTTTAAAATTTTAAATATTGAAATAACGAAACTGGCACCAGAAAACCTTTCATACTGAATTAAAAAAGATACATGTAATCCAAGGAATAGCCACAATGCATATGAACAGAATTAACATATTGTGTGAATACACCTAATTTTGATTATTGATGAATAAAAAATTACTCCTCAAAGTATATAAGATACTTTCACGGTCATTGAAAATAATTAATTTTTATGCTTCACTTTCACTATCTAAATATGTTTCTCTTTCACTAATTAATATTGTGTGCGAATTTAAATATATTTATCTTTCATTAATTAGATAAATATGTTTTTTTCACTAATTAATATTGTGTGCCCTCTTTCACTAATTAATATATTGTGTGCAGTATCTAAATATGTTTTTCTTTCACTAATTAATATTGTGTACAGTGACGGATCTAAATATGTTTCGCTTTTACTAATTAATATATTGTGTATAGTGACGGATCTATAAGTCAAATGTTCTGGGAGCCACTTCAATTTTTTTTATCTTTTTCAATATATATTGAACATTTTAACATTTGAATGTTACTTCCTCTATTCCTTATTAACTGACCTTATTCCTTTTTATATACCGTATTATGTTTTCAAGGTGTAGTAAATGCTAAATTTCCACCAAATACCCTTCAATTTATTTTCTTTCTATTTTCATTGCATTAAATTATAAGGTTAGTGTTGTAATTATATAGTTATATTAATTCCTCCTTCATTCGTATTAGGAATAGCAATGAGTTAGATTGGGTCGAATATTTAAGATATTCAAATCTAAATCTAAATCCGGAATATTTTACTAAATCCAAATCCAATCAAGTTTCAAAAATCAAAATCCAAACCCGATCCAATAGATTTTGGATTAGGTTCGGGTTTTTATCGAAATTTTAATTTTAAAACTCCAATAATTCTAATTTTAATTTAAAACATTATAAATTAAAATTTTGAGTTAAATATCAAAATGGTCGCTAAAGTGAAAACCATGTATCAAAATCTTCATTTTAATTATGGGAAATCAGTAAGATCATTTAGGTGACTGATAATGACATTTCTATTAATTTAAAAAATTGACCACATTAATTTTGACTTCTACATTCGTGAACTTAAAGAATATATAAGTATATGTTATCTAACGAATATTAAATTAAATAATAAATATAAAACAACAGTCACATTTTCATAAAAATATGTATTTCATTTCATGGTTATTCAATTTATATCTCAAAGGTTTCTTTTCAAAATTTAATTTTCATTAAATTCATTTTGTACTACAAATTTCAATTTTTTAAATAAATTACGTAATTTATTTTTTTAAACAATACATAAATATAATTTTTTTAAAAAAAGTTTTTATAAGATATTTTAAGCAATATATTAAAAGTTCTATAATTCATTTGTTTTTAATTTTCAAAACCTAAACTTGACATAATCTAGGAATTATCGAATTTTATTTCAAAAATATTATTAAATTTCTATTCGTGATTTGGATTATTAAACTTTCAAAAGATTATAAATATTTGGATTAATTTTTAAAATATATATATTTAATTTAACAAGTAATATTAATTTGAACATCATAAATTATAACTTTGACATGAATATATGTATAAAAAGAAAATATATAATTTTTAAAAAGTTTAAATTAAATTAAAAGATTATATTGATGTTGTTTTAAAAAGTCGTTGTGGGTTCGTAGTTTTATCAACTCAACCAGTCCATTTTAACAGAGTATCGTTAACGATTACTTAAATGATGAAATTAATAGCCCGATAACTGTAGTGGAGATTTTTGATAGATGACTTTCACTTTAGTGACTGTCATTATACTCAAATTTTTTAATATTAACACAAATGTTAGAAGATTAAAAAAGTCATATCGAATTAAAATATGATAACTAATAAATGGCATTGTGTAAATAAAGGAGTTTAATAATAAGTAATATGTTTTGTTAAATTAAAATTATATATTATTATTATCAATAATATTTAAAAAAGAATAAATTAAATATTAAAAACTAACTATTAAGGGAATCAATCATCCACGGGTAATACCCTGAGATTATAACAAAAACACATATAAATATAAAAAGTTACATTTGTAAATTCAAATATTATTTTTGATATTTACAAATATGTCATTAGATTTATACTGAAACAGTTTGTAACGTGAAGGGAATTGTATGAGGTCATGTCAGGCCCATTTTTCTCAACTATTAATATACACTAATATGTGTGTGTATTACGTCTTTTTTTGAGTTTCGGGTTTGGATCTGATTTTGAATTTCAGAATACGGAATACTTATATCCAAATCCAAATCCAAATCCAAATTATAAATTCAAATCCAAAATCCGGTTTTGGTAAAATCCAATCAGATCGAAACGGATCGATCTGATCCCTCCTTGATATGCGTAAACGGGTAAAAAGTTAAATATAAACAAATGGAGCGAGTAGCATTTTAGTATTTTAATCATTTTATATCCATTTTTCACATATAAATATATATTGTGTGTATACACCTAATTTTGATTATTGATAAATAATAAATTACTCCTCAAAATATACAAGACACTTTCACGATCCTGGAAAATAATTAAAAAAATTTCCAAAATTGTATAACAATATATATTAGGGTAAAAGGTTCCTAAAATTAACTGTAGATAAATTACCTAAAGTCACCATTATTTCAAGTATAAAAAACGGATGACATTTTTGTAATAATAGAATATGTCCCCTTATATTTACAAAAATAACATTGATATTGTATTATAATAAATGTTAACTTTAGAGAGTTATCTAAAACTAACTTTAGGATCATTAAACCCTACATATTATTGGGAGCTAAGTAGATATGTTTTCTGTCAAAAAAAAATAAGTAGATATGTTTCATCTTCGCTAATTACTAATATATTGCGTATATACACCTAATTCAAATGGTGTACATTTTTTGTAAGCATATTTGCCCCGCTGCGCACGAGGATATGCCAAATCATAAACAAACCAGACTACACCATATCATAAAATAAAAAATATGATATGTTTTAAAAGTTACTTTTAGCGTACTACTTGGAATCGTTAAGATAAGACTATTAAGTCCATAATGAGAGAATTTTCTCAAAACGTAGAAGATACCATGCTAAATACATAAACCCAAAGGAAGCCGGTTTGATTATAATTATAGATGCTTCAAAATGTTCTATCCCTTTCAAGTCTACTAAATCTAGGAAACCTTGGAAATCCCAGAACAATTCATACCTGTTTCACTAGCTTTTTAATTTGAAACCAATTCATTACAGCACCAAACTCTATTTTATTGATAAATATACCACTTACTGGATTGCCAATGATGAAAGTTCAAACAACATATCTGTAAGTGACATATCGCCCAGCAGTCTCACTTGGACGGATGATTTTCACAACTTGCCCTCGTGTAAGCCCGTAGTATCTGGCAACTGGATCAGTGAGCTGAATACGGGGAAGCTGAAAGCATATATATCAAAAATGAGATCAAGTTATTAGGTGGAATAACATTAAGAATGAATACAAACATGTTTAGTGTAATACCAAAAATACAAGTAAATAGCATAAAGATCCTCTACAGATAGAAACCATCATATATTCCAATAAAGACCGAAGTAATTCAAAAGAATTACATTGCAAGGATTTTAAATGTGAACTATTATTGTGCTGATTACATGGAAAGAATACATAGAATGGTAGCTGAATTAGTAGTTTAAGCACATGGAGTGGGAAAATATTCTTCGGTAAAGGTTCTTCTAAGTCAAAAGTCCTAACTGATCCCATAAAGAAGGAAGATAAACCCAATCCATCAAACTTTTTAGGCACCCGACTCTGCAAGGCATCTCTTCGCCATATTTTATGACCATGTATTAGGTATTAATCACAACTGGGACTTCTCTCCATGGCAATTCTTAGAATCCTAAAAGCTTGTCCCTCACGGAATTCATTATATTTATGAATAATATATTTAATGACAAATAATTTCACTTGATACTTATATATATAACTTACATAAATATAAAGTTCAACATAATTCTCTCCATCTTATATATGATCAGAACGACAAATCACAAATGTCTCCAAACCTTTATGAACACAAGTGCTGACTCAAGGTTTGACAGGCCAGCATAGTTTAAATAGAACCCACTAGTTACATCCCCAACCAGCTGCAACATTTATGTTGCTCTTGCTTCTCGTTAAAGGCAATGCTTATGCTGTAGGTGATTATTGACTTGAAAGTTACAAGTGTTTTTAGAACACGTGGTTACCTGTTTGGAGAGATTAATTCATTAACTCTTCCATGTTTTTTTTTGCTAACTATTAACTCTTCCATGTTCGGCAACAAGAGCTTATACAAAAATTGTTACATCAATATCTAGTTTCAGGAAGAGTTAGAAGTGCCTCCTAAATGCTGATAACAATGCTAGTAATATGACCAAGTTCGATAGAATATGGTCTAAGCTGATTTTGAAGGTTTATAAAAAATGTGCAATGACAACACTAAACAGGACTGATTACAAACCTGTGTTTCTTTTACAGTATATCGGTCCAGCAATGTCTTCTTCTCTTCTGTTGTAAGCACCTGGTGTTCAGGAACTAGTACATGCTCTTTGATATTGACCAACAACTCATGTTCCTGTATCAATCAACAGATAAGGCACCAGCTTTCATAATCCGTATAACTTTTAAGAAGAGAATACCAAGCCACTAACCACTTCTGCACATAATTAGTGTGACAAGGACTTACGAACAAGTGGAAACTTAGAGAAGAAACAAAATATATAAATAGTACCACCTCCTTTTTTTTTTGAAAGCTTGTACTTTATTTCAGTTGTAAATAACTGTTGACAACTTGATTTATTTTATTTATTTATGTTCCTTCTTATATCTTATATAATATAAGAGCTATTAATTTTTAATAATAATACTTAGTAACTCATGTAGCAATATATATAATTCATAAATTACATATGATTCTGCCAAAAAATAAAATAATATACATCTCATTCTTGGAAAAAAAATTGACATAAGAGTGTTTTCCTTACTCAAGGATGTTAAATTTGTAACTACTTACTGTGTTGTATTTTATCATGTCATAAGATACATACTGGATATGCCGACAAGATCACACAAAAAAATCCACTTAAGCAGTTAAAAAATAATCCAACAAAGAAGCCACTGGCAGATAACCAATGTTTATTGCGTCCAAAAATTGAAAATACAAGTGAAAACAAGGAGAACAATAGGAAAATTGCCTTTTATTCTCATTTAAACAGACTCTGTAATGACATCCATAAAAAAAACTCATTGCAAAATAGTTCTGATATGTGTGAGATATATAATACACATGCATACCATACACAACAATATACAATTATACATATATAATGATTACTTATAGACCAGTAGAATAAATAGAATTTCACCTGGAAAACCTCTAACTGAAACTTTGATGATATTTCAGCTTGGCATGAACGAGCAAAAGGAGTCAGGCTTTGCTGGACAACCAAGATAGCTCGGAAAACATTCTCTGATTTCATTCGATTCGTGTACGTCTTCATTGTCTTCACGCCGACCTTTGCTTCTTCTGGATAGAAAACATAAATCTGATCCAAATAAAGCCACTTGTTAGTAGCAAACAGCAGAATATGCCATGCAACCTCAGCAGCCTTAGAAATAGATGGAGACACCAGCAAACAAGAAGAAAAAATAACAAATAACATAATTTCTAGGCATTTGTAACATTTTAAGTGAAGACATTTCAATTTAAAACCACAGTCCACCATCTCACTTATACTGAAATCTCTATCAGCAAACATACAAATACAACAAACTATATAAAAAGACTTGGATATGCAACAAGGTAATTGAAACCAAATAAAAACCTTATTAAACCACAGTCCACCATGTCAAGTACAGAACAACACAAAAAGTTTTTCACTGTATATACTAATATTTACTACACATTCAGTATGTTTTTCCAAACAAAGGCAATAGTTTCATGCACATCTTATATGTGATTTGAAAGGAAGAGTTTTATCTCATTAGATAGTACCATTTGAGTGCCATTTCTTGCTCCACTATTACAAATGCATAGTTTCTGCTATTTGTGTTGACCATTCCTTCGGGATTCATAACATTTAAATAAAGGTTTGCAGGTCACTCTAATGCAGGAGTAGCTTGCTCTTCTAAAAAACCTCTATCATAATATATCCTATGCATTTTATTTACCTTTCAACCAAAAGCAGAGGAAACTATATATAAATATATTTAAAAAGGAAAACAATATTACCTCAAACGTAAAATAACAAGACCAACATTAACACTGTGAACCACTCCATCATTACAAAAAGAATATAACCATTCTTATTTCAATGCATGAGCAAATTGCACTTCCCCAATAACTCTATCACAATATCTTCTACACATTTTATTTACTTTTAAATCAGATAAACATACATTACAAATCCAATTTCGTAAATAAGCTTATACCACAACATTACACACCGCAAACCACTCCAGCATCACAATTCTTTAAAAAAACAATAATCAAATAGAAAAAAAACCCCATACCCATACACATTATACACATACATATATACACAAAAACAAATATCAAGGCTGAACTGTCTAGACTTATTGAAAGCTTTTTGGAGGCAAATGATGAAGAACGGTTTCAGATAGTTCAATTCCTTTCAGAGTTATTTAAATTGCGCAGGTAATCCTTTGTTGCTCTTTCTTGTGGTTCTAACTAGGCCTGTACAACTGTAGCCGTTCTACAGTTGCTTAAAGCATGAACAGTATTTAATTTTTAAAATTTTGAAATTCTTCAGAAGAATAGAAAATGAGCAAATACTTCATATCATAAAGGATGAACGTACTTTTAGTACAATGCACACCTTACTCATATATCTGCCAACAGCACTCGAGGATCAACGTCCTGTTGTGGCTGGTCTTCTTCTGCAACTCGACATTCTGGTTTGAATCTCTCTCAGTCTTGCAATCTTTCCAAGATTAAATATGAGAGTAAGTTAATCTTGAATTATTTACGCCGGGGAAGGCAAGTATATATCGAGAAGAAGCACTAGATACTATCATCTCGTGTCTTAGAAATTCAGAATCCCCTGCTGTGCAAATAGCTGCAGCTGAGACGATTTTGGTCCTTCAAGGGAGGTTTTCTTATACAGGGAAACCTCTAGCACGATCTTTTCTTCTCAAACGGGCTGGTCTCGACAAAACTTACAAGTCTCTGATGCTAAAGGACCAGGTTTTGATAAGTTCTCAGAATAGCAGAGAAACTATGGTGAGCACCTATTATATATTTTGTAATTTGGCATTTGTTCATGATTTTGCCTATTAGAAGTTCTCTTTTAGCATTGCATTTATCCAATATATAGGAAGAGGAGAATGCTGCTGAGGAATGGGAGAAAAAAGTGGCATTTGCCCTGGTGGGTCATGAGTTTGGTCTACTCTTTGAGGCTTTAGCAGAAGGATTAAAGAGTACACATGCAAAGTTACATTCAGCATGCTTTTGTCAGCTTCCTGACTCATAGACATGCTTATCAAACTTCCAGATACTGGAATCCGAGGGGCAGCCCCCGAGCCTGCTTGCTTAAGCTGTTTGTGTCAATCTTTAAATCTGCGAAGGACATAGAAGATAGAGCTGTTGCCATGCTTGCTCTAAGCAGCTTTATCCATGAGCCTGGTGGGTAGTTATAAATTATTTGTGTGGTTTTGTGTAAGATACAGTAATATCACACGAACATGACTTACTGATTATCCACTCTTCCCTTGCGCACGGCATTACTTTACATGAAATTTAAATCTTTTTAAAAAGAAACATCATACCCTGTCGTATACCAGATATTAACAAAAGTAATCAATGCAAAAAAAAAACAGAAGGTGCATGCTGAAACTTGTAGGAACCAATAATGATATCAGTTCCGACTAAACAGCATGTCTCCTAGTGCTAGAAGTGGTCTAGAGTTCGATTATCGCCCCCCCCCCCCCTGCCCGCGCCCCCACCCCACCCCACCCCACCCAAAATAATAATAATAATATATCAACTAAACTAACCAAATGTGTATACATGTTGTTCATGTTAATTTGTTACTGACAAAGTCTGTTTTATTAGAGGGGCTGCATGATCTAACATTATACATGAAAGATATCCTGAAAGGCCTGGGGGAGCTTAAGAAATCCTCTGTAGTGGCTTTTGAGGTGCTAAAAAGTTTAGCTGATGGAAATGACTCTAGAAATGTTAGTTTCTCGTACTGCCTCACAGATTATTCATGGAGAATAATAAACATTTATCTAATCTTGGACTATTTCTTGTTCCTTTAGGGGATGTGGAATCATGAAGAACTAGTTCAAGAAGATTGCAGTGCAAATGTTGAAGTTCTATCAATAGTATTCTTCAAAGACAAAATCTTTTCTGGTCATTACACACCGCAAACCACTCCAGCATCACAATTCTTTTACAAAACAATAATCAAACAGAAAAAAAAATTCCTATCCATACACACACACGTATAGATACACAAAAACAAATATCAAGGCAACCTCATTCCCATATTCGTTAACCTCCAGCATGCATTACACAAACACACATATGAGAGAGAGAGAGAGAGAGAGGCGAGACCTGATCAGAAGGATTGTTCTTCTTAGACTTACAAATAACAAGGTCTTCTCTCTTGAAATTCTCACCATACTTCTGTAAAAACTGAATTTTAGTCATCTCTTTCTCACTTTCACCCACTAAATAACCTCTATCCTCCAACATTTGCATCACTGTTCTTCGTATCCTAAACAATTTGCTCACTTCTTCTTCGCTCATCGTCATCTTCACCCTGCCCAACAAATTTATCAAATATTCAAATTATGTATGTATATATACACGCAATTTAGAGTTTTGTATGCATAATGGAGAGAGATACAGTGAGAAAAATTCTTACCGAGCCCTAGAATTGTACTGCGTGTTGTCGAGAGGAGACCGGGTGATTTTTTAATTGGGGCTTTTAACTTATATATATTCGAAACAGATGAGGCCCGTACATTTGGATTTTAAGTGGGCTTGGATTGATAAAAGCCCAAATTCAGAAATAAGGACCGTTTGTGTGTATCATACTATCATCCTACGCTATATCGAGTTGTGGAGCCCGTTTGCTACTTTTACAAGGTAGCGTTTGATTTTTTTTTTTTGTTTCTTAAAATTATTTCTAGTTATTTATTTTCAAAGATTATTTTTAAAAATAAGAGCATATCATATTTATTTTTCAAATTTTGGTTTTTATAAATAAAAATAATCTTTTAGTTAACAAACTAAACATGGACTTATATTTTTTTTAAACCCCTCAAATGAAATTTTACGTTTTTTAAGAATATTTTAAAAATCTAGATTTTTATGGATGAAGTGAAATTGTAAATTGAGTACTAATAACCTAGATTATTGGTCACCCATTATGTAACGACCGGGAAAATTACGTGCATTTTATAATATTTAAATATGCTTCTATTATAATTTATTGTGATTTAGATTATTTTTAATGCAATTATCTGAGTTTGGATTTTTATTAAATAGAAAAATTACCCAATATGTGTTATGTGAATTCTGTGTAACTTAAAATATTTTATTCTATCCTACTGTAATTTTTATATCGTTAAAATATAGTTATTTCAATTTATGATTATCGGCCTCAGCCTCTATAGTAGACTTGAGACCATGTTTTTGTTACCTTTATTTTTATAAAAATGATAAAATCTTTAAAATGACTTTATGTTATTATTTTTGAAACATTCATAATTTTTGGGGAATTTTGATATATATATTGTATTTATTTAAAAATATTTATTTTTATATTTTATCCCATAAATATTATTTTTGGGCTTTTAATTTAATTATGGGGTAAATTATCTTTTAATTAAGATTAAGCCCCTAAATTTTCCTAAAAATATAAATAGTTTTGATTAATAAATTAATTTACTAAAAACAATTATCATAATTTTGGGAAAGCAGCAGCTAGGGTTCTTATAGCTTCGGTAAACAAATTTTTAATTGAAGGTGATTCTGATATATATTTGCTATGTTTGAGTAATCGTTGTAAAGCTTATGAGGCCTATTATCCGTTTATGTATTCAATTTTAGTGAAAAATTCTTGTTTAGAGATGTTACTCTTAACTGCCTTTGTTCTAATTTTTTTCCAAGTTGCTATAACATGAGCGTTTGTTTGATTTTTGTACATGAATGAATAGGTTGTAGGATGAGCATACTATTGCTATATTTTTTAGTGTAATTATCTAGGTTGTTTTGTAACCACCGGTTTTTGGCTGGATTATACACCGACTTGGCCGGACCTTGAGCTCCAATGATTGTTCCTTGTTTTGTTTTTTTTGTTTTTTCCTGAAGCTTATCATGCCAGGAGTCGATTGGAGTTAATTATTTCTAAGTTGGGTCTGATTTTGTTGTCACCGGAGTATGATTCCGGTGTCGGATTATTATTATTATTATTTTATCAAAAAATCGGTTCTAGGACTTGTTTGGTTATGTGTTGGTTTAGTTATGTTGCTCAGGGACTGTAGAATTGGTGGACATCATGTTTTTTTTATTGAGGTTAAGTTGAGTTTTGGGTCACCGGAGATGACTTCCCGTGGCGGTTTTCAAGTACTGATAGGAGGAGTGTTTTTGGCCCCGGTTGCAGTGTCTAGCATGTGGTTATGTTGCGGAGTTGCTAGAATAATGGGGACTATTTTAGCATAACTTTAGATAACGTTTTGTGATAATTTGGATCACCAGAACTAGTCACCACTGGTGACCTTAAGTTGAAGTCAAATGTGATATACAGGTTTTGAAAACTAGAATAAATTATTTGTATCTCAAAAATCAATTTGATTTGATTATTTTAATTTATTTAAATAATAATTAATTTAATTAATTATTATTTAAATATAATTAAAAATAATTGAATTTAATTATTTTGAGAAATAAAAATAATTTATTTATTTATTTATATTTATTTATTATTATTACTATTGAATAGTCCCTTTAACCGTTTCAAGTGAAACAGATTTGCTTAAGACCTTAAAAATAATTCGAAAATTTTAAAAATAGTTTCAACTCCCTAATTTATTTATAAATCTGGATTAATAAATTATAAAATATTTTAGGGATCGCATAATTATCCGGAGTAGATAATAATGATTCACTTTGACTCAAATATTATTTTAGAGTCTACTTTTATTTATTTAACTGCTCTTAATTGTATGAGGTTTACCTGCTATCTGCTTTACTTAATTATCTACCTGTTGAATGGTATTATCTATTTAATTAATTATTGGATATTTATTATTATTAGACCGCATGGGTAGATTAGAATCTAAATTAAATTATTTTATCTATAGATCAGAGCGAGTCGCTAGATAGACGAGGATTGTGTAGTCGTCCCATTCACGCTAGGACAACTTTTACACCAGACAAGTATTTTTTCCTTGATCATCCTAAACACTTTTATTTTACTGTTTTTGATTATTCATATCATGATAAATAGTTATTGTTCGGAACTATTTATGATTCCTGTTTTATTTTGTGCATCAGAGTTACTTGTGATTCGTACTCTGAGTATTGGAAATTGATTATAATAAACACGTCATATCTGGTGTTATCGTAGTAAATAATGGGGATATGACCTGTATTTAAAACTAAGCATACCTTTATTTTAGTTGGGTCTGCTCTATTGAATTGGAGAAAGATTGCATATGAGGCCATCTAGTTGGTCCAGCATTTATTGAGGAGGATATGGTAACCATTCCATCTTCCTATAGGCTAACATTACTTGCCTATTTGGTACCCACTTTGAGAATCCTTGTTATAACTACGGGTATAGAAATGTACCAGTAGGGTATAAAGAGGTCATATTGCTTTTAGACTGATCAGGGAGCAATAGTATTTAGTTGTGTTGTATCCAATCCATATTGCCTATGTGGCTATTATATATTGATTTTGAGCACTTTATTCATTTTGATGACATACTGCATTGTTTCAGTTGAGATAAACTGTGATTTATTTTACTGTTCAGTTTTTATAATAAATTGTTTTATATTCTGTTCTCTATACAGATTTCATATCTTGATTTAATTTCAATTGTTCATATACTTGCTGAGCATTTCTTTGGCTCACTCTTGCTTTCAATTTACCTCTGTCAGCTAGTCAGTATGAGTCATCGCAGCAGTTCTTCCAGGAGTAGACAGCGCAGGATCTCGGGATCGCTCGTCCCTCGGGCCTCCCAGGTATTTAGTTGTCTTAGTGGTCAGTAGATAGAAGTTTGTAATAAAATAAAGTATACGTAAAACTGATCTAAACTTTTAGTTTAGGTTTGTGAGATACTGATTGATGTGTAATAAAATAGTTTGGTTTACTTTTAGTTTCGGCTGCTTAATTTCATACTATAACCTGTTAGCGATCCTTAGTTGTTGGCGGGGTCAGTGCGCCTCTGATTTATTATCGGGCCAGTGTGCACCTGATTTATATTATTTTATTATTGATTGGTTGGTGACCCACAGATCCAGATCCCGGGATTTGGAGGGCGTTACACATTATATCCTATATATAATAATAAATAATAAGAGTAAAAGTGATCTTATCCAAATACTGCATCAAATGTCAAATGATCGATTCTTAACAACTGCATAATATTATATACTACTTATTTACAAGTTATAATTATTATTAAGATTCCTAATCACTATAATTTTTCTTACTTCACTTCAGATTATAATTCAAACTCTCTGTTAGATATCTTAGTAACATATAAATTTGAACTTAAAGAGCTATTTTGAAGTTAAATTAAAAAGAAAATTCGTAATTAGTATGCTACTTATATGGCATACATTATTTGAGTTATATTTTGAGTTTCAGATGTCAGAATTTGACGATTTTACCGCTCACGTGAAACTTACAAAATTATCTTTAATTTTGAGATGGTCCAACATCCAAAATTCAAATGGAGCAGCCAGTAATCTAGACAGAAAAGACAGTTACGAATTTTTATAGGAGAATTCTTATATCGGAGACATCCATATATATAATTTTTAAAATTAGATTTTATTAAAATTTGATGGTTAGGATCGTTTCAATGGTTCACTTAAAATTGGACAGTTAGGATCTTTTCTAGGTTCAGTATTTCAAAAAAAAAAATATAGTTTGGTTATAATATATAAACTAGTTTATGTCTCGTGCGATGTACGGATGAAATTTTTTAGTTTTTTAATATTTTTATTTTAATATTTGTTTTATGATTTAAAATTATTTTTATTTGTATAATAATAATTTGAATTTTATTTAATATTATATGCATATATTTTTATATAATTTATTTATATTTATATTTATATTTTAATAAGATAATATTTGTATGTTTTGTTTAGAGATGTATTTTAGTTAGAAGATTAATATGAGATATTTTAGTTTAGAGATTAATGTGAGATGTATTTTAGTTAGGAAATTAATATTTTAGATTTTATTAAAATTTAATGGTTAAGATTATTTTTATGGTTGACCTAAAATTGGACGGTTAGGATATTTTCTACGGTTTATCTCAGTGTTTCAAAAAAAAAGTTCTCTAATTTGGTTATAATAACTAGATTTAAATCCGTACGAAGCACGGTTCTTATTTTTATATGTATTTAGTCATTAGTTTAATATTAATATAAATATTCATTTATTAAGTGTTATGTTTATTTAATTATTTAAATTTAAATTAATTATCTTTATTAGTATTTTAAAATTAATATTATGAATATTAAACTTTTATATATTATTAATATGTTATTTTAATATAAATAATATAAATATTATATTTTAAAGGGGTTTTTTCAAAAATACCTAAGGATAAAATATTTTTTACAAAAATACTGACTTTTTAAAAAAAAATTACAAAAATACGATTTTTTTGAATTCTTTTTGCAAAAATACGGTTTGCAACTTTGCAACCATATTTGCAACTGAAATCAACCGAAATCAACCACAGATGCAACTTTAAAATTTAGTAAAAATAATTATTTTTTGGTTGCATAATACGTTGCTTAACAAGTTGCACGGTTAATATCAAAATGCAACCATAAATGCAACCAAAAGCAACTTCAATTATATTTCAGAAAAATAGAAAAATAAGTTGCATCTGGTTGCTTTTGGTTGCAAACCGTATTTTTGAAATTATTTTTAAAAGTGGTAGTATTTTTGAAAATAATTTTAAAAAGATAGTATTTTGGGTAATTTCCCTATTTTAAACTTATATTTAATATTTTCTAAATTTAAATATATTGTTAATAAGAACTCTCTCGTACTTTTTAAATCCAATTATATATGTATTATAACACGGATGCAAATTATAATATATTTATATTAAATAGAATAAATTTATTTAAAATAAGAGAATGTATAATATTAACATAAAAATTTAATATTAAAAATTTTTAAATAAAAAATTAATTTACCTAAATATTAGTTATGAAACACGGGTTATAAGCTTATATTAATAATATGTTATATTAATTAGTTTTTAATATTTAACATACACGTAATTTTTTTAAAAAAAAAATTAAACAAACTAATATCGTGCTTCTGTAGATAACTCAATAATTAATATCGGTTAAAATAGTTATTTGCACTCCTTTGCCTTTTAATTTCATTCATATAATCCTTAAACATGAGTATGTTCTGATTAAATACGTGCTTTTTTCAATCATTAAATATATATATATATATATATATATATATATATATATATATATATATATAGAGGGTCCTGCTCAAATAGAAAATAATTTAAATGAGAAATAGAAAACCTTATCATTATATCTGCCGCACCCACACACAAATTATATACACCATCACACACACAATCCCATCTATTCTCCTCCGTTTTTAATTTGATTTTTCCCGTCAATTGGCAAAGTTTTTTTCAAATCTAACTTCACCACATTTTTTTTCATCTCCCAACGATCAGTTTTCATACCATATGTGCTATATTTCGGCAAATATAATTTATAATTAAAATAAATTCGTCACTTATCAGATTCAAACTTCAATCACTAAATTATATTACAGAAACCACTAATTTGTATTATAGAAATTACTAATTTGTATTACAAAAATCACTAAATTATATATCCTGGGTTCACAAAAAATAATGGAAATCGTCGAAAAAATAAAAGTCACCGGAATATATCACATATGGTATGCAAACTGATTGTTGGGAGATGGAGAAAAATGTGGTGAAGTTAGATTTGAAAAAAATTTCACTAATTAACGGGAAAAATCAAATTAAAAACGGATGGATTATGTGGGATTGGGTGTATGAGGGTGTATTTGATTTGTGTGTGGATGCTCCCCCTTGCCATTAGATTAGATTGAATATGTGGTGTAGATCTTATTTTCTATTTTCTATTCTAAGTTATTTTCTATTTGAGCAGGACTCTATATATATATATATATAGAGAGAGAGAGAGAGAGAGAGAGAGAGTTTGAATTATTATATTGTATTAAACAATATCTAGAATTCTAGTTATGTGTATTAATATTTTTAGTATATCTATATTTCATAATATAAATATTATATTTAATATGTCACTTGTGGGATTAGAACTCTTGTAGTATTTGGATAAGATGTCTCTCATTCTTATTATATATAGGATATAATATAATATAGATGTATAGATTTTAAAAATCTAGATTTTTATGGATGAAGGGAAATTGCAAATTGAGTACTGATAAGTAATAACCTAGATTATTGGTCACCCATTCAACATAATATTTTATTATCTTGCATTCATCAAACCAAGTAAGATTTTTTTTTATAAAAAAAATCTAAAAGTTCACGATCATTTAAATGCACAAGCATATCAGTCATAAAAAAAAAATGCACAAGCATAACAGATATTCAGATTTGATACCCTGATCTCATGCCGAAGCATTGCCTTTAAAATCTTACTAATCTGTAGTCGAATTGACGAGTCTAGATATAAATTTATAAAACATTGAGATATTCATATGTATATCCATAATCTATTAATTTTATATTCATAAAATTTTTGATTTTTAGGTCCTGTTTATCTCCAAAATTTAGTGATTTATTTTACTTTAGTGCTGAACTTATTTATCTCTGCTTTATTGCAGGCTAGTCGGAAATTCTTTCAATTAATATTGATGCATTTTAATAAATTAATGTTTTTGATTGATCGACAACAGTTTCCACCCAATCATAACTCGTGAAATTAAATTAAGTCATAATAGTAACATTACTTTTTGTCATGTAATTTCCCCCCAATTACCTAAAAATAATACATTCGGCCCATCATCTACATATAATTTATTTATGCCCTGGCGTTGAAGGCATTACAATTGGTTCTCACTTCTCCGTGCCTACCTGTCTTGACTCCAAGCACGCTCACCTTCTCCATTGCTCTTGCGAAATCTGTGAAGAACAAATTTTGGTCTTTTGCATACTCTTCAACCATTGTCTTTGTTCTTGCGTCAGTTACCAACAAATGATCCGATGGCAATATATCCAAACCCCTCATCAAGTTCAAGTATAAATTGTTGTCGAACCTACCGGGTGACATGGGATCCATGAATGCAGCAATGTCAGGGTTTGTTGTGTAATTAGCACACAATGTCCTCAACCGAGCAGCGAAACCAGAGTTCATGCTGGGATCAATATCTAAAGTTGCGCTATAGTTGAATATCCGATTTGCGAATTCACTGCAATGAACAAAACCAATGGTATGGCCTCCACCAAGTAATGCTACCATTTCTCGGATTGTAAAGCCTTTCTTTGTAAATGCAGCAATCATTTTGTCCATTGTAGTGTTTGACCTAGTCAGACTCTCTTCAACATGAGATGATATTGAGACGAAACTGTCTTTTCTTCCTAACAACACTTGGTAGTACGGGCCACCTACTTGCTTAATGAGGTGGCGGGTGGCGGTGGCTAGAATATCGGAGCACGAAACAACATTAGGGCAAGAGATTTCTAGGGCGGTCTTGGCACGTACTATGACATCGAATGCATCACCCGAGAGAGAATGATTGATATCTTGGCTTCTTTCGGTGTTGTTGGCGTTGCTAGGGTTGATGAGGACAGAGGCATCACAACCATCAACCATGCAATCGTGGAAGAAGACACGGAGAGTGGCAGCGGCCGTGGTGGGATTAGACATTTGTTTAGGGGTGACAACTTCTTGCATGATTCTTTCAAAATCAGGGCATGTTTTTGCATAGTAGTCAAGAGAGAGGTGACGATAAGATTGCGAGACGGGGATCATGGACATGGAGGAAAATATTATAACAAAAAGTAATGGAAGAGCCATGATTAGGTTATATATGTTGATCAGCCTAGTTCCTCCTACGGAAGTTTGCTTCCGGTGAAGGATGGAGGAGGAGAATGAGGAAGCAGGTAAGTTTTGAATGCAAAAACAAGGCAAGAATAAGTAAAGCTTCCAGATTGGCTTTGTGGCTAGGAGAGTTTTTAGGAAAACTAGAGAGAGCCTATATTTGAGGATGATAAATATAATGGGTTTTTTGATATATTTGTCATTTGCATGCATGGATTTGATGTATTTTTTGTTTTCGTCTTATCTACGTACACATGAATAACAAAACCACTTAAAATTAAGAATACAGGTGGAGGTATAAAATTAGTTACAAAAAATTATTCTAGTATTGATAATTGATGTTGTGATAATTTAATTAGAAAACTTTAATTATTGAGATTAATACACATGGGCCTATTACTATCATAATATTATGTGGAGAACTATTTTTATACCTAATTCTATATTTCTCGCATATTCCTAAAAATAAATGTACATAGTATTTGTATAAAAAATAAATATATATAGTTTGGATGTATGATACAATAATGACCATATTTTGTATTTAATAATAAATATAAATATGATATAAACTTAAACTGAGAAAATAATTACATGAATGGGCCCGTAATTAATATGTTTGGGTTCCAAATGGGCTGATAGTTGATGATAGCAGGGAAGACAACAAAGAAGATGATTTATTTATCGTGTATAGGGCTTTATAGGGGAAGCTAAGATGGCCACCCATAGCGTCCAAAATTACATCTCACTTTCGTGAGTATGAATTCATCAGTGATGATTGAGTCGAATTTTTTAATATTTATATTTAATTTATGAAAAAATTATCATATATAAAATAAATTTATTGAATTGTAATACTAAATATATATTACTAAGTAAATGTTCTAAATTTATTTTTATATATAATTATATATTTATAAACAGAAAATTAAAAGTAAAATTTATAAATTAATTATATAATAAGTTCAAATTCCAACATTAAAACTAGTTATACCTCGTATGTTTTTTTATTGGAATTATACCTCGTATTAGTTATATGTCAAAGTGTAACAGATATATTTGTTTTATTATTATTAAGAACAATAATGAATAAATAGAATTAACACGTATCATACTTGTTAAATTAATGTATACAGTATACACAAATATTTAATCAAATTTATATTTGAGAGTATGTTGGGAAACATTGCCGAGAGTTGACCTTTTTTAAACTTGAAAATTAACCGGACCTCATATATAAGTATATAACCTAATATTGCTGATGTAAAGGTCGAAAAGCCACAAAAAATCAGCATGATTTAATTATCAGCTGGAAATGTTAAACATAAATAAATTAAGGTACCATAATAATAGTTCTAATGGCAAAATATCTGCGTGTAATGTCAGTTTTTACAGTTAATTAAGTATATGCAAATTCAAATGTTTGAATCTTCAACCTTAATTAACTAGTTATGAAAAGAAAATGCTACGAAAAGTGAAGTTATAAATAATTACTCCGTACTAATTAGCATAACGTAATTAAGTAGATATCTTTCTCTTCGTCATCTTAATAAAAGCTTAAGCAAATAAAGCTTTCAAGATAATAAATTTGCATTTCACAAATTCTATAATTCAAAGATAATTTAACAGAAAACGAATATCGAACTATCACTTAACTTTCTAAGTTTTATTCCTTATCCGACAAGTTGTCACGAGGGTACGTGTATATGTAAAACGTGGAATCTTGTAATCAAATTTGTGAGAAAATCAAATTAGTTTTGTTTCGCATGCTTTGGCTTAGCTTTGAACGAGAGGCCATGTGAATAACTGGTCCAAACTGACGATGTCTGAGAATGAGCATAAAGTTGAGAGCCACAACGCCTGGCTGTCGGTCAGGTGACTTGAGCACGTGAATCTAAAATGACAATGGGTAGTTATATACGGGTTATTAAAAACATATGACAAAGGCTAACTAAGCTACCATCATATCATTTGGCACCGCCTGATTTTGATTCAGAGCTTCTTCGATCAGTTCCGTTTGTAGGGTGTTTAACCTCGATAACACAAATAACTTTATTAGTGTAAGATTTCTTAAATACTCCGTAATGTTTAAATTCGTGTGCGTGCATAACATAAAATGGGCAATATAATGTGAAATAAATGATCGAAGGAAATTTAGCACAAAAAAATGATCGAAGCTAGGAACCAGTTAACGGAATGAGACCCAGTCACATTTAATCATTGATGTCTAAATTGGATTGTAATTAGCCACACAGATGTATATCGACTAGTACTCTGTCTCGATAATTATAGACATAAATCTAATAATTAGGGGACAGTAAATTAAAACCTGAGTTCGATTGTCCTTGCCAATTGACCTAATTTGTCAAATTTCTAAAAACACATCTCAAGAAGAAAAAGAAACATGCTTATTAAGCGTATAGTAGTACCAGTTAATTAATTATCACAACTTGTAATTACCGAGAAAAAATTATCACAACTTGTTTGAATAATTATAAAATATATTGGAAGATGGGAGAATATTATATATATATATATATATATATATATATATATATATATATATTTCTCACATCACGTAACACGACAAAACTTGATAATTCGTCTAAAATGTGAAAACATGATGCGTTTGGCTTGTGGGATCCGGAGTCTATTACATCTATGAAAAAAGGAACGCCAGTTCATTTTAAATTCTTAACGAAAATGATAGTTGGGTTTAATATATATATTTATATTCTACACTAAGATACGATCTCTTTAAGCTATCTACCATGTATTTGTTTAATAATTTCCCATACATATTATATATAAAAAAAGTTAATCCCCTAACCACTAAAGTGATTAGGTACTACAGAGTATTAATTAAGATTTTAGAGAATAATTTTCTGCCTCCACATTAATCATGTCCGTTCGAATTACTTATTATTTATCCATGTACTGTGTTTAAATCTGTGTCATGATCATCAAGTCAGATCAGGAGAGCTAGAACTCAAGTTACAGAGTTTGACTAGATTCAATGGGTACAAATTCAAGTCGAGTTTTATTGGTGCATGGTTTCTTCGTCAAACTCTACTTGTCTAGCTAGTAATTTTTTTTTACTAGCTATTAAGCACATAAGTTTGGGTTTACATATCAAACTACGTACGTACACTTGGGCACGTAGTCGCCAGTATCACATGTATCTGGATATGTAGATGATTCTTGGGTTAATCATCAGAGTGGGTAGATGATTCAAAGTATGTCAATGAATATTGTGGTGTTTTAAAAATGAAATAGCTGCACTGAGCTAAGAGAGTTTCGGGTCAAATTTTATTTATGGGATGATTTGGATCGTAGTATATTGATGAATAAATATTTTCGAGAATAAAAATATCGTTTATATTTCAATATTTAAAATATTCTTCTTCTATTATGTTACAATTAGAAAAATAGTTAATTTATTAAAATTATTATATCGTCAACTATTGTCCAACTCACCCCGTAGCACCATTGAGATCACATTACATGATATCTCTTATATAATTTGTTCAAAAATATCGTAACACATTGAAAAGAATTTATCATTGGGTATATACACACACGATAGGTATGTACGTGCATACATTGTATAGTATACAACTAGAGTAGTCTATAAATGCATGCTTTTCTTATTTCTTATTTTGGAATTGATTTAATTTGTATAGAGTGCAAAAACATTACACCCCTACTTAGAAGTTAAAATAGCTAGCAAATAGTACAATTACGTAGGAGGGGGAAAGCTTAAAGAATTGGGGGTACAAGGAAATATAGTGAGAAAGGTAAAACTTTTTGGGACGACAGGGCAAATACAAAACAACAAAATTCACTAATCATGCCTGGATAAGAATTAAGGATCGGGCACTTTGATAATCGTGCACGTAATTTCAACGTTGTTGTTAATGACTAAGGTGCCAAAACGTCCTTTTCTCTGATAAAATTAATTCAACTAGTGGCTACTTTTTTTTAACTTTAATTTTTTTAGTTAGCTTAGGAGCTGGAATGCTGGATCAATGTAGCCTTTGAGCACTCATAATATATATGCGCCTGTAGCTGCGTTCAAATGTCAAACTTAATTAACGATTCTTCGACACAGGTTAATGTAATTTCTTGGTTTAATTTTAGTTTTAGTAATTAGGAGCTGGATTAACGTTCGCGTTTTGCTCGTTTGTTTACTGTTTAGAGACTTATTAATTTGCAAGAAAGAACCAATAATTGGGACATAGTTGGAGAAGATCATCATATTGTATATAGTCGCCATTATAATCACTACTTCTAACAACTTCAATTTCTAAAAATCTACGGTAGTTCATGATATCAAAGTCTCAAAAAAAGGGATTTTGAGTTTAAATTAAATTATTATTATTATTCTAAAAATGTCATTAAAGTTAAGTATTTTACAAAATTTCGTAATCATTAAAAAAATAGATTTTAAAAGATCATCGATAATAATTGAATGTAGTCATCTACGTTGGTGCAAATCATCGCTTCATGTCTGTCTTGTTTACTTTGTTTAGTTGTTTCATACATGCATACTAATCAAATCAATTTCCCATCAAAAGTGAAGTCAATCCACTCGGATCATTATTATTTGCATGTTTCCAATCGTAATAATATTAATTCTTGCGTAGAGAACTCAAAATGTATGCCTTCTCTTTTTCTAAGTCTGGTTATTTCTGAAGAGATATACATACTCTAAAATTATACATTACATTTCATATTTATTTATAGTAATCAAATTATAAAATGGTAAAAAACTGTTATTTATAGTAATTTAGAAACCCGAAAATATTTATTTAATTTAACAGTAATTTATAGCAATTAACCAGCTCTCTCCCATTATTATTCCAATTATAATTTTAAAAATAAAATAAAGGGTATAAATACTTGATTGCCTAGAACTCTATAAACTTTTTGCCGAATATAATGTGTATCAGACATTTCTATCTATACACTGTATATTCTGCGTGTATAGGTAATAGTAAAAGTAGACAACTGAGCAGTAGATTTAATCAAACATGCAAAGAAAAGCGAGTAAAAATGCGATGATTTCATGGGCTCTTTGCACTTGCCTAACAGTAATATCTTACTTAAAAAAAGTATAAAAAGTGTCTACTGTAGATACTCCTCCTAGCAAACTAGCTAGCTAGGGCTTTAGATTAGGTAGATATATTCTGTTTAAGAAATGCCAGAAATGTAGGATTAGGTTATAAGACAAGGTAAAACTCATGGTGTTTATTATATTATTTAACTAACTTTGGGATCATTCAAGGGAGTTTCTTCTGTTTGTTTACTCGAAACCCAATGATCAGCATGAACAATATGAAACAAAAATAACACACTCTTTGATGTCAATATTATTCGACTTCTAAATTAATACGACACATCAAGTTTCAAAGTTGTCTACTCAATTATATACCTTGTATAATTTTATATCGGATATAGGATTATATTTCTTTTCATAAATTGATTATTATGTTTTATTCTGTTTAATTTTAATTATTTTGTAGATTTTATCAAATTATATACTAATATTATACACTAGTGTAAAATTAATAACAGCAAATCAATTAACTATTTTACTGCATACATCCAATATATACACTGCATGTATTTATCAATTAAATGTGGTCACGGTATCACCTAAATGTTTGCGCGAGCGTGTATAATTAGTAATATTTCAGAAGTTGTTTTGTGCGTGCGAGGAATTGAAGGAATATACAAGGAGAAAAGAAGGGACAAAGAGGAGGGTTAATTAATATTATTCATCAGTATATACGGAGTATAAATTATGTGGAAATACAGAAAAGAAAATGATAATTAAAGGATTAAAAGAAGATGAATAAAGAGAGGAAAAGACAAGGAGACTCCGACAAAGATTTTGGCAGTATGGACCAGAGTCACCACACATCCCATTCCTAGCTAGCCACACCTTCAATAAATCTTCACTCACCCCCAAATATTATTTCCATTTTTCCTTGTCACTCTCTTCTTGATTTAAGGGTTTGTTTGTCTCTTTGCTAATATAATATTTGGTTAAGGAATGTATACTGTCCTCAAAATATTCTACAATTTGTAGTAAATTACAACTTATAAAGAGGTTCGGGGAGCTTCTCGGAGCTCTAATTCATATATGATTTTTATTTTATAAATTAAGAATTTATATAAAGGGTCTCCCGAGATGTTCTAAGTAGTAAATATGTGGTCCATGTATATATATGTGTATGTACTTGCAAAGACAAGAACACCCTTGAATTATGAGAACAAGTTGCAGAGCAAAGTGGGTCAGAATTGACTCTTACAGTTACATTATCTATATATACCAGTCAAGTAGTAGTCCTTTTTTGAACTAACTAGGAGTTGGCTGTCATGCCAAACACTACATTCATGTTGGTAAATGGATCATTCTCTTATATGCATGTTTTATGTCAAGAATTTCAAAACCCTAGATTTTGACCCCTTGAAGTCTATGTTTAGTAGTACTATTTTTTTCTGATCATTCTCTGCACCTTAATGGATTTTATAACCTGAATATGTTCTCTCACAAGACTTGTCATTATTCTATAACCTGGCAAGTGAAAAATATAAATCTTACTACTTGTTAACATACGCAAGCTACATACGCACAAATAAATAAATAATTACCTAGACAAATGATTGTGTGTAATTATTATTTAACCAGTACAAACATGTATAAATTCATATTATAATAATATAACTTCACAAATAAATTCGAAACCAAAAATTTCAAAATTATATTATATAATCATCCCAATTATAAATTCCTAATTATATTATATAATCATCCCAAAACAACAAAATTAACGAGTAGCGGGCTCTCAAAATGTAAAATTATTTTTAGTAACTAGAGGCTCATGTCTTTTATTTGAGTACTCCAAACATCGACCCATAAGGGTGTCTATTATTTATATGGGGAATATGTAAAAAAATTATTCAATTTTTAATTACAGAGAGAATTGCTACCACCTTTTCTGCCCTACTTTATTGATAAAGCAAAAGCTAGAGAAAAGCAGAAGAAAGAAAGTAAAAAAATGAAAATATGGAGAGAGAGGAAAGGAAAGGAAAATAAAAGCTAATAAAGAAAGGAGAGAAAGAGAGAGCCATAGCTAGCTTTAAGTAGCAGATAGGACACAAAGACAAAGGTATTATCAAAACCTATGATTTCAAAAATCCTTAGCTCTCCCTCCCGCAAAAGTAGAGCTTCTAACTCTACTTAATCAAAGCATAGACACTCATCTCTAAGTTTTTAAAAAGACATCTTATTTTGGAGCTTCAAAAAAATATTAATTCAAAACTTGAGCTTATAAGCTAAGCAAAAGAAAGGAGAGAAAAATCGAGATCATAAACTTATCCTTGTGCTTGGCCTATTATTTATCTTGAAAATTATATTATATTATATCGGAGGAGGATAGATTATGAATAGAGGAGTAATACAAAGCTCACCGATTCAACAAGTGATGGCGGCCGGTAGCCCTAACTGGTGGAACATCAATAACATGAAGCCAGTGCTTCAACCTTCTCAACCCTCTCCTCCTTTTTTACCAGCTCCTCAATATGCGCCGCCTTGGCATGATAACAACCATGAAGTTCCAGAGTCATGGAGCCAACTACTCATGTAACTCTCTCTCTCTCTTCTCTCTATCTAAAACAATTTCTTTTTATGTCAATTTCCTACTAATTTAGTTGATATTATTTTTTAATTTTATACATAGGGGAGGACTTGTGGATGAAGAAGATAAGTCAGGCGTTAGCCATTTACAGCAAGTTCTAAGACTGGACAAGTGGGAAGAACAATTGTTGCATCATCATCATCAACAGCAGCAACAGCAAGCAGCTCCAATTCGTTCAATTAGTTGTGTTCACAATGATATTAAACAAGAGAACTCATCAAACAGCTATCATGTGTTTGGAAGTACCAATATTAATGCAGAATTTCGAGCAGCAGCTGAACCTACTTGGCCTCAAATGATGCCGGTTTCGTCTCCCAAATCTTGTGTTACTAGTTTAGGTAGTAACATGCTTGATTTCTCTAATAATAAGGCTGATGGAATACATCTTCTACCAGATCGTTCCTCTGAGGTATTTATTAGGGTTTGATATATATATATATATATATATATATATCTAATAATAAATAAATTTCAAGATTAGTTATAAATCTTTACTCCTATATATATGACTAATTATTAAGGTAATCTTTTACTGGATTATTACATCCATAATTTTTATATCTAGGAACTTATAATTTATATTTAATTAAAGTCTTTTCAAAGGTGACCAAGTAACTAAAATTATTGGTCTTTGATCTATGTATATTGTGAAGAGCAACAGCACATCCATAGGAGGGGCAGCAAAGAAAGCTAGAGTTCAACCATCTTCGTCAGCATCTCAGCCTACCTTCAAAGTAATCTCTCTCTCTCTCTCTCTCAAATATATTTTGGATGTAACTGTATGTCTTTCTTGATTGTCCATTTCTTAAGCTTGATGATGCTATAATTATCTACATATACACTTCTCCATTATATTAATTACATCCACAAAAAAGTGAAACAATTAATCCAATAGATAATAAAAGGAAAGCAACTATTGCAAAGCAAGTTGTCATCCAATTTTTCTCTTTATATTCTGTACAGAATTTTAATGTGAAATTAAGCAGGTAAGGAAGGAAAAATTAGGAGACAGAATTACAGCTCTTCACCAGCTGGTTTCCCCATTCGGAAAGGTAATCAAATTTATCGATCAGTATTATTATATAGTATGTGTATTATATTATCAAATCATGATCGCTTATTTCTTCTTATTACTATTGATTTATTGAATTTATTTTCCTCGGGCTTGATATGATATTGATTTGATTGTATTTATTTGTTAAATTAAAATTACTGTTTGCAGACTGACACAGCTTCAGTATTGTTAGAAGCAATTGGGTACATAAGATTCCTTCAGAGTCAAATTGAGGTGATGTTTCTTCCTATTGATGTACATACATTTTTTCACAAACTACCATGAAAAGAGTCAAAAATATTTAAAATAATTACTTTAAAGTGTAAGTTGTATCAGTGTTAAATCTTTAGTTTTCGAAGCTATGAAAATATTCCCAATATGCATTCTCCCCCTTAAATTCTGCAGGCCCTTAGCTTGCCGTACTTGGGTAGTGGACCAGGAAGTAACACGAGGCAGCAGCACCAACATTCTGTAAGCTCTCAATATGCCATATTATTTTTTATATCACATCTCCCCATGCACAATCAGCGTGCTCTATCTGACTATCTCCATTATTTTTGAATTATCTCCATCCTCTTAAAAAGAGTTTTTTCGCAATAGCTTAATTATCCGTTAGTTAAAGTTAGTACTATACGGAGAATTACATATGTACTCAAAAAATTAATTGCACTACATATATGAACTTCAAGTCATATTATTTAGAATTAATTTTAAGGAGTCCTGCGCGCACTAAACTTTTACCATGTTTATGGCTTAATCATGTTAATCAACTATTCAACTGTACGTGTAATGACTATGATAATTACTTGTATAAATTATTAAATTGTAGGTTCAAGGGGAGAGGAATTGTTTATTTCCTGATGACCCTGGTCAGGTATGTTTGTGTACTTACAACAGTGTATATATATTTGCTTTATTGGATCCGTTACATTCAAAAGACGTATATACCAAATTTGCTGGCTGCTAGCTAGCTGGTACGTACTTGTATATTTGATAAAGCTTTAAACCTTACTGTCTACTCACTGCGAAGAAAATTTGAAAGCGCAAATGTTGTACCAGCTTTATAATACACTTTAATATTTCTTATTTACAATAAAATTTAAAACTTACGTACTTTTAAAGTTGGTCCTTTCTAATGTACCGGTCAATTTGCTAATTCATTATTTCATATATTTGATTTTGTACAGCTGTTGAATGATAATAACTCCCTCAAGAGAAAAGCGGCTCCAGATCTGCAGGTACTTATTCGAGTAAAATAAAATCTAGCAGTCAGCCATGCTAATTATAAATATTCATTCGACTTTCTTAAATGTATACGGCTACAAACATATACAAATATTATACTTTCTTGCATACATGTTCATATAAACATTTGTGAGAAGTTTTGATAATTTTTCAGGGTCTCTAGCATTTTCCGCTTAATCTAGCATACATAAAATTGGTGTGGTCTATAGAGTATAGGCGGGTGTGTGCTAGTTAGCTAGAACTAGCTAAGATTATACTTTCTCTCTTTTATCAGTTGTTTATAAATTTAAGTACCTTAATTTTCGCCAATTTATTATAATTATAAATAGCAGGAATCAAATGAAGAGGCAAAGAAGGACCTAAAGAGTAGAGGGTTGTGCCTTGTTCCAGTATCATGCACACTTCAAGTCGAGAGTGATAATGGAGCTGATTATTGGGGTCCGGCAGCTCTCGGTGGAGGCAGCGGTTTTCATTGACTCATGGCCATGGGAGCACTGGTAGCTAGAAAAATCAATTAAGAAGCTAAAATATAGCTAGAGATCGATTGACGATATAACATCATGAGCAGTCACTCTGCTGATAATTTTAAGGCTGATTGCTCATGATGCTATATATGCCTGCAATCTTCATGAATATCCTGTTGTTTATTAAGTGTGATAGCTGCTATCTATATATATATTTCCAGCTTCCTTGGAGCTCTCTAATCAACTTTAATTAGATAATCCAGCTTAAATGCTCGATTATATGTTATCTATAGTTTTAGAGTTACCTAGCTATTATTCTTCAGCATGCCAATCCTGCCTGCCTGCCTGCATTTAATCATTTCATGCACCTAGCTAATAAAATGGATCTAGTATCAATTAAACTTGATATTGCTCATCCATGCAGTTCAATGCATGACACTACAGCCATGCTTGAGTCTCCAATAGTTCTCTAATTTCAGTACATAATTAGTACATATTATTTTCTTAGCAATCAACCTTCATATATATATATATATATATATATATATATATATATATATATATATATAGTTTGATCTTTCATTCGTCCTAACGTAAGATAAAAATGATCAAAAGGGCATATACTATAGATTACTATAATAATCACGAACTTATTAAATTGATATGTTTAAAAAACCTTTTAAATAAATTCACTGTAAAAAAAATATGTATTAATTATGGTCTTTTTGAAAGCATCGAGAAAATCATGATTTTATATATTTTTTAACCCGATCAGAACAATATAGAAGCCAAAAACAGGTATAGAAATAAACATCGAACCGGAGCTGAACCAGAAGAACTAGAAGTAAATTATAAAGAATAATAATTTTTAATTTTTTTTCTAGACTGATACGTAAATTTTCTTCTATTTCTGATAATAGGTCAATCAGGCCTGCAGCTGATTGTATTTTTCAGGTGCTCCTGGAAAGCGCTGGGGTCAACCAGGCACTCCAGCAGTAGCCACAAATTCGCAAGCTGATCTTAAGTAACCGTTGTTTCTATATTGAGTACTGATACTTCTTGTAAAAAATCTTACAGCTGCTAATTATAACGGCTCAAGTGGTATATATACAACATCTTAGCATAAATACAACAATTTGTAGAAAATAATTTTAATGTTTTTGTTCAATTTTCTATTTATGAAATGTAAATAATACTAGCCTATAACCCCAAGGAGAAAATTAATAAATAATATATTATATATTTTAAATGAATTAAATATTTAATTTAATTATTTATGTTATTAATATTTTTTATGTAATGTTGTACATGGGATAAATTAGTTTTGCATCATATTTATATTATGTGTTTAAATTTTCATTAATATATTGTTATATATTTATATTAATTAACATAGATTAATAACCCGTGCAAAACATTAATATATTTTTATTAATAAAAAGAGTTTCAAATATATTAGAAATATTTTAATTAAAATTTAAATAAAAGAGTATGTTTTAATATAGATAAAATATTAATATAATTTTAATATTCAAAAATTTGTATTATAAAGTTGCAATTTAAAATAAATTAAAGTGTTTGAGCGATGAGGAAATTGAAACATGCTATTAGATTGTGAGTATAATTCTATATTCTAATTAAAAAAGAAGTTCCTTTAGAGTAATATAATATAAATATATATATAATATAGATAGAGTACAATAATAAAATTCAATTAATATAAATAAAATAATAATATTATTTTAATATTCATAAAATTTAATTAATAAATTAAAGAGGTTGATTAATGAGAAAATTATAACATGATAGTATATTGATTGAAAGAATGTGTTTGAAATTGAATATGAGACAAACACATGTATTTGAATTTGAGTGAAACACAAAAGAATCAGACCGACGACGGATCAAACATTTGCCCCTGATTTTAATAATATAGTATAGATTTATGCAAATATATATGTGTAGAGCTATAAAGCTCAGAAAATGTGCCATTATATATCATTCTGGAAAGCATGCGCAGCACTGGAAATGACAATTAGTCGTCTCATGTCGGGTGTTCTGTACAAAATTACACTGGGTTTATATATATAGCTAGCTAGGATATGAGAAAAATGTGCCATACATGTATACCATATCCGATGGTTAGTTGACGGTGCTTTTCGATCTTGACCTTTTTATTTTGCAGATTTCATGTTAAATTTCATTGTATTTTTGTAATGCCTTGCAAATATAGCCATTATTTCTCCCCATACCCTTTTTTTTTTAATGTGGGAACCCGCGACCGCTACCCGCACTGGGTAAACTCACGGGCTCAAATAATAGTCTGCAAACCACGTGAACCAGGTAAACCGCATAAGTGTGACAGGGTCTGGTCCAGGATGACATAATCACAAATTCTCCTCCCGTGTGATTCGAACCTGTGACCAAGAGGATGATATTCCTCTCTTTAACCGAACCAACTCTTGCGGGTCCCATACCCATATTTGAGGAATCGATGCCATAGTTAGTTTGAGTCTAGAGTCTAAACCTTCCGTAGTAGCTATTGATCCCTTCCACCAACCAATAGTCCAGTAGCAAAAAAAAGTTACAAGAAGCCACAAAAAATAAAGCCCTCAGAAAACTAATTATGGGTTTGTTGGGCTTAGGCCCATGTAAAGAGAATAATATTTTTTGTGTAATAAAAAACCCATTTCTGAAAGGGTATTTTAGTAAATATTGTAAACCCTAAAAAAGGGTATAAATAGAAAGCACAATTACCTATACCTAACCAGGGGTGTGCAAATTGTAATTTAGAGAGAAATCTCCTTAAAGAGTTAATAAAAACATTAATATTATTGTAAATTCAAGTGTTTTTACATTCACTCTCAACAGAGTTCATCCCAATCAATGCATGAAAAGAGAAAATGTCCTGTGTAGGGCTGTTCACAGAGTTGTTCGCCAACAAGCTCGAGTTCGGTTCGTTAAGAGCTCGAGCTCGAACACAAAAATGTGTTCGTTAAGAAAACGAGCTCGGCCCGAGCTTTAGTATGTTCGGCTCGGCTCAAGCTCATTCGGCTCGTTAAAACTAGAAAAAATAGAATATATTCTGAATATTTTTAGCTTTTTAAGTTTAAAATTACAATTCAAATATTTAATATGTGAATCATTTTGGATAATAGATTAAAATTTAATATTAAGTTGAGTTAAAAATCAATAATTAGTTAGGTCAAGTGAGTTTGAACCTTTTTTTCATGTAAAACTTAACTGTTCGCGAGCAGTTTGTTAAGGGCTTGATCTCGGCTCGGCTCGACTATGTTCGATTGCGGCTCGATTGCGGCTCGAGTGCAGCTCGATCCGTTAACGAACTCGAGCTCGGACACATTTTTTGTGCGATAAAAAAAATCGGCTCGTCGAAAAAAAAATTAAACTCGACTCGTTTAAGACAAAGTTTGACTCGGCTTTCGTGAACATCCTAGTCCTATATATCCGGGCCTCGGAAAATATTATATGATCGGGTTCTATTTCTTCTTATTTTTTGTATTAAATTAGTGGAAAACCCATTCACTTTCCGGTGTCGTAAACAAGCTTCTTTGGTTTTATTCTGATAAAACTAACTTGAAAGCAATGTTTATATATGGAGAAGAAAAATGAAAAAGAAGTTGGCTTTGCATGTATATTGTACTACATACTAGGCAAGTTGTGCAATATGCATGTGCGTAAAACTCACAAAAAAATCACTAGTCTTTCAAAATGACGTGCCAAACACACCATAACAAATAAATAAACCACAACTGATCGATATTACGTGTTGGTTTAATCCGGCTCCATGTTTTATATACACTAGAATTTTTGCCCGCTACGCTTGGGCTTATATATAATATTAGAATTTATATTTATTTATTGAATTTTAATTATTGTTTAAAGATTATAATTTAATATACTTATATAAATTTTGTAAATATAATTATTATGTTAAATTGAAGCAATAAAACTGAAATTGAATTTTCAAATTTGAATAACACATATATGTTAATAAAATTTATTTATTTTATTTGCTACTCTAATTATAACTAATATAATATTCATTAAGACCTTTGCGAAAATAATTAACTCCTTTATAAATTTTTATATTTAAATATGTGTTATTCTTATATATAATTTTTTAAAAGTTAAATTTATGCAATATAATTTAGAATAATTTAAAATGATATGAATCAGCCAAATCACAAATTTTATTAATTTTATTTCATAATTTCCATAACTCATGACCAAGTCTACCATATACGTAGAGGTTAGCATAAAAAATCAAAATTTCAAATATTCTAATTTATGATCTCGTATCCGATGCTAAATTTTTTAAAATTTAGATGTTCAATACATATTTATTTTTTTTTAAAATAAAGTTAATATTATTTTATATAGTGAATTTGCTAAAAAAAATAAATACAATGTTTTTATTAAAATTAAACTTTACAAATCTTTTACATAAAATCTGGTTGTAATGAAAATTATAAAACTTAATTAGAGCAAAAACCATGACCTAAAACTTTGACCTTATTTTTCCACATTTCTTGACTTTTACAATCTTTAATAAAAATATTAAATGATATTCAAGTTCTCGATAAAAATCCATATTTCAATTACAAATATATAAATAAACAAAAATATAGCATACAAAATATGAATTGCCTTTAAATATAAATTTTGTTCAAATATTTAATATATATAAAATGACAAATTATTAAGAAAATTATAACTATATTTAAGAATGATCAATTATAAGAACAATGTAATATATATTATAATTTAAATTTCTAAAAATTATCACATATGATCATATTATTTTCAATTTTTTTACTTTTATCATATTTAATTTTATAACAACACTTATCGGCACCACTTTTGGCAACACCTCGAATATTATAACTAAAAATTTCTTTTTAAATTAATAAAAATATTAAATGATATTCAAGTTCTCGATAAAACCCATATTTCAATTATAAATATACAAATAAAAATATATTATACAAAATATGAATTGCCTTTAAATATAAATTTTATTCAAATCTTTAATATATGTAAAATAACTGATTATTAAGAATATTATAATTAAAAGTAAGAATGATTAATTTTAAGAACAATGTAATATATCTTATATTTAAATTTTAGAAAATATCACATACTACCATATTTTTTCACATTTTTTTACTTTTATCAAATTTAATATTTATAACAACACTTCTCGGCACCGCTTTTGGCGGCAATTTCAATCTTAAAGCCAAATTTTTTTAAAAAAAATAATAAAAATATTAAATGATATTCAAGTTCTCGATAAAAATACATACTTCAATTAAAAATATATAAATACATAAAAATATATTATACAAAATATGAATTGCCTTTGAATATAAATTTTATTCAAATATTATAATTAAAAATAAGAATGATTAATTTTAAAAATAATGTAATATATCTTATAATCATATTTCCTTCCGTAAACATATTCTTGAATGACAATATATTAGTTTGTGCACTCAACTTTGAAAATTGAGTAATGAATACAGTCCGCAAGTTTTTAAAAAGAAAACAACTTTATGATATATAATTAAAATGTAATTAGACCCGATATTTTATAAATCACGTTGATTTGATTCTTTTCAAAACACAACTATAACTCTGGTTAATGTTTTATTATCTCCAAGTATCTTTTCCAGATATTGTCAATAAATCTATAAAGGTAGAAATCTACTTCTATATTAATTTAACATTGACAACATAACAATTACCATAATCTCATCATGTGGATTTTTTAGCCATTTGTAAGACCTATAATTAAATAAGTTTTGTTGAATAAACACAAAATCTAAGCAGATAAAAACAATTTAATAAGTATATTTCAAAATAAAAGACATTGACACGAATTACAACCAAGTCCTTTGTTGGACAAATTGAACAAAGCCAGTTTGTTAAATTCATTTTTGTCTACTCAACACCTTATTCTTCATCTATACACACATGTATGATTAATGTTTCAATAAAAAAATTATGATCATAAAGAAATAAAGATGAATGAGCAACAGCTGTCAAATGAGATCATAAAAACTCAAAACCTAATGATATACATAATTTCATTAGTCAAAATGTCAAACTGGTTTCTTATTCTGAAAAATTATAAGTTTTTTTGGATAAATGAGAGTGGCACCTCGTAAAAATTTATAAATCAAAACATATGTACAATAAAGTCATGAAATAAAGTTATGAGAGGACTCCTCTCTGAAGCAAAATAAATTCTCTTGGAACATCCTCCAAAAGAAACACAAAAGGCTACTAACAAACTCATAGAAGTTAAGAGACTTAAAATAAACGAAAGCAAAGAAAAAGGAACAAAAGAGAACAAAATGCAGGCCTGCTACATTGCAAGTTTCAACTACTTCTCCACCAAATCAGATAAAAGTATATGCACCCTTGAGACCTCAAAACTATAAAATCTGCACTCAAGCTGGCCTCCTGACCACCATCATCCAAAATAAAGGCCCACTTCAAAATTTCCAACTCTTACAAATCTGCTACAGGACCATACAAATTAAACTACAAATCTGGTACCCAAACTGCACAACAGCCATCTACTCCTAAATCTGCCTGCAACAACCTCAAGCTAACTACCCTCTGGATCTTCACCATACCAATAATATTCATCAAATTGCAACCATCTGTGCCACCTACTCTGTAAACTCCAAATGAGCACCCACCAGTCCTGCCACCTCAGCAATCTCCAAATACCATCACACTTAATCTCTAGCTCCTCCAACAGATTGAATACAGACCTCAAAAAGACAGAGATCTGAGAATATTTTTGAAGCGTCTGGGCTAATCTGCACACATAGAACAAATAATTAGATAAAAAAGACTCAGGATGCACATCTTTTGTCAACTTAGACTTATCATCTCTATGCTACACCCCTGAACAATAATCTGTGCAGCAAGGCCTCAAGCAAAACTCTACATTAAAATCACATTTCTGGGACCCCTGCAATATCGGCCTCCTACCAATAATAAAATATTCTGCATAACAAAATCTTTGAAACTTGCAACCTCTCAACAACCTAAGTTCACAAAAACTACTAATAACCTGCCAACACAAATTCTACAGAAAAAATCTATTGAGAAATTCCCAAAAAAATTCTCTTATCTCATACCATACCAGAACTTTACACCTAAACTACACCAGATCAAAAATTATAAGTTACAACATAAAATTTGAACTATCGGCAAAATAGACTCACAACTTGTAAAAGAAAGTAAAGTCGTAATAATATTGATACTTCACTATGTAAATAAGACAATAATAATGTATGAATGAGTATATAAAATTATAGCATTAATAAATACAATAAAAGTAAGGTGCCTCAATTTATAGTTCAAAAATGTGATAATGCAAAACGAATTCTTACTGCGTGGTCATATAATTTTTACTGCCCGTGCATATGTAGGATTTTGGTAATAGAATAGTCATTATGTGAAGTAAACAGTCAAGTTTTTGATATTAGAAATATGCAGCATATACGCATCTAAACCATATTCTCTTGAGAACTATCCCATGTCGATAATTACTCATCCACATTGTAGTAAAATGCACTTGAGATTTAGATCATTAATACTACATATGTAACAAATCAAATTCAAAGTAATCAGAAATTCAGGTTATCAGATAAACTTTTCATTTTAATGGCGGAAATGATGCATATCTATCTTGTAGCAGAAGTGTAATAAGTTTGATTTTCATTTACATGTTTAATTTTATTATTATGGAAAATATAAATAACCCTCACCCGACATCAAGAAATTTGGTCAGAACACTAAATAACAGCGAAATGAACATCATAGGCAACACATCAACAAAAAAGTTTATCAGCATTACACAAACGAAAAGAAAAAGATTTCCCCTTTTATTTAGCTTGTCCGTAAAACTACCAGAAACAGAATCCATAACATTATAGAACCACTGATTAAATTGGCAAGCCCCACCACCTGAACTACATGGGCAACCACAGAACCACTAAATTGACTGGAAGGGTTTTCTCTGGTCCTTGCTACTACATGGTAACTAATTGGAACTTCATCCCCTTTCATAATCTCACAACTCTCCAAATCTACTTTCTCCTCTATTTCAAAACCCCAAATCAATAGAGAAATTCCAAAAAAAAACCTCATATCTCATACCATGCCAGAACTTTACACCTAAACTACACCATATCAAAAATTATAACTTACAACATCAAATTTGAACTATCGGCAAAATAATCTCACAACTTGTAAAAGAAAACAAAGTCGTAATAATATTTATACTTCACAATGTAAATAAGACAGTAATAATGTGTGGATGAGTATATAGAATTATAACATTTATAAATACAATAAATGTAAGGTGCATAAATTTTACATTAAATTAAAAATGTTTTGAGATCGAGAAACTAACGAAAACTGCTACACTTTTTCAAAAAAATTCTTAAATGAGTCACCAGAACTCAATAAAATTTCAATACCATACAAAGATTATGGCAACCACAATAGCAAGTGAATAAAGATATTCAACAAAAAGAGTAAACACAAATCTTTTAAATACATGGCTAATTTAATAGTTTTACAGTTAGCACTGGCAACATTAAAAGACTTGACAAATAGATTCAGTATTATTGTTGCGCACAAAATAAATATATAATTATTCAACATGTACCTCGTCCAATGGGTTATTTGTATCTTTTTGTATATCAGTTGTTACCTCTAAGTTGCAACAATATGATTAAACACTAATACACAAATCTAAAATAGTGAAATGCATGAAGATATATAAATCTTATTTTCATACACAAACTATCGAACACTTGGACCTAAACAATGAAACAACATACTAACAAAAATACATTGATAAAACTAAGCTATAGAATGAAGGAAACAACCTCATTTCATATATTCTCCAGAATTTATTCACATCGGTTTCATCATTTTATTCCTCATCAGCTTGGCTTACGGCAGGAAGATCCGCTTTTACCATTAAAGATCCAATTTTCACTTATGCTCTACTTTGAACTTTCACCGTCACCTGAACCTCAATTTGTCAGTAAAAGAAAATATATGAATAAATGATTTACTTGGAGCATATTGTACACTCTATATTAATTTAAATAAAAGCTAATATCATCTTCTTATCTTGAAGTAAGAATGTACAAAATAATCTTTCTTGAACCACTTGTGTAGTTTTCAATATCCTAATTACACCCCCTAACAAAAAGTAATCGCATATCAATAATTTCAACATATAACTCTACTCTAACATGTAAATCAAATTTATAAAAATAATATAAAGAAAAATCTCTTAACACATAGAACCCGTTTTTTGATAAATCAATTATAACCAACCAATTAAAGTGAAAATTAATGGTTCCACCACACAATTAAGACAAAGATATGCAACTTATTCATGTCACTTGAAAAGGATCTCCATTAGCTTTATCATATAGTCCATATTTGAAATGAAAGGTTGATCACCTTGCAAGTATCAAAATATGAAGATGAATTTACAAACAAAAATAAATAATATTATCTTTCTGCTTTTCAAAGTCGGATACACAAATACTCGAAACAATCACAGACAATATAAGTTTACCTCTACAAACATCACACCTTTTAATTTTTGTTGAAAAGAAAAAATCCAAATATTCCAATTCGTTCTATTCTTCGAAAATAGAAACGGAAAAAATGCAACTAATAGAATTTTTCAAACCAAATATATGTACCATTCTATCATTTGAATACTAATAAAACTTAAAAAAAAGATTTGCACATGATATTAAGGTCAATTAATAACATAAAAAGTACACAAACTTACAACCACTCCTCTACTTTCTTTGTTAGAATAATTCAAAACTTTTACTTTATCTTTCAAGGATCAACATATACCTAAATGAATGAACAATGTTAAAAGCATGCTCGACAAATTAAAAGTGAAAAAAACTGTAGAACTTTAATATTTTCATATAATTTACCTTAGTTGAAGAAAATTACTCAAAAACATTAGGTGTACATATTCAAACAATTTCAGATACTCAAGTGTATAATGTAATATTCTTTTTCAATAATATAAAGAGATACTAAAAAATGGATAAAAGAAGAGCAAATGTTGAATTCAAAAAACCGAGCCTGCAATAAAAAGAATAGCAAATAAGAAAACTATAAATGATATGTACAATATTAGCACCAGCAGACCATCATAATCAAATCAGTCATACACGTACAGTTACTTACATCTAAATCCACACATACACGACACTACAACAAAGAATCCAATTCTATATTTCCAACCACAAATTAAAAATAACAAAAAATAATCCTAAACTCCTTATAATTTCTTTTATCTTATATTCTCCGAATTATCAATATCTACAGATGTATAATCTATCTATCAATATATATACACAACAACAAAACAAACATATTCTCGATTTATTTTTTTATATTCTACAAACATCTTTATATCTAAAATAACAAAAAATTACCAAATGACAATGTTTCAGGAACTCCATCAGGACGATAAAAATAGGTGAACTTAACATCGATGTAAAAAAACTTGCCTGAAAATAAAGTCACCACAATCACTCTTAGCTTTCCATTCAGCACTTTGCACACAATCTTAATCAAAAGAAAAATTCAAACCTCAAAATTATGTACTCATCATGTTTGGGATGTTTGAACATTCACCAATCATTCAAAACTAACATACACCTGAAATATCACAATCGTCTATAAAAAGAATATACCAAATATTGTAAAATGCACAACAACTCTAAGAAGGTATGATGATTAAAATTTACGCATAAAAATCAACTATCAAAAGTATTTGTATTATAATCAATTAGCCAAAATCAAAATAAAACACATTATTTGTTAAAAGTATGAATTCTGTTAAGACTTTTGTCAAACAATTGAGTTGCAAAAATCAAAATCACATTAACATTAATAAATCATAAAAAAGAGATACAAATAACAAATGATAAGAAGAGGAAGAATAAATACTCACTTCCGTGTTTTTAGTATCTGTAACACGCACATAATTTCATTCAAGAAACAGCTATCTTCAACATTGACGATACATCCATCTGAAACAATGTAAAAGTATCAAAGAACAACTAATAAATCAAACAAAGTATCAAACAACAACTAATAAATGAAACAAAGTATCAAACAACAATTAATGGTAAGTTCGATAACAACAGCAACAACAAAGTTGAGTACATAAATAAAAGTATCAAACAAATTACAATAGATTATTCACTTGAAACTTTTAACAAACAGTTCAGGTGTCAAAAAATTAAACAACAAATAGATGTAACTCTTTGAGGCATTATATCAAACATATCGTACACAATATCAAAAAGCAACATACCATGCATCTTCCCCAATCTCTCTCAAACCAACAAATATGAATATCTACAATTCATAGTAACATACAACTACAAAAACAAAGAACAATCATTAGTGCTTAAATTTGAATCAAATTACATTGAAAAAATGAAGCAATTAGGATAAACAAAAACATCAAAGACCCGTTTTTAAAACTCAAATCTCAAATCAAAGACCAGTTTTCAAAACTCAAATCTCAAATCTCAAATCAAATTAAGATAAATAAAAACAATACATGAAATTTGTATATACAATATAGGATATATAGATACAAAAGAGGAGAATATACAAAAAAATGAAATAAAAGATTAACAAATGACTGACATAGATGAAAGTGTAGATTTGAATTTTGAATTTGAAAGTAGTATTTGAATTTGAAATTTTGCTTTATAGGCCTGTCTTGTTGAAAAAGATGTGGTTGTAAGAAAGCGGTTGTAACGAAATGGAAGTATAAGTCAAATTAGTCAAATGGCTTAGTAATGTAAATACAGAGAATACATAGGGGTAATAGAAAGATTCTTGTTCTTTTTTAATAACAATAGACTTGTCTCATATTGAACTAATGGCATGAATGGTAATTAAGTATGAAGAATTGGGGTATGGGGTGTAAATAATCATGTGGATTCAGGATTTATATTATAGATAGATTAAGATGAAAACCGTGATGAATATATATACATCATTTGTCAAAAATGTCAAACATGGGAACACGTACGGAGCTTAGCAGGTAAAAGACGTTGTGTGTGGATTATATACCCGGGTTTCTTATATATAAGATAAAAATTTATATTTTTTATTTATAATATTATCAAAACGAACCCGTAATACAATATACTATTAATTAAAGTTTTAATTATGAGACTAGCTAGTATATAGTATGGTTAAAGTTTGACTTATCTTGAGTTTACCCTCAGAACTGGTAAAACTTTGGTACTGTTTGACGTTTTATATAAGTTAATTTATAAATTAATATATATATATATATATATATATTAATTTTTAAATTATTCACAACATAAATTAAACATACTCAGTGGTCCTGGATGGAGTAGTGACGCATGGATGAAGAATGGGTTTGTATATTTTATTTGCGCGTGAAATTGAATATTTTTTAATATACTTCACTGTTCACACATGTTTTGATTTTTCTTAAGGGTATTGGTGTAGTTGTATTGAATTTTAATACATCAATTTAATTAGTAATTTTTAATATTTTAACATTTGACTACCGATACAAATGCATAAATTCTTAATTTTGACGACGGGATCTCTTTATAAATGAAAAAGGGGTCCTCATAAATTTTACATATTTATAAAAGCTAAATACAATTTTTAGAATAATATTAATATTTATATAAATATTGGAAGTCAGTGAACAAATTTTCAAAAAAATAATCAAAAAATCGATACTTTATAATCGGAAACGGATAAAGATGCAACCACTCGATATTTCTCTCGTAGTCGTCTCGGCACGCATCTAATAATATTCAATTTAGTCTTGCTCGAGCCTCGAAGCCTCGAATCACCCACTGGATTCGACTATTCTTCTTCAATTTGGTGGTTACACTAGGGCTACGTCGTAACTCGGACGTTATACCAACTTCAATTATATATTTACACGTGTATCGGCTTACGTGGAATATTATTTATTCGGAAAATTGTATTAGTTTGGTAGGAATGAAGATCACACACAAATTGTATGTTTTAAGAAGAATGGTTTCATAATTTATTTATTTTTACTTTGCATAAAATTTTTAATTATTAATCAAAGTAAACTTAATTGTGAATAATTATTTCATATCATGATTTTAAAAATCGGGAATCGAAACTTATCGGTTAAGGGTACCGATTTGGGATTAATCGGCTAATCGGGGATTAATTGGAAGGAGTAATCAGAGCACTAATCAGATTTATTATATTATTATAATAAAATTTAATATATTTATCTAATTTACCATAGAACATATTATTCAAAAATATTTTATAAATATAAATCGTATCGGTCAAATATTTTATAAGGATTAATCAGGATTTTTCTGCGATTTTTGAAAAATCGGCCGATTTCTATAACACTGTTTCATATCAACAATTACGAACGTATAATTAGTATTATACATGTAAAATAGTTATATTGTGAAAAAATATTATATGGACAATGATTTTAAATGTAAACAATTAAAACATAAGATATATTGGGGCTGTTTGGCTGCGGTTTATTTCCGGAAATAAGCCCTTATTTCCGGAAAAAAGTAGGGATGTATATACTTTTTCTGAAAATAAGTAACTTATTTTTTATTTTGAAGTTCATATTTGATTTTAAAATTCTAAAACAAATATTTATCTCTAAAAAAAATATGAAAATATGTAAAGAATAAAAATAAAATAAGCTATTTATTTTAAGTTTAAGGAACCTCAAACGACCACATTATTCGATGACTTTCTACTTAATAAAAGTCTTTTGCCTACAAATACAGTAAGACTCTAAAATCATAGTTATCATATCATTATAATTAAATTAAACAAGTCGTCGGACCACCGAGAGTAGTATAAATATTAGCATATGGACATGCAATCATGTACGTAAGAATTATATACAAAAAGAGAGATACAATCACTTAATCAGCACATCAAGATGAAGGTTGACTACATGTGGCTTGTTTGGATGATGCGAATAATATGTGTAGCAGATAGTGCAATTCCTAAGAGTATAATGCGTGATATTAAGAAGATCAACGATTAGGGTTCATACTTTGGGATTGTTGTGCCAAACAGCTTCGAGATGAACCCTCTTATTCAATCTTCAAGTTTTCTGGTCAATGAAAACCTTTCATCCTTGAATTTTGCAGGTTCGTAATATATATGTTTATACCTACTATATATCACACACTTGCACACACTAAAGGCTAGATTTCTTGTAATTTGTAGCATGTACTTTGGTTTCCATTTGTTTTGCGAATAATAATTTCTGTATATATACTTTTTTGAACACAAAATAATAAGATTTTTACTGATATAGACTCATATTTAGTTGACCATAGAAAAAACAAGTACAACTGAGTTTGATACAAAATAAATTAGCAAGTATGTGTACATATATAGCGCATACCGCATGAAGCCGAATAAAAGTGGCAACATTTTTTTCTCCAGAAGTTTCGATAGTAACAGAATTTTTTAGCTCGTGTCACCGTCCTGACTCCTGAGGCAGTGACCACCTAGCTATAGCCTAGGATACAATATTACAATGTACAACGTAAATGTCGACCACACAAATCTAAATACTGTGTACATATATATTTTTTTAAAAAATTAATGTTTAGATCTTTATATATTATGCAGAGAAGCAGAATATTTCAATTTTGTATCATAAATGGATGTAGGTATGCGTTTTTTTATTAATAGTCTCCCAGGGACCATTAGGACATACACAATTATAATGTCAGTTATATAAATTTTACTTATAAATAGATATTAAAAAAAATTATTTCCTATTTATAATGTAGTAATATTCCCGGTTCAGAAGGGTACTATAATTTATTTCCTAACTACATAATTTGGAATAATTTATGATGGGCTCAACCTATTCTTTGAAGCATGGGCTTCACTCTTTGTACAATTTAAGGTTGTAGAAATTATAAAGATGGGCCAGTGTATGAGACTGACACATAATGTAATTCACACCAAATAATTTCTTACAACAGGAACCTAAATAAATTAATATCACATAATAAGTTATAATTAAAAATATTTTTTCAGTTCTAACATAATATAAAAATATACTCCTATCTAATTTTGATAAATTAATAAAATTTATAATTGTAGAACATAGTATATTTATATTTGTTATATCTTCATTATTAGGAACCTACATCTAATATGACAGCGATATGCACAAGACCTTGACGATGAACTACCATTAGAAGGCAATGGAGATTATACCAGAACAGTTGGATATCTAAAGTTCTCCAATTATACAAACGGCACGATAGACAAAAATAATTAAGACAATCTTTTGAACAATGCATGGTATCAACCCGAAGAGATTTTCCCCGAAAATGCACAACCAGAAGAAAGACAACATGCTTTCTGGGTCTCCGTTGATCCGTATTATTTTTCCCTTGCACATAAGCTAGAGGTAACCCTTCTGAACCCTTACAAATCATTCAGATCTAGTATTTAAAAAAACAGAATATTTTTAACGTTAGAAATTCACATTGAATTTTCGCGGAAATTCAATGTGTTTTTCGTATAACCCCCCCCCCCCCCCCCCCCCCAATATTTTTAACGTTTTTTTCACTAATTTGCTAAATACTTAAAAAAACGCGTTGAAAAAACAGGGAATGAAGCTGAACGGATGTGTGAATGCTACCACATGTTTACCAAGAGCACCATAAGTTACAAGAGTCCAAAGAGGTGCAAGTGCCAATGTGTTTGTAGACAATGCTGCATATATACAGAGAATTTCTATATGCAAAATTTAATATAACACCAATTGACATGGAAAGTGCAGCTGTGGCTCTCATATGTATTCAACAAAACATTCCTTTCATTGCATTTAGAGCTCTTTCTGATTTAGCTGGTGGTGGTTCTTCTGTCTCCAATGAAGCTGATATATTATCTCCCTTGGCTGCTCAAAATTCAGTTGATGTTTTAATTCAGTTTATTGCCTTAGTTAATTGATTTATTCATCTACATATGTGGCCACATTACACATTGTACGTCGTTTGGGTTGGTTCAATTCAAGTTACCTCGTAAACCTGCTAATTATTTATTTATATCTATTATAATTTGTTCCACGGACCATTCCTATCTGTATTCATATCTAATCAATGTAATATTATACTTCCTTTATATTTAAATATTCAATGTTTAAATTAGCCAAATTATTTCTCAGAAGAGATACTCAATATTTGTAAGGTTATAAATCAAATTATTCAAAAACAATATTCAATGTTTGATTTTTATAGATACACTTTAAAAAGTTTTGACCATAAATAGGATTATTATATTTCTTGTGAATATTAATATTTTATTAATATTTTAATTTAAAAGAATAATCATATAAAATAATAATTCTACTTATATGATAAAAATGTTAAAGTACCTGCAAAAAAATATTAATCAAGTTAGATTGACATGTGGAGTTAATCCCTATATACATATATGGTACACACAATTCCACATGCATACACTACGATCTAAAAAATATTGTGGCCAAACCATGCCCAAGGTCGGTGATATATACATACGAATACAAAGACAAATTCACAAAGCGAGTTGTAACAATTTAACATCTCCTAACAAGACGACTAGACGAGTGCTAAGACCGATCTACCGTTCTAATATAATATTGGAATATATAGCATATTCTGAAGAAGAAGAAGAAATTAATTAATAAACTAATTGATGTGTAAGGTTAATACGCAGTAAACCGTCCAATAAGCAACATAGTGTATACAGTCAAAGCCGGCTAGGGACGGCCTATTATTTCTTAATTTACAGTTATTTTTTGTAAATAGTTAATTTTGCGCAGTTTATTAAATAAAAACAATTATAATTGGCACTCCTTTTTCGTTCCCTACCTAGGGATGACAAAAAAATCCGATTCTACGGATATCCGATCCGAAACTCGAAATTTGGATTTAACGAATCCGATTTTTTGAATTTAAATTTGGATTTGAATTTAATTTTTAAACCCGAAAATTTTTGGATTTGGATTTGGATTTGAGGCATACCGATCCGAAACCCGATCCGATATCCGAAATCCGATCCAAACCCAAAATCAAAAAAAATCCGGTTAATATATATATATATATATATATATATATATATATATATATATATACACATATATAATTAACTTACTTACTATTTTTTTAGAAATAATCTTATTATATTTTCTTCAATATTTCTTTTAAGATTTATTCAAGATAAAATTATTTAAATATTCAAAATATGTAACAATTGTGATTCGATTTAAACAAAAAAGATTAATAAAGTGATAAACACATTTTTGGTTAAATTTTTATTATATTTTATATTAAGGTATTAATCGGTGAAAGATACATATAAATTATTGTATAAATATAATGAATATTAAACAAATTTTCTATGTGCGCTATTGATAGTTAAATTAATTAAATTATTTTTCAATTTTTGAATATCTGAAAAAACCCGATCTGTTCCGAAACCCGACGGATTAGGATTTGGATATTGATTTTTGGATTTAGATTTAATTTTAAATCCAAAAATATTTGAATTTGAATTTGGATTTCACAAAACTCGTCCGGACCCAATCCGTTGTCATCTCTGACTTTACCTATTGTCATATCGCAAAAATGCAGTCAAAATTAAATATCGAGAATACATGCAAATTCTTACACAGATTATAACTTTCAATATGTAATATGATCATATATTTAGATTATAACTTTCAACATGTTTAACTAAAAATATAATTTATATCGACATATTTTAATTTAAATTAATGCAAAAAATTTATACGTATTTGATTCCGGCGAGACCCAAAAAAAGCAAATGATATTCTTTAGGTAAATTTTACAAATAACTGATATTACATTATTATTTTATCAATTATTTTAAAATTTTAAGATATTAGGAATATGATTTATTTAAATTTTATATTATTTTTAATATAAAATCCATTTAAATTTCCTTCCTAAAATTTTGAATTTTTCGAAGAATCGGTAAGTTATTAGTAAATTAATATGATATCAAATTTGAAAGAGGTTTAGAGTTCGAATCTCCTACTTTCAATATATTCAATATTTAATATGGATGGTTAAATATTAAAAAGTAGTAATTGTTTTAATTTTTGTTTTTCATATATTTATTCAATCTGTCGCTATGTTTATAAGACGAAAATTCTCTATGAGCAACAAAAGCAGCAATTAGATCAGTCTAAATTTAATTTATTCTTACGATTTCCAACAAAATTTCAAAACATAAGTATGTAAACTCCACATTTGTCATTTGTAGTGCCTACCATTTCGCGCCATCAAAGTAAACGGTTAATTTAGTTAAATTTGGCTGTCCACAAAACTCTGACAAACAAAAAAAATCAAACACCTTGTTCTTCCACCACCATGACCTGTACCGCCACCACCCCCGATGAAATTCTCCATCACACCACTGCCTTCATCTCTGAAATTGTCTCACAATCCGATCTTCGACGTCGCATATTCTCCATTTTCCAGCAAAAATACTCTTATTCAGACCAGAAAATTGTCAAACAACTAAGCATTGCTTTCGAAACACTAGAAACGGCAATATGGACTAGTAATATCTCTGTCAAGTCTTCGTCTCTTAGATTATCTGAAAAGCTTCTTAATTCTTGCCCGAAAAACTCGTTCTCTTCGTTTCTTTTGTGTCTCGTTTACTATCTATCAAATAGTCCAATTGAAGCTGCCCTTAGTCTTTTAGAAATGTTTTATGATGACCCTTCTCTTGCTAGATCAGAAATTTCACCCGAAGTTTTCGAGGAATTGTTTTTAAGACATTTTATTCCGGTTCTTGAATGGTATAATGAGCAAAAATCAAGAATATTGTCTTCTTTGTCCAAGGATTCTGGATATGATAGTGATGATCATTCGATTTGTGTTGAGTCGGTTGGTGTTTCGTGCACGACTTTGTTGTCGAAAATGAATGGGAATCAAGCTTTGGAGTTGAAGGAATTGGAGAGAGATTATGAGGATGTTCTTGATGAGAATTGTAGGGTGTTTGTTCGGTATTTTAAAGAGGTTTTGGAGAATGCAGATGAAAATGTAGTGATTGATCGGCCATCTGTGGTACTGGAAATAATCGATAGAGAGGACAAAATTGAGGATAACGATGATGTGGTGGAGATTGATACTGATGGATCTGGATTGAAGAATGGACGGTATAATGTAATGATTATCTTCCAGAATTATCATTTTATGTTTTTTTTACATATATTTGTATTCAGTTCCTTCTTTCCGCATCCAGCTTTGCAGCCTTAATTTCCCCAAAAGATAAATAAAAATAGCACGGTGAATAGAGCAGAGTCTGTGAATGGTAAGATAAAAACGGAACGGTGTGTAGAGTAGAGTCTGTGGAGGGTGAGATATAAGCAGAACTTTTCCTTAACTCCTCGGAGCGGATAAGCTGTTTTCAGAAAGACCCTAACTCAGATAAGATCGATAGGTTTCATATCATCTTCAATACCAGTATAGATAAGCCAATGTAGCACTCATCTACATCCCCTTTCGTCTTAATTTAAAGTCTCATACATCAACTATTATTTTCTCAAGGAATTTTATGGTTTAGTTTTAATATCCCAGTACAACAGAGGAAAAAAGTGAGAGGGATATACATAGTACAACTATAGAGGTCATTACCTTGACCTTGTTTCCCAGACCTTCAAAGCTAGGTAGAGTGAAAGCTGTGCAGTGACCAGAAGTTTGGTTTGAGTGACAGCAAGAAATCTGCCTTTGGGCCGTTCTACTGTAGTTAATGGAATTTCTTGAAATACATAGTTGTCCCCACTCCCAAAAGCTGCATTTTCGATATATTTAGGTATACTACTGTATATTTTTATGTTATTTTTTTCTTCAACTTTTATAATTTAGGCACAGAACCTTGCAAAGCATTGTTCAAGTGTAATATTAGGCTATATTTGATCTAAGATAGTAAGATAGTATTAAGACAATTAATATTCTTTTAGGAGAACACCGGCCATTGAAATTTTTCTTCCTTTTTGGCTGTAAAACATTCATTACGATGCTTTAGAATGATTACATGTCAATTATTCAGTAGGTCTGATTTATGTTCATTATTGAGTGTAAACGATGATTTAGAATGATTACATGTAAATGTTTGTAATCTATTGCTACTGTAGGTGTATTTTTGACATCACTGTACAAATAAGAAATAATGTCTGAAATGACCATCCTTCCAAAATGGAGTCTCATGTGAAATTTAACTTTTTTTAAGGCATACTAAGCATGTGGAGGAGATAATAGATATAGAAAAAGGTTCTGGATGAATGTCTTTCATATTTAAACCTTAATACCTAGTCAGTGACTCAGTGTGGTATGCATATTTAAACCTGATTCTGTCAGTCATGTTAATATAGAATTATAGAACATCTAGATAGCACATGAAGTATGTTTATGTATGCATGTGTGTCAAAAAATTTCACTTTTCGTTCATGGAAGACAATGATGCTTAGTCAACAGGCATTTAGCTTCTTTTTTTTTTGGTTGAGATCCAGTATGGATATTCAACATTTTACATTATGATTCACATGACAGTTGCCTACTTCTTCCTGCAGCCAATATGGACTAAAGAAAATAAATATAGTACAAGAAATCTCTCCAAGTTTCCATCTTTTTCCCCCGAAAGAGTCTCTTTGAAAGTCCTAACTAACCGAGGATCTTTAAAAAGATCAGCAGCATCATTTAACAAAGACTGTGAATCTGAACCAGTTGCTGAGTATAGTTATTCTTCTTCAGATTGTGAAGGGAAGAAAGAGGTACTGATATTGACAAGAACTGTTATTCTTCATTGACTGATTTATCAATCAATTCATTGTAGTTATAAGATGTATTAATATGTCTTGTAGGAGATGGATGAATACAGAGCTTCACTAGAATCTAGACAAAGCCAATCCCGGATGATAGAGCTGGCCAATTCGATAGATTCAAGCTGGTACATAATATAGATACACTTACAGAAAGTTATAATGGTTTGGTTCCCATCTTTTATTTTATTTTTTATTGTCACCAGTTCTCCAGATCCTGACATGACAGTTACTGATAACCCACCTGGAGGAGGAAAGCATAGACCCCCTAGGGATTTTGTCTGTCCGATAACAAGTTATATATTTGATGATCCAGTGACTCTTGAGACAGGACAGACTTATGAACGTCAAGCAATCCAAGAATGGATTGATAGGGGGAATTTAACTTGCCCCATTACACGGCAGAAGCTGATGAATGGAACTCAACTGCCTAGTACAAACTATGTGCTCAAACGTCTGATTGCAAGATGGAGAGAACAGAACTCCAGTTCAACTCTTGTTAAGTCTGAGAATCAACATCAGGAAAGTGAACCAAATTTTACGCTAGCATCTCCTGATAGTATCATAAGCCAGGCTACTATTGATGGCGCAGTTGGTGAACTACGACATGCAATACAAACGTTATCTATGTCAGAAATATTAAAGGAGTCTGAAATGGCAGTACTCTGGATTGAGAGGTTCTGGATGGAAGCTAACATGCAAGCAGATATTCAAACTATGCTCTCAGAACCCCTAATTATCAATGGTTTTGTGGATATCCTTTTTAATTCTGTTGACGCTCGAGTCTTGAGAGCCGCAGTTTTTCTTCTTTCTGAACTTGGATCAAGAGATGATAACGTGATCCAGACACTATGTGGAGTAGATCCTGATGTTGAATGCGTTGTAACACTCTTTAGAAAGGGGTTGCTAGAGGCAGTTGTATTGGTTTATCTTCTAAAAAAATTCGCAATAAACTTCATTGATATGGGCATACTAGATTCTTTATTAAATGTTTTGGGAAAGAAAGACGATGATTTTGTTAAGATGTGTATAAAGCCACAATCGGCTTCCATTCTTTTGCTTAAACAGATTCTTGGAAGTGCTGATGAAATTAGTATATCAGGAGCTCTGAGCAGTTTCATTTCAGATGACGTGATTCAAAATATTGTATCCAGCTTAAAAGCTGAATGGCACGAAGAAAGGTGTGCTGCAGTCAGTATCTTGCTGAGATGCATGCAGGAGGATGGTAACCGTAGGAACCTTATTGCTGAGAAGGCTGAACTGGCTAGACTTATTGAAAGCTTTTTGGAGGCAAATGATGAAGAACGGTTTCAGATAGTTCAATTCCTTTCAGAGTTAGTTAAATTGCACAGGTAATCCTTTGCTGCTGCTTTCTCGTGGTTCTAACTAGGCCTGTACAACTGTAGCCGTTCTACAGTTGCTTAAAGCATGAACAGTATTTAATTTTTAAAAATTTGAAATTCTTCAGAAGAATAGAAAATGAGCAAATACTTCGTATCATAAAGGATGAAGGTACTTTTAGTACAATGCACACCTTACTCATATATCTGCCAACAGCACTCCAGGATCAACGTCCTGTTGTGGCTGGTCTTCTTCTGCAACTCGACATTCTGGTTTGAATCTCTCTCAGTCTTGCAATCATTCCAAGATTAAATATGAGAGTAAGTTAATCTTGAATTATTTACTCTTAGATGAAGCCGGGGAAGGCAAGTATATATCGAGAAGAAGCACTAGATACTATCATCTCGTGTCTTAGAAATTCAGAATTCCCTGCTGCGCAAATAGTTGCAGCTGAGATGATTTTGGTCCTTCAAGGGAGGTTTTCTTATACCGGGAAACCTCTAGCCCGGTCTTTTCTTCTCAAACGGGCTGGTCTCGACAAAACTTACAAGTCTCTGATGCTAAAGGACCAGGTTTTGATAAGTTCTCAGAATAGCAGAGAAACTATGGTGAGCACCTATTATATATTTTGTAATTTGGCATTTGTTCATGATTTTGCCTATTAGAAGTTCTCTTTTAGCATTGCATCTATCCAATATATAGGAAGAGGAGAATGCTGCTGAGGAATGGGAGAAAAAAATGGCATTTGCCCTGGTGGGTCATGAGTTTGGTCTACTCTTTGAGGCTTTAGCAGAAGGCTTAAAGAGTACACATGCAAAGTTACATTCAGCATGCTTTTTGTCAGCTGCCTGGCTCGTAGACATGCTTATCAAACTTCCAGATACTGGAATCCGAGGGGCAGCCCGAACCTGCTTGCTTAAGCTGTTTGTGTCAATCTTTAAATCTGCGAAGGACATAGAAGATAGAGCTGTTGCCATGCTTGCTCTAAGCAGCTTTATCCATGAGCCTGGTGGGTAGTTATTTAAGCACACTGAAATTCTGTGCGGTTTTGTGTAAGATACAGTAATATCACACGAACATTACTCATTATCCACTCTTCCCTTGCGTATGGCATTACTTTACATGAAATTGAAATCTTATTAAAAAGAAACATCATACCCTGTCGTATACCAGATATTAACAAAAGTAATCAATGCAAAAAAAAATCAGAAGGTGCATGCTCAAACTTGTAGGAATTGATAATGACATCAGTTCCGACTAAACAGCATGCCTCCTATTGCTAGAAGTGGTCTAGAGTTCGATTATGCCCCCCCCCCCAAGTATATATATATATATATATATATATATATATATATATCAACTTAACTAACCAAATGTGTATACATGTTGTTCATATTAATTTGTTACTGACAAAGTCTGTTTTCTTAGAGGGGCTACATGATCTAACCTTATACATGAAAGATATCCTGAAAGGCCTGAGGGAGCTTAAGAAATCCTCTGTAGTGGCTTTTGAGGTGCTAAAAAGTTTAGCTAATGGAAATGACTCTAGTAATGTTAGTTTCTCGTACTCCCTCACAGATTATTCATGGAGAATAATAAACATTTATCTAATCTTGGACTATTTCTGGTTCCTTTAGGGGATGTGGAATCATGAAGAACTAGTTCAAGAAGATTGCAGTGCAAATGGTGAAGTTCTATCAATAGTATTCTTCAAAGACAAAATCTTTTCTGGTCATTCAGACGGGGCAATCAAGGTAACTTTGCAGCATATGTTGATATTATACTACTGATTTAGTGGTACTACATGTGTAAATTCTTCTTCAAACCTTAGTTAAATTACTTTCGCATATGTTACGTGTATAATATACTGTGTGCCAGTTTCGGTTTGTTATTTTGTATCCATTGTTAAGATATAATATATGATCCTATTAAACCCTCATTATTGAGGTTTTAGGAGAGATGGTAACTTAACATGGTTTGATACCTTCCTACCCTTCCCCTCCCAATATTCTCATAATTAATTTCGGATACTAGGCAAATATTGCTCCAAAGGTGGGCACCTAGTGATTCACTTTCGACCCAAAAGTGGTCTTTCAAGTAAGGGGAATTTCAAGATATATTATAATATCCTATTAAGCCCTCCTAGCACCTTGAGGTTTTAAGAGAGCTGGTAAATTAACATCCTTGTCTCTTTTTAGCCTGATAGCATATATCTTGTATCCTTGTTTTTTTCTAGTCTGATAAAAAAATTCTCCATTTACTAAAGGCGTGGACTGGTAAGGGAAGCATTCTGCATTTAATTCAAGAGACTCGAGAACATACCAAGGCAGTTACTAGCTTGAAAGTTTCAGAATCAGGGGATAAACTATACAGCGGTTCTCTTGATAAGACAGTGAGGGTAGGTTATATTCTTACTTAGGACCAACATTCTGAATGCATCAGTTTCAGTTCTCAGAATTTGTTTTTATGTGAAGGCCTGGAATGTTGACAGTGAAGGAATGCAATGTGAACATATTTACGATATGAAGGACCATGTTAACAGTCTAGTGATTGCAAATAACATCTCATGTTTCATTCCTAATGGGGCTGGAATCAAAGTAATGCACAATGACGCATGTCTTTTCAGCAACTAAGTTGTTTTGTTTACGACCCCAGTCAACTAATAATACTTAGGCTTGTATTTCTCTCAGGTACACTCACTGAATGGAGCATCAAAATTGCTGAATCCAAAAAAATATGTTAAGTGCTTGGTCCTTGTAAATGGGAAGTTGTTTTGTGGATGCCAGGATAACAGCATTCAGGTTAGCACAAATAACAGCCGGGTTTATGGAACTGTTTATCATTTTATTAAGTATTCTCAGATTGGATTTAATTTTTTTTGCAGGAAATTGATTTGGCAACAGGGACACTCTGTAACATCCAAAGTGGATCAAGACATTTTATGTCCAAGGCAAATCCTATTTATGCACTGCAAGTCCATGATGGACTACTATATTCAGCCAGTTCTCCCTTGGATGGAGCAGCCGTAAAGGTACCGATTACATGCATTTTCTACTGATGATCTATAATTAAATCATGCCTATCCAATTGCAAATATGAAGAACATACTGTCTCTTATAACTTTCGTGATGTTGCATACCTGTGATCATAACAGCATCATAGTGGTTGATTATACTAAATATTGTTTATCTATGTGCTTCAAGATATGGAGTGCTTCAAACTATAACATTGTTGGATCAGTTCCATCGACACAGGAAGTGCGGTCCATGGAGGTAAGTTCAGATTTAATTTATTTGGGGTGTAAAGGAGGGATAGTGGAAGTTTGGTGCAAAAAGAAACTTGATAGAAAAGAAACGCTACAAACCGGCACAAATGGGAAGGTTCTCTGTATGGCTTTAGATAGCGACGAAGAGGTCCTAGTAATTGGCACTTCCAATGGCAGAATCCAGGTAACAGATATCAATTTTTTGTGTCAAACTACAAGTCAATACAAAAATTCTAATGTCAAACAGTTTTTTTTCTAGGTATCATGCAGTGCCATTGCATGTATACAAACTATTAACTACCGACAAGTATATCAATCTTTTAACAAACTCTGCTGGATTGCAGGCATGGGGATTAGGCTGATTTCGATGCCATATTTTCATGGAAGATGTGAATACATGCAATCAGAAAAGTTCAATTCTACATTCTTTTTCTAGAGCTAATGCTCAAAGAAAATGTATATAGTATATAGTATAATTAATGTGAAACAAAGATAAACTTGATTATTTTGTCATAATGTTTTAAGTTGATATTTGCCTATTTGCAAGGCTGTACAGAAACTTGGCTCATACGTGCAGAAAACATATTCTTTGATTAGTAGTGCTACACTTCATCTTTCCACTTTCTTGATTGAGCAGTGATCCTGATATTTTGTCTTTCTGTTTGTCTTTGTTGTAATTGTATATAAAAGCAACACACCTGGAGAATATAACCCACAGATTTGTGTCAAGTGGTTTTCTTCTGATAATAATGCCAACATAAATAAAAGAAATAGCCAATTTAAGCTACCATAAAAGTATTGATAACCTTGTCCTCGGATGTCTGAGTGAAGAACAAAATAGCCAGCTAAAGTTAACATATATTTATTGATAAGTTTATAAACATACGTTGAAGTCTTCTGGAAACATCTTTGTTTCTAATATCATAGTTCACTGTAATGATACAAAAGCCGATAACTATCGATAAAATATTACGAGAGGAAAATGATTTAGTACGAAAATAATATGAGGGAAAAAAATGCACCGAGTTGATGGTCGATATAATAAATAATGACAACATATATAGTACCAAAAGTGATATGAAAAAATTTATGAATGCATCCGATCGAAATCAAGTGGTTGATGATATCATAATGCAGATGAACCTGGTTACGGAGATGGCTTCATGTTAGAATACATATTTGCTTTATACTTTGGGGTGGGACAAACTTTAATTTATTATGATATATATTACGATTACTAATAAAGCATTGTGTTACAAAATGACAGTAAAAAGGTGTGTTGTCTTTAAGTAGAATCATCCAATTGAATTTAAGGATCAAGGCACCTATATAGAATGTAATGGACAGACATCAGATAGCACAATAATTGAACGAAAATTAAATAAACGTAGTGGAATATTTTTGTAACAAAAATGTGTTGCAGAAGAATATAATTATATATGTAACACTATGCCCCTGTGGTTATAGGAAAAACCAAATTCTCTTAGCATAGTAACTTGACCATTTCAACTTGCGACAAGCAATGCCTGCAGATTCAAAGAAGCTACACTGGGAGTGCCTTCGGAGCATATTACACTTGTCATGGCAAATAATACGTTTCAACTTAAGTGCATGAACTAATCTTAACTTACCAATGGTTTAGCAAAGTGATCCTTCGTAATGCCTCGTTATATATGCATTTGGCAAAGTGGGCCATTGATTTTAGTGCTAATATATTTTAACGTACAAACAAAAATATTCAGAAAATCCATTTTCATAGGAATGTCTGTTATGCCAAAAGAAGATACTCAATATGGTAAAGCCGTTTAACACAGATGAATCCATAAAAAAAAATATAAATGACTTAATTTGGAATTGCCGAACACATAAAATACAAAGTAATAAAGGCACCTCCATAATGTTCGTATAATTTATTTTATAACTCACAGACTGCATAATATAGGTCTGTCACATGTTCTCTCCGTATCTCAAGTCTCCTCATTTCTGCAGTGTAACTGCTGAACTTGAGCTACTTCTTTGTAATGGAAAAGATGAAGTTTTCATCAGAAATTGTCACCCGGAAACTAGGAGGCCTCCGAACCATGCCCTTCATAATAGGTGCTTAGTTTTCTTGTCTGCATGTGTTGCATGCATTTCTCATAGAAAAAAAAATGTAAAGCCTAATTTTGTGCTTCAAGAGCTGGAAATTTAGATGGTGTATTTGTTTTTTTTTCTGCAGCAAACGAGGCATTTGAAAAGGTGGCAAGCACGGGGCTTCAAGCAAATATGATTTTGTACCTAGTGTTTGAGTATCACATGGATGTTGTCACAGGGACTACTGTTTTGTTCTTGTGGAATGCCATTGCAAATTTCATGCCAATCTTGGGAGCCTTCTTGTCTGATTCTTACTTGGGCCGATTTCGTGTCATTGCCTTGGGGACAGTTGTTACCTTAATTGTAGGCTCACTACCTCTTTGTCCCAAAATAGTAGCCATAGATTTTTTTTTTACTATAATTGCTAGTTAGTAAGTCACTGTCATAATGTTCAGAATACTAATATTCTTGATCTAAATTCTTCTCATACAGGGAAGTATCATTCTGTGGTTAACAGCCATAATTCCAGAATTCTCGCCTCCTGATTGTGATATTCGACAGCCAAGAAATTGTGTGAAAGCTGACTCAGGGCAATTAGCAATTCTATTTATCTCACTGGCTGTTATGGCAATAGGGGCTGGTGGAATCAGGCCGTGTTCTTTAGCCTTCGGTGCAGATCAGTTTGATAAACCTGACAACCCTGAAAATGAGAGAACTCTGCAGAGGTTCTTTAACTTGTATTACGCTTCAGTTGGAATTTCTCTCATGATTTCAGTGACGGTTATAGTGTATATTCAGAACAAATTCGGCTGGATTGTGGGATTTGGAGTTCCAGTTGGATGCTTGTTACTGTCAACAGTACTATTCTTGATTGGCTCTCCTCTATTTATCAAAATGAAGCCAAACAAGAGCATGCTTCAAGATTTTATTCAAGTTATTTCATTATCTTGGAAAAACAAACACCTCGCTTTGCCACCCGAAAACTCAGATGGTTGGTATCATCATAACCAAGGATCTAAATTCGTTTCACCAACAGATAAATTAAGGTATTGATTTTGAGTATGCTACACAGTATACGTCAGAAATTAAATATTCTATAAAAATGAAATCTTGTGTTTCTGTCATATATTCAGAATGAGTTGCAATAATGTTTTGTACATAATACTTTCTGACATGTATATTCTTGTCTCAACTATGGTAGGTTCCTAAACAAGGCTTGTGTCATCAGAATTGGAGAACCTGATGGTTCAGCTCTAGGTCCAAAGAACATATGCACGGTTCAGCAAGTAGAAGAATTTAAAGCATTGATCAAAGTACTCCCAATTTGGTCCACAGGCATCATGATTGCAGTTACCATTAACCAACACTCATTTCCGGTACTTCAAGCCGATACAATGGACAGAACTCTCATAGGGGACTTCAAGATTCCATCAGGCTCTTACGGAGTATTTACACTTCTAACACTAACAATATGGGTTGCACTTTATGATCAACTCATAGTACCCATAATAACAAAGATCACGAAAAGGCCAGGTGGTATTACCCTCCAGCAACGCATGGGAACAGGGCTTTTTCTCTCCATTGTTGCCACTGCAGTGGCAGCAATAACCGAGAAAATTCGTCGACAACATGCCATTGATGAAGGACTAGTAAACACACCTAAAGGGGTAGTAAATATGTCAGCAATGTGGCTGGTTCCGCAATATGCTTTAACTGGACTAGCTGAAGCATTTAATGCAATTGGACAAATAGAATTCTACTACTCTCAGTTGTCAAAGAGTATGGGCAGCATTGGAGTGGCTCTTTTTGCATTAGGAATGGCTTTTGGGAACTTGCTAGGCAGTTTGATAGTGGAAATTGTTGATAAAGTTTCCAAGCATGGTGGTAAAGAAAGTTGGGTTGGAAATAACTTGAATAAGGGCCACTATGATTATTATTATTGGGTTCTTGCAATCTTGTGTGCAGCAAATTTCTTGTACTTCCTTGTGTGCAGTTGGGCTTATGGGCCTAATGTTGAACAGAAGGTCTGGAATCATGATGGAGAAGAAAGCATGGATGTTGAGGATAATTCAAAGCTATATGAATCCTCAGTGATATCTATTGCATTATCTAAGCAATCCCCTCTTCATGTCTACTGACATGCAAGTTATAGAATATTGAAACTTCTGTTTTGGTTATTTTATTACTGGCTAGTTTTATGTGTAGCAATTATAATGCAACCCTAATGTTTAGGTTCCTTTGGTGATACTATGTTTATCATTAGCCTAATACAATTTGAGAAATAATGGTTGTAGAGAATTCGAGTTTCAATGGAAATATAATGTGTTAATTAATATTCGATGCAAGTTTTGCATCCGTTTAAAAAGGAAAACATGTTGCTTTCTTTGTGCCTATCTAATTCATTTGTAATCTCAATTCATTATGATTTATTGATTTCGATTAAGGAAATGGATGTATTGCGGAAGATTCAGTAGTAACGCACTAATGATAATAACTAGGACAACAAAATACTTTTTATTACATTCGGTCATAATAAACATATATGATTTTAATCACACTTTAGTAATGCGATGCAATGATAAAAGACCGACGGTTCACGGTTGTATTCGAATTGAATATTTTATTAACATGGGAGGAAACTATTTTTTTAATATATGTAATTTATTTTTTCCGAAGTGTACTACGTTAATGAAAGCAAGAATGTTTTAATTTCAAATTTTTAAATAATTTATTAAACAAATTTTCAAGTTCAATGTAATGATCTTCAATAAAAACAAAAATTTTCAAATTTTGTTTTATTTTAAGTTTTATGTATACCACATTAAATAGGGTCTCAAAATTATTAATAACAGATATTCTGTGGATATGGTTTTAATTTTTTGTACATTTGTCCAAAAATAATCTGAGTTCAAAATTTCATAAAGAAATTTAATATTCAAATCTTATTAATTTTTATTACACATTTATGCATTATAATCAATGATTTTTTACTTTTAAAAATAAGGTCTAAACAAATTATGTTCAAGTAAAAGAATATAAATTTCAAATTATTTCTTGTATATACTTCCACAAATTTTTATAAATACAAAAAATAATTTTCCTGATTTTTCTCATCCAAGATGAGCCTATATTTTATTCCCATTAAATTTTTTTTTTTTACAGAATATTCTCATTAAAATTTTAAATCAAATAGAAATAGCTAAATTTTACAGAACTTAAAAAAAAAAAATTGAGGTTACATGTGCCGAACTTATTTTGGTAAAGTGCACAGCTTTTTAATTAGGGTTCTCACTTTTCTCTTTATATAAACGAGAGAGAGAGAGAGAGAGAGAGAGAGAGAGAGAGAGAGAATGGGTTCGAGAGAGAAAGATCCGGCGATGCCACATCAGCCTCTTCTGAGCAGTCTCGTCGTCCGGCCAACTGATAGCGACGGTGGCGGCGGTGGCAGCGATTATGAACCCGGCGAGGTCCGACCCGGCCCGCCTCCTTATTCTCGCTCCGATCAATTCGCTGACGGTAAGAATAAAGATTTAATCTTTTTCATTATTTGCCTATATTTGTTGTTTTTGAATCTCTAGTTTGTAAATTACTATGAAGATATGGTAGATCTGTTCGTGTTTGTATGTGATTTTGTGCTTTGTATAGTAAAATTTTGATTTTTAATAGTTTTAATGTATTTGTTTGCATTATAATTATGCATCTCATTATCGAATATGCGGTTAATAGGTTAACTGGTTCAGGAAGTAGTACTACTACTACTAATTTATGTGGTTTTGTGCTTGTAATTGTAAATTTGTGTTTTTTGATGGTTTTATTGTTCTTACTTTAAAACCACATATGTTTAGGAAGTAGTGGTAGTACTATTTTATGTGATTTTGTGCTCTGATTTGTGGAGTTGAGATTTTTATCGTTTGATTTTTCTTTTTAGCTTTGAAATTACGTAAGGTAATAGTAAGGTAAAGCATGAACAACTCTGGATCTTTCGAAAGTTTAGTGTTTTTTAATTTATTATATGTGATCTGAATTTTGAACTTGGATTCATCTTATATACAAGTATTTCTTACCAGTTTATAACATATGATTATGTTAGTTATAAATTTATTACTATTATTTATTACTATTACCAATATAAAATTTTTTGGAAAAATTGTATAGCTTCTAAATTTTACTGTCAATTTTCTCTAAATAAATTGATATGATGATGCACACTTTATTTTGTGTTTGAATCTGTATAGATTCTCTCTCCATGTTAATCTGATTGTGTACAGAAAATTTTCTTATACTTTTTGTTCTCGTTAAAAAAGTACTTTCAAAACTATTATGAATTTATAATTTGTTATCCATGGTTTCAGATCCTTTAGCACTTATTTAATTGAGTTGCATTTCATTATCCACTTTATGCAAACTGCTAACAGTTTTAAGCAGAATATATATAATTGTATCAAATATTGAATCCTATATCATGTATAATGTAATAGGTGTTGTCTCGTGGCTACTTTTAACAATTTTATTATCATTTTCCGGTTCACTTATAGATGATATTATAACATGACTAACATTGCAAAGTACAGCCCAAGTAATATCATCTAATTCCTTACGTTAACTATCAGAGATTCATGAGCTCTATAGTTGCGTTCTTGCTGCTTGTTGGATTCTTAAAAATATTGGTGCTAGCTTTGATCCAATATAGGTTTCAGAAACCTGCAATATGCGATGCGCCAGCACTATATTTATGGATTGTCAAATTATAAATGAATTTTGCTATTGTGTTTTACAGCTGACAATGTTGCCTGGTGCAAGATCATGGTGTCTTGAGAAGGCGCATTGGTTTGTTTCCCGGGAATGGAATTTGGGTTGGGATTTCTTTTTTTAGTGTTTGTTTAGTTTGGGGTAGGCATGTGGCAATGTCATGTGTACATTGTGTCATCTGCGATCAGGAAGGTACAAACATGGTGTCAGTTTGAGGTGTTAATTTGTTCACGGATTCTGTAATTATGATGAGTGGTTCAGCTTACAATTGAATTCAAGGAAGGAGCAACTAATGGAAGATGATGTTTTGTACTGGGGTCATATTCTGTTCGGTTTCTGCAGAATTATGGAAATGATGCCTGGTTACTTGTATAATATATAGTTATTCTTGGTGGGTTTTGGGTTGACAATTAGAGTGAGGGTCCATGGTTTTCTGGAACTTGTGCCTTGTTTAATTGGATGGTTATAGGAATTCATTCAAATTAATTGGTTAACTGGTTTGAATTGATTCTTCCCCAAATTTGCTTCAGCATTATGTGGAACTTGGTTACTCAAATAACCTAATTTGTATCTTCCACACACTAATAGGGTTTATGGTTTAATATTTGGGTACTTGAACTGAACTTATAAGTTACAAGAAATTGCATTAATCGTTATGAAGGATGTGAAAATGGATGGTGGGTTACTCAAATTTTCATCATAGCACACAGTGGAATCTTGGTTTATTAGTTCTCTGTAGGTCTGGGACTCTGGGTAGCTGGTCTTGATGCTTCTTGCAGGTGCACTGACATGTTCTCGGTCTAAATTTTTATAGGATTAATATTTGACTCTCTTGAACTCTGTGTCTATTTATGGGTGGCAATATGGTTAAATTCTCTCCTTTTAGTCAGTGATCAGGGTTGTAATTACTTAGGATAAATGACTGTGGGTTTGTTTTGTCGGAACATTGGGTTTAAGCGGATGAGCTTTGTACTTTCTTCTATGCCTAGTCTATTGTATCTGTATTACACATGAAAAAGAATGCAGGAATGATGACAACTGTTATTGCAGAATTGGTTGAGTTTGATTGATGTATATTGGGGGTCAATCGTCATTCCTTGGCTGTTGGGGCATTTCTATCTTCTGTTTTTTTTCATGTGTTATTGATTTCATTATTTTAACTTCTTTGGAAATCACTGGGTTTTCAGGATATAGAATGGCTGCAGGTTCAGCTTCTCCTGTGCGACGTAGAACTACAGAGCGTCGCTATAGTCCTGAATTTGATCATCCAAATGGTCCACCTCGCAGCCATGGATATGGCAGAGGAAGAGATCCTCCAAGATATCGAGATCATTCACCCCCTTATGGTCATATGAGGGAAGGTGGCAGGTTTAATGGTAGAGGTTTAGGTCCTGGGCCATTCAGGGGTGATGACCTGCCTAGAAACAGTCCTAATGTGCGTCCAAGGGAAGGAGATTGGGTATGCCCCGACCCTAGGTGAGTCTTGTATTATCATACTTAATGCCCTTTATTTCCTTTACTCATGCTTTCATGTTGAACATCAAACTCCCAAATTCCTTAGTTAGCTTGAGTTTTCTGTTATTTTTTCCATAGATGGAACAGTCATTCATGTTTTTAACTTTATTCATCAGCTCATGTTTACATAAAGACTGGCGTGCTTATGCTGTTCTACAGGTCTTACATGTGTTTAACTAATGTTATTGATTTGGTACAGCTCCACAGTAATCTTTTATATAAAGTAGAATTTTTTTTTTATGTATATAGGTTAAGGTTATATCTATGGAATATGGATAAATCTTAACTTTCCATTTTTCCCTAAATTCACATTTTCTTTATTTTTAAAAAAAATCAATCTTTCCCAAACTTTTTGGCTCCTGTTCAGTGTAATATATCCCGTGTCTTATCTAGTATTTGATTTATCTTCAGATGCAATAACTTGAACTTCGCAAGGCGAGAGTCCTGTAACAAGTGCAAAAGGCCCCGTTATGATCTAGCTCGGAGTCCTAGGAGGGGTTATGCAGGGTTTCCACATCCTTTTGCTCGACGCTACCCTGGACCAGGACCTGCACTGGACCGTTATCCTGGGAGGCCCATGAGTGGTTACAGGTCCCCTCCTCGGAGTTGGGCTAGGAGTGGTCCTAGAGAGTTTGGGCTTGGTGGTCCCCCAAATCGCAGGCGTGAAGGCCGCTTTCCTGATCCGCAGATCCGCAGAGATCATCCAGATTACCTTGAAGACAGATTCAGGGACAGGCCGAGGTTTGAAAGACCAATGCCACTTGATTGGGAAAGAGAACGGGAAAGAGATAGCATGTTAAGTGACAGAAAAGGGTATGAGAGGCGACCTCTATCTCCACCTGAGCCTCCTGCATTGCTTCCGCCTCGTGGTCACTGGTCTCATGACATGAGAGAGAGGAGTCTGTCTCCGGTCAGGGATCTACCTCCACCAAGGCCTCATGATGTGAGAGACAGGAGTCGGTCTCCAGTTAGGGATCTACCTTTACTAAGGCCCCATGATGTGAGAGAGAGGAGTCGATCACCGGTCAGGGATCTACCACCACTAAAGAGCTACCGCAGGGACATCTACATGGAGAGAGATCGAGATGACAGGCGGACTATGGGGCGCGATCGAGTTGGTGATGCATACTGAGTTCTGTTGGAGCATATTACAAATCTTGTAGGGGCCTCAATAGGTATGATGTCAAAGGAGACTTTTTGACAAGTTTTGTTGCTTCTATAAAACGAGTCCGGGGGCTGTTGTGTGCCCAGAAGAAATTCATACTTTATTTCATATTTTGTTATTATTGTCTTTCAGTCACTTAAATCCTTGATCCAATATTTCTCGGTATAGTTGTGAATGTACAAGTTAAACTAAGGTTACATTCTCTTTTTCCATATCCACTCTTTGATTTAGTTCCCTTCCCTAAAAAATATTATATAATTGTCGTACGGAAATAATGCATTACAAGTGAGCTGCATTTAGTAAGAAGTATTGTCAGTAATATTTTTTTTCAGGATTTTTGTACCCCAATTGATTAGTACTAGAATTTGCCATAATATATATGGTAGGGTTTTGGGTCATGGAAGTATTATAGTCCAGATAAATTTTGAAAACTGTATTCTAATATATGCGCGTTTTGTGTATTTGTGTTCTGCGCTTTCTGTTCAAGTACGCAACAGTGAAAATAATTCTTAACCGAATCACTGCCCTGTATATGAATTGAAAATGTATTAATTTTCAAAAAATTAGAAGCCGATTAATTTGCTCATCAATTTCGTTTATTCAATATATAATATTATACCTTATATATTAACTTTTCCAAATGCTTATATATTTTGTTATAATAAGTGGATCTACATTCAAAATCGCTAAAAATGAAAAGAAAAATACATATTTAATTAGAAAATTATGATCACTAAAGCCATCGGAATCAAGAGCCGATTAAAAAGCTCAATAAAATATTTTTATTTCAAATATAATATTTATTCTTACATATCTTTTCAAAGAGCTTAGGTAAATATTATTTTCAAAGTAGTTTTTAAATTTTTGGGATAATTTGTATTATAATTGTATGTTTCTTGTTTATTAAAGGAACTGCAAATAAAAATACTAACATTTCCTTATATTTATCATCTTAAATTTAGGGGGGAAACAATAAATAAAAATTCTATAAAATACCTTAAATTAATTACTCCGATACGCTGTCAAATCACAACCGTCAATATTATTAAAAATACCAACACTGTCGGATCAAAAACTAGTAAAAAATACTAAACACACTAATAATAAATCACAACCGTCCGATCGAATCCTAATCACACCGTCAATAATAATAGTAAAAATTGAAATTTCAAAAGCTAGAGGGAGTTACATCTACACAACACGAACAAACTCTCCTTCTGTATATACATACAACACTCCTGTATGTATAATTATACATACTTATACGTATAATTCATCGTCACTTCAGGTCAATCTCAGACCAGCATTGATTCAATTGAATCTATATATATAATTAATAAATTATTAATATATATATATATATGTAATTATTCATAGTGTTTCGTTGTTTTTGATTGTGTATTGATGGTTAATCGATTAGCGGTGTTGATTTTAGTGATTTTGGGGTGATTTTGAGATATATATAAGTGAATTGTAAGTGATATATGAGTGATTAATCTCGATCTTGTTGAAATTTTGTGTTTTTATTGTGTTTGAATTGTGAATGGAGCAAAGTGAAGGTGTTTCGCAGAAGGCTTCACAAGCGGAGCCTTCATCGAAGAGGCAGTTAGATTTTGGAGGTGTTTCGATGACTACGGTGTTATCGGAGAGTTGTCAAGTAATGGCAGGTAGTCAATTGAGGCCAGTGGTTCAGCAATTACCTGTGAAGCCTGTGTTAGTGCAAACGCCTTCTCTTACGCAGTCGTTGTTGATGCAGATGCAATCGCAGGTGTCGTATCCGCCTTTGAGGCCTGTGTAAGTGTCGAGTTTTGATGAATTTGTTGATTTGGTTAGTTTGGATGTTGTGTGTTTTGTATTTGTTTTTTTGTGTATATGGTGGTGGTTTTAGATGTTTTCATTTGCGATATTTAATGAAAACGATAAAATTGGGGAATTGTTTTGGTATAAATAAGTTTGGGGTTTATTTAAAGAAAACTATAAAATTGGGGAATTGTTCTTTTTTATAGTAATTTTTAACTGGCTGTGGATTTGTCGGGTGGAATTTGTAATGTGTTTATGCTTGAACAACATCAGCCTCTTCTTAAAGAAAAAAAAAATCCGCTTTCCCCATATATTATATTAGTATTGAATGGAAACACCCTGGAGATGCTGGTGCTGCTCCAGTAATAGCTTTTCTCCATCATGCTAGCTTATTTAATCACAAAACTAAGAGTGTACCTTCTCGTACAAGTGCTTATTTATGTGTTGTGACATAGACACTCACACATTCTCTCTCTCATTTATATACGTGATATGAATTCTGATACCAATACTTAGTATATGTTTTTATGTAAAATTGGAATGTGAGGTGATTTATTGGCTACAAAAACTTGGCAGGTAATACACATGGGGTGCATATTCCAATGTGTTTTTCTTGTTTATATACAATTGGTCTACTTTTTAACATATTTGATACTTCAGTTGTATCCATACTTTAGTGAAGAAGCAAAGGGTTTGTTTTTTGACTGTTAAGACTGAAACAATCCATTTGCTTTTCAGGAAACCAGAATCACCAAAAGCATGCCCAAGACAAAATCCCGAAGCCAAAGATGGTACACCAAAGAAGCAGAAGCAGTGTAATTGCAAGCATTCCCGTTGCTTGAAGCTGTAAGTATTACCTACAACACCTCTCTTTTGCCATGTAAGAACTGTGTATCAAGGGCCTGAAAAATCTGTTTTTATTAATACCTTTGTGCTATCTGTGTAGTACTGATTAGTTTGTAGGAATATGAAAGAGGTAATTTTTTAAATTAATACTTTTAACACTATAAAAATGAACCTGAGGACAATTATAAGACAATCTGACAATGGCACCCTTTGTATGATGATTAAGCATTTAAATAGTAAAATTTCTAATGGAATGGGGCTGTTTGGTAAACTTTTGATTGATAAAGAATGAATTGAAGGTTATGGATGGAGGTCAATTACTTTGTAAGTAGTGTTGAAAATCCCTTTCACGCCGAGAAGGCGAGAATCATGATTTTGTGAGGAGAGCACATGTGTTATTTTGGGTTCAAGTTTGAATGAATCCCACCAAAAAAATGTGTGAATCTGCATGTACATTCCTTTCTTCCTTTAGAGATAACCATCAAGTTCAAAATGGTTTAGAATTTAGTGGTGATTTAACAATTAGTCAAGTGGTTTTTGGTCCTAATGAATAATACATCAAGTAAAATGTTGTTTCAGTTGTCCAAATATAGATCTAGGCAAATCAAATTTCGAAGAATGAGCTTGTATATAATATCATATCCTTTAGTGTTGTAATATATTACTTTGAAGAAACAGACCTTGCATAATACCTTTTTACACAAACTATTAACTTACAATTCTGGCTGTATCAGATAAAAATTATTATTTATTGGCACGTGCAATGATGGTATACATATTATTATGTTTTTTCATTGGCTTGTATGAGTATGGTCCCTAGAACCTTAGCCAGCTCAGTGCAATACCTCGATAGATTTCACCTACTAACAGTCCTAAATCCAGTGTTGGTGCCTGCAGCCTGCTGGATTTGGATTACATATAGTTTACTATGCCAATTTATGATTAATTTATATATTCCTTACTCATTGGCAAATGGCAACAAACTCTCGTAATTGCTATGGGGTATTAGTTTATGACCTTTGTCTTAAGGTTACATTATGGCACTTGGTGAATCATTTAGCAGTTGTTTTAAGCATTTTCCCTTTAATTCTTCTTCTCTCTTTCCTTTTTGACACTAGATGACCTTTAATACGGTCAATTTTCCCATTTATTGGGTTATAACTCAAGGCCTTGAGATTGCTTTCTAGCTCATTCTGTTAATGTGATGGTCAGATATTGTGAGTGCTTTGCATCCGGAATATATTGTGATGGTTGCAACTGTGTACATTGTCATAATAATGTTGAAAACGAGCCTGCCAGACGAGAAGCTGTTGAAGCTACTTTGGAACGCAATCCAAATGCATTTCGTCCTAAAATAGCCAGCAGCCCACATGGTACTCGAGATAATAGGGTATGCGAATTGTGAAATTTATTGTTCTTATATATTGGATCGGCTCAAGCTCCATTGATCTAAGGTTGCATTCTTTGTAGCAGCTCCATGTCCGGTGCTAGTAGCCCCAGCACTAAAACTGCTACATAATTGCAGGATGTGTTGCACCTTTTCTTATTTCCTATTCATTTTAGCTTTAACTTGGATATATGGGAATGGGTTTATATATGATACTGCACATACAATTAAGGGTCAAGTGTTCAACCTTGTACTTGTACATGTTAGATTAATAATTAATATACATGTGCATGGTAAGGAATGAAATATTTTGATGGTAGTATTGTTACCATACACTGATTAAACATAGTGAAATATACATTGAGGTTGATAAAACTAGAATTAGAATTATGTTAAAATATATTTTGAACTTACTGTTGTCTAGAAAGGAGGGAAAGTAGTAATAAAAAAATTCCTTTTAGCTAAATTTCTCATGGTTCAATCAATGTTTAATTTTTACTGGAGGTTTCACTCTTGGGCAACATAATGTAATCGTGCGAATGCTGTTTTTAACGTACTTTTTTTCTTTAGTTTCTCATCTAAGGAGCCCTTACAAACTTAATCATGCTAGGTCGTAACTTATAATACCATTTCCTTCCCTATTGTAACCATCTTATTATGATTATTAAAGGTTGGTATTTATGGTGCGAGTTGACTGATTTAGCAACACTAGTAAGCCATTTCATTGTATACATTAAAGATGGGTACAGTATATCTGATCATATTTTTACATTTCCTGCTTAATACTATCAGAGTATCAGTTAACTTTTGCATATCAGGGTAGAGAATAAAGTTACTAAACTTTCTTAAAGGATATGCTACCATATATGCCTTATCTAGTATTTAGCATACTGTCCGGCCAGTCTAACATGTTTGGCTGGGTTGAGTGGTATAAAGGCATGAATAGAATTGAAAATATAAAGAAAATTGGAGATTGTAGATGAGCGCAAATAAATGGGAAGTAATATGGGTGGAATAAAGGAATGAGAAATCATTTGTAAATGGGAATAAATGGCCTCTAATGTAGACTCGTAAGTCGTAACATATTATGGATGAAGGAATAAGTTTGATGCTTAACTGTCTAGGAATAGTTAACATCTCACTCCATCAGCACCTCATTGTATTCCTTTGAAAAGAACTCTGTCGTTGCACTTTTACGTGATTAAAGTACCTGAAAATAACAAATTAGTGAATTTAAATAAATAAATTCCTTCAAAAAAATAAATAAATAGTCAGTCGTCTCTCAAGGCAATTATGTAGTTCCACTTTTTAAATGCTCTGCATATTTGTACTATCAGTTTGCTGCAAAAAAAAAAAACTAGAAAGACATACTAAACCTGTCCTTAGAACTGCATTATTTCTGAACTGCTACCAGTTCATGTAACTAAAAAATTTAAATGTCACTATATTCTTCTGGAGTAACTTGCTAAATGTTTATATTATATGTAGGAGGAAGCTGGTGAAGTTTTAATATTGGGAAAGCATAATAAAGGATGCCATTGCAAAAAATCAGGGTGCCTCAAGAAGTACTGTGAGTGCTTTCAAGCCAATATTCTTTGCTCCGACAACTGTAGGTGCATGGACTGCAAGAATTTTGAGGGAAGTGAAGAGAGGCTGGCTCTCTTTCATGGAGATCACGCCAACAACATTGCATATATGCATCAGGCAGCAAATGCTGCCATTACAGGAGCTATTGGATCTTCTGGTTACGGATCCCTTCCAGTGTTCAAGAAGAGGAAAGGGCAGGAACTCTTCTTTGGTTCGACAGCAAAAGACTCATCCATTCACAGGAACCCACAGTTCCAGCAGGTATTTTTTTCCAGTTTTGGCCCTTCTGACAGCATGTATTTAGACCTTTTGACTTGTATCCTGTTTAAATAACCATTTATGCTTTGGGCAAAAAAAAGATGTTATCTGGTTGTGATGTGGTATTCTTGGGTAGTATGCATTAGTGTCCAAATAACTTTGATGTAACCTTTCAAATATTTTAATTGTCATGGTACTGGGGGATCTCATACATTAATCATGCGGAAGTATGACCCTTTTTAAAAAAATATTTGACAGAAAGATGCAACTCAACTCATGAGTAAGAGATATCAGGACCTGCATCAAATTCTATGTTTATTTATATATTTATAAATCTTTTATTTGGCAGAAAAACTTTTTTAGAGGACCTGCACCATCATCTTTATCTTCCAATCCTGGTTCCGGTGTCAGCAACTGTGCAGCTGTGGGTCCTTCAAGATCATACAGGTAGGAGTACTAGTGCTTGTCAAGTTTATTTAGTTGATTTTTACAAATGACCAGCATTTGCTGTTACTTGTTAGTCACTTGTTACTAAAATCAGCTTACGGCATGGTCGCAGGTCTCTCCTAGAAGGCATAATCCAACCTGAAGATTTAAAGCAACTTTGCTCTGTTCTGGTGGTGTATACAGGAGAAACTGGCAAGATAATTGAAGGTATATACTTGCACCTATGACCGATACTTTACAAGTAAACTCAACAATTTTTTACCAGCAAAATGCAATGAGATTTTAGTTTATATTTTATCTTTCTATATTATATCCGAAATATCAATAAGAACCGATTAAACTTCATTTCTGGAGCCTACTAATAACATGATAAAGTAAGCATATGATGGGCCAAGATAACATTTTATTTGGCCTTAACCCAACCTTATAGTTTTTGGAGCATGTTTATAAAACTGTTTTTTAAGCTGGTGGAGAAACTTCCATATACTATAAGCAGCAGCTCTGAATATCCACTTATCTAGACAGTATACATTGTTCAATACTAGGCATTCGAAGTTTGTGCACTAGATGATGAGGCCTAATAATGATCCAAGTAAACTTTTTGTGTCAGTAGATAATGAGGCCTAATAAAGATTTGGTTACCTCAACAAAACTTTTTGTGTCAGTAGATAATGAACCTGAATATTGTAAAGAAAAGGGAAGAAGTGGAATGCATTTATTTGTTAAATGAGAAATGTTCAAGTATGCACCTACAGAGGTATATGGAAAGTACATACAGGTGGACAAACTCAAACGTTAGGTTCAAAGCTTCTGATATTAATTTGAAATACACGAAGCTTTTCGAGCATATGGTCACGAGGAAGTTGAAGCCTTCTTCTGCGGATACCACCTCTAATTATCCGGATAAACTATTTACTTGTTTTGGGGAGTGTTTCTACTAAATTATATGAATTATTGTATGAAGAATATTTATGTTCTTCTGTTACCGAGCATATGAGCATGATTTCCTTTAATTTACTATCTATGAAATAGAGATCATTAATCTGAATATATTCAGCAGAATATGCATGTTTAGTAATTATAACTCAACGAGTAAGAGCGCGATGAGATAGCTCAAGTGGTAAGGGTTTATCTCTTGTCGTCCCAGGTCCTGGGTTCGATTCTCGCTCACCCCCTGAACGAGCAAGGGGGAAACATTGTCTCTCCAGGGCCCAGATATCGGTATTATCATGGTATTAATCTGTATCTGTACTTTTGTTAATTTGTACTTCATAAATTTCAGATAAAAATGCCTTGGAAAAGAAGGCAGAAGATCATAATGAAAATTCCCTAACTTCATCGAATCAAGAACGGTGTCAAAGCCAGAGGGAACTTGATGCTGAAATATCTGTGATTGATGATTGTTCCAGGGCTAACCAAACTGACAAAGTCATACTTGATGAGTCCAGTTCTGATGGTGCTGATGTATCAAATGGAAGGCCAATGTCTCCTGGAACACTGGCTTTGATGTGTGATGAACAAGATACAATGTTTGCTGCTTCCCAAAGTGGGATAATGGGCCATGGTGGTAATGCATTCTCTCAGTTGCCACAAGGCGAAGGCATGACGGAAACTTATGTTGAACAAGAAAGAATTATTTTAACAAAGTTTCGGGATTGTCTGAACAAGCTCATCACCTTGGGGCAGATAAAAGGCAAGTCTCTTGTCCAATTTTTTGAATGAAATATTTTGATGTCTGCACATTTAACCAGTCCGCTTGTACATCAACCACAAATAGTCGTTTAGGCTCTTTGATAAAAGTGGTGAAGGCGTAGCTGTCAGCAAAATAATAAAAAAAAATTGTTTTCATCTCACTTATAATAATAAAAATTTCAGGCACAGTCAAATGCACTCCTTTATTGTGTCATTGACTCGTTAAACTTGGTGCTTGTAGGTGTAATTTATGTTAGAACATAGGGATCATAATAAAACTATAAAATTCGACCTATTTTCCACACATTACAATTGCAGCCCCCTGGCAAATCATATTTTATAATCTTACATAGATGAGTTTTGCTGCAATGAGAGGTCAAGTATTTAGTTCTTTCCTAATTGTGTATTGCAGCTAATTATTGAAAACAGATCTCCTTTATGTTAAGACTCGTTGAGAATTGCCATTGCTGATGTCTGCAATGCGGTGCAAATATTAAGATATTTTTTGTCTAGCTGGTACGAGCTCACTTTTGTTTCCTTTCATAAAGGAAAGAAGATAGAGCCAAGTGTAGTAGTTTTCTAGTACTCACATAGTTTCTTGGATCTTGTCTGTGAATTAATGTTTTCATTGTCCTTTCATAAAGGAAAGAAGAGAGAGCCAAGTCTAGTAGTTTTCTAGTAATCACATAGTTTCTTGGATCTTGTCTGTGAATTAATGTGTTCATTGTCCATATCGCAGAAAGAAAATGTTCCACCATGGCTCAAACAGAATCAGAAGATCAAATTGATGTTCTCAACAATACGGCTGCAAATGCAAGTGCGGAAACCTTAAATCACCGGGGGTTCTTTACCAATGGTGCCCCTGCACGTTCAACGCTTCCACCTGTGTTGATGCCTCGAACGGTTAACTCAACATCTGTACCCGCTGCTACTAATAATGACTTGCAGACTAGAATTCCATTTACTGCTAAAAATGGGACTTTGAAACAGGAGACTGAGAAACCGTTGTAAAAAAAATAGGACAAAAGAACTGCCCAAATTGTGTCTGCATCTCTGCAAATCTTATCTCTCTGTTGATGCAGCTGCTAAATTAAACTTGGGCCTAATTTTTGGAATTGACTAGGATCTGACCTTTTTCCTTCGACTTTTATAAATTGACATCATAATCCGGTAACATTGACATAATCAGTGTTTCACAATTTTCACAGGCGTTCATTCTTGTTCCATTCAGAGGGGGAACATGCAATTAACAAAAATAGTGAAAAAGAACATAAAAACTATGCTACTCAACAAAAATGGTCAAACGGGAAGCAATATATAAGAATGAAATGGCCTAGTAGCATGAATAAAAAAATAATACCAAACATACAAAGCACAAGGATGGCTGTGCCAGTACATATTATATCCTATATATAATTAGAATAAGGGAGAAAATATGGTAGGGTCATTAGAGATAAATATGTAAATTTTTAAATATTATTAATTATTTAATTAATAGATTAAGATTCAATTCCCCGTAAATATAAGAAATAATTTAATACTATTTTAAATTTATTTATAAATAAAATGATTAAATTTCGATTATCACATAATATCAATAACTAATATAATATTATTTTAGAAGAAAATATATTAAATTTTAATATTAGAAATGAATAAGCATAAATTTTTAAAAATTAAAATTTTAATTATAAAATTATGAAACAGACATATGAAGAAAAATGACTCGAGAAAATATAGGCCCCGTTTTTCTTAGCTTATAAACAACTTATAAGCTGAAGAAGTTAGTATATATGTACTTTTTCTGAAAATAAATAACTTATTTTTAAATTTGAAAATAAGATTTGGTCTTAAATTTCTAAAAAAAATATTAATTTTCAAAAAAAAATATGAAAATACTTTTTTAAAAAAATAACTTATTACTTATAAGTTAAGCCAAACACCCCCATTATCTTTCTATATATGGATCAAGGTCTCTTTATAAGCAAAAATAATTAGCACCATTACCTTTGCTTCTTCCATAATCATCAACATTTTCAACACACCATATTTATCATTCTACAATTAGGACCATTTGGAAAACATCATTTACTAAAAGGAGAAAATAAGGAAATACTTTGGTATTTAATAAATCTATAACATAATTGCAATCGATAAGCTTTCTGCAATGTTTTTCTCTTTATCTTCGTGAGAACCATAAGAAACGTCTTTAATTATGAAAGACTCAACATGCTGTTCTTCCCCAAAGACCAACGTAACGTAGACAAGCTTCTCATAGACGAGACATTGATGTTGAAGATGTAACTGGTTCACTCTGCATAGAGAGAAAAAAAAAGCATCAGGAGTCTGGATGCAAGTACAAGAAGAGCTAGCTATATCAGCCAAGGAATCAGGGAACCCCTTTGAAATCATTACAAAATAATTACACTATACTGTCAAATATTGAAATCATCATCAGAGAATATTAGCAAGCTAAACTTACACACTTAACAAGTTTGTTTCATTATAACATGTTGCTGGTCTAAAGCATCAATATACCAAGTAAAAACATAGTGTACATATATTTAGAGAAAAAATGTGAGATAGTTGTTACCAAGACCAAAAAGATATTCTAAATTACAGGTTATACATATTTCAAATGTAGAGCAATAAAACTGGATGAATAATTACCAATGGTACGCCTCTTGTTGCTCTTTCTTCCAAAAAAGTTGATGGTTTATAAAAACTACCATATACTTCTGCCCACTTCTTAAGACTTGTATATATGTGTTTAGGTCCAACTGTGTCTGCCCAAAACACAATCCCTCCACTGCCAAGTTGCCAACAATTAGTAGATACATCAAGATTTGTTATAAGCATTTACATTAGAAGTATCAGTAGACCGATAGAAGCATTAAAAGAAAACAGTAAGTTATAAACACAATAAATGAGTATGGTTGCTATCAACATCATGCTAACAAGACAAGACAAATTAAACAAAGTGGATCTTTCACATTCTTTTCATTCTAATTTGCACTTTTCAATAAACCTTAATTACATGGGAATCTGCAGACTTGTGAGTAGTAAAGACTGAAGAACTTCTACTATTCTATCAAACTACAGTACAATGACAGTCTTCAAAGCAATGTCACCCATCTCCACGCAGAAATGTATTTCCGAAAGATACTAGTCTATTAGGCGTGTCAGGTACAAGTGCCATACCCTATAAGATGTGTCTGCTTGGTTTATTTGACATATAGAGCGGTAATGTTTCGATATAATATCATATAACTTAAGGATGAAATATAATAAAAAATGAGAGTGAATATACTAAGAGTCCAAGAATTATAATCTCATGAAACAAACATGGCCTACCACCAGATATGGAATTTTTAATCTTTTTCTGCCACATTTACAATACAGATATAATCATCAAAAAATACTATAGCCTTAGTAGGACAGAAATTAAAACCCAGACCTCCAAGTTACAAAGTTTAAAATAAAAAAAAAACTAAATCAAGCAATATATATTTGGCCCTAATGTAACAGCATTTTCTTAGCTGTTTAAATAATTCAAATATTGGTTTACATTGCAAATTTGTATCAAGTATTACTTTGCACCAAAACAATAGAATAATACCAATATTTGAATCATTCATGAATACATAAAAATGTTACGTAGAAGTATTCAAAGGTGCAATTGAAACACAGAAAAATAATATTCATCACATGGCATAGTCGTAGTATGAAGTAAATTATTAAAAAAAACAGAAAAATAATTTGGTTACTTTCTGAAAGCAAGAGTGAACTCAGTGAAGTTAACTTGACGAAGTAAAATTATGTTCAAGCACTCACCGATAAGAGGGAAAACTCATCCCAAGGACGGATGCAACATCAAGGTCGGATGCACGAACAACAAATCCTTCATCGAGAACACGACATGCCTCATTCACAACTGGAAAGAGGATCATCTCCACAACTTCTTTGTCAGTGATTGTTATAGGCTGCCACATGAATGGTCATACATCAGTAACTATTTCTGATACAAGCACAATCTACATAGCTTGTTAAGCAAACAGAAATAGCCAACAGACATCAAATAAAAGAAAGAACTATCATACAAGAACATCAGAAATATTTTCACACTGCAGAACATACCTTTCCTTGGGGCATAATATTTGTGGTCCTTCTAGCCTCCTCTATAATTGGTAGTACTGAAGAATCTGGTTTTGGCTTACTTCCCTTCTGATAAATGTAGTATCCTTTTCCATTATTTTTACCTGTTACATGCATGTCAGAAACAGAGATGCAACACACACAAACAAAAGAACTAAAACAAAAGAAAATATAGTTGTGCTTACCATTGCGTCCATCTTTTATCATAAGGTCAACCAAAGGCGACTTGAATGTGCGATCAGGAAAAGCATCTGCAAATATTTTTGATACAGCAACAGCCACTCCATATCCAGCTAAATCCTGAAGCCTGCAAGTATTTTGGAAAGGAGTTAGAAATTTTCAACCATCTGAATCCTTTGAAAGAGGATGCATGAATAATGAATACAATGAAAACCATCGAGTATAAATGAGATGATCACTACTTGAAAATTTTCTAACAGATACCGAATCATGCAAGTACAAATACAAAAATTTGCATAATATTCCCTATAAACTATGTAGGACCCCACATGCCAAAAAACTTTGGGCATGATCATGCTGTCATCTTATCCTTACATTTACGCTTACATGCCCACACACACACACATTTTTGCTGTACATGCACAAAATATCAAATTGCATGATTTGATGTTGAAAGAGAAGAAGATTACTGAAATGGACCCATGGGCAGGCCAAAACTGCTGATCAATCTGTCAATTCTGAAAACATCTACTCCCAAGTTGACTAAGATATGTGCACTCTGGGTGTATGGAAAAAAGGTCCGATTGACAGCAAATCCTGCACAGTTTCCCACCACCACAGGAACTTTCTTGATGGCTTTGCCAACTGCCATAAGATCAAGAACTACTTGTGCAGAAGTTTTCTCCGTCCGTATAATCTCCAGAAGGGGCATCACATGGGCAGGACTGTTCAGTATGGAATAATTAGTACAGAAGATAAAACATCACTAAAAAGGTTTATATGCACATTGAAAGAGTCATGAAGTATCTAATATGTAAAAACTAAACAGAGAGGAAACACCCAAGATGTGTTTCCTTGGGTGTGAAGGGGACAAAATAATTTCTGCATTAATTGGACAATTACGAACCTATCTGAATAGAATAAACAAGACAAATTTAAAGTTAAAAACTATAACTATCATCATCGATTGCTAACATCAACAATCAGGCAGACGAGGACAAAACTTGTTCTGTATTAGGCTAGATTACCCATAAAATATAACTATGATAGGGAAACAAAATATAACAAGAGTTTCCAATCTGCTTAAAAGGATGAGTTTATGTAAAACTAACCTGAAAAAGTGGGCCCCCACTATCCTGTCTTGTGACTGTGTCTTTTCTCCAATTATGTTGAGGTCGATTGTGGAAGTGTTGGATGCCAAAATGCAGTGGGGAGGGCAGGCTTTCTCAATCTCACTAAATATCTTTTGTTTTAGTGGAATACTTTCTATGACAGCCTGTTGCTAATTTATATTCTATAGGATACGAAATGCACAAACTAAGCAAGCAAACTTTTTAACAATCTTCATGACTAAATGAAATCCAAGATGTTGAAAAAATAGTGGAAACCATAACAAGTATTAGGGAATTAGATGTAGACATATTGCATTCCTATCATGATAAAATGAAGCACACCTCGATAACCATATCTACATCTTTGAATTCTGAATAGTCCAATACACCTTTGAGCAATGTTAAAGCTTTTTCTGCTTTATCTTTTGATAACTTTTTCCTTGTTACTAACCCTTGAACATTAACTGTGAGATAAAGCACACCGTCAGGAAAAAAAATACAGTATCCTCAATGCTGGGAACGGTCATAAAAACATGTGAAATGGATGCATTATGTCTTTATTAATTTAAGTAAATTTCTGGCACAAGTATATGTAGATCATGTTCAGTCAGCAGGGAAGTGAGAAATAAATCATTAATTTCAATGATTACCTTCAATCATTTTTATTCCTTTAAGAAGCAAATCAGAATTGATTTCCTTAAGAACAACATATATGTTGCTCAATAAAAGAGCTGTAGCTATGCCTGAACCCATGAGACCGCCACCAATAACAGCAACTTTCTTTACAGGCTTTGGTTTGAGCCCAATGTCAGTAACATTAGGTACCTGACAACAAAAGAACCGCAGGTCATCATATAGAAATCGCAATAGGGAAAAATACTAATACAAAACATTTGAATACAAATACAGGCTTTAAAAAACTTGACAGAATTTCTGGATACCTAACGAGGATTAAGGGTTAACAAGTTCCTTTAATCAACATTCTAATTTACGACTCAGCATGAAGGAAAAATATAGGCTCAAGATCAATAAGAAGGTTTGTGTTCTCTAGTTGGGGGATGAGAGCTAAGTTAGCTGTCCGATCAAGCTTATACTCTATTCTAACAGTCATTTTAAATCCACAAAGATAAGATCATAGTGGAAAAGCCAAATAAGGGTTTATATAGGTGATAGGTCCTTCTTCTTTTATGACACAATGAAGATATTGATATTCTTTCAAGTAATGTACCTTAGATGTTGCACGTTGAGCAAAAAAAACATGAACCAGACCTCGTGAAGTGTCTGTTAGCACCAACTCCTTAAACACTTCAGCTTCCTGCAAAAAGTATTGTATAAATATTCAGCTTGCATATGAACTGAAAATTCTCAAATGGAAAGGATTTCCCTATAAATGCAATAAAAATCGCACCAGCACTCGAACTTAAGAACCTACTCCTGTGCTAGAAAAACCATGTATCTTACATTGTTTTCTAGCATTGGCAATCTTAATACAGGACTTTTACATTTATCAATAACATGTGGATGATAAAGTAAGTTTTAGGGAGTTAAAGACAACTGAACATGTGTAATACCTTCACAACTTAACAGTCTACTCCTGTGGTAGAAAAACCATGTATCTTACATCGTTTCTAGCATTGGCAATCTTAATACAGGATACAGGACTGTTACATATATCAATAACATGTGGATGACAAAGTAAGTTTTAGGGAATCAGTGACAACTAAACATGTTCAGAACTCCACTATATCCTCCATGAACTACCCCTTCATGGATTACATCAAGGCATGCTTGATGCTGAGGCATGTTTGGAGCAATTCGTTTGGCTTGTTCTCTTGCAACTTTTATTATTTCATTTGCTATGCAGTATGACAGTATCGCTATTTCGTAGAAGTGCATTAGTAAGGTTACCTTCAGAACTCCACTATATCCTCCATGAACTACCCCTTCATGGATTACATCAAGGCATGCTTGATGCTGAGGCATGTTTGGAGCAATTCGTTTGGCTTGTTCTCTTGCAACTTTTATTATTTCATTTGCTTCTGAAAGTGAACCAAGCTTATCTGTTCTTTGAAGGGAACTTATCCAAGGTTTGTGCCTGTCTGCAATGTCTGACGCCCACTGCCGAGATACTTTAAGCAATTCTTCAGGGGAGACAATGGCATCAATAAGTCCTAGCTTCTTTCCTTCTTCAGACAGTATTGATTTAGAAAACTGCAAAGAGACTTTTCTCATTTACAATCTAAATAAATATCATATATATTGTTTAAATATCAACAAAGATTGAATCGGCACAATGCTATCAGTTATTAAAAGTAATGATGGAATGGGATTGGGTAATAACACAAAAAATTACAAGATGCTAAAAAGCAATAATATTTGTATCAATGCATTATCAGTTTATCACATTTTGTAATTATATCTTTGATTGGGTGAGCTACAGGGAGGGCTCATATCTAAATAATATATATGCGGTATCACAATGTTATCAGTTATTAAAAGTAATGACAGAATGGAATAGGTAATCACTCAAAAAATTACAAGATGCTCAAAAGCAATAATATTTGTATCAATGCATTATCACATTTTATAATTATATCTATGATTGGGTGATTCACTGGGAGGGGCTTGTATCTGAATAACATAAATGCGGTATCAAGTTTTGAAAAGAGAATACTATAACTCCGATAGCAGTATCAGTAACCAGCCAGAAAAATAGTTATTTTATAAGGGGGTTTTTTATGTTTCCTGTTCACTTCCTGACTGCTTTACCCAACTGGTTTGTGATAAAAGCCAAAAGGTAGAGGTGAGTGGAGTTGAACCTATTTTAGAATTAGGTGAATGACAATCTAGTGTCTGCTAGCAAATGAACCTATATTCTAGTTTACTTTATTAATACAACACAGGTTCTTTAAACCACAATCTGGCGTCCTCCATTACCAAAAAAAATCAGGTGATGATGTGTCTTAAGACTTGGAAAATAAAATAATACCTCTTTTATTAAAGTATCATTTCCTAATATGATAGGAAGGGAAGCTTACCAGCATCATCTCAATTGCCTTCTGCAATCCTACAAGCCTGGGAAGCCGTTGTGTACCTGTAGCAATGACGATAAAGTTAGGTGCATGTAGAAACATCAGTCCAGTTCTTAATAAAAAACAAACAAACGAATATATATGTGTGTATGTGTGTGTGTGTGTGTGTGTGTGTGTGTGTGTAGGCAACAATTCTGGTGTACAAAAAAATTCCATGAGAGCAATGAGAACAATTCTTCTTCACTTTTTTTTGTACTAAGTTTTGCACTTATTTAAGAGTGCAGAACAATTTTCCTCACTGTTCACTCTAAGATGTGTTCTCCATAGAACGAGACCCTATATATGTATACATATATTTACTCAGAAATTGTACCTCCAAATCCAGGGATAACTCCAAGCGTCAATTCAGGCAAACCTAGTTGAGCTCTGGGTGCTGCAATACGTGCGTGGCATCCCTAGGTAAAGTGAATAGGCGTTAATGTTATGAAATAAATTATTACAAACATGACTAAATTCTAAAACAATCTGTTGTCATATCCAAAAGGTACAAACCAGCGCCAATTCCAAGCCACCTCCAAGTGCAAGTCCTTGCACAGCAGCAACAACAGGTTTTTTCGCATCTACATTAACAAATTCACGACTATAATTACCTCCATACTGTCTATAATTACGTGCATACTACACTTCTCTCTCAATAACAACCAAATCACCATAAATGATAAATTAGTATCATAACAAAAAAATGTGGCATCGTAGATACCTTCAATCGTGTTAACAACTAGATCAACAGATACATCAGGTAACCTAGACCGATCGCCTGCCAATCCAACACAAACGAGAATCAGTTTTAAACAATCACAATCAAACTTACATTAGATTAGGACTATCTCAAAAAGTCACCGTACCAGTTTTATGAACAGTTTGAAAAACATTGATATCAAAACCTCCAGAAAACCTTCCTCCTCCACCTACAAATCATAAATCATCATCAAACCACTAAAATAACACTCTCAACAGTCAATTGACCTAAAACCAGCTCAAATATCGAGAATTACCGGTTAATACAATAGCCTTCACATCATCTCTTCTCGTAGCTTCAGAGAATTTCTCCTTCAATCCAGCCAAAACTTACAAAAACACACATCAAATCAACAACTAAATGATAAAGGAAGCACCGTGAATTGATCAAAACAGTAGAAGTAAAATCATGATCGACAACACAAAGTTAATCAACAAGAAATCATCATCGATATATATTTACAGATAGTTGTATGTATAAAATCAGTAAAAAGTAACAATAAAATCAACATATCAACAACAAAGTAAGATTAATTGATCAGAAATGAAATGATACACACACACGCACATATGAAGTTGTATGTAAATCAACGAATTAACAACGGAGCAAGGTCAATTGATGAGAAATGAAATGATAATCATCGATATATAGATATAAGAAGTTGTAAGTATAGGTGATTACTTGGAAGAGCTAAAGCATTAACAGGAGGATTATGAATAGTGATCACCGCAACGGCGTCGTTTCCGACCTCCATAGTCACACGAGGCACCGCCATTTTAAGCTGATTATAAGTTGAAAACTAGAGAAAAAAAGAGCTAATGAGTTTCAGAAATATCAAACAGGGAGATGGAAAAGCGTGTAAGCTATGTATGACTATGAGTCTATGAGTGTGATATATTCGTGTATGTATATATGTAAGTAAATGATCGGATAAGAATATATTATGGCCTTTGTCAAAATTAGTAGTTTAATTATAAAATACTATTTTTGAAGATTTTTTTTATTCGACAATAATTATTCATCCCAATTTTCGATATAAAATATTCAAAATTTCAAAATAATTCAAAAATATAACAAATTCAAAATTTTTCTATTATTTTAATTTTAAATTTACTTTATTTATATATGTAAATTACTATAATAATATAATAAATATGAAAAATTATTGTATAACTAACTTTTTTAGTATAAGTTATTTTTTCTAAAATAAAAGAAACTAATAAAATATATGAATTTTATATGTATAATTTTTAATGATTTTAATATTTAATATTTAGTTAAGAAAATAAAATTTTAAAATATAATTTAATGATTTACAATTTCTAATATAAAAAATATATAAAAGTTGAATTAAACTAATAATTTAAGGCAAAAGCGCGAAAAAGGAAAGCCTTAATGTCAAAAAGTTAATGATAATAAAAATAATGGTACGTTTTTTCCTGGGCCGTCAAGGGAGACTTTTGAAAGTAGGTAGGAGAAAGTAAACGGGTCTTCTTAAAAATATCAAACATTTACATAGAAAGGCCTCTTATATTGGGGGAAAAACGTGTATGCCATGTTAAGTTGAATTTGAGATTTTTGTTTAAAATTATTGTGCTGGGAGAAAAAATGTGTATTTAAAAAAATTAGACTATTATTTGATAATATTTTTAATATGTAATAATATTTTTAATGAAATTTAATTGTGATATCGTTATTTTCATAAAACAAGAATAAAACACTTCTTACATATTTTTCGGCTAAGAATTATTATTAGTATCTGTATCAAGAATATGCGTGAAACGTTTTTAGTTTTAGCAAAAAAAAAATTAAAAAATTGAATATACTACAGAGCTATAATGAAAGATAAAATAAAGGGAGCGAAAAATTATGTAATTTAGGCGTAGGAGCGGATAAGCTCATGTAGTTTAATAAGGCTCAGATAAGTCATTCAAATTAAAATTAATGATTCAATATAGTCCCTCTAGTTAGTTTTTCTTAAATATTATTAGAAAATTATTATATTCGTGTATATAGTAACATTAATATTTTAAAAATATATCAAAATATTCTAATTTTAATATTATGACGTTAATATTCATGTATATCGTAACAATATTGTTAGACGAAAAAGTATATAAAAAAATTATATTCTAATTAAAACTTATCTTTAAATAAAATATATAAATTTTATCTCTTTTAAACACGAACACGTATAAAATATGTGAAAAATTATATAAAAATATTTCTACACAAGATTATAAATAAATTAGAATCATAGATATAAAAATAAAAATAAATTTTAATCATATAAATACAATATTAAAATAAAAATATTAAATATTAAAAATAAATTCGTACATTATACGAAATGTAAGAAATTGTGCATATTTGTCTATATATATCTATATATGTATGTAAGTAAGTGTGTGTGTTTGTATGTATTATAATTTAATATTAAAATGTCACTCATATTTAGTTATTTATTAAAAAAAATAGAAATATTCGTCAAATAAGTTGAATTTAAAAATAAAATACAAACTAACATGTAAATGTTTAAAGGTTAAAAATTAATAGTTAAGTAATAAAAAAAAGTATATACACACATTAATATTGGTTAACAACTTATTTATTATTTTATAGAATTATTTAATAAAAATCAATTATATAAAAAACATATTAATTTATAAATAATAATGTTATTAATAAAAAATTAATAATATAAGATATATATGTATGTATATATATTTATATTAATATAATTAGATATTTAATAATATTTCTAATCATAGTTAAGAAAAAGGGAATTTTACAAAACTACCTAACTTTTTAAGGTTTATTTTCAAAAATACGGTTTGAGTTGCAGATGAGGTTGCAGCGCTGGCGCCACAGGTGAAAAACAGTTGCAGATGAGGTTGCACCGTATTTTTGAAAAAAGTTTTATATGTTTGGGTATTTCTGAAAAAAGCCCTAAGAAAAATTAACTATTGAGACTAGATTGAAGCATTAATTTTAATTTAAAAGGTTTATTTGAGCCTTATTAAACCTTAACCCTAAAATAAATAACAATCCTAACACTGAATAATTCACAACATTCTATTTACCATAAAATGGTCAGAGTAATTTAATATTTACATGTCATGGATAAATCTCTCCACTACTAATGGCGAGCTGTTGGACTCCTCAAGCCACTCCATTCAAGTTTTTCAAGGTATGAAAACTTCTTTTTGGTTGTAATGTTACCAGGCTTGCTCATGATCTCTGCTTCAGCTTCCTCGTTCAAAGAATCTAAACTACCTGTGGAGTCATCTATCTTCATGTCTGTGTCTGCCCCCTCAAAGTTCCAACCCATGAAATCAGATAGTGTCATTGCACTAGGTGATCCTACTGGAGTTGGCTTCTCGGATTCGTCCTCAGTACTCGAGAAATTTCTTGTGCATGAATGTGGTGAGGGATTTGTTACTGGTTTCATTTTGGATATTGCGAGTGATGGATCTTGAGTGGTAGAATCAGCGTATAGGACGTCTTCTATTCGGGACATGACAGTGTTTGCCAAGCTTTCTAAAACCCTGGAATAGCTTTCCAGAATAGCATGCCCAACATCCTTTATAGAAATAAAGGGATTAAGGGGTTTTTAAATACAAACACTAAAACTTGGTATAAATAAAGATAGAAACTTATGACTCTGTCTTCTGACCTTATTGTATTGGATTTTACTAATGTCTAGTGAGGATTGAGGAAGCCCTGGGAACCTCTGTTTTAGCAGTAGCAAGATGGTCTCAGCTCTCTCTTCAAAGAGCTCCCTCTTTTCCAAGCTTACAGCTGAACCCCAGCCAGACTTTGCATCCTTTTGTACCATTTTCCTCTTCCAAATCACTATAGAAGCTTCAATTTTATTCTTGAGATCAAGAACTTTGTGTTCCGATGACATGTCTGTGGATATTAGGAATTGATCAGGATCGAAGTATTCTACCGTGATGCTTTTATACATTTGATCACCAAGGGTCGCTCTACCATTCTAGGGAAAGGAAACATAGGAGAAATGTACCCAAGTTTAGGAGCTACCTTCTGCGAGGAAGCAGATTGGAAATGTTTTTTATTTCTCATACCTTTGGGAGTGAATCGATGTAACTCTCAGGAATCTCCATTTCAGATAAAATTTGAGCATTTATGGCCATAGATGCTTTTAGCACTTGGTTCACACAATCTTTTTGATACTGTAGAAATTTTCGCGATGAGTCTGATAGACCTTCAGAGGGTACCTTAATGGTAGGCAGCCACCATTTGTCATCTCTCTTCACTCCTTTCTCAGACTCCCCGGCATCTTTTGAAACATACCAGAATTCGTTGGGGCCCTTAAAGTTGTCCAGGCAATCCTATTATAAAAATATTTGTTCACTTTAGGTGATTAGATTCCACAATAAATCACTTGGTCTGTGTATTAGAATAATAATTCAGCAGTTAAGATAGAGGCATCAGTTTCTTACAATAAGCATTGTGTCCAGCTTGCGCAATGCTGGAATGTTCATGAGTAGATCTCTTCTTTGTTGTGTGATCATTATCTGTCAAAACGGAAGAAAGTAAATTAAGGCCAACTAGTGCAAAAATATCGTTGGCAAAAGTTGAGAATCTATGTTAGAAATAGATTCTACCTCCATGGTTGATCCATCTTTTGCTTTCTGTTGTGAGGGAACAAATTCAACAATGTAATCTGTTACAGATAGGAGCCAATCGGCTTCTTTCTTCCACCTCAACTTCCTGTCTGGATCCATCGGTTCCAATTTTCTTTGTTCTCCAAAAACAGAAGCTGTACAATTAAAAAAAAACGAGTGCATGTTAATGTACTTGTCATTTGCTGGCACTTTATTGTGTGCCTGTGAGATCCTTTATGTATTTTATGCTTACCAGCAAGGTTTGTAATTGCATTGGACAAAGCCAAAGCCGAAGACACACCCTTCCCACCACCAGACATGTCCTCCCCCAGGAGTAGCTTAGAAAACTTCTCCTTCATTAGGTCAATATCTAATACACAGAGAAAAGTAGTAGTTCCATTTAGCAACAAGAAAAAAGAAAGAAAAGTAGTTCTTCATCATCTTTTTAATTCATCTTAAATTCATAATCAACAATAAGATTATTAAATGTTCTTGTTGGATAAAAACCTGAAAATTTTCGCTCTTTGGACGGGGTTTTAGCTCCATCCTTGAGCGAACCTGGACCTTTGTCATCTGACATTTTCCTGTATTGTTGATTATCTACCCTATTTGCTTCTAATTTGAGGATCTTCCTGTAACTTAATTTTTTCTGTTTCCATTGTTCAGAAGTCCACCATTTGTTTTTCGATCAGATACTTAAAACCCTCGAATGCACACCTAATTTCTATAAATTTTATCGACGTATGGACATGTTCGTGGAAATGATTTTTTTAAAGAAAAATGAAAGAAAAGAATAGGGAAATCCCTCGGCTCGTTTTTGGAGGCCGTAAAAAATAGGAAAAAGGTATTTTTATGATTTTTTTTTGTTGAATATAGGAGAGTGTTGGAGCAATTTTTGCAGATTGTTAGTCTTGAGCTCTGGAATGTGGGGTGGATAAAATGAATGGTATGATTTTCAATGTTGTCTAAAAACCCGGGAAATGCATAGAACGGTCCTTTTAACTATGCTTGCGGTTTTGCTTAAAATACTCACAAAATTCATCATGTAAGAGGTTGAGATTTCTCAAGTTGAGTTTGGGCTTTGTTCAGCAAATCTAACTATATAATTTTTCAACTAGTGTATACAATAATTAGTTTTATAGAATTGTACACACACTGTCACACAATGCATAGGAAAAAAAGTCAGACTAAATGTTTGGGATTAAAATAAGCTCAGTCATTATTTACAAAATATAATGTTCATTTCTTTAGAAATAACACGCAAATAAAAAGAAATTGTAGAACATGCATAATTTTCTTACAAAATATTGTATATCTTTGTATTTGGTCATATAATGTAGTATTCTGTCCATGGAGTCTTGTTCATGTTTCTAACAAAGATCGAGAAGCAAAAATTTTGAATGTAATAAAAAGTCAAAACTGATTGATTTGGTTCCCACTTCCCATGACGGCAACTCATGCATGCATTTTTTTTGTTTACATCCTATGGCAAACATTAAGTTGTTTGCTTCTGAACAATATACACAAACTATACATATAATTGAGATTTGAGTATTTTATTCATAGTTATGGAGGAATCTCCGGCTAGCCTTGTTTACTTGTCCATATATTGTTGTCATCATCTTGGTAGCATCTGTTTATTTCAGTTTACTAAAATTAAATAGACAGTCTTATATCTATACCAATTTATATTGAGCATTTGTCACTTCTGATGATGCAAAGGAGATAGAGTGTAGGACAGTCAGGGAAGTCTGAAAATTAAGTATCAAGTATTTATTTAAATCCTGGTTATAAGGGGACTTGCTGAGTGGAGCTTGCGATCTGCAGTAGTCTCTCAGCATGCTTAACAGGATGCAAGAAGCTTCACAATATACGACGAGGTTAAAGAAAAAAGAGAGAGAAAAGATTGTAGGTATTTCTGATGAAGTAGGGATAGGGAGTAGTTCTGATAGATTTGGATATGATCAGAATTACCAAAATTCAGGATTTTCTGATGAACGTTCTTCGACTGACTCTTATGATGAACTTCGGAAAGTGATCAAGGAGAGCCTTGGTAGGCACAATTTGTTGCCTAATGAATCAGTCCATGCTAAGGCTTATCTCGACAAAAAGGGAACAGAATTTTCTATCGACTCACCTTCCGGTTATTCAAGCAGAACCTCCACAACCTATTCCCATGACTCTGTCTCTGTGACTTCTAGTTCGTCAAATATTTCAGAAGATAGGCCAAAAGCCTCCAATCTAATCGCAAAGCTTATGGGTTTGGAGGAAACATCTTCAACGGCATTGCAATCTGAGTCTAGAAAACAACTGGAGAGAGACAAGAATCTGAATCCGAAGGGATTGATCTTTGATATCAATATGCCAATACGAAGGAAGCCGTGGCTTGCTACTCAGAATGGAGATAGGAAATGTATGACACTGGAAGAGATAATCCAGAATATGCAGTTCAAAGGAGTTTTGAACAGAGATCAATTTCAGAACTATGATTCTTTAACTTCCGAATCTGAATACAATTTTAGAAATCATGCACCACCTGTGGTGTTAATTAAACCTGTGCATGCAGGTGTGGGAACCAATGATCTCTTCCCACATAAGTTCATCCGAGAGGTAGATGTGGACTTCGATAAGAGGCAGAGTTTGTCGAGAACAAAAGAAGAGAGTATATCCAGAACTTCGGAACATCCTGATAAAGGTAAGTTGCGCTCGTACTCGAACAAAACTCGTATAGAAAAGACAACTGAGACTTATGTAGCTAAGCCCAATAAAAAGGCACTACAAAAGTCTGTGGATAACAAGGTGAAATTGAATAATTCAGCAAGTCCCGGATTGCAAAAGGATATGATCGACAAGAAAGTCGACAAGGTTCAAAAGGGTACAAGTAGAAGGAAATCAGTAGAAAAGGAAAATGTGAAGTCTACAGGTCGTTTGAAACATAGTGAGCATCCTAAAAGTGTTTCTAGAAGTCATGAGCATCTGAGTCTGCCTGCAATGAAACTGAGAAAGTCTGAAACAGGACCAAGCATCAATAATAAGAATGGTACCGCCAAGCAAAACAACACCAAGCCGGAACTCATAGACGAGGCATTGGCAACTAATGTGAGTCTTCTTGCAAGCCGTCTTTAATAGTCTTCATTATTTCAATTTTCATGATTTGTTTTTTTCTGAATTTTTTTTGAAAAATGTAGTACTAGATTGATATCATACATTTTTCAATTGGCACAAAAGGACTCAAACCTACAATAACTTGTACAAAACCGTTTGCAGGTTCAAAGTACAGTACACAAGGATGATGACACACACACTGACCAAAGAAAAAAGGCTTATTGGAATGTGAAAACCACTACACCAGCACCACAACTCCTTGTTGAAGAAGTGTTGGATGATTCTGATATTCTTATTAAAGGTGAGATAGTTACTTGAATATTAATCAATCTGGCGTTGGTGGCTGAAATTTAGTAACTTTAAAGTTACTGAGTTACTGGTGAACCTCTATGCACTATAAGAAAAATTCTTAGAGTTTGTTCCTTAGAGGAATGTTATTTATCTCAAGATCACAGCAACAAACCACAAATGTAGAGTTGAAACAGTGACTTAGGTTTATATATATCATAGAACTACAATAGCTTCATATTTGTTTTAGGTTTAAGATTGCATCATGCCTGACCTGTACAATATTCACAAGATTGCATGGAAATAGTTTGTCTCGTAAAGAAAAATAAAGCATAAAGAATATGGGCACGACTCCCAGCAGGAGCCCTGTGCACTTAATATGTGCTAATTTTGAGATTGACGTTAACTTTATAATTGCAGATATCCACGTTGACAGTCTGAATCCTCATTGCAAAGATACTGTTCTCACCATTCAGCATAAAAGTGATACCACTTGTGCAGAAGAAGATACACAAAGCACTAATCATCATCTAGCTGGAAGTACTCCCTACGAAACAAGAACCACGTCAAGTTCTATATTTTCAAGAAGCATGTCATTACTTACTCGTGTGGAGGACTTGTTTGATAACATTGACACATATCAACCTATAGTTTTACAAATATTAACCGGATTGCATGGTTGTGATGGTACCAATTCCAAACTCTTGATGGACTGTGCGAATGAACTACTGGAAAGTAGAAGCCAAAGAAACATACCTTCCATTCATCCATCGATACAAAGGCCATTGAAAAATCCAAGTTTTTGCATCTCAACTGATCACCTAATGCAGGAAATTCACAGTGCAATGGCTAGCCTAATGAGCTGCAAAAATCGCGCAGGGACAGTTTTAGCATTGCTGGAAAAAGATCTTTGGTGCATTGGCTGGAACGTTGAGACGTGGGATGTGGGTTGGAGGGACGAGTTTACCGGAGATGAAGTTCATGAAATTGCATGTGACCTGGATAAGCTAATACTAGCTGAATTAGTTGCAGAGGTTCTTGTAGAATTTTGTTCTTGAGCAATCCAGCAACAAAAAAAGAAGTTTCAGTGAGCATTTTTGTTACTCACACGTGCATCTTATTTAATTCCACAATTTCCAAATGACGACAAATGACCAATATACATAAAAAAGTATCATTTAATTTTATGATTTCATCGATTAATAAAGTTATCAAATGAATTGTAATTATAATGGAAATGATAGAAAAGGAATATGAGTATATGTTCTAAAGTTGAAAATATCATGAAAACTAATTGCAAATCATTCAATTTCCTCTTAATTGGATTTAGATCAAAATGTTTAATTAAGAATTAATATAGACAAGTCTTTCGACTTCACCATGGGTTTCATGAACCCAGTAGATGGTGCAGAGCGTTGGAGGAAACCAGAGGATAATAAACTTAAGGTAAATGTTGATGCTGCAATTTGTAATTCGTCTAATCTCTACAGTTATTCCATGGTGGCAAGAAATCATTATGGAGAGCTTATAGAAGCAAAAGCTCGGTGCATCAGAGGTAGTGTCACTCCTCATATTGCAGAAGCAATCAGCATTCGTGAGGCACTTTCTTGGATAAAATTAAAGGGATGGAGGGATGTGATCCTGGAGTCGGACTGTCTGTTAGTTGTGCAGACTATTCGGGCATCCAACATTGCTTTCGTATTTTGGAGGAGTCATCTCCGAATGCAAAAGTCTTGTGGGAAACCAAGGAATTGTCTTGAATTTTGTTAAACGGTCCGTGAATCAAATAGCTCATTTGCTTGCAAATTCTACTAATTTTTTAATTAGTTGATCGTAGTTGGAGTGTGAGTAATGCTCACAACGATCTTATTAATGTATTGAACAATGATTTGAATTTTTAATGAAAGTTTCCATCTTTGACAAAAAAAAAAGAATTAATATATATTAATAATGATTAAAAAATATTTTATAATATTATATTATTACAATATATAAAATGTAAAAAGTAAAATTTGGCTAATGTATACAGCTCATACTTACTGTGTCATACGGTGTTCGCGGTACAGGCAACGCGATTTTTCTCTAAAATCACGGATCAACTCATGCATACGGTTTGGTTAAATTTTTAAACCGCAACCGCATCGCGTGACTCAAAAATCGCGTAAACCACACCACATAAATGCGGTGTGGTGCGATGCGATGCGATTAATGCGGTTTATGCGGGCTAACGATGTCGATATAAAAGTTATAATAAATTGCAAAATTAAAAGTTATAATAATAATTACAAATTTTAAGTTAAAAAATAAAAGTTAGAGAATTTTTAAAAGTTGAATTACAAACATGAAAAACTAGAAAGCGGAATATAAAGTTGAAAATACAATCGAAAACATATATGATTTTATATATAATAGTAAATGTATGTATAAAAAATCAATATATAAAATAATATTATATATAATTATATTATATATATAAGTGCGGTGCGGTTTGAACTGTACTACTTAAATATCAAACCACAACCCGCAAAACGCGATTTATAAAAAATTTAAACCGCAACCGCATCATAAAGAGTTAAAACCGTAATTTGTGGTACGGTATAGAGTGTTTATGCAGTGTGGGCGGTCCGATGAACAACACGGGCTAAACAACAAAAAACTTGGAAATTAACATAATAAAGTCCGTATAAATTATATAAATTTAATTTAATATTTGTATAGTATGTGATAAATAAAGGCCGGCCCCGAACGAACTATCAACTTTAGTTAACGAGTAGAACAAGTTAAGAGTCCGTCGTGCGCTGGAATCTGTGACTTGAGTGCTATACACAACACAACTTATACGCACAGCGAGAGAGAGAGAGAGAGCGAGAGAGAGAGAGAGGGAGAGAGATTATAATTCAAAACTGTGTGTGTGTGATGGGAGATGACAGATCGAGTTCGATAGTAATGGCGAGAGGCGATAGAGATCGAGAACTTCTTATTCCGGTAGCTCACTCGCCGCCGTCTGCCTCCGTCGCCGGCGACGACGACGACGATTCTTCGAAACCTTCTTCTTCAACCGTCTCTTCAACTCATCTCTCCGGCCGCGAGGTTTGCTTGTGTAATTTATTGAATTGAAGTTTAATATTATTAAATTAAATGCTAGTGTAATATATTGAATTATAATATATTAATTGTTTGTTTGGTGTTTGTAGTGATGTAGTTTTAGCTCAAGTTACAATTTGCATTGTTAGGGTTTTTTGATCATTTTTCTTGTTAATTTTCATTAGTTTCATCGTAAATTGTTAGAAATTATTGATGAGAAAATGAATAGCAGATCATAGTTCACCTAGCTATTGGTTGCCTAGTTAGCAATTTTCCGTGTACTAGCTCTTCACTTTCAATGAAGAAAATTGTTGTTCGTTTATTTTCCTCTTTTTTATAATTTAATTATGTTGTAATATGTTTTTTACTGACAATTTTTTTATATAACTTTCTGTGTTGTAGACATTTTACAAAGTTGTTAGGAGCTGGGCGTCGAAAAAATTCATGACTGGATGGTATGTACCTTCACTTCCATATTCTCTTTGGTCTTCAAATCCTGCAATTGCGATATAATGATTCCTGCATTTTTTTCATGTAATATATATTTTACTGCCATTTTATACAACTAGAGATTACTTGATTTACTTTTTTATGAACCTGATTGTTTTAGCTATACTAATAGTCTAATATAATTGATGAGATGCCACTCTTGTAGATAGTTCTGCTATAAACAAAAGTTGTTCCAAGTCAGTGGGGTTATTTAAAAGTCTCCTTTCGGATGCATAGAACTGAATTTGATTTTGTATGAAGTATATAAACATCATAAACCCATTACCCATGTACGCAGCTTGTTTATTTGGATAAAAGAAAGAAGATATACTTTATGCTTTAGCAAGACCAAATCATGATAATTACAGACAAATTTGCAAGTGATGTCAACATAAAAGAAGGGAGATGGTTTACTTTCTAAAATTCCTTCGACCTCTACTGTTATTTCTCTTCATGAATTTTACTGACGTACATCTCTTTTTGTAGTGTCATCATGTTGCCGATAGCTATCACTTTCTATGTCACATGGTGGTTTATTCATTTCGTTGATGGCTTTTTCTCTCCTATATATGCCCAGCTGGGAATTGATATATTTGGTTGGTGTAAACTTATCTCTTCCTGCCATATTTTACCATCAATGTGTCATAGATATTATAGAGTAAATTTATCCTGCGTCTAAGAATCTATGATACCATATCTTACGACTGATCATATACTCTACAAAGTAAGCGCAAAATTATTATTCAGTAATATATATATTTATAGTGTATATTTATGCATTACACTTTTAGTTTATGGTCTAATTGGTGCAACTCTTTTCATAATACTGACGATTTTTAATCTAGGACCTTGTGGTTTCCACTTTCCATACTAGTATACATGTTTGTCTATAAACTCTAGTTCATGTGGTTTTCGACATATTTATAAGATTCTTTCTCGATATTGCAATTCATGGTATGTTTACACTTGCTACTGCTTACTGTAGGTCTCGGCTTTATGACATCAGTCACTTTCATTTTCTTTGTTGGAGTGTTTATGTCATCATGGTTGGGGGCATCTGTTTTAAGCCTTGGAGAATGGTTTATCAAGCGTATGCCATTTGTTCGTCACATATACAATGCTTCCAAGCAAATTAGTGCTGCCATATCTCCAGGTTTGTCCATCATTACAGTTTTCCATTTCCACCGCCACCGTGATACAATTTATGTCCAACATTACAGTTATAGTACTTCTACAGATCAGAACTCACAAGCATTCAAAGAAGTGGCGATTATAAGGCATCCACGTCTTGGTGAATATGCATTTGGCTTCATCACATCATCTGTTCTTCTCCAGGTTGGCACTTACATCCATATCCTGGCATGAAAATATGAGATTTGAGTTAGGAGTATGTATGTTTGTTTTTTGCCTGAATGTACCGTAACACACTTTACCTTGTCAAATAGAATAAGAAAAAGATGAGATAAATTTATTAAGTTGACTTATGATATTTAGGAATTATATTATTCATATGTATTACACCCTACAATAGGTTATTCAGAGAAAGAATCTGTTTGGAATTTTAATAAAATAATTTACTGAAAGTTCAATGATTGACAAGTATGGTTAGTGAGGAATATTTGTAAACTGCAGCCTACTTAGATATCTCTACGTAAAAGTATGTGTATTGTGTAATGATTAGTGCAATACATGTTTTTGGACTCTAGAAAGTTGTATGTGTTGCTTTACTTGAGAGTCATAAGCCATGTCAATCCTTTTTAGTCTTTTATAAATATCATACTATGTATTGGATTTCGAAGGTCTAGTGTACTTGCAAGTTGAAGTATACAGTGCTCGTAATTGTATGAAAAGGTTCTTATTTCTTTCTGCTGTACTTATTTTGTATATCCTAAATCCTGATAGTATCTCTAATGATGCTTTTCTGTTGCTATTAGTGACACCACACATGAATCAGGCTAGATGTATAATATGTGTTGCTTATTATGTTTTCTTAACTTGCTGTTGACTTCGTTACTTTCTCTTCATTTTCTTCGAATCCAGAGTTATTCAGGAGAGGAGGAGCTATGCTGTGTATATGTCCCTACCAATCATCTTTATATTGGTGATATATTTATGGTCAATGTCAATGATGTCATTAGACCAAATTTATCAGTTCGGGAAGGAATTGGTAAGTGACTACTTGTAATTTAATGTCCATACTCCCTACATCAGTTGCCTTGGCATTTGCACAATATAAGACTAGTTGCCGTGACATTTGCACAATATAATGCTTTTACTTGTGATATTGGCAGAGATTGTGGTGTCCGGTGGAATGTCAATGCCGCAGATCCTAACGACATTGGATCCGAGGACTGTCCATATTGATAGAAATCGAATGGTCTGAAACTGAAAATAGTAGGTATTGGCAGAGAGTAGATCACTTGTCTTGCTTGAAATCAAGATGGCAGTATTCACTTGTGCTGCTAACTCTTCTCATATATGTAAAGTTTTAAATATAAATCTTAGATTATCATCACCATTTTAACACTGACTGCTATATGTTAGGGAATTAGCAATTGCTTAAAAATATAAGCTAGTTTATGCAGTGAATCGAATTAATTTTTTCCCCACGTATTTCCCGAGTTAGCTGTACCAACTCATCCTCGTCTTTGAACTGGTTTTAAAAAAGTTGTCTTCCTCATTTATAATCAGAAATAATTCTTTAATATATGAGTAGTTATCTGCTACTTATAGTTCAATTTATAATCCACAAAAATAAAGTAAATAATTGAAAAAAATCGGTTAAAATTATAGAGGAACAACTAGCTCAATCTGGGTTAATTTATTTCATTGCGTTACGGTTCATATTTTCTCTATTTAAAAGACTACCCCAATCTTAATGTTTTGTTTAGGGCCGCATAAAGGAGCAAAATTGGACTATAGGAAAATTTTAAATGTGTGGACCGAAAGCCGGACTGGTTATATTCGGTCTTTGGGACCGGAACTGGACCGATATGAATCGGTTAATTATTATTTATATATATTTTTTATATTTATAACATTTTTATTTGTATATTGAGTACAAAAAAAATTTATTTTAGAAATTAATATATATTTAATAATAAATATATCTCTTATTCTTTATACGATAATAATAATAATAATATATATATATATAACTCTCATTTTTAAATATATAAATTAATAAATTTATTATTTAATTTGTTATATTGATTACTATTATTATAATACTTTAGTCTATGATATTCTGAATGATTAAATTACTATAAATTCTAATATTTTATCCTTAAATTAGATTATTTAAAGTATAAAATATAATAAATATACTTATATATATAATCCAATCCTGTTTTTTTAGGTTTGGATCGGACCAAAAACCTATTTTTTTGATTTTGTGGACCCGAGAATTTACCTGTCCTGATCGGGCAGCCCTAATTTTGTTATTAATCTTTTATACCTACACATTACGCAAAAAGTTATTATAATTTTAAATTTAGCAGCAAATTTATCACGGGCTCCATTTTTATATTGCAATATCTTTAACAGATCAGTCATGAACTTCACATGTATGCAGTCTCAAGATTGAGATTGATAAAATTTAAAAATAATTTTCTGAAAAAGTATTTTTAGTTTAAAATCTATTTTTAGAAAAGCCTCCTATATTTTTTTTAAAAAATATATTTTTCAGAATTTCCCAAAAATATTATAAAATTTTACTATCAAATCTTCTTAAAAATATTATTTTTTCAATATTATCTTAAAACATAAATAAATTAAAAAATATTATCAAACAATCGTCTCATTTCTCTAGGATACTTTTTTCATCAATAGTTTGTTTAATCAGCAATCCCATACCATAAATTAATAAATTTGTAGAAACAAGTCATATTAAACCCATGAAGTTCCATTCAAAGTTGTAAAATCGATTTAAAGCCAGTATTTAATTACTTAATTAACAATAATTATATTAAATAAGATTTATTATTCAACGGGCCCATAGTAATAGACAAGGGAGTTAATGGGCTTGATATTATCCCAAGTATCAACGGCCCAAAAGAAAGGGGAAAACCCTAATAAAACACTATAAATACATACTTATAACTTGACATGTTCAACTCAACTCAAACTCATTATCCTCAAAACTACTTGCATTACATGCTTACATACACACAGCTTCTGTCTTTGTTTCTTCGTTTATAATAAAATATTTAGTTGAAAATATATTCGTGTACAATTAAGCCGATGCGCCGGATAAAAGAAAGGAAGGAAGCATGACTATGTACACGAAAATGAATGAATCTAGGTCATCTTGTCTGCTCCCTTTGATTCTCCTGATTAGGGGGCCTGGAGTATACCCACATCCCCTCTCCTATCTCTCTTTTTATTATATTTATTTATACATAATTTGCTTGCTTGCTTGGTTTTTACTAGTCTATAATTATTATTTTCGAATGTGTATACATTTTTGTATATGACAATGACGATTTGTGATTGGTCTCGTTCGTCGTAACGGCAGATTTAAATTTGCCTTGCCGACCATTCTGATATATCACCACCCATAAACTGAGTCTTATATGTATATATTTTTTCCATGTGTGTATATATTTATGTTGGTGGCCAATGATTATACATAAAATTAAAGACAAGCATATGTCTGAATCTCATTGTGTTGAACACCTAATCTTCTCTATGAGGCCTAATTAATTATTAATTATTATTTTTTGTGACATGTTTGAGTATATTAAACCATTTGATTAACATGAAAGAAGTGGGATCATATGATGATTATGTGCATAGTTCAAATGAAACTTTATGATTATACCATTTGATAGTCTTTCGCTCCTATCTGATGATTCCACTCTACTTAAATTTTACATTGAAATATTTATGTATTGTAATGTTGGGATATATATAAATATATATATATATATAGTAGGGATCTAGAGAAAAATTTTTAGATAGGAAATTTAGAGATATCATCTAGACCGTTCATTATAATAGCAGCATATATAATTAACAAAATTATAATAGTTTTCAAATATATGTAAATAAATGTCAAATAATTGAAAAGAAAATTAATATTTTAATTTAATAGTCTAATTTAATATGAACCATCAGAGATAAAAGTACTTTAGTATTTTTCAAAAAATTGATTTTTTTTTTAGTATTTCCCTATATTATATTATATATATATATATATATATATATGACAATGACAATGACGATTTGTGATTGGTCTCGTTCGTCGTAATGGCAGATATATATGTTTGCCTTGCCGACCATTCTGATATATATATCACCACCCATAAACTGAGTTTTTAAGATTAGCTGGCTCTTTAGATGCCAATAATTATGCATAAAATTAAAGACAAGCATATGTCTGAATGTTTTTGTGTTGAATACCTAATCTTCTCTATGATTCTTTATTTTTCCATAATTTTACTAAATTAGTATTAGTATTGAAGATTGATTAACATGAAACAAGGGGATCATGTGATGATTATGTGCATAGTTCAAATGATAAAAAATGATTATAACATTTGATAGTCTTTCGCTCCTATCTGATGATTCCACTCCCTATATTTAAATTTAATATTCCTTCTACTTATAAATGATAAATGATAATTTCTTGTGAAAGAATCAAACGGTTGCTTTTTTAATGCTTATAATCGATCGTGGGAATAAAAATATTTAAGAAATCCAGTTATTACGCAAAGCATAATTTAAAAAGCATAATTTCTGACAATATTATGATTATTATAATAACCAGACAAGACAGTCCAATTGTTAAATGAAAATCTATTTCAAAAAGTTTGTGATCATTTACTGAGACTATAATAAAAATTATATATATTTGGTTGGATGGTAAATCACAAACCAAATATATAAATAAAATCTCTTAAACTTCAAATCACATTATGATTTTGGTTTGATCGAATTATGCAACTAGCTAGGGAGAGGGGTTAGTAGGATGTATATGAAATGAAAGTATTGTTAAAGTACCGTCCTCTTCTAGTTGTCTGATTTTTTATATGCACGTGTTTCGCATCCAATCAATATTTTTTATATCATTTTTATAATTTTTAAATATTTATAATTTTTATTTAAACATTATTGTATATTGATATGAATTATTAAACCATCGTAAATACCAAATATAAGAAATGAAATGATAATTTTAAAATCTGGTATAATTATGACAAAATTTTTGTCTTGAATAATGGGACCGTTTGATTTATCTTATAAGTAATTTATAAGTTGAAAATTTTGTTATAATTATAAAAATTAATTATCAGTTCAATAAGAAAATGTCTAAAAGTAAAATGATAATTAAAAATTGTTATTTTCAAAATAATTAATACTCTTTATGTTATAAAAGGAAAAAAGTATATATTAGAATATAAAAGATATTTAAACATTATCATTCTATAATTAAATTCATGGTTAATTGTTTATACCATACATAGTCATTTTAGTTAAAAAGTGTTAAAAAAGAATGTAAATAACTCAATTTGATTGGTTGAATATTAAAATATTTGCAATTTACTGGTTGAAAATTCTTAAAAATTCATTGATTGGATACAGTGTAGTAGACTCGGCTATTAAAAATATTTAAAAGTTCAAATTTAAAAGTTTTAAAAAAATAATGTTTATAAAATTTTATAAAATATTTAAACGTTACAATTTAAAAAATATTTAAGAAATTTCACATTTGAAAAACAATAAAACTATATAAGATTACTCATTTAAAATAACTTTAATCTCATGTATTATATTATATTTATTTATTTACACATGCACCCTATAAAATTTGTACCTAAAATAATAAATTATTTAATATACATGTAAAATTTTGTTATTATTAAAATATTAATATTAAATTTATTTTGAAGAAAAAATGACGTGGTAGTTAAAATTAGTTAATCACGAAATTTAACTTTTAAATTTATTAAAATGGCACGCTAAGTATTGTATTTTATTTTAATAATATGCAATATGATTTACATGTGTGGGTGATAAATTATTTTTGAATTCAAATAATATAGACTCTCCGTGTATTAATATGTGTTCCACCAATAAAATTAAACCATGTGTAATATGGGAACATTTTTGTCAATTTATTAAATATATTTTATTACTTTATTTACGTTTAATATGTTTCATTTTAATACCAATTGATTGTTTTTTTAATATTTATTTTATTTAATGGTATAATAAAAATTAGTTATGTTTATCAATTTTAATTTATTTATTAAATACGTTATAAATTATTTTTGTTAAAAATGTTAACTAAAAATAAAAAAGATGATTTTAAGTAGTATTTAAATGTTATTTTATTATTATAGGAAATTATAATTATAAAAATTAATTATTAGTTTAATGAAAAAGAGTCTAAAATTAAAATGACAATTAAATATTGCTATTTTGTAAACAATTAATACTTTTTATGTTTTAAAAAAAATATATTAGAATATAAAAGACATTTAAACATTACCATTTTAAAATTTACTGATGGTTAATTGTGATATACTACATTTAGCCATCTCAGTTAAGAAATGTAAAAAAAGAAGATAAAAGACTCAATATAATTGGTTGAATATTGAAATACTCATACATGATTGGCAAAAAACTCTTAAAAAAACATTGATTGGTTAAACACATAGTCTGGTAGACTGAGCTATTATAATAAAAGATTTTACTGTGTATAAGAAATATAATTCTACAAATTTTTTTAAAAATAAAAATTCAAAACAGTATACTACAAGTGAACAGAGTCAGCATTATTCTTTAAGCCAAAAGAATATAAATAATTTCGAATTCAATATTATTAGTAAAATAAATCCAATAAAATATCTGCATAAGGGAAGACGAGCATAGAATTCCGAGCTCGTAATCTCAGAAAACACCCCCTCCCCTCTTTCTGGCATTTATAATAAACAGACGACAGATTAAGTTCACGATTCACGAAACAGATCATTCATTGAATGATAAATCACTACAAGTGATGGAGATAGAAAGTGCAAGTGGTACGAAACCTTTACATATTTAATCTAAATTTCAAGGCAGTTGATGAATGCAGAAAATATTAAGAGTAAATACAAATTGACGGTGTAACAGTTGCAAGTGTGCCACGAAAAAATAAAAAAGATTTAACTACAGGAAAAACAATGATATCAGAAGTATGAACATTCAGTTGCATTATGACTGCTCGAGTATACACGAATTTTGATAAAATATTTTCTGCATTCTGCAAGTTTTAACATATTTGATCAGGCCAGAAGTCTTCCCACTATCTGAATTCCAAATTTAGAAGCCATATGCAACTAGCACTCGCAGCCAGATGATCTTTGTTGCCGTCCACCACCCACATCAATAGTATCAGGGAGGTACCTATTATAAACCACCACAGTAAAAGATAAATTGCCATAAGATATATCAAAACAAGGTGTATAGAGATCTCAATTGTTCAGATACACCATTCATTAAATTGAAAATCCTAAAGCCACCTGGTTTTCTAAACTCAAACAAATAATTACTTTACTAAAGTTACCACAATCCACATTAGTTAGATCTGTTTTTTATATAGCAGATTAGCAGTTGTAATAATTTCTAATTAAGCTACCAATGTGTTCCATGTAAAATGCCCCCCATAAATCTTCAAATAAACAATTCAAAATGCTATAAACGACACTCACACTTCTTCCTCTGGTTCATTCTTTAGAGCATTTTTGGCTATACACTGGAAAGCAGCTTCTACATTAAAACCTTCTTTAGCAGAAGTCTCAAAATAAGGAATATTTCCCTTAGAAGCACACCATGCTTTCGCCTTCTTCTCAGAAACCTAAGATTTAATAACAAGAATGCACAATCACAGATACAATTAAGGCAGAGCTCCAAACCAATATAACTACTCATCCATAAACAGGCTAAAACAGAGCACCGGAAAAACGTTGTTGAATAGCAAGCAAAAAAATAAAATTCCATCCTGAACCACCAGAAATCTAATCATTGTGCAATCAAAAGTTTTTTGTGCTTATTAAATATCTTTAACTACCTATGTGCTCTCCCTTGTGAACTCGGTAAATCAATTACACTAGTAAATTAGAAAACTGAGAAATATAAGTTATCATACCACTCTGCTGTTGCCACCATCAACATCTATCTTGTTCCCCAGTACAACAAAAGGAAAATTTTCAGGGTCGTGGGGACTGGCCTAAACATCAACAAAAAAGAAATTAAATTCAGACTTAAAACATAATCAAAGTTGTTAAAATATTACTATTAATGATTAATCAGTGTTCACCTGAATCAGAAATTCCTCTCGCCAATTATTGAGGTTGTCAAATGACTTCATGACATTCACATCATGCACCAGAACACAACAGTCTGCCCCACGGTAAAAAGCAACGCCAAGGCTTTGAAATCGTTCCTGTCCAGCTGTATCCCATATCTAACAAGAAGATTTCAAGTGTTTGTGTTCTTAATAATGCAATAAAGATAGCTCAAGATGGTTCTCATGTCTAGAATGACAGAGACAGACAGATTTCATATAAAGGACACATGTTTTTAAACATGATTATAAAGGCTAACAACAAGCTATGTAGATATTTCACTAATTCATAATATAAACATAGTACATAAAATAATACGTTAATTTTATATAACCAAACTATGGTAAGTTTGACTCACCTTACTCTGTTCTAGTGTTATTAATCTTTATATAACCAAACTATGGCAAACCTAAAAATTCCATGAACATTCATATTACATTTACTTGTTACTTATTAATTGGCTAATTACTTGTAATAGCTGCCTCATTATTCATCATCTATTTTATCTAGCACATATTATCAATAGTAGATTATCTAGCCGTTATATTATTCAATCGAGCTTATCAATCCAAACAAAGACCATTTAAGAAAAATACCCAAAAAGACAGGTCATGTATAACATAAAAAGTACAAACTCGGAAATCAGTAATAAGTTTATCATGCTACCTGAAACTTTGGACTAAAAGAAATCAGTACGTTTTGAATACAATATCGAATGAATTGCAGACGAGACAATTTGCAGTAACTATATCTTAATTGGCACTCGGGCGCCATAACCAGTGGATCACAAATCACAATAGTATAATCACTAGTCCGGGAATTTCATAGCTCTAAAAATTTTATACATACAATTATACAAACTAGACTTTCAATTCAGTAGGTGGTGTGTACAAACACCTAAACGTAACAAACAAATTACTTTAAATTGATCATCTGCAATATTGGCAACAAGTTATGTATCAGAACTCATGTAAAATAAGTAAATAAGATATCGTATGACATAAAATGTAATTAGAAAGACAGTACGAGTGGTGTCACCTGCAAGGTGAATAGCCGGTCCTCGAATTGGACTTCTTTGGTCAAGAAATCGGCACCAATTGTGGCTTTGTACTGACTACTGAACTTGCGATTCACGTATCTATATTACTTCCATTAAGGAATCCATATATATATAACAATCATCGTGTTCAATTATTCATATAAACTCAAGTACATACTCAATTAAAAAGGATCTAAAATATAATTAATTTCATAAATAATAAATATATAGAGAGAGCAAATATGATGTGTGTGTAGAGAGAGGAGGATACTGATTCATTAAAGATGTCTTCCCAACCCTGCCATATCAAAATCAAACATCATCAACACACTTTATACATATATCTACAGAGAGCGAGAGAGAGAGAGAGAGAGAGAGAGAGAGAGAGAGAGAGAGAGAGACCCGCTGTCGCCGAGAATGATGACTTTGAGAAGCATACGTCGACGAGATGCCATGGAAATGTGAGAGCTTCAAATATGTGTGTGTGTGTGTGTGAGATCGAAGATTATGAGGCAAAGGGCTTGTTTGTGGTGCGTTTGAGATTCAAATTGGAGTCGCTTACAAACTCTGATTGATTGATTGATTTTTTGGGTTGGGTTGGGTTGCGATCCGATCCGATCCGAATGTTCTAAAATGTTCTCGCCTGCTTCGCTGTATCCAACATGTTATGGGCTGGCCTCATTTTTAATTTTAGACTCGGATGAACTGAGTCGGTTAGAACTCGGGTATGGACTCAATTCGGTTTAAAATTAAATTTAATATATTTGTATTTTATAATTAGTATTTATTATCAAAGATAAATTCAAAAAATAAAGATAAACTAGTACTTCCAATATTACAAGAATATGTATATATAGAAATAAATAAAACTAAATCAATTAAACTTTATTAAATTTGAATTCAAAATTTAATTGATATGGATGTTTTCTTGTCGGACATTAAAGATTTACTTCCCCAGTCACACCCATTTGTTTATATTTGGAAGAAGGTGTCTAACACACATTTTAAGATGCATATAAAATATATTAAAATTCAATTTTTTTCTTGTAATTCGATATAATTCATAATTATATCGAATCTGATCTTGTATTTCGAGTTATATTTGATTTAGATGATTGTATATTCGATTTTAATCGGTTCCAAGTTATTATCGAATTTAAATTTTCAAATTATTTTTGATTAAATTTTCAATTCAGATCAAATTAATTTTTAAATATTTATCGAATTATATAATTGAGATATAAAATCGATTCGGTTCCATAAATTTGGGTCGGATTCGCGCATGCGCATCCGCATCCATTTTGACCGGTCTAGTTAACACTCACAAACGCACATAACCCATTGAATGGAGAGTCAAACGCAGATCACTCCTCATCTCTTCATCCTCCTCCTCTTGTTGCTTCCCGCCCTCTTCCCGGTAACATACATACATACATATATTTCATGTGTATATCATAGCCTTTTGTTGAAATTGAGAATTTATCATGCATTATGTGGTGTCTTACATTTCATTTTGCGTGTTTCTTTTTAATTTGTGTGTAAATATCAATTGATTATTGATTATATGGCTGTTTGTTGATAGAGAGGTGCATTATTTATTTGCTTGATCATTTCTTTCTCTCCCGTTTATGTGCTCGTGTTCGACTTAAAACTTACCTGTGACTTTGTTAAAAAATAGTATAAGATCCATCCGGGTCTCTCTCTAACCCCCTAAGGTTTTAGATGAGTGGATTACTCAACATGGTATCAGGAACCCTAATATTATCGCAATTTACGAGGGACACGAAGGCAAAAATTATGCCAAAAAATGAGTGTCCGTGGTCCACTCTTCAACCCAAAAATGAGATTTCGAGTGATAGAGAATGTTAAAGAATAGTATAACATTCATTTTGGCCTCTCTCTAACACCTTAAAAAATAATATAAGATCCATCTGGGTCTCTCTAACACCTTAAGATGTTAGATGAGCTGATTACTCAATATGGTATCAGAGCTCAAGTTGGCAAGGGGCACAACCTGTCTCCCCCAATATTCTCACAATTTATGTCATAATTTATGAGGGACACGGAGATAAAAACTGTGCCAAAAAACGGGAGCCCTGGGATTTCGTGTGTGGGTGAATGTTAAAGAATAGTATAAGATCCATTTGGACCTCAATTAATAAGGTAGATTTGACAAAATTACACTAGAGTTACGTATGGCGAGATTCAAGTCAAATTACAAGCTTAAGATAAGTTCCTCGTTAAAAAAACAAAATTTAACTTAGAAGTCGGTTTTAAGTCTAATTTGTTTTGTGAGAAAGATACTAAATCAGTAAATATTAATTTTTAACTTATAAGTGAGTTTACCAACTATATGTCTAACTTCATTTAATTTTCCCTTGTTGTATGAATCTGTTGTCTAATGCTGAGCAGGCTGCTGCTCATGTGGTTGATAATTCGAGCTCGTATCCTTTGGTTGTTAGTACCTGGCCTTTCTTGGAAGCTGTTAGGGCGGCATGGACAGCTGCAGATAGCGGAATGCCTGCCGTAGATGCTGTTGTGGAGGGTTGTGCAACTTGTGAGGAACTAAGATGTGATGGTACAGGTTAGACTTTATGGATGCCTATAGTTTTTATGATTTAAGTGTGCTCATGTTAATATACAGTATTATTTAGTGTTTATATGTATTTTCACATCTCTTGATGTTTGTGCCATTAATCCCAAGCAAATGTGTTGCATGTGAAGAGTATAATGTGATTTTTTTTAGTTCATGCATTTTGTATATCATAATTTTTAAATAAATCCAATTCTTGGGTACAATTTAAATTTGGAAACCAATCGTTAAGAAAGTTTTGCAAATGCATTGGGAAGTAAGGAGTGTATTAGGGATATTTGAAATGTCAACAATAAATTAGTACTGACAATAACATTACTTTTTACATCTTAGTGAATATTATCCAACATAATGTATATTGATTAAGTGTATGATAGCATATATATTCTTGTGCATTGATAAATAGGTTTCGGTGTTAACTAAAGAGATACTGTAGAACTTCTGCATCCATGTCTACTTTGTTTGAGACTAACTGCAGGAGGGCTGACTAAAGGAGTATGGGCCTGTCTTTTGTAATACGTGGTTGAGATTTGAATGAGATCTTACTGTGTGCATATTTTCTCTTAAAGTGCTGGTACTATACTTACTCTAAAATCCTGGTATATAATACGGAGTATTTGTTTAACTTTTGTATAAGCAGTTGGACCAGGTGGTAGTCCAGATGAAATTGGCGAATCTACAATGGATGCTCTGATCATGAATGGGGTAACAAGAGTTTAATGTCTTTTTAAATTTGATGTGCTCTTCATGGTGAAGTTGTCCCTCAAGCATCTAAGTTTATGATCCACCTTGGGTCTGCTAAGACTTGTGTAGGTGACAATGGAGGTTGGAGCTGTTGGTGCAATGAGGTTTGTTAAAGATGGCATCAGAGCGGCGAAATTAGTGATGCAGCACACTCAACACACTATGCTTGTCGGGGATCAAGCCTCAGCCTTTGCAATTTCTATGGGTCTCCCAGGACCTTCAAACCTCAGTTCACCCGAGTCTATGGATAAATGGATGAAATGGAAAGAAAATCACTGTCAGCCAAATTTCAGGAAAAATGTTCTACCCTCTAATAGTTGTGGTCCTTATCATATCAGGGATTCTATGAACTTTGATAATACATGTTCAATAAACAATTTGATACAAAGTTGTGGGTCAGTAAGATCTCACGTTGGTAGGCACAACCATGACACGATATCCATGGCTGTTTTTGATAGAGTAAGCACTAGTCTGCAACTTTCTTTAAATAAGTGAATCATTGTAAACTGAGTTTCGTTAATTGAATTTAACATTTTTTAGATGGGACACATTGCTGTCGGTACTTCAACGAATGGAGCTAGCTTTAAAATTCCTGGAAGGTATGTTAGAAGCACGCATGACCTTTTAACATCGGGGAAAAATGTAGACAAGTACTCAGTAATTCACATAATCCTCTTGCTCTCTTTACTGGTTTTTCTTAACATCGTAGAATGATATTGATTGCTATAGAGAGCTTTGGTTATATTTGTAATTTTTGCTGTAATCTCTCGTGAAGAATCCATTGAACTAAAGTTATTAGCCAGTCTTGACATTTTAGGATGTATTACATGGATAACTGGAAAATAGTATTCTGGTATAGAGTTCCAATATGAAGATTGTTAGACTCTCTGATCTATGAATCGGAAGAAATTTATAAGATTTTATACAATATATTTGATTTGACATAGTAACCAAGGTCCTTAGAGGGTCGGTTTTAGGAGGGGATGCAAAATATATTACATCAGCAGTTGATTTTTGTGGATAGATTACATTCTCATCAACTCATGTTGATAGTGTTCAGACTTCATTTATTTCCGTTTTCCCATTTGTGCATAGTGAGCTGATTGGGGATCTCGATAGTTGAAACCACTCACAGAGAGATTGTGGTGAAGCCACGTATTTACATATGTAATGCAATGAACAGAATCAGTATAAATTAAAATGATGTGTATGAGGTGAATAAAACCTTAAATAGCAATTGGATTTCCAGGGGATAAGCTTATCATTTTACAAGTTCCGAGCAAACAACAATGATACAAGTGCATTTTGTCATCATCGTGTCTGGTTTTCTGCATGAATTAATGTCCAGTAATTTGCTAAAACCAATCTTTTGGATAATGTAAGGGTTGGCGATGGACCTATTGCTGGATCTTCTGCATATGCTGATAATGAAGTTGGAGCATGTGGGGCAACCGGTGATGGTGATATTATGATGCGCTTTCTTCCATGGTAAGTCATCTTTTGTGTTCAAGTACCAAAAGAAATCAGTGACATGAGTATTCGGTCACGATATAATGACACGATGAAGCACTTTCTTCCATGGTAAAAGTCATTTTGGTGTTACTGGAATGAGTACTCGGTTCTCATTCATCTTTAAAATCTGGATTTCCTCTGATGCTCTTACTTTTAAAACCTGAAAGCGTGAGTCCAACATTTGATATCCTTGAGCGATATGTTATACATTTGAATCTTCCAGAAGTTGATCAATTATCTTACTTTTATGTCTGCCTACACTCGATATACCCATCTGTTTAGCTACTTGCCTACTTTGTAGCTGATTTTTTAGCATCATATATATGATATATCAAGTTTGCCTCTTTTATCCAACTTAAAATAAAAAATTGATCCACATTTCAATCCATAATTCAGTTATCAAGTTGTGGAGAGCATGAGGTTAGGAATGGAACCAAGACTTGCCGCCAAAGATGCAATATCACGAATCGCAAGAAAATTTCCGGATTTTGTAGGAGCTGTTTTTGCTGTCAACAAGAATGGAGTACATGCAGGGGCATGCTATGGATGGACATTTCAGTACTCGGTTAGAAGTCCCCGAATGAAAGATGTTCAAGTCTTCACAGTTATTCCACAAATATCTTGAATGCCTTCATAGTTCATATACTTGTATTGCCCATACACAGTTCTTTTAAGAATATTGTTGATGTTGATTACTTACTGTAATACAGTAACAAGCTTATAATTGAGCTTTCCTTTTTATTAGTAGTCCAGTTCAGTATACTTTACGTTAACAGCTAAGAATTGAGTGTTTGTCTCAATCATTTTTCATTCTATATCCTTGATCTAAATAACCCAGCTATTTTACAGCTAATATTGACAAAACTTGGTTTTCCTTTTTAGTCGTGAACAATAATCATTGTTTTTATTTAACAAATTATATTATTAAAAATTGATGAACCAACTGCTCAAGCACTCTACCAAAACAATTGTTTTTTGTAAAGTTAGTTATATAAAAGTTTAATAATTACACATCTATATTTTTCATCTCCGGTGGCTTAAATATTAACTAAGCTTTGGGTTTATTTTGAATTTTGCCTCTATTATTATGATGAGAATTGATAAATAAACTTATATATTATTATTTAATCACCATTTAATACTTAAATTATGTAATTCGCAGATTCTGAGTCTGACTGTCGCTCCGGAAATTTATTAGAACAAGTGTAAGACTATAAGTCTATTTATTTAAAAAAACCAAATCAATTAAATTTATTATTAAGAAATTATGGGTTAATTATGTAATTAAAATGTTGAAAAATAAAACAGACAAAATAGGTGCTGCTATAAAGGAAAAAAATAAAGTCAAAAGCGGTGGCAAAGCGCTAGTCAAGGAATATAATTTCATTCCATACAAAAATTTTGATATCTACACTGACCACAGAACGACTCGTCTCTTTTATTACAAATCCCAAGACATAAAATCTCAAACACTTTTCTCCCCTTTCTCTCTCCTCTTTTCTCTCTCTCTCTCTCTAAAATTTTCCATCTTTTCAGCGAGAGAGGAAGAGATTCTTGTCTGTGTTACATACAAATCAAGAAGATGATGCATAGGAACAATAACAAACAAGATCAACGGTCAAGATCTGCCAAACTAAACACCCTTCATGGCTGTGCTCAAGCTGGAGATCTCAATGGCTTTCTAAAGCTTCTTAAAGACAACCCTTCTCTTGTTAATGATCGTAACCCTGTTGTAAGTTCTTGAAATTTTAAATTTTTAATGTATTTTTTGCATTTTTGAATGACCCCATGATGTTTGTTTAAAGTAATTTGATGTTTTTGAAGGACCCCATTTTGTTTTTTAAGTAATTTATGTTTTTTAATGACCCCATTTTGGTTATTTGGAGTAATTTGATGTTTTTTAATGGCCCCGTTTTGTTTATTTGGAGTAATTTGTGTTTTTAATGACATTTCTGGATGATTATGCTGCAAGTTTTTGTATTTTGAGTATTTGTAGGGGTTTTCAAGTTCATGGGTTTAAATGTGTGTGCGTGTGTTTGTAATTATAGTTTTATTTGTGCTCCTGCTGAGTATTGATGTGTATCTTCTTTGATTAAAGATCTGAATTACCAGCTCTATGTATGATGCAAAGTTTGTATTTGTGGTTATTCTGCATTGTTTAAGTAGGCACAATTTTGTGTTTGGTTGTTCCGTAATCCAAACAAGCTAATGTAACTAGGTATGGTTTACTATTATGACTAATTTAAAGACCAAACAGTGTGAATTCTTCATATGTATTGGGATGAGTAGGAGTAGTTTTGATGTAAAGCTTTTACATTTTTCGATGTTTCAGCTATAGAAGTATGTCGTGATTCAGGACTGATGTAGCCTTGAGCAGTGTTTTGATATATATAACTGCAGGTTAGCTTTTTGATGGATAAGAAGTAATATGATGAATATATTGAATGTCTAGATACTTTTTGCCTTCATTTTCTTTTGCTATGAGTTTCTCTCTTTTCTAGTAAATTTACTTTGACAAATTTTATCGCTCCCATTCCTTTACTTTATCATTTCATAAAGTCATCTCATAAATAATTTATGAAAAATCTATTAGACTTAAGAAAACTTCAAAATCTAGAAGATGAAAGTAGTTTACTGATTCAAATTGGATTAACTTTGATTGGTCATAAAGGTCATATTTTTAGTTTTTTTCCTGATGATGATATGAACATGTTAGTATGTCACCTTCAACCGCTCTTGAATCATATACAATAACTCAATAAGTCAATTAATCATGTAAGAGATTTATCTGCTGACCAGCTAACCTTGGATATATACATAATAAAGAAGTGTTTATTTTCTTTCCTTTTGTTATGGAATAATGACTTATTAGTCCCTCTTTGGAATGCTGTCTGTTATTGGCATCCCTGATAAGATCTTTCATTTTCTGTTCCGAACTTTAAATCTCTTCATTGAATGCAGATGGCCCATACACCCCTTCATGTATCTGCTGGTCACAATAGTGTTGAGATAGTTAGAGTTCTACTTGATTGGCAAGGATCAGAAAAGGTCGAGTTGGAAGCCAAGAACATGGTATGTGTATAATCAGCTGCGTTTTTGGCTTCTTGCTATCTTATTGATATGTACTTGCTGTCGCTGTGTCTTAAATGAACCAAGTCAAATCTCTTTGACTTTTTGGCTTCTTAATTAATGTACTGTTCTTTTGCAGTATGGAGAAACTCCTCTTCATATGGCTGCTAAGAATGGGTGCAATCAGGCTGCACAAATGCTTCTTTCTCACGGTGCTTCTGTTGAAGCCAAAGCAAATGTATGTAGTCTTGGTACCTTATTAAGTTTCAGTTAGTCGTAACTTGTAACCATGTTTGGGTATGGATAGTTATTTTTGTCATTTTCATTTCTTTTGGTATTGGATGCAGAATGGGATGACTCCATTACACCTTGCAGTTTGGCACTCAACACGAGCTGAAGAAGATTGCTCCACTGTCCAGACATTGCTCGAGTATAATGCAGATTGCAGTGCCAAAGACAATGTAGTCACCGACACCACTATTATATTTCCTTAAACAATACATGTTGTAAATGTTAATATATTAATAAAACTTTGAATGCAGGAGGGCATGACTCCATTGAATCATCTGTCACAAGGACCAGGAAATGAGAAACTGCGAAAACTATTAAATTTGTATCTTGAAGAGCAGAGAAAACGGAAGGCTATTGAAGCATGTAGTCAAACAAAAGCGAAGATGGATGAGCTTGAAAATGAGTTATCTAATATTGTTGGTCTGGAAGATCTAAAGTTACAACTCCGAAAATGGGCAAAGGGGATGCTCTTGGATGAGAGGCGTAGGGCCCTTGGGCTAAAAGTGGGTGCTCGAAGACCTCCTCATATGGCCTTCCTCGGTAATCCTGGTACAGGTTAGTACTCACCAGAATTTTCTTTTGTCATCTTATTTCCATTCCAGAGGTTTTTGTAGAGATTGTCCATCTTTATTTACAGAAGGATTGTATTTCTTGTATGCTATTTTTTGATGCCTCGTTGTTCAATAGGTAAAACTATGGTAGCTAGAGTTCTTGGAAAACTACTCTACATGGTGGGCATTCTACCCACTGACAAGGTAACGGAAGTGCAAAGAACTGATTTGGTTGGAGAATTTGTAGGCCATACTGGACCGAAGACCAGAAAAATGGTATGCAGTTGTGCTCCTAAATATATTTCTCAATATATCTTGGCTCCATTATGTGCAAGGATCTAATTGTGCCACTATTTTGAACACTTTTGTAGATTAAAGAAGCTGAGGGAGGGATTTTATTTGTTGATGAAGCATATCGACTAATACCTATGCAGAAGTCGGATGATAAGGATTATGGGTTGGAAGCTTTAGAGGAGATAATGTCAGTCATGGACAGTGGAAAAATTGTGGTAATTTTTGCAGGCTATAGCGAACCAATGAAGCGTGTTATTACATCTAATGAAGGTTTCTGCAGAAGGGTTACTAAGTTCTTTAACTTTGCGGACTTTAATTCTGAAGACCTGGCAAGAATTCTTCATCTAAAGATGAATAGTGTAGCTGAGGGTAGTTTGCTATATGGATTTAAGTTGCATCCTTCGTGTACTACTGAAGCTATTGTATCGTTGATAGAGAGAGAAACCACTGAAAAGCAGCGCAGGGAGATGAACGGAGGTTTGATAGATCCGATGCTAGTTAATGCTAGAGAGTATTTGGACTTGAGGCTCGATTTTGACTGTATAGACACAGAAGAACTTCTTACTATCACAATAGAGGATTTAGAAGGGGGGCTTCGTGTATTATCTCACTGATACACGGGGATCTTTTTTCTCTCTTAAAAAGGCATTTCATTTAATATCAATTCATTCTTTCAGCTGCATCAATTCAATCTACGGAGCAGTATATAGGTGCTTCTGAGTTTGCCTCAATAATTTGGGCTTGTAGTAAAGGATTTATTATTCTAGTCAATGTTATTGATTTGAAGTATGGTAAAATGCAGGTTGTTTTTGGTAAGAGCAAGTGTTAGTAGATTTGATTGATTGAGTGGGTTCATCGCATGTTGTATTCATCGGTAGAGTGGTTTGCAACGGGAAACCAAACTGAGCATATACATGCATCTAGACATCTAGTAGAAGCTAGATAATCTTTTTTTTTTGACAAATAGAATCTAGATAATCTTAAATGGATAATAAAGAAATATTCTCGCAAAATTCCTCTGTTTGACAAAATAGATTTTTTTAAAAGAAACAAAATTAATGATAGATGGAGGCCAAAGAGAAATTGTTAAAATAGAAGAGCTTTTGTATCGACGCTTTGGCCGAGTGGTTAAGGCGTGTGCCTGCTAAGTACATGGGGTTTCCCCGCGAGAGTTCGAATCTCTCAGGCGTCGATTATTTTTTTATGGGACCTTAGCCGTGGATTATTTTGCATCATTTTATACATCTCGTCTCTCTGATTTTTTGCAAATTCACCAACTATTCGAAACTAAGGGGCATACTCTCTCTCTCTCTGAGAGCATAAAATAAAATAATTAGGACTCCCATCTTTAGCGTTCTAGACATTACTTCTCCACTTTCATACATTCATTCATTCACCGATTAAGCTCCTTCGATCTCCCATCTTCTCTTCTATTTATCAGTTTTTTAATAAAATTGAGATCTAATCTTTTTTGAAAAAAATCTTATTGGTGATAACTTGTTATTATGGTTGTTAGTGGTGCCCATGTTTTTGGGATGTTAGTATTTTAATTTTTGATGTTTTTGTGTGTCTGATTATGGGTTTCAGTAGTTTTTCTGAGAATGATTCATATGGTATTTTGGGAGATGTGTAGGACTCGCATCGAATCTGGGACGGTGATGGAGATCGCAAGATCTCATCTTTCAGAACAAAAAATTGTTCATATTTTGAGGATATTTGTTTCTCCAATATTCTAAACATTGAGTTACAGATTATACTTATATAAAGGTCAATTGTGATGTTACTGGTTTCACAGCTGATGTAAGTTGGATTGCTCGAGATGTCATTGTAATATTTTTTAGATTAAAGAATTTGAATATTCTATATGTAGCGATCTGAAAACAAAACATCTATTTGTTTAGCTCGTTCTTTGTTTCACAATCAAGTTGTAGTTGAGAGTTTGGAAGTTTGTTCATGCTGGGTTATAGTGTTTTAATAAAATTTGTTGGTCAAAAAAATAAGAAGAATTGATCATACAATTTTTTATATTATTTTTTTATAAATAAAAATTTAAATGATTTAAATTTTCATTTACAAAGATAAGTTAAAAAATAATTTCCGAAATTATCCCTTTAATAAATCTTAACATACGTATCAAAAATTAAAAAGATATTTAATTTAGAAGATAAATAATCCAAGATTCGCAATAAATATCGGTTGATTGGGTGCACAAAAATAGTAAAAGTAAATCATTTTATTAAAACCTTTCTTTGTCAGAAAAAGAAAATCCTATCCTATCCTATCCGACGAAATAACCGTATAGTACAACTTACCTAGTTACGGTACCTTATAAAACCCCACAAAAACAGGATCAATAGTTCGATTCTGGATAAAAAATACTTAACAAATTACATATAGAATACAAATGGTTTTTACAGTTGCCAGATCATAGGCACTATAAGATCCTTCAACCTAAGGTGTCACACTTCCCCTAATAACCACCCTTCTTTACAAATATATTTGTAATAAAATAGTACATAAAAATATTGTGTACTGCCCTTCTTGTGTACTTGTCTTTTATGTGACACTGTGTGTAAACAAATAGTACAATTCAGCTTTGTCACACACACACTGACACACAGATATAATTCTCATAGTATTGTAAATGGATCAAGATTCTGTTGGCAGAACAAATATACCTATGGATCTGACTGCACCAGTTGATCAACACTTCTCCAAAGATGATGTTGTTGATGTTGATTCTTTTAGTCACAAAAATAAGGGTCTCAACAAATATGCACTTGCCTGTGCAATTTTGGCCTCCACCAATTCTATTCTTTTGGGCTATGGTAATTTATTGCTCCTTAATTTCTTGAACTCGTTTCATTTGATTTTATCTTGTTTTATCCCTGTGAATTCTTGATTTGGTTAGTTTCACTATTTTCATTTGATAAAATATATATAAGCTGCATTAAATTTGATATGCAATTGTATTGTTATGGGAATGTTTAGATCTATGTCATTTCTTATGTAATAGTAGATAAAAATTGTGGAAAATTAGATATTTGCACATCAATACATTTAGTATTACTCTAGGCTCTAACTCTTGACATCTTATTAACAAGTACGACAAGAAGAGGAACTCACACAACTTAATTAAGTCAGGCTTGGGTTAATTTGTTGTTAACGAGAGTGAGAATAAGAGAAATGCACACATAACTTGACTGATGCTCGTAACCTCATTGTTTTGTTAATGTTATAAACAAGAACCGGAGAAGATATGTATCCACTAGGCTACGATGCTACAGATAAAAATGTGTCATTTTGTTTCATGAAATTGTTGTTGACATGCGAATTACGTTACATATATACTTCTATTTGTGTAAAATCAGATATTGGAGTGATGAGTGGAGCGGTGCTATATCTGAAAGATGACATCAAGATCTCAACAACCCAAGTGGAAGTTTTGGTAGGCTCATTGAATGTTTTTTCATTAATCGGAACATTAGCTTCGGGCAAAACTTCAGACTGGATTGGTCGGCGTTACACTATTGTTCTTGCAGCAATTACATTTTTGTTGGGTGCAATCCTAATGGGCCTTGCACCTTCATTCCCATTTCTCATGGCTGGAAGAATTATCGCTGGCATAGGCGTCGGATACTCCCTCATGATAGCTCCGGTCTACACTGCAGAAGTTTCTCCGGCTATGACACGTGGCTTTCTCACATCACTCCCTGAAGTATTCATAAATGTTGGCATACTTCTTGGCTATATATTTAATTATGCATTGTCTAGTTTACCGGGGAATATTAATTGGAGACTAATGCTAGGTCTCGCGGCTGTGCCTGCGGTGGTTGTGGCTGTCGGAGTGATGAACATGCCCGAGTCTCCACGATGGTTAGTTATGAAAGGACGGTCAGATGAAGCCCGGGAAGTTTTGTTAAGAACATGTGATTCTGAGGAAGAGGCTAACATGAGACTTGAGGAGATGTCAGCTACATTTCATAGCCCTGGCCATGCAAAGTCAGCTAGTGATTGGCATGGTCAAGGTGTTTGGAGGGAGCTACTTAGACCAACGCCGCCTGTTCGACGAATGTTGATCGCCGCTATCGGAATCAACTTCTTCATGCAAGCGTCCGGAAATGATGCAGTGGTTTATTATACACCGGCGGTGTTCAAGGCTGCTGGAATTCATAAGAAGAAAATGCTTGTGGTGGTTACTATTATTATGGGGATTGCTAAAACATCTTTTGTTTTGGTATCAGCGTTGTTCTTGGACCGGTTTGGGAGGAGACCATTATTATTATTGGGCTCGATTGGTATGGCAGTTTCTTTGGCTGGGTTGGGCTTGGGTTCGAGATTCCTCGAGGCTTCGGATCATAAACCTGTTTGGGCTATTGCGCTCTGTGTAGTGGCTGTTTGTGCTGATGTATCATTCTTTTCGGTTGGTCTTGGGCCCATTACATGGGTTTATTCGTCAGAGATTTTCCCAATGAGGCTCCGAGCACAGGGTTCAAGCTTGGCTGTGTTGGTGAATCGGGTGGTTAGCGGAGCTATATCGATGTCATTTCTGAGTATTTCAAAGAAAATAACATTTGGAGGTATGTTTTTTATGCTATCTGGAGTTATGGTTTTAGCTGCGGTTTTCATCTATTTTGTTGTGAGAGAAACAAAAGGTAAGACTTTAGAAGAGCTTGCGACATTATTCGCTGATGAAGATACAAAGGCAGACAAGGTTAGGCAAAACGGGTGAGATTATATATTGATGTCTTTGATCTTAATACAATGGTCTATGATGCTGCATACTTTGATTAAGAATTTCAACTAAAATATGGGCACTTGTGTGCAAGTGTAACTGTATAACTGTGCTTGTTGTTTGAGTAGTCTTTGATCTTAAAGTCGTACAGTCTAGCGGATAATTCTCTGGTAACCAACGATGTTGGCTCTTATCGGCAACAAGACTTTTAGTATTAAAAAACATGGTTTGAGTTTTGTTGGACGAATGAATGTGTATATTTCCACTTAGGCAAATTATTATATAAAATATACTAAAAATACATATATGCGCAATATTTGTATGCTTTCTGCATTGCTATTGAACAATGGTGGCATGATCAAGCATCCATGGCGTATTGTCAAACAACCTGTTCCATGCAAAGTACATGATACTTAAATTGTTACAGGTCCAGACATGTATATTTAGCAAGTATTTGGGCTCATTTCTGGACCTAATTACATAAACATACATATTGTTGCTTAGTTGCTTCTGTTGGTATAACTACACCTTAGCAAGACAAATTAGTGCAACGTTTTTGGATCAAAATAATTTTTAGGCCCAATTGATACCTTAACAATTATTAGTATAACATTTTTGGGCAGTGAGCCTTATTTACCAATCGGTGGAAATATATAAACACCAAAGGTCCAAAACTACCTACTATATATTCTCATTAGATTTAATTTGCAATGTTAATCAATTTATAAATTTTTGTATTGTATGCAGTTATTAGGTGGAAAATTTATTCTCATTTCTATTTCATTGTCTCTTATAGCAGATAGCATTACCACCAAACTGTAGTTGGTAGCTAAAAGGGACACATTATACCAACCTTTGTTGAGTAGTGGACATTGTTTTTGATGTAAACATATACTAATATATACATACACTATGATCATTTGACTATGTATACAAGTAGAAAACATCCTGCCGCCACATTATCCCCACTCACCCACCAACTTCTAAATTATTTCATAGTTTTTTAATATTTAATCAAGAATTAAGTACGTAATATTACATTCACACGACGCGGAATCAAAGTACTATATATATTCACACTAATACACTGCATAGTGATATTTAGCGGAGGTCGGGGGAATATTATATTAAAGACTTAAAATTTTATTATATTAAAGACTTAAATTTGTATTATTAAAAATTCATATGTAATTTTATATGTCATATTGAGGACTATATACCTCATTAAGCCTATGTAATTCCGTCACATCATATATTACATTTCATTATAAACTTTACGAAGTGCACAAGAGAGAGTACTATCTTGGTTGTTGATGACATGATCTCTTGCAAGTACATCAACAATATATACAGTTAGTTGAGTTCTTGAATCAACCTTAACAAGAACCTAGTTATCTAGAGTGATCTCCAATGTTTTTGGTTAGAAGTTCTGTTTCCCGCACAAAAAAGTTGTTCCAAAGAACAATACAAAGTGTCAAGTCTTTGTTTACCGAAAGGTCAACTTACCAAAGGCTTCCGAAACTCCCTCCATTCAAACACTTCTCTAGTCAAAGTTATCGAGAAGTAGACAGATTCTATTCGGAGTTTACCAACGAAATAGATGTGGAGGACAATGTAGTTGTATCATCAATATCTCCGAATGATGAAATTCTTCATCGTAAATTAGAAGAAATCAGAGATGAGCATGAGGAGGAGGAGGAGGAGAATTGGTTGATTGCTTACGAAGAAATGTTGGAGAAAGATGTGATGGAGAGGAGATGTTTAGTGACTAAAAAGTTAAAGGATTTGAAAATGGTCGATTCGAATGATTTGGATAATATACAAGATATCGAGGAAGTTCTTCATCTGTATTCTCTTCTAACCTGTCCGGTTTACATCGATATGTTTGACAAGTTTGTCATGAACATGTACTCGGATATCTTCAATTTGAAAGCATCATCTAATCAGAGGAAAAATAGTACTATTTCTTCAAGGTCAAGACTCCGACATTCATCTTTTCTTCGAGATGATTATATACTCGAAAAAAGAAAAGGATTTTGATTCGTTGAAGTTGTTACATACGCGACTAATATATTTTCTGCTGGCTTGAAATTTGTTGTACAATATAGTTTGCTTGATTATAGTATTGATTTCGAAATATATATATATTTTGTGGTAGTTGCGTTTAGTATTATCCAACAAATTGTTTATCAATGACCGAGAAATATGAACTTTTTACATATGATCGGACTTTGGCACGGAAAGTCCATGTTTTTGAAGGGGGTGTTTCTGAAATGTAGTTTAATTTGGTGATTATCTTTGTTTCGAAATGCAATTTTAAGTTTGATAGACATTGAACCATGTTATTGATTGTGTTTGTATTCGTATGATGAAGTGATTACAATTGTGCAGATAATATTGTCTTTGACGAGTATCTATGTCAAGTTGTGCTTATGTAATCTCCAAGTTTCGAAGTTGAATATGTTTCATTTTAGCTTGCCCTATATTTTGCAATGGGCAGGTTCTTATGCTTAGTTATCAGAAATCGTCATGAAAATGTAAGTATTTAATTTTGTTAAATTAATAGAACATTAATTGCTGAGTCAGTATAAAATATACAGAGTATTTTTTATAACTAAACATATTTGCCCTAGGACTTTATTTTTGATATTATTAGGATTTGTAAAAAAAATTTGGTTTGTAACAAAGAAGAAATGTCAAGATTCTACGACAGTAGTATTAAGATTGGGCCAATATTTGTTTTCAAAAAAAAAAGGAAGAAGAAGATTGGGCTAATACACGTTTACAGTTATTTATCAGTTCATATAATAGGCTCTACGCTAATGGATTTGGATTCTGCGCCAGCCTCGAGCGATTATAAGTTCGAAACTTGTGAGTCCTGGATTGGGCCAACCTTTTCATGGACGAATAACAAGAAATGGCAATTATAATCATTTTTTAAGTTTACAATTATGTATAACAATATTTGTAACTTTGATCATATATGTATAGAAAAAAAGTAAATGGCGTTCATTTAAGATAAATTTCATGGTTATTTCTTCTCAAGAGAATTAGAGTCTAGTTAAAAGATAGGATCTCCTTTATAATGGAGGTCGTAAGTATAATTTCACATTTATTCCTCTCCTTTTGTAAAAAAATATATTATTTATCAAGGAAGAAAGATATACAACAACACAAATGATAATTTAGTTACAAATTTATGTTTTTACGTAACCCTTTACGTATGTCACTTTTAAGAAAATTTTAACTTCTTATTGTAATAAGATAAAAACTAGCTCTAAACCCGTGCAATGTACGGGTATACTCTAGTTGAATTACCGTATATGTTTCTATTTTTTATTGTTAAAATGTTGTTTTTATAAATATCCTGTGAATTTATTGATAAATGACTAAGACGTATATGAACTGCTGCATGATTTTAATTAGTGAATAAAAACCATTTTAAATGTGCTTAATCTGGTTTCAAAGGTCCCGTAAGTGTACATAATCCAAAAAGTAATCATTATGATAAAAATTCAATTTATCTTAACATTTCATCAAAAATGAAGAATCTGATTATTTGTTTAGGCGCTTCGTCATCCTCTTTGTTTTCTCTCAAATAAATTTGGTGGACTATACTGGTGAAAAATTAAAAATAGTGGAGGGATTGGAGTGACTACTGACAATAGAGATATGTAACTCATTTAGTTCTAGAACATCTCGAACCTCAAAATTTAAACCCTTTAAAACTTATTACATATCATATAAAACTCTCTGATGCACTAATCCACAATTATTAATTGTAATGCAAAATGTACTCCAATTGGAGTAAATCGTCCGGCCAAAACATGTTATTAGCCGTTTAGTTGACAAGAACAAAAACAAGATTTCTTCTTCTTCTGATAAATAGTTACAAATAGGATCATCGGAATCAGAATATACCGAAGATTCTCAGATACTCGTTACCGTTTAAATTATTCCAGTCATCTTCTGATATTTCTTCTTCTTCTCTCAGCTACTAAATGTGCTCTTCCTTCTCATACTAAAAATTCAAATTTTGTATCTCATGACACAATAAATCCACTTAAATCTTATGTTTATCTACCCTAAGTCACTTTTGACCCTAAAAGGTTATTTTTTTCTTGTTTTTAATGTTTTAAGTCTCCACCTCTCCCTCTCCCTCTTTGAGAACTATCTATAATTACAATAAAGTTAAATAATACACGTATTGACGAGAATTTGAGACTTATCTCTTCGCTACTTTAATTTGATTTTTTCTGGGTAAAAGAGGAAATTTTATTTGAACTAAACTAAATGCTTTTTAGTTATTATTGCTATTAGCTTATAACCTGTTCAAAACATGAATGTTATTAATAAATTATATATTAATTATTTTATATAATTTAAATATTTTATTTAATATTATAATTTGTTTTATTATTAATTTCTTTTAAATAAATAAAAGAGTTTGAATGGTGATGCAAATGAGTTAAAATGTGAGTACAATTATATTAAATAAAAATTATAAGGTAAGTAGAATTATTAAAATAAAAAATATAGAATATAATTTAGATATAATGTAATATTATCCATGAGTAGTTGTATAGAAGGAGAACTATCAGTGATAATAGAGTTGTTTGTATAATATATCTTTTTTAAAATTAGATTTTAGTAAAATTGGATGGTTAAGATCGTTTATATGGTTCACCTAAAATTGGACGGTTATGATCTTTTCTATGTTTCACTTGAGTGTTTTAAAAAAAAGTTCTCTAATTTGGTTATAATAATATAATATAAATTCTTGTCTTATTTGGTTAACTTTTTTTAGTTTTATACAATTGCCCAATATAAAGAACTTATTCATAACTTTCACCGTAAATAATTCTCGTCAAGATAAATATTCTTGTTAGTCCTCAGAAGTTGAAAGCTGCTACCGCACGATTTTCCCAAAGTTGGTGTCAACATTAATCTGTTTGATACTTATTATAATATATTTTATTTGAAATGATTTTCTTTGAAATTAATTTGAATGCTCAAGTAACTTTTTCTAGATTTCAATTTCTAAAAAGAAATTGTTGAAATTATTTATTTTAATATTTTTAAAATTACATTTATAATTGTTAAAGTTATAGTATACATAAAATTTAAAATAATGTTATATATAAATCAACATATCCAATATACTTGTCAATATAGCTTTTCGGATTTGTTCTAAATTTCAATTTTAAAAAAAATTACTAAAAATATTTTTTAATATATTTATCCTTATTAAAATCATAGTATTTATATAACTTAAAAAAAAATCATACAATTTGGAGTTGATATTATGAGACTTGACATCCTTGATTCATGTAGCGTTGTGATAATTGTCTTTGTCATTTTTATATCCATATTCATATGACTCAATCGCTAACTTGATTATGTACCGCCAACTTGTTAGATTTATTGTGTTTTCGTGATAATTGTTTGTTACATAATTTTTTAAAAATGAATGATCAAACTAAAATAATGTATATTTGAAAATTTTAATACTATGCCTTTTTCTCTTGTATACGGTCATAATAGATTGGACAATAGTGAAAAAAGAAAATAATTTAAACCAAAAATTCAATTAGATGAGATTAAAAATATATATTATACATATATAAATGCTAATTATAAAATAATTTACAAAAATGAATGATCAAACTAAAATAATGTATGTTTGAAAATTTTAGTACTATGACTTTTTATCTTATATACGGTAATAATAGATTGGACAATAGTGAAAAAAGAAAATAATTTAAAGCAAAAATTCAATTAGATGAGATTAAAAAATATATATTATATACATATAAATGTTAAATATAAAATAATTAATGTATATCAATAAACATGATATATGATATGTAATAATTAAGGAGACATATATTAACTGTAAAATAATTAATATACATTAATAATATGTGATATTAATATGTAAATATTAGGTAGAGGTTAAATGACCATTTCATATAATTAAATCATAATATATAATTATTAGATAGAGATTAAATTGTCATTTCACACTATTAAAATTGTTCATGTTGCCCAATTATATTATTAATTATTAATATATATAATAATAGATTCAACTTTGGCAACAAAAAAAATTCCAATATGTATTGTAAAGATCCAATAGTGTAGCAACAACACTATTCATGTGCCGTTCAAAAAAGCAAAAAAAAAACAATTAAAAAGTGTCCCAACAGGAATTAAACATTACAAAATCGTCAAAACATGGGTGGCGGGCACTGAAGATATCGTACTAGAATTACAATCCAGAAGTTTGATACTCATCATACAAATTGCTACCAGTCATGAAAAGAGCAGGAACTATCTCTATTGACTCTCCACTACTAGGTGGATCCCATTCATATCAACTCAATTACAAATTGTTGCCTCAAGAAAAGCATGTCATAATAAAGCGTTGGATCAAACTTCCCTACAAAACACTAGAAATTAAGGAATGGTAAGTTAATAGTTAGAGACGTTCCTTGGAGATTCTTTTGTAAGGAATCTCTAGATTTGTGATTCCCGAATATCCTAGCGGATACTCTGTTCTTTGATAATAAAATGTCGATGGTCAAGTCTCGAGTTTGATTTTTTTTTTTCGGAGGAGAGAGAAGAGGATCAAAATTTAAGTATTTTTTAACACATCAAATAAACTTTTACATAGCGATCATATTCGTGAATATGTAAATTTGTGCAATCGATTATCTTTAAATAAAATGATCGGGTTGAGTTTTTTCAAGCACAGAGAATTGGTACATTATTGTCTGATGACCTCCTAATTAATTTCTGCTGTTAATTTATCGAGTAGCAATCTATAATTTCTGTAAAACAGCCAAGGCATGTTGCTTATGCAAGCAATGAGATTATGAAAATTAATATAGTGTAGTGTTGTGAAAGGTAAAAAGCGCAACAGTGGAAACTCTGGTGAGTTCTGTTTGCAATTGACGGTCCCCATTTTCCATTCCTCCCCCACAAATAATCGACAAAAAATTTCAATATAATGAATCATGAATATTACTGTACAACATTAGAGAAAACCACTGCATGCCTGAACCAGGTGTATTCCAAGCTGAAGTTTCGAGAGAGTCAAAAGATTTAATTTAATAATATTTTTCAAGAACGTCCAATCTCATTTCAATTTTAAAATTTAATAAAATTTTATTTTGATTCCAAATTAATATTAAATAAAAATTAAAAATTTAAACCCCATTTCATTTGCAGATTAAATTCCAGTTTCGCGTTGGGTTATTATAAGGAGATGCATTACACGTTTATAAGATGATGTGTAGCAGTGAATTGGGGGCCCTCATTTTAAACTTCTGTACCCAGAAGTTGAAAAAAATTCAATAGAATGAATCATGAATATTGCTGTAGCACAGCTAGCTTCTGCACCACTAGACAGACTAATATATCTTCATAGTAAATAAAACTGCAAGCATGCAACTCAAACTTTTGAATTTTCGTTAATTACAAAATTTATAGTACTCAGTCTATATATACCTGCAAATGTACAATACATATAGAGATACGTGTCCTTCCTAATAATTTTTTCTTCCATATTTAACCACTAAATTGTCATACATATTAATATAGAAAAAATCCCAAAAAAATTAATATATTATAAAAAAATCACAAAAATTATTTGATATTTTCCGAAAGAAAAATTCACAAGTCCTTCCTCATGGAGTCGATCGATATTATTAATTTAGTAGTTTACAACAATCAGTAACTTATCTTTTTTTATAATTTTATTGGTCGTAGGTTGGTCCATATATGGTTCAATAATCAATCTTGAGACGTACCAGGGTCACCCTGAAATTCACCAGATATTAGACATTTGTGGGACTTTATTTATATATACTCTACATATTTTCTATAATTTATATATAATTAATTTAAAATTTTGGGACTCTGATGTGTCAGGAACCTTAGGCGATAATTAAGGCCGTCTCAGGCTGAGACTGAGAGGTTTAATTTGTTGTATATTTTGTCTTGTGAAGAGAAATAAAATAAAACTTTAGCTACTCCAATCTCAAATCCTGGTAGATGATATATATCCATCAATCAATTGATTGATTTATTACTTTGATTTCCTCAACTACTTGGACATTGTCATGTCTCGTATTGCCTGCAAAATTCCCACATTTTTGCATGCGCCTGCATTCTAGACTGTTCTATAACTGGGAAATCGGCATATATCCACATCAATATAGACTTTTATATTATTATATCTAAGTGTATTTATATACATATATATTCGATCACCATATATAGTTAGCCTGTTGTGTACTTCAAAATTTACTATCGCATAGCATATATGAAATAATGGAGTTTCTAAATCATGTTATAGATAAGTTCTCCACTAGTCCACCTTAAATCAGGCATTCCATTATTTTTTTTAATAATCCAACCGTACGGATGAAATATTTATATCAAAATGAGAATATATACAAATTTTCATTAAATTTGAAGTAGCGTAGTATCACTTTTATAATAGTATTATTTGTCTATATATATTCAACGACATAGATTTACTATAATCTTATTGTCATAAATTAATAGTTCCAAAATTAATATATTACATGAAAATTTATACATTGACTTATTTTGATATGAAATTAACATCCCTACAGTTGGATTATTTTAATAATAATTAATTTATTAAATTTTAAGCCGCACTAGTAGAGAACTTCTCTATTATGTATTTTAGATACTATTTTCCCATATATTAATCTATTATTTTATATATCTACATATAATATATAGTTCTTTCGTAATTAAATCAATTATTACATTTATGATGTTAACGAATTAAGCTCAAAACCAATTAATTTATATAAAAAATAGATTAATTAGTAAGTATTTTTTTTTGACTGATTTGGCTTATATGCCAATTAGTAAGTACTTAGAGCATCTTCAAGGGAAGAGACTTTTTAGTTAAATTTTCTATGTGGCATTTAGGTGGTACTATTTAAAGAATATCTAAAATATAGTCACTCCAACCTTCATTTCCAGCAAAAAATTTAGATAATTATTTTTGGTCTTTTAGATTTGTTGAACCCAAAACTCTTTCATGTATAATTTTACTTAATTAAAATTATAGATAGCAGGAGTGCATATACCTCCTATTAGCTAAATTTTTACATAATTATTATAGATAATCACTTTAGCTAATAATTTTAGATATTAGCATCGGAGATGTTCTTGGTATCAAAAATAAGTACGTACGCTTTGAAGTTCAAAGTCGTTGGTCCATAAGGGACTTAAAACTAAAGGTCCTGCATAGAAAAATAGTTAGTAACGATAAATTATTGGACCACAAAACACCGCAGAAGCAATAAGATCGAATACATATATACCATAATGTGATAGGATTATCAATAGTTTGCAAGTAAGATGGACCAAAAACCATGAAATCATCATGCTCCGGGTTTTGACATGTATTGTCCATTTGGCCATCACGTGTACATGGACCATATATATGTGTTATGTGTACATATATTACTTCTCATCAACGTGATAACTCGTGATATATTGCAACTTGGAAACATACGTACATGGTACATTGATACAATTACGATGAATATAATAACGTTGCTAATCATGAACATTCTAGTTACTAATAATGATACGTATTGACAAGTCATAAATATTCGGTGTTTTAATTATATGAACGTACAGATTCGGTTATAAACTCCATCAAAATTGTGATAATATATCTGGAATTTTTTCATATTTTTTAAATCGTGCAAATTTGTCGTCTTGATCATTTTCATCGTTTATTAGTTCTCATTTGAATCAAAACATTTCGGTCTTCTTGCATATACGACAGACCTAATTATGTGTTGAATTATGTAGGTACTGTTATTTGATAAACAATGAAATCATTCATAGTTTAGGATTTTGGAACCCTAATGTGGGGTGCTAATTAATATTAACGTTGATGCTAATTTGATGAGGACAATCAAACATAATCTCTTACACCTCAAGATGGCGACATGCATGCATGAGATTTGATGGCCCTATCAATTATTTGTAGGCCATGCAACTGCTGGTCCTAGACTGGAATTTTGGAGGAAATTTAATTTGTGTGTATTCAGTGATGTTGATGCTCACTCTAACCCTTTCTTTGAGCATAATATCTTTATTGATAGCCTAATGATTCGCTGATTCAATCCGTATGTATGCATATCATGCATCAACTCCAGTCAGAGATAAACCCCACCATCTACGTTAATTTCTGAAACCCTAATTACTATACTCCAATGTGTGTCACAACACTATTCTTGTCATCATCATGACCCATGCATGAATTATTTTAACAGGAAGGGTTCATCTATACCACTGATCTTGTGAGTGTTGTCACTTTCGAATTCGAATTGGCGAATTAGAGATCAAATGATGATCAGATCGGTGTACATTTATTCATCATAATTGTCTTAATTTAGAAGTGGACCAAGCATATATATATATATAAATTTTATCAAATTGTGGTGCAGATTTTATTGTGCTCTAATTAATATTACCGAGGAATATAATTTTGTGGGGCTGATTCTCTGTGAGAAAGACAAGAAACATTAACTATATACAGTTAGTTAATATAGAGGAAAAGGGAAATTAATAGAGAGATCGATTTTTAAACATATACTCTCTCTATATAATTTAATAATCAATATATGCTTCAATTGAAATTCAGATCATCTGCATACAAAAACAACGACCACCACAATATTTTGCGTAAGATTTACATAATAAAATAATAAGCATCCACACCTTCTTAATTGCCCCCTCAAAAAATTTATATCTACAGAAAATAACGCGTGTTTAGTTTAATTATACACATACAGACAGCTCCTTTTCCTACGTCTACATATATATATTCTATACAACTGCAATGCAATGTTAAGTTGGAATTGTCCCTTAACTCGTGACCCCATTTTCTATATGGGCAAGCTAGGACCTCATGATATTAATAGATTTCTGGTACGTGATCAGAAACTGACTCCATTGTTGTCAGATCTTTTAATTAAGGTCCATTGAAGCTGAATGTCTTCAGCAACTCTCTCGGCATCCATTGATGTACCGAGCAAGCCACGCTTCGCGAATCCAACGGAATAAAGACCATTTTCGCCTTTCCATCCTTCCGGGAATGGTTTCTTGGAATGTCCATCTATTTTTGAAAACAACACATTATCCTGAAAATACAGCAATTAATAAAATTGTTGCAAGTTGCGGAAATTCATTAATTCTATCCCATGATACTAGATAATTGAGGACGTACTTGAAAATTGAAGCTAGCTAACAATTCAAAATTTTACCTTTAACCAAGTTGGTATATTATTTTTGTAGCCCGTTGCTAAGATTATAGCATCAAAATTTTCCATTTTCCCGTCTACGAACTCGATTGCATGACATGTGAACCTCTTTACTCCAGGATACACCTACATTAACAATATTTGAACATATATGCATATTAAGCTAGCTCCTCGATCTACTAGCACTTTCAGGTTATAGGTGATCCGTTCGTAACTTATAATAAGATACATGATAACACATAATTAATTAAGCATGAACAAATATTCATTTTAAGTCAAAATCTCGATTAACATCGTTTAAGGTTTTGTAAGAAGCGGTAACTTAATATTGTAACATTTCCTATATATAGTGAATGCTTTAGTAATTAAAGAAATTGAGAGTTTACCGTAATACTCCCATTTCTAATCTTTGCAAGAGTTCCAACATCCAAAACGGGTGTCTTCCCTGTTTTTTTCTTTAATTCGAGGGGACCAATTTTAGGTCTATAAAGTCCGAGTTGATCCGTGTCACCAATCGTGAGACGTGAAACAAGAAGCAAAAAATTATCCACAAGCCGCATGGGCAGCCACTTGAGCAACCACATGGACACTCCAAAAGTTGATCTCCCTAACATCTCTTGGGGCAAAACATGCAACTGCAACAATAAAGAAAATTAAAGTAATTAAATTAATAAAAAAAAGGTTTTCTTATAATTGTTAATTTCTAGGACCAAAAAACCTTCTGAGTAGTTCCAAAATAACCCGTGCTAGCTGAATCTAAACACTTTAGAATCTTTAAAACTCGAGTGTGATAATATTTGCAGACAACTACAAGAAAAGGAATATTCTCTATGGCAATTTATAGAATTATTAGATGCATATTGGCCCGCTCTTCACTAGTACTGCGCATGCAAGCGAAATCCAAGAAAGTGAGAAAAGGACAAGTGCACTAGTTACCTTATTGCTATATTTGTACTTAAATAGGAGTGCATCCCCAACATTTGCACAAAATATCTTCTGACAGAGAAGAGCTATATTATATTATAATCCCCGTTCCCTTTTACTTCACCGTTTTTGAAAAAAAAATTGTTCATAAATAGTTGTACATATTTTATTTTAATATATCTTCTTACATATTTTTTCAAGATTATCTCTTACATAAATAGTTGTACATATTATATTATAATCCCCGTTCCCTATTTGACTTTATAATTCATTTTCAAATTTATTTCATTATTCAAAATATTTATTAGGGTTAAACATATAAACAAATCATATAATTAAATATTTTCTTAATATGTATATTTTTTTTATAAGAGTCAAGTAAAAGGGACGAAGAGAGTATATACTAGTTTGTTCAACTTAAACCCTAAACAGAAAATTACATATATCTAACTAGACCCAATTAACTTGCTTAAACAAATCATATATTATATAATGATCTTAATATTTGCATTTAGGTGTAGATTGTAAAGTTTATACATATAATATGCTATAAAAAGTTATCAATGTGAATGCTACTTGATTTTTGTTCAACTTTAAAGAGTGAAAAATCAAGATCGAGTCCTTCAGCAATAGCAAAACTCTTCAAAGAAGAGATAGATTCTCACTTCCCCTCCCCGTATAGTAGAAATATCGATACACTATGTCAATTCCAAATTTTAAAGAAAAAGTTAGTTGACACTTTTCTAGCATTTAAACAACTAGATTACCTCTTTTTCAAGAGTTTAACCGTACGTATATAGAGAAAACCCTGTTTGCTTCAAAAAAAAAAAGTGACACTTATTTACTAAGATCACACATGCTAATTAATATATATATATATATTTGTAGATGATGTTTTCCTAGACCTAACAAAAAAGGAAAAAGAAGATTACTTAATAATTAGAGTAAAAAATATAGTATAGTAGACATACTGTGTTTCTAACAACAAGAGATGGACGAGCATTATAGTTGCAGAGATCCAAACAAATCTCCATGCCTGAATTTCCACAGCCAATGACCAAAACCCTTTTATCGCGAAACGGATCACCACTCTTGTAGTGGCTTGTATGAATGATAGGTCCTCTAAACTCATCCATTCCTTCGAAGTCCGGTTTAACCTCCTCAGCATTCTCACCACTTGCAACGACAAGCCATTGGCAGACATACTCAATATTAGTACTCTCCCCTAGTTTTAATCCCACTAATTTACTGGTCTTCATTCTCCAAAAGTTGCAACTATGATCAAACTCTGCACTCAAAACTGTAGTATTATACTCGGGCTCGATGTGAAAGGATTGTGCATATGACTCCAAGTATGCTACAAATTGTTGTTTTGTAGGGTAAGTTGGAAAATCTAAAGGGAATGGCATATGAGGAAGCTGGCACAAGTGTTTCGGAAGGTGAAGACGAAGCCGATCATAAGTCTTGAGTTGCCACAAAGATGCTAAACAATTAGCCCTTTCGAGAATCAAGCTTGGAATGCCTCTTTGTTTAAGACAGGCTGCTACAGCTAGCCCTGATGGTCCAGCTCCAACTATGATCGGTCCTTGAACCCAAATTCTTGAAGCTGTTGTTGTTGTGGTCGTCATTTTTTCAGGTATCAATAGTGCTGGATCATGAAGTCTTTTGCCATCCATTTCTTTCAAGTAGTTGTAGTCCATTAATTAAGAGCAAATTACGCTTGTATATATACGATATCGATCAAGAAATCAGGTAGTAGTAGTAGTAGAGTTGGAAGAAATGTATAGGTTTCATAGCTTCATCCAAAGCCTAAAAATTTAGTACACTATCCGAAAATCGAAATAATTAACGTTTAGAGGGTTTCTTTTGACTAATTAGTCGTAATGAATAATGAAAAGTTATTATTGAGGTTGTGAAAACGTAGGGGAATGTGTGTGTGTGTGTGTGAACAAAGAAGAAGAAAATCGAGAGGAGCTAGCCTGCAGCGAGAAATAGTACTGAAAGAGAGAAGCAAGGCAATTAAGTTCTGCAAAATGAAGCTCTCAAGAGTGAGGAAAGTTTGGAATGTGAATGTTTGAGTGATGATGAGAATTGTGAAGGACCAGATCGAATATGTGAGGGGGACACCTCCAAAATAGTAATAACTACCATTAACTAACAACCACCTAGCTCTTCTCCACCCATTGTCACTGATTGTTGGGGTGGCTTATGGTAAATCAGTACTTGTAAGTTGTTTTACAAACTGCTTAATCATATATGCATGCACAACAACACCAAACTATATACTCCCTCTCTCCGTCCCATCCATTTATTTACCTTTCGGACAGAGTGATCAGCACACGCGCATTTTAAGGTGCATATAAATTATAGTTTCATAACTTATTTTTACAATTTTCTGTTTTTGAATAAAAATTGAATGTTTAAATTTTTATTTAAAAAAAGGAAAAAATAAAAATAAATTATGGAACTATACTTTATAGTTTATATGCACCTTAAAATGCATGCTGGACACTCTCTACGAAAGGTAAACAAATGGCAGGGACGGAGAGAGTATATAATATATATGATGTCCGGGAAAATTCAAAAATATTGACATTATTGGGCCTAAGCAAGTCTTAACTCCAAAAAGCCTTAACTTCAAAAATTCAAAAATATTGACATTATGACAGGGACGGAGGGAGTATATAATATATATGTTCGCTTTAAACCGAGCTCGCATGGATTTGTATTTGAACATACCCAAAAGATCTCATACTAATGGAGTTAACTGTACAAAAGTATTTTCTTTTGTCTCATCGATGTGGTACTTGAGTTGACACCACCCAACAATTCTCCCCTAAAACCACAAATCTCCTGACCGTTGTACCGCTGCCATCACTCTCTAGACACGCCGCCTGACCACATTACAGTATCAGAAAGACTTTCGACACAAGACTCCACAAATTTTTTCCGTGTATTCACCAAGGGACACCCACATCGAACAACCACAACCCCAAGATCCATCTCCGAACCATAAGTTTTGATACCACTTATTGGGCCGCAAGCAAGTTTTAACTCCAAAATAGTATGATATTATCCGTTTTGGGCCGAACTCGCAGCGATTTGTATTTGGGTATACCTAAAAGGCCTCATACTAATAGAGTTTACTAGCTACTTATGTAAAATAGTATTTTCTCTTGCCTGTTCGATGTGGTACATGGGTTGATACCCAATAGATATAGTATCATTTTTTCGGCATTTGTTACAATTTTAGTAAATTTAATTAATTTTAACGCATTTATACTACTATCACTAAAAAAACAGGTCATTTTTTAACCCCGCGTTGATTGGTCGTTTATATATAGGTCATAACTATAATTAGTTAATTATTCGGAAATATTTTTAAAAATATCGTAATAAATATATATGTCTATATGCGAGATAGGTCGAAAACATTCTGGTTATGTAGTGGCAGCTAGCTATATATATTTGATGACAGTACACAATCAACTCAATGTATCTTTGGTGGAGATGAAATGATTGAGGGTCAACTGTACCACTGCTTGTATATATAATGTTTTTTTTACAATATCTTGTATATAATTATATAGCTATTTGTTTGTGCACTTATGCTCGTTTATTGTTACCAATACAAATTCGCTATACCTTTAGTAAGGAACTATATATGTGTGTTTAACAGTACTGCCCTTGTACATTCTCTAGAAAGATTCCCCTGTTACGCAGAGAGAAATTAATTATAATATTATTGTAGATATGTACATAAAAGCTGATTAATGAGTTTGGAAGCTCAATTCATAATATCTCCAAATGACAGGCCTTTTTGTCAATAAGACTTTGTATTTAATATGATGCTCGGCACTCCACATAAACTAGTACCCATTTTTTACGGAGGGAGAAGAAATATTAGAGATTGAAAAAAGTGTAAGCCCGTGTGATGGATTAGGGTTTACATGTAGCTCGATTATATACAACTTTTTTTAGGGCAGTATAATAATTATTGGATCATATCTATACTATATTATTATAATCAATATGAGTTTATTTGGAGATAGTTTGGTTGGTTGAAAACCTTCAAAAAAATTACTAACTACTTTCTAGTAAAAGTTAAACATATAATTTATTGCATTTATAATATAATAACATATTAGTTAGATTGAACACAATTCTAATAAATATAATCGACTTACTTATTTCAATTTCTGATGCAGAGTATGATATTAAGATATTCATATGTATCTATTGTACAATTGTTTTCGAAGAAGAGGAGTATGATGCTGGAGTATTATGACTGATCTATTTGATCACATGGGAATCTATTGTGAAGCCAATAATCAACTTAATTACCAATATCGGCTGATTTATCATGCTAGGGTTATTATTATATAATTATATTAAATAATTTTGGCTTGCAAGTTTTTATCTTTCACTTGAAAGAGTTTTTCTTGTTTTGGCTTGAAATGATTTATCATGCTAGGATTTTTCTTATTTTAAGCACTAGAAAAGTATGAGCACAAATAAACAAAATGATGTTTGTGTTGACTATATATATATAATCTTCTGATGGGAATCTTCGATATCAATCCCTCATCCTTGTCAATGATCCCCAACTAAGAAGGACAAATTTAGTAGCTTTCCTAGAGTATGCATTATATTTTTCGAGACCACTTCCATTTATTATCAATCTGATCGACAATCGGATACTTGCCGACTGTGACCCACCACATGGGAAATTAATCAAATCCAAGTCGAATCAAATCATTTTATCAAAATTCATTGCAAAACTAGAATGTTTATTTAACACACTACACACATAATATATATTATTATGTAATTGTATGTGACAATATTAGATTTGTGTTTAGTTCATTTTGGTAAAGAGACTGCCCAGTGAAACACCAATATGATAAAAGTAAGAATAAGATTACGGGGCTCTATTATAGGCGAAACCAATATATGTGTAATTGGTGTGGAATCCATTCACTTTTTAAGGTTCAAAGTGAATTAATACGTATTAGATTCGTAGTATAATAATTATAAGACTCTACAGTAGTGACTGCTAAGATTCTACCAAGCTCCAATGATCTTGGGAATATTTACTTATCTATGTAAAATCATACTTTTTCATGTTAGCAAGTGTTTAGTAACTTCATGGGGCAGTCCATCGCAATCATATAAACAGTACCGGCTATATTTCCCATCATTAGAAACTTTAATTATCTTGTACGGTTTATATCATTATTATTTTTAATTCTTCGAACTATGTATATATAATTTCGAGAAATTTCGAATCATATTAAATTCTAACTCAAAATTTTAAAACGTTAAAAAAGGGTGCGATTTATATATATATAATCTTCATGTGTTAACAAACTAGTGACATAATTAATTACACAAGAACTGTACATGTTGACCTGAGGCTGTGGAGTGTAGCAAATGCCAAAAGCTTTTGGGAGAGAATCACTTTCAAGTGAGAAGTATATATTGTTGTGGGACTTTTCACATTGTAAAGATTCTTTCCTTACCATTGCTATTTGCAACACTATATAATTTACATGTTTTATTTTTTGACCTTCTTTACCCTAACCAGGAAATGGTGCATATACTTCTTCAATTCAAAAGTACTGTATGTCCAATAGTTCTATAAAAAAAAGATTTTTTTTAAATAAAATTTTGATAACACGGTTCTTATGATAGATAGATAGTTATTTTATCTAAAGAAAATTGATAATACTCCATCCGTTCCATAAAAAGTGGCGAGTCAAGCTGATTCAACTTTGACCATTTATTAATAATTATTGTTAGAAATAAAAATTATGAAAAATATATCATTAAAAAATATATTACATTAACTATTACAGTTAATTTTTATTTTTGTGAAAATATAAATCAGTAATATTTAATAAGTGGTCAAAGTTGAATCAGTTTGACTTTTATTTTTTATAAAGCGCCATTTTTTACGGAACGGAGGGAGTATTATATAAGAAAATATTTTTTTCGAAAAAAAAAATCTATAACAAAAATCAGAATACGGCATCTCATAAACCATAAAACACTCCGTACTCCGTTCTTACCATTCTCCTATCCCCATTTAAAACTTTTACCTCTATATACACTACAAGTATATTTGTAATAGCGAGTTCAATATAATTTCACTAATTTTTTTAAATTCACTTCGATTCTAGTAATTTCTTTTGCTAATTTGAAGGGCACGAACTAGTAGACAAACATGAAATTAATATATCTTTTCTGTATAATACACTTTCTATACAATAACATATTTTTTACTAAGTTAAAATTATTGAATACTAGTTTATATATGTGCTATGCATGGATCAAATTGTTTTAATATATTCATTATATAATTTGAATATATTTTCATTTTTATAATAATAACTTAATTTTTATTTAATATTATATTTTATATAATTTTTAATATACTTTATTTGTGTTTTAATAGGACAATGTTTGTGTGTTTTATTTAGAAATGTGTTTTATTTATGATATTAATGTGAGATATATTTTAGTTAGGAGATTAGTGTTTAAAAATTAGGCTCAATATAATTATCAGGTCCAAATACCGACCAAGTACCACCAAACTTTTAATATTTCAATTTTAATAATATAGTATTGATTTCTATCACATGCCATTTCCTTCCCTAGTTACGCAATTTTAATTCTTAAAATAGAAAGGTGTTTTTTTTCAAATAGTTTCAGTTGCAAAGTATGAATAGCACTAGCTAGTCTTTTCTGATAAATCTCTACTTTGTGCTCTAGTTGATACTTGATAGTAGCTAGTCTAATTAATTTTTAATAGTAAATACCAACAGCAGGATTAGGTAATATTGCTTAGTTAATAGAAATGATAATGGTTGTAGGGCTAAAGTCATCAGTTTGTTAGCCATGTATATAGCAGAAACATAGTATTATAAAGGTTGTAATGTAGACCAAATTATAGTGTTTCCATAGTTTTATATTAAATCATAAACAAGTTTTCTAAAATCAAAACTATCAATCTTGATCCCGATACGTATACATACTTTTAGTATAATCAATTAAGGGCATATCAGTAGAAGGTGGCCACTTAAATTTAAATCACAAATTTTGTCCAAAGAAATAATTAAGATCACTAAAAAGAAAGCACACCCTTATAGTAAGATCAAAATTTTAAATATATTATATTAAAATTGCGAGAAAATATAAATTTTGCGAAATTATTTATTAATTATCGATATTCATTTATCGATATTTTAGTATCGGATGTAGACTCTATCACCCGTCAGACGGATCATTTTTGGTTTCGCAGAATATATTGTTCACTTTCAGCACTCTCGATTAAATTAATTATTGCACACAAGATAAGCCTAAATTAAATTTTTAATAGCGACAAATATTGAATAGGAAAGTTTTGTCTTTTTACAAAAGTTGAGACAAGCTAACTTGAGAAATCATACTTATTCGGTTCCAATAAAATCTTGCTTTTTTGTTTCAGTAGTGGAATCTATTTTCACTAATGATGCTCAAAACCCGCGAACAACATTTCTCCACTATGTATATATCACACACACACACACACTAGCTATCAATTAATTATAATTGTGTAATACGCAGTGATGGATTAGAGGAAGCATTTAGCTTTTAGTTTAGTATATTTTATTTATTAAATTATACTCATCTTTTTCATTTTTAAAAAAAATTGACAAAATTTTAAAATAAAAATTTGATCATGAAGAAGCAAGATGTAACAGATTAGCACCATGCATTATGCACATATGCACGCCATAATATATCAGAATAATTTTCGGTAGAATCATATAATTTGCAGCAGATGAGTTCAGCATGATGTGAAATTGAAGAACTGCAGGGGCGACACAAAAAAAAAACAAAAAAAAATTGCATTAGCTGCTAAAAAACCATATACATACTAGCCTCTACTGTCTCTAGGGTGAACATGGTGTTAGAATTTAGAACTGTACGTAGGATGATATCGTATCTAATTAATTTTTTATGTGCAATTTTATCTTTATCAATATATATTTTTTGTCATCTGTGATTCGATTTGATTTATGCACGGTACCTGCATTGCTAAAAGTTTAATAGAAAGATCCTTTAATCGTTTAATTTAGAAAATAATGTTGTCTAATTATTTGGAAGATACAATAGCAAATAACCGATTTTCAGCTTGTGAAAATATGAATATATAGTTCCTTTTGTCATTTATTCATTGCGCACGGTGGTGGAACCAAAATTTTCAAATATTATGTGCTAAACTAATAAATCGTTGAGTTTTAAAGGTTAATCGGGGCTCAAAACTAAATTTTTATTATGATTTGAAAAATAATTTTTTTACTGATTTTTGAAGGTTAGCCGGGGTTAGGGGTGAGCATTCGGTCGGTTCGGTTTTAAACCGCACCAAAAAAATCGAAAACCGAATTTCTAATATTTTATAAACCGAACAGAACCGAAATGTTTTTTTAAACCGAACCGAAATATTTCGGTTGGTTCGGTTCGGTTTTAAAAACCGAATTTAAAAATATATATATATATATATATTTTAATACTAATTTTTAATTATAAATATATTAAAATAAGTAATAATTAAAATAAAATAAAAAATAAATCATTAATATAAATATTTAAATTAATTAAATAATGAAAATATAAAATAAAAATAAAATATATATAATTCGGTCGGTTCGGTTCGAAATTTTTTGATTGAAAACCGAACCGAATCGAATCAAAATTTATTTCAATTCGGTAAACCGACCGAATTTTCAAAAAAATAAAATGTAACTGAACCAAAATTAGCCGGGCTAGACACTAGGCTCAACCTTTGATTTAATCAAACGACAGACCCACCAACATAGATATTCTGATTGTCACGACAAGACTAAAAATATAATTTAACAAAATGAACCTTTATAATTCAAATACAGCACTTGTGCATTAGAGCAACTTTAAATGTATTTCGATTACTAAGCACCAGTGTTGGAGAATCGAAAAATAACAAACTTAAAATGCAGATGGAGATCAAACTGCTTGGGCCTCAAGTATTAAGGGCAAGGAAAGCCCAACTCTCTATCCCATTTCTCACAGAACATCTATCCATTTTCAATATTCTAAAGCATGGGCTAGCAGCATTTATAACAAATTTACAAGCTTATATTACAAAAAGGAAACAAAATTAGTAGACACTGCAACTTTTCTATAGCTCACAACAAAAATTCTAACAGAAAAGTTGACAAGAAACATTATTTCGATGGAAAGAAACAAGCTTTCAATGCGGAGAAATCCAAAAACACACACCAAAACCTGTAGTTCTATGGAGGGTAACCAGAAAAGCAAATATTAGTCATGACATTTTTGACCAACAATATCAGTTTTTATATTAGGATAAACATAATTAATGTTCCGAAGAAGCTAAGATGTTGTATTCATGCAAATGGCTCCGGAACTGACCCAATCGATTTTGCAGTTGTACAACTCCTGCAGCCTTATGTGAAAGAATAACATTTAACTTGTGAATATATTCATCAAGCTGATTTCCCGGACTGTCAACTTGAACCAAAAGGTTCATCTCCTGCACGAAAAAACAAAACCGTTATTTTAAATGAAAATACTCGTCACTAGGTGCATGAAAGTATGCAGATGGCTGAACCTCTCTAACAATATCCATGGTCTCTTCTATGAGTTTGCGATGAGCATTTACAAGATCATTCTCTTCCTGAGTAAATAAGAATGAGAATGAAAATTTTGATTAATTACCCTGAGCGCTGAAGGTAACCTTGCTACAAGATATTTGAAGTGTTATTACCTTTAGGATCGCATCAACTTCTTCATCTGAATGAAATTTCTTGGCCTGAGATGCTGCCGATTCCCTGGCATTTGTTTTAGTGGCATTCCTTGTCTGAAATTGCTTGTTTTGTTCACAAGTCTCCTCATAGTGTTCAAAATAGTCTTCAACTATATCACATTGACTTCCTATCCGACCCTCATATTTATCTAGAAAGACCTGTGAGGTTGAACTGCTTCCTACACGTCCATTAGGAACACGTTCAAGTGTGACAGATTCAGAAGGTTCCATTTGCTTAGGCCACCCAAATCTGTTACTTACGTTAGTTGTGCTATCTGAAGAGCCTGACGCAGTTGTTGAAACTGAAGACAAGGGCAAAGCGGTCGAGCTTCTAATGTTTAGTGATGAAGACAGTGTATCTTTCCTGAAGCTGCTGGTTCCTTTGGATAGACTCTTAACCCTAAGGCATAATCAATCAGCAGATGTCAACAACAAATTATTAAATCAGAAGTTTTCCACTGCTGAATAAAATGCAAACCAACAATATTTTTCTAATCCTAATTTACATACCTGTCCGCATATCTTAATGTGTTGAGAGTATGCTCACATGATCCTGAGTTTGGAGAAATGCATGATATCATAACAGTGCGCGAATCACCAACAAATGAGTCTCTAAGAACTTCAGTTAGCTTACTCCCTCTGAAGGGAATATGACCCTGGTCGTTGTCAAGTGCTCTGATGCATTCCTTTAGTGCAAGTAAACTTTTATTAATTTCAGCGCCTTCCATCCTACAATAGCAATTGACAAGCATTGTTACTCCCACCGAGCAATTAATAGTTCCAACGTGATACCTAATAGAGAATTTTTTATGTAACTTTATCGCCATATGGATCTCCTAGCAGAAAACAATGATATCTACTTTCACGAGTGATGGGGCAGCATACAAGTGTTTCACAGGACCAAGTTCAAGGAAAAGGTAGGTTTTAACTTTTTTTCAGATTTCTATACAACTTCCTTGCCATCTTGTCATTATCAATAATGTCACATCTCTATACATACCGTGTTTGTTTGTCATTATCTGTGGTATCTGCACCACGTTCACTTCCAGCAAGATCTATAAAAGATAGCTTGCCAACAAGACGAGCAGGCTTTAATTCCTTTCCGTCAACAATTTTTTTGATAGCAAGTTGCAGTATAGCATGTGATCTAGAGGATTCCTCATTTGCACCAGTTGTGCCAGTACTCCTCGTTGCATTGCCTCTTTCAATTAATTCCTTGATTGTATCCACATCTGATACTCTAAATTCTTGCAATCCCACAATGCAGACCTGTTGTTTCCCATCTTCCCTCATACAAAGCTTTCTGCAAACAATAATGTTAAAGGTTATGGTGCTAAATTAATATATAATTATGCACAGGCAAAAACCGACAAACTCACTTCCGATCATTGAGGAGATCAAACAGCTTTCCTCCATATATTTCAAAGAAACTGACAAACAATTGATATCCCTGGTTCCGGTAATTATAGTGCATTAGCTTGAAAATATCTTGGGATGCCTTAAGTGGCAGTGGTTGCATTGTATAGGTCTTTCCACTCCCTGAACACAATAAATAAAGCAAAAAATAGTTTTATGATTAACTTTGTTGGAAAAGGTTCTGTATTGGAAACAAGTATATAAGAAAGCAGAAAATAAAATCAGTGGCCAAACATGAATGTGCATACGAAATTTATCCACTCTATGGAAATGACAGAGATACAATATAATCAAGAAGACTGTAACAGTACTGCAGCAATGCTCTAAAACAATATCACAGAGACGCAAAGCAAGAAGGAAGAGGGCAGGGGGGTCTAAAAAACTGATATCATGCCTGTCTGGCCGTAAGCAAAGCAGGTTGCTTTTGTTCGTTCAAAAAGTATAGGTACAATAGGCTCCACTGTCTCTGAGTATACCTATAGCAACAGTGAAAGAGGCTTTGTAATCAATATGACCATTAGAGATGCATATAAAGTTGGAGAACTGCGTCTATCTTGTACATAGGTACTCACTTCTTCATTGGAGACATTCTCATTCAGCACAGCATCATAAAAAAATTCATGCCTCTCAACATATTCAGTTAAGTCCACCTGCAAAAGGCGGTATTATTAGCCACTTGAGGAAAAAATTAACTCTCCACATCAAATGCATTCACTGTATTTCAGAGATGCATGAGAGTTGTATTCTGGAAAGAAATAAGCCATAGTTTATAAATAACGATACACACACACATACTGCAATTTATACATAACTTCCTGGAAAAAACATGACTCGTATATCAATATAATTAAAAGGGAAGGCATACTAAGGGCTTAATATTAACAAGCATACACTTACTCCATATAAAGAGCGTTAAAAGGGAAGGCATACTAAGGGCTCAATATAAAACAAAATTTGCTAATAATGATACATTATTGAGGAGAGTAACAAGATGAACATCAATAGCATTTGACATTTCTTAAGCTCCATAAAGATTGAACAGCCTATAACACGAGGCCAGTGTCCAAACTTTAATTAAAATTCTTCGTCACAAGAAACTTTTATGCAAGATACCTTGAATTTTTTCTCATGGACAGAAAGTGAATTAGTATTTGAATCGATAGCTATAATGTCTTCCTCTGTCTTCGCAACCTCCCTTTTATTAAGTGGTCTCTTACGAACCTGTAGTTATAAGATGTCCAGAATTTAATGTCAGAATTAGAGAAAATTAGAATTCATGCATTGAAGCGGTTTCATTATCCCCTGGCAAAACAGAGTTCATGAAAATTCTATTAAAAATCTCTAGACGTTCTCTCTATTATTTTCCCAAATTCAGACATGTATTTAAAAGGCTCAATCAAATATGTTGAATTTTCAATAATGCATAATATATTGCAATGAGAAGAAAAAATAAAATAAGAAAGAGGAATACCACAACTTTGATTTTAGCAACATTACTAGTCCTGTCTTTTTCTGCACAAAGGCTCTTTTGAAGGTTGTTCTCTGGCACACCACAAGAATCATTTGTAGGTTTGGAAAATAAGTGCAGCCGGGGATCATCGAAACACTTACTAGGAACAGGTAAAGCCTACATACACCAAACAATGACTCAAAGTTTTTACATCAAGTAAACTGTGCCAAATTAGGCCTTGTGACTGAGGATTCATCATATGAACTTCAGTGCCTCGTGACCAACTATGACCCGAAGAAAACTAACTGAAAGATAAAGTTCACATGTAGCCACATAAATTTACGAATATAGTTCAGTGTCTTACATTTTTATTTAATAGGATTTCATACAGAAATGGTTAGTAAGTAATACAGTACAAGTTTGGAAATTTTATAAAGTGAGAATCAAAAATTACATGAAGACAGACCTCAGATAATAACTCAGTATCAAAGGAACTCAGATCAAATAACCCGGGGCTGTGCTCATTAGGTGACACTAGCCCACTACTGCCATACAATCTCATGCTAGATGAACGAGAAACTGACGGTGAAGTTAAAGAACTCTGATTTCCCCCTCCTGATGTAATGCCACCCTTTTGCACATTTTTACTCAATCTGGAACCTTGAACTCCTCCATTATAGCCAAATAAACCAGAATCCTGAAGTAAAAAAATTTCCTAAAAACCCGATTACAAAATTACTTTACACTAGCGAATGTAGTAGTATCAAAATACTCACACACAAATGAAATTAAAAAACCAAAGATAAGACCAGTTTTGTATTCTGATTAGTCTTATAAACTTCAAAATATTGAATGATTACATTGACATAGAAGACAAATGAGCAACAAGTTCTGCTGCTAGCCTTTTCGGATGACACCATCAATCAACTTAAAAACCACATCTCAAGACACGAGAGTCGTATTGTTACTGTTGCATGACATTTTTGACTCTTGTATATAAGACCAGTAAATACTAGATATCCATAAAAACTAAACTTTATGATCCTTAAAGAACAAATCTTTATTCAAATTGTACATCAGTACATCTACTTGCACACACACAACTTTACAAGACAAATGAAATTGAAATTGAAATGGAACCTGAGACTGAAGCCATTTATTGTTCTTATTGAAACCACCACCTGGTTCAAGAAAATTGTCAGATAGCTGCCTTTGGTGGTAGCTGGTGGAGCCTGATCTTTGCATTTGCCTTCCAACAGCATGCATCTTTCTATATATCTCTATATACCAACTTGTCTCGAAATAAAGATAAAGAGTTTTCTTATTGTTCAACAAATCTAAGTTGCAAAATTTCAATAAACATCTGTACAAGAACAACAAAAATCTTGGAGAAAGAAATGAAGAAAGTGTTTGTTTCTGAGGGAGAGCCTGAGAATGTTATAAGTTATGATTATATTGGAAGCTTTATGAGTTGATGAAGAAACATTAAAGTTTCTGGAAACTTTTTGAAAGCAAAGACCAGGCTTTTTCACTTATTATATTTTATTTTATAAACTATGCATCAAACAACAAATATCTCTCTATCATCATGTTTAGATACACTGCAATAACAATATCAACATTGATATAATTATTATACTAGTTTTAGACTATTAGTGCTTGTTAATTAAGGGTGACATGATCAAACTTAGTTACAAACATACTAAAAATATGCATATTGTTCATGCTCAATGTCTTACAAATGCATTACATTTTCAATATTTTATTGATTATACTCATAATGTTTCAAGGTCTTATAATTTTTTATTTTTTTTCGAACTCTTATATCAAATTCTCTAGTCAATAATTAATTGAATCCATGTTTTTCTTCAAATATGTATGTATGACAGGGGCGTCAATCTGTTGTATTATTGCTTGTCACGTTTTTCCATTGATTGCGCTCCTCTGGGTAGTAGTACATTATACATACAATTGTTATGTAAATAATTGACCCCATCAGACTTTAATTCAAATGTTTGTCCCCTCTCTTTTAAACATCCGTGTCACCTACTAACAATCGCTGCATTATCAAATGTCCACATTATAGTAACTGTATAATGCTTCCCCATTACCAATTCACTGGACAGAGAATATTAATTTGCGCCAAGTGTGTAAGTATGCTGTTTTATATACGTTATTATTATCCACCTTTGATATTAGAACTAGGAATATAAAATTTGAAAACACATGTGCGCCTAATTTTTTTAATTTAAATATGAAAATAGGTAACAAACCAACGAGTAAAACTTTGAATAAATCTGTTTTAAAATTTATCTGACTTGAAACTTGAATAAATATATACATTGGACCAAATTCCCAAGGATTTGGCACCTGACATTTTGATATTTTATTTTCTTATGATTAATAATAATTCTGGGGCCAGAGGGGTTGGGAACTTCGCATACCATGACATATTACATATTAGTGCAACATCATTGTTCTTGCTGTACATTGTAGCCACAGGATTACCTTCTGCACCCATTTCTGCTTTAAGTTCCCCCTTTTGAACAAGCATGTACACAAATTCCCTACCATATTGGTTCATCTTCAACCTTTCTTCACTCTTGCTTCTCAGTGTTTCTCGATCTTCATGGCTTTGTTGCTTTCTTTTTCCTCAAACTTAACATCTTTGGATTTCTTATCAGTCTGCTCAGAAACATCTATAACAGAATCCCATTCTATGTCTGACTTGGGACTTTCACTTTTAAAAAGGCCATGCTTCTGTTCTATAGAAAATATAAGAAGACGAATTTAGCACGCAAAATCTATTTTACATATATGGGATCATCTATTATCTATCTTTATCTTATATTGAGTACATAATAAGTGATTAAGCTAAAGAAACTTAGAAATATAAATATAAATTATATAATAAAGAAGTTAGATTTGTACATTGTGAACTTACCACCTCTAAATTGCTCCTTTAATTTGAAGGACTAGTTTGCGCTGCGGTTTTAATGTCAACCTTCTTCATATGTGGTGTATAACACTTCAGTGAAAAAAATCCAGTTTTCACAATTAACAAGAACAAAATTACCTGGACAACCAAATTTATAACACAAATATTTTTTAAGTTCAAAATTTGGCTTAATAACATAACCATAGTAAGAACCACTGCAACAAATTCACAATTAAATTTCTAGTCAATAGATATAAAGTAAAGACATAATTTATAGTCTTGGTTGCCAACTGTATTTAATTAAGGAGGACCGCAAAAAAATATTACTGGAGAGTGGTAGCAATTTCATGTACAGAGAAGATATTGCCATTAAATACTATTTCTAGAATTGAAGCTGTGTTTTGTGCATAAAAAAATGCCATGACCAAATAAATTAATTAAGCAAACTTACATTGATATGCAATAGGTATATGAAAAGTGAAAACTAAGGGTAGACAGTTGTGCCCCTTAGCAATTTAGCAGCTGCAGGTGGGTGACATCCAGACTCATCTCAGGGTGTCTAGTTTTGAAAATTGAATTGCAAAATACTATGTTATAATGTATCACAACTGATATCTGTTTAATCTCGGTGACTTGGAAGTTAATCTTCATGAAATTCCATTGGTTTACAAAGACAAGTAAGCCCGCTTAGAAATACATTTAGGATAAGATACACACCAACTTGCGTATATTTTTGAACAAAATGGCAAGAATCATGATGCCCGAGTAGAGCTTTCACCACCTCTGCAACCAAAAAATAAAAGTAACATAAAAAATTCTGAAACAATCGATAATAAGGGAATATAAATATATACCCACACACATACAAGTGAAAAACAAAGTTCAATACTGTAATACAACTCAATAATTATTTACCTCAATAATCAAGAAACTGTTCTAAAGATCTATTACAAGATTCAAATGTATCATGAATGTACCCTCACAAAATTGAAAATTCTCTCGCAATTTAGGGAAGCTAATCTTTCTCTACAATCTAAAACAAATTAAGCAAGAGTGAAATCATTTCCCAGTTTTTGATTCAGACATCTGCCTTCAATGTAGTTAACAAGTTGTTAACCTCTTAGACCCTTGGTGGTCATTTATAACAGATTCACTTGAGGTATCGAGTTCTTCAAGTTCAGATGCTGACCACTTGGCAGTAATACCATTATTTTGGAAGCATCCACCATTTTGGTACTTTTAGCACACTTACGAGGTAGACGCTTCGAAAGTTTTATCGAAGATGATGAAATTCTTTGGGTTCTCCGTGACTGCTTGCTAACAGGGGGAACTTTCATGTCATCCCTATAACCTACATTTTGCATTTGTTTAGAATTTCTGCCTCTGTGCCTTTTTCTGCATACAGTAGATGCCCTCGAGTTCAAATTATCCAAAATTTCCGGTGTTGAGCACCTCAGAGGCCTTTCTTCATCCCTGCCAAAGAGCTCTGCAGCATCACCATTCGGTAACATCCTTTCTGGACTTCCAACAGGTGACGCGAAACAATTCCCAAGAATAGATAGATCTGAATATTCACTCAAACACGGTTCAACATCATCGCTCTTCTTGTTAACATCAATTCCATCAGATTCTGTGTGTACTTGAGCTTCTTTGACTTGTTCAGTTAATTTATTTTTCTTGCCGGATGGTTTCAATCTCTTTTTATTCTTTGTAGCAACAATTCTCCTTGACTTCCCCGCTCTCTTGTTATTTATATTAACGCATTCACTTTCACATGAAGATGGTTTCCTTGTGTTTTCTGTGTCAGAATGCAGAGATGCTGTGATTGCTTCAGAAAATTCTGGTCTCGTTTTCTTTTTTTTACTTAATGGAGCTTTCTTGCTAACAGTATGCACCTCATGAGTGGGGGGCTCGTCACCCTCACAAATTTTTTGAACATCCTTTTTGTGATTTGCAGATCTAAGTTTAGCAACATAACTATTTGCAGAAGACACGGACTTTCTTGATTTCCTCTTTCTCTTTCCACAGGAGTCCATCTTTTTAGCTTCAGGAACAGAATCTAACAATTGCAAATGGACAAAATCACTAGGCCCTAGAGCAGGTCTTCTTGTGTCTCGGTCCACAAAATTTGAAGGTAAAGCTATCTTTTTTATTCTTCTAGCCACTTGAAGCTTAGGGAATTCATCTGGAAACAAAATCTTCCATCTTACAAGACACTGGTTATCAGTACGTTGAGTCACACACAAGGCAATCTTATTCCAGGAAGGTCCATATTCTTTAAATGCTTCTTCTAATCTTAGATCTTCTTCTTCAGACCATTCATCCTTCTTAACAGAAGGATCCAAGAAATTACTCCATCTTTCCCTACACTGCACATGATCGCGTCCAGGCACATATTGAGCTACATTTCTCCAGTTTTTAGCCCCAAAAAACATCACGGCTAATTTTAAACGTTTGTTTTCGTCTGGAATCCACTTCCCTTTCCTCTTCCTCTTTGGGTGAAGTGATTTTGTCCATCTATTAGAGCATTGGGTACCTGTCCATCCTTCCAAGACAGAAGCAACACACTCCCAGTTACTCTCACCATAAGTTGCTACAGCAGCACGGAGTTTGTCATCCTCATCCTCGGTCCAATCCCGTTTCAGTATGGAAGGATTGAGACTCCTCTGATAATGTGCCAAGGACTGAAATGGTGTCCTATTTGTTCCCAAGGATGCCGCAATATCAATCCAGTTGCTAATCCCCTTGTGTTGAATTATGTACAAAAGTTTTTTTTCTTCTGATTTTGTCCATAATTTTTTGTTGATCAAGGGATCTGTACAGTTCAACCACCTCGCTTCACACTCCGCACCAGATCGCCCCTTGGTGTACATGGAAGCCAATTGCTCCCAATTAACCTTAGGCAAGAATTCTTTCAAGCTCTCGTCAGTAATGTCATGATCACTAATTGATGTTATTATGCTATCAAAGTAATTTAAATCAGAAAATCCCTCTGCATTCTCATAGGTCTTTTGAAGCAACATATCTTGAAATTGTTGCTTTATTCCCTTCACAAGATTTATATCATCTTGTTTAGTCCACTTATCCCGATTCAATGAGTCCAAAAACTTTTCAAGAACAGCATTATATTTCGGGACATGAGAATTATCACGAGGGGCATAGCGCATAACACGGGTACTTTTCTGATTCGCTTTCGCATTAACCCTCATTTTTGTAACTTGAATCAATTGTAGACTAGCATCTTTCTTCTGCGATAATTCTAGTCCAGTTCTCCTTCTACAGCAAAACTGAAGGCCTTTGAGAGCTTTAATTTTATTCCTCAACTTCACATTTTCTTCAATTCTTGATTCAACATGCATCAACTTACTTCGCAAATACTTCTGACACGACCTGTTCTTCTTAATAGCATCAAGAAATGCCTGAGCAGCTTTCGGCAACCCAGAATCGCTAACAGGCGAAGAACCAATTTCATCAAACATACTCCCGTCAAAGAGATCAGACATTTGGTTTCCATCACCAACATCAATCTCCGGTTCACAAACACTCGAATTCAAAACTTCCTCCGCAACATTACCAATCAAATCACCCGAACTCTCCTTCTCCGAATCAATAACAACCGAACCACCCTCCTCACTACTTCCACCCACATCATCCTTACCAGCACCCGTAAACCGACGCTGAATATCCCTAAGAATTTCCAAATCACCATCACACTCATCGTCACTATCTAACGAAACCGGAGGCAATGCACAAATAGGTTTCAAATTCAACGGCTCTTGATCATCCGAAAACCTCTCCTTAATACTCCTATACAATTCTAAATCATCGTCACCACCTGACTCAGAACTAGAATCATCACAAACTACACCACTAGAAGCACCATAATCACCTCCAGCAAAACTACAAGCCCTGCGTAGGGCTTCCATGTCCTCTCGTAAACCGAAATCATCTGAATCACTATCGGATAATTCTTCAACCATGATTACAAACCAACAATAACAATATCTAACGCAAATCAAACCCTAGAAAACATATAAATCCAACAATAACAATATCTAACGCAAATCAAACCCTAGAAAACATATAAACCCTAATTCGAGAATCAATATGAAATTAAACATGACAAAAAGTAACCTATTACTATAATTGAATAATAAAAGCTCTGTTAATTAATTACGCTACACACAGATATATATATGTGTGTGTGTGTGTGTGTGAATATGAATCTGAATTAGGATACTTACGTATTTGTAAGGCGTTGTGGAGTGAAATTATCATATTTATACCATCCGGTTGGAACTGGCATACTTGAAAAAGGTTGTTTTTTCCTGACAAAAAAAAGGTTGTTTTTTTCTGACAAAAAAAGGTTGTTTTTTTTTAATATTAAAAATAGGGTTTTTTTTTTGTAAATTTATTGTTTTTGTTATAGTGAACTCATTATTTAAGAATTTAATAAAGGTATTTTTTTCTCCTCTAAAAATATGAATTACAACAAAAAATAAATTATTTTTATGTTTTCTAAAAGAAGAGTGTTTTCAATTGAATTGTTTTTTTTTTGAAAGTGTTTTCAATTGATTTTGGTAATAATAATTTTTTTGTTTTAGTTGATTTGAATTATAAAATCGTATTTTCTATAAAAGGTTTTAATTAATTTAAATTATTTTTTCATAAATGTTGTTAATACTTTTTATATCATTCCCTCCCTCTATTCTATTTCAAAAGTTCACACAATTTTTACGCTATTTTTTCAACTTCAGGAAAAAATTTAAGATGAAGAAAAAATAAGTTATTTTCATTTTTTTTAAATTAAAAAATGAAAAAAGGATAAATTATATAAAAAATTCTTTAAAAATATCTTTTTTTCTTTTCCTTCTAAAAAAATTAATAATAAATTATTTTTTTGAAAAAATATTTTGAACATAGCATTTTAGTGCAAGTCTAAATCAAATATGATTATCTGACAAAAAAATCAAATATGATTATATATTTAATAATTTATTATCATATATATCTCTAAAGCTGAATTTATATTGATTAATTAGATTTTAAAAATTAAATTGATAAAGTATATACAAGGGAATCTCTTATAATGAGAGAACAAGAGTTAAGATGAGACATTTTATTCCTGATTTGAAATGTCTAATTTATCCTTTTAATTGTTTATTTTAAAAATATTGTAAAAAGGAGTTGAACTTAAGTCTAACCACAATCTTTAAAATCTTTTTACCATTATATCACATTGTCACATGAGTTTAATATCATAAATAATATGTGTATGTATGTGTGAATCGTGTCGTGAAAATAAAAGAATATTATATGTTTTATTAATTAGTAGCCGTTTTAATCATGAGACATTTTATTTATCATGATTTGAAATGACTAACTTGCTCTTTTTTATTATTTATTAAAAAAAAAAAATTGAAATGAAATTTTACAAATCACAACTTATACATTTTCTTACCGCATGACCTCTTCATCAAACGTGTTTTTATTCATGCACATAATATGTATTTATCTGTCATGTTATTTTAAAAAATCATGACTTATTTTATTCAAGTAATATTACTATAATACCCTTAATTATATAATTAATAAAAAATTATATTATTTTATTAATTGTGTGCATTGAATATATAACTTTTTAATCTTAAGAAATTTATTATAAAACTAATAAAAGTGTAAAAAAATTATATTACAAGTCATATAATTCTATTTTACAATTTTTTTTAAATAAATAAATTTATATGATAGAGTTATCTCTTATATATACAATAAATATATAAATTTAAATTAAAAAAAATAATTCATATTTTATATAATAAATATTCAGATTCATAAAATAATCATTCATATTTTGTATAATAAATTTATAATAAAAATAAGTAAACTTTAAACTACAAATCATATCAATGATTATCGTATATGTAAAGATGCAAATTTAAAATATAATTTTTGTGTTAAATAAAAAATATTTGAATTTGTGTAATAAATGAAAACTTTTAAGCAAAATACTATAGTTAATTTAAATATAGAGACTACGGTTGAGTTAAAAATAAAATAAATTTCAAATTTAACATCATATATAATTACATCATATAAATACTATTAAGAAAACTACATTTTAAATATTAAAATATAGTTATGTAAAAATTTAGAATTAATTATTATAACACGTACAACAGTTTCAATCATAACATGTGTAAATTTTATTTCAGTATTGTATAAGATGTATTACTTAAATTGTTATATTTTGGTCAGTGCACTATCACATTATGTACCTATGCACTATCAGATTATGTACTTATGCGTGACAGAGTTACTTAACCTGCTTTTGAAAAAACCTCAAAATTTGGCTCGATGGTCACGTATGATATTAAAATCAATTCTCGAAATCAGATCAAATGCCAAATTCATATCAAAAATAAATTCAAGATACACTAACCCAAATACAAAAAATTTAATAACCCACAAGTTCACCCCAACGCAAAAAAAAAAAGATTTATTGATGCAATGAATAATAGTACTCCAATATGTATATATATATATATATATATATATATATATATACATATATCAATATGACACTGAGATATTAAAATCATATTTCATTAACTGATCAACTGGATTCTAAGTCAAATTAAATATAATTGAATAAAAAAATCAATTTTCAAAAAACTTATAATTAAAATATAAAATAAAATAATAAAGAAAAATCAAGTTAGCAACCGTGCCTTGCACGGGCTTTTAAGAGAATTTGTATATAACGAGTTAGTGGCCCTAAAAAAAATATACTAACGATTTAGTGAACGGGTCAACTCATTAGTACAATAGAGTCACGTGAGTTATAAATACTGGGTAGACGGTGGGCGTGTAAGCAAGAAAGCGGTAGATATCTCTTCTCCAGTCCAACTGAACAAGTCCAAACATTAAAAAACATACACACGCAAAACCCAGATTATACATACAAAATAAACAGGGGTTTTCACAAAATGACGTCGTTTTGTTCTACCACAACTCTAATCTCACCCCCTTTAATCTGTAAATCTACACCGTCCATATCTTCATCATCTTATAAATCTCCAATTTTGATTTTTCCGGCTCACCGGCCGGCGAATTATGCCGGTAAAGGGAGATTAATTATGCGACGGCCGGAGGCGATGATTCGTATGGGTGAGGAAGAGAAATTGACGCGCCGCAATCCTCTTGATTTTCCAATTGTATGTTTCTTTAATAAGTTTTTCGTATTACTTTCTCCAATATTCCATTACTTTTATTTACAAAATAACATTTAATTACAAGGACTACAATTCCATAGACTCTATCAAATTTAGTTAATCCAAGGAGGCAGGGACCGAAAACTTGCTAACCCCTTAAAATCAACATCTACAATTGCATAATTGAATAGTAGAAAGTAAAAAAACAACACATTACCACATCACTACCAAAATTCAATTTCAAGATGTTATCGTTTTAACTCATTAATCCCAAAAAAAGAAAAAAAAATCCAAACTTTAAAAAAAACACAATTCAATAGTCAAGATACCTTCAAGATACTGAGGTTCTACTGTACTAAATTTCTAATTCCTAAATCATAAAAATCGAAAGTTTCACAACATAAAACACAATTCAATCATCAAGATACTAACTTCCAACATATCAATCATAAAAACCCAAACTTTTTAAATGATACCCATTTATGCTTTGTGTGATTTGGATGGAGAGCAAAAACAACAGACACATCACCATATGATTGAGATGACTCTGCGCAAGCTAATATTTATTTTTGTTTTTGTGTGGTGTATTGTTCGCATGTGTAACAGTTGCATTTAATAGTAATGCACGTTAGGTAATATGCATTTTTGCACTGTGCAACATCCCTGTCATGTACAGGCTCCAAAATTTTCTAGAAGTCTCACATGTCTATGTCTCTGATGCATATCGTCCCTGCTGGTGTCATGCATGATATGTGTGGTATTTAGCCCTCTTTCTGACATTGCGGTACTTTGGCCTTCACTCAAATTACGGTCTTTGCAAAAAATGTAATGAACGCTGAAGCTTATGTAAGTGAAATAAAATTAATTAGGGAAAACGAAAATTCTGCAAGAGAAAGACCAAATAACACATTGATTTACAAAATTGGTAGATCATAGACTCATAGTAGCATTAGCATGACTCCCAAGAGTGAAGAGACGATATATTTTTTGCTGTCCATGGCACAAGACTTTCCTGTTAAATGCACCACTTCTTCTTTCTTGCATTGTCAGAGGTGAGCTCCGTAAATTAATCAGAGACGCCTCTCGGGGTTAGTCATGAAGAGTGAAGTGTGATTTCTGGCTCAATTTTTTGGTAGGTATCTTTCAATCTCCAATCACTAACCTCCAAGTACTCCCCTTCACCTGTTTTCTTCCTTGTGTAATATGGAGATATTTGTTAACAAGGCTCCTCTTTTAGAAATGAAAATCCTAGATAATTAATTCATGCAATAGACCCCATTATTTTTTAAATAAGGCTCATTTTATGTTGATAATTAAAAGGGGCTGTAATCGTCCTACTAATGGTCTGTAACTCGACTGTGCCAAAATGAATGCTAAGTTGTATTTGGTAGTGGTAATTATGAACTGATTTTACTAAGAATCAGAAGCACTATGATCAGTTTTTTGTTTGATATGTTTATATTTATATGGATATTTCCAAATATGTATGCATACATATAGTATGCAACTCTTCTACAAGTTACTGAAATTCAATTGTCATCAACTGTCATTAGTCTACTGATTTGACACATAAATATTAGAATATACCTCAACTGTTGTGCAGCTATAAACAACTGCACTATGATTTGATGTTGCGTTTGGATGATATGACCAATGTGTGCTTGTAATTCTAGTCCTAATGCTCGAAGGGTCCTGTTGAAATCATTTCAAGGAATTTGAAATTTTAGTATTACTGTACTGTATAAGCTTTGTTTCTAAAGGTTGGGCTTGCTATCTGATTGTTGTCCATCGTAAACATAGTAAAGCATGTTTTTTTCATTGATTCATTTGTTTTGGCTGTGTATTCTTTGTTTGGGTCAGGAATGGGAGAGACCTAAGCCTGGGCGTAGGCCTGACATATTCCCTCAGTTTAGCCCGATGAAAACACCCCTGCCGCCTCCAATGCCATATGATCCTCCTGAAGAAGACGAGGAAGAAGAAGAGAAGAAAGAAGAAGAAGAAGAAGATCCAGAGAAAGAGGAGGGAGACAATCCGGAAAGTAGGTGGTTTCCCTTCCGATGGTGAGGCTTCCCCGAATTTTGTTCTCTCAAGTTTTGATGAGTTACCCTTGCCATATCTTGCAAGGAGCTTGGGCAGCCCGAGGAAATGCATCAAACAAGATCGCTGTAAACTTTCTTTGTGTAATTTAAGGAACTCGTTAAATGTAGCATTTGCAGTAGTTTTCCTAGACTTCTAAATTGATATAACAATGTTCATGGTTGTTGCATATTTTTTTGTCAACACAAATTCTGATACCCAACTAAACCTGCAGTTTAGCATCTTCATAGACACTTTAGTTTTAAGCCACTCCTTTATATGTCATCCAACGTTCAGCCTGAGAGATGACATCTACTTATAATTGCTTGTAAACTTTTAGCATTTAGCAAGGAAAGCCTGAGAGATCTTGTTTCTTTCGTAGTAGTCTCTTTGTGCAGAAAGTTTAATAGTCTTGATAATACAGTCAGGGTCCATGTTAGCCGTATAGTGTACATGATCTGCGCCACTTGGTCGATTGTCATTATTTTATTTTATTTCGGAATGGTTTGATTAAATTTAGTGGAAAATATCAGAATCCAAATTTAAATCTAAAAAATTAAAAAAAATGTATTTATTGCTGATAATAGAGATATATGTAGTGCATGAAAAAATTTAATACCTACAAAATATTGTTAAATATGGACCTATATTCAACACTTAAACTATATAAAAATACATGTTTGATCTCTCTTAATTTTTTTAAAATTAAATTAATTAACCACTCGATCGATAAACACCATCATACCAATGTCTCAACAAAATTAGAATCACATTTTTTTGTCAGGGAATTAAAATCGCAGTTTAGAAATGTTAATATCATTATATGTGAGTTTGTTAGATATCATTAATCATTATTCACCTCAAATAATTTAAAAAAATTAAAAGTAACATTAATAAAAAGTTAAACTCGTTTAAGCGGCCAGTTACTTTAATAATCACCATCCACTAACACAACGGCCCTGCCGTGCCAAACGTTTGTTACACAAATCATAACCCAATCTGGACCCTCCACTTACCCCATCATGTTGACTAAACCACTCAAACTCACTAAATCCAACGGCCACGATCTCATCTCATCACCCACTTGCATCCAACTTATCTTAACCAGGGACCACTGTAACAAACCCCTTCACTCCACGTCATCATCGTCCTTTAATAAAAAGTTTAAGGTCATTGTCGTCGACTCAAGTTTTAAACTACTAGTTGTTTGAATTATGTTTGACGCCGTTAAAAACTAGTTGGAGCTCCACTAAATCTATACATACAAATCTTTGTATCTATCTATAATTTAATAATACTATATATACACAGTTTCTTCATTAAAGCTTCTTCCTTTTGTGTCCCCTGCACTTAAATTTACACAGTGTGTGTGTGTTTTAAGAAATGTTGGATCTAACTTCATATTAATATATATTGTTTGTGTTGTTCTATAGAAGAGCTAGGGTTTTGATTCATTTGGTAACTTCTACAACTCATTCACTCTTTATTGTTATATATGCACACATATGTATGATATATGATGTTTACACATGTACTTGAGCTGTTCTATTTGATTTATTATCGATGATATTGATTATGTGCATAAAAAGGATTTAGTTACATGAATTTGATGTGCATAAACTATTGTGGTGATATTTTGAGCTGAAATTTTCAGATTATTATTTAAAAAGTTTGTGATTTGAAGATGTTGGACGGGTTATTAGGGCGAGGCTTCGTGTCGAAATGGTTAGTTCAGCTCTCCTTGTGTGTAATTTGATGTTATAATTATACATATTGATTGTTGATGTGTGAATTGATTTGATTGTGATTTGGGTGCTGTGTGAAGTAAATCACTGATTAAGCCAACTAAGACACGGTTAGAAGCGTTGCGGAAGCGGGAAGAGGCAAAACAGAGGTTTTTAAAGGAAGATCTGGCTAAATTACTTGCTAATGGCCTTGATATCAATGCATACGGAAGGGTAATATAATTCATGATCAAGCTTTTCTTTTTATTTTTTTCTCATTACATAATTAACGAACTGAGTTGCAATGTCAAATTGGATTTCAAGACTTCAGATGTACTAGTTAGCGGGTCTATGCTTTCATTAGGGATAAACTTGGTAATATTGTTTATAGATTTTTTTTGCATAATAGATGAAAATGAGTTGAGGTTTCCATAGAACTTTTCCCTATAAATTTATTAAGAATATAAAGTGACCATGTCTAAAGAGTTTGCCCATTTTACTGGATGTGGTACTACTAGTTATGGTTGCAAATGCCCCCCTCGCTTAAATTTGTCTTTGTTAGTGACATGTAAATGGTAGAAATGTTGAAAAATGGTATGGATAAACGTCGGTAAGGAACAGAAGAAGGGTGCACAGGTAGAAGATTGGAGTGCGTAGATACTTAGAAAACCATATTTTGGGTGTGTTATGGACCTTATATCTCTGGAAAGTCACTTGGTTTCTAAAATAGCCTTGGTTTGCGCCTACATCATGCCTGCTGCTCAGATTATAACATGCACATGTATTGTTATCTTATCGTCATAGCAAGTAGCCCGTATGTCTATACATGCATCTTACTAAATTTTCTATCATGTGTGGTGGTGAAACAGACTGAGGAATTTCTTGCTGGACTGTGCATGTTATCTCACTATGATTTCATTGAGTACACTTGCGATTTTATACTGAAGAACCTTTCAGTAATGCAAAAACAAAGGTATGGGTGGCAACTTTTCTCAAAAACTATATGAACTAAATTTCAAGTGTATTGCTGTTGGAAATTTTGCTAACATAGATCCATATGAAATCCTGAAAATGTGAGTAATAAATAAGAGCAATTCAAACACTTTGAGGACCTATCAGTACATAAAGCATGCATATATCAAAAAGATGATACCAGGTATCAATTTTTTAAACTGAAATACACATACACGTGTAATTGCCTCGTGAAACATATACAATTTTACTTGATCCAGTCAGATGCAATTTTTTTTTCCCGAGATTGTCTCCTGTGTTCCCTTATAAAGCTCATATCTTAAACCCTGACAGTTTGAAAAGTTTGAATTTCAGAGTGCTGTCTCTTGCTAATATCATTTCCTACTAGATAAAACTTGTATTCACAAATTACAACAATGCATAGTACTTTGATAATGAATGAATTTTCTTGTCAGTAACATATCATATAAACATATAATCTACATGTTCAATGGAGTATATAAAATATTCTTTTAGGTGTGACCATGAAATTGAACCTGAAGAGCTCTACAAGTCTTGATTCTTGAAGCCCCCCCCCCCCCCCCCAGTATAAACCAGCTCTCGACTCACTCTGAAACGTAAAAGTTAAAACCAATTTTACTGCTATATTTGTTTTCAAATATATAAAAAGTATACTATTATATCTAAACTTCATATGCTATTAAAAAGAAATTTATTCATAGTTTTGCAGATTAATTCTATACTATTAAATGGAAATTTATTCATGGCACCATGTGACCTCTTATATGTGAAAGTGAGATATCTCCTACTGACGTATACTTCAGACGAATCAGTTGTGTCATAAGTCTCATGACAAATCTTTGCCTCCTTTTCTCTCTTCAGGGAATGTCCAGAAAATTGTAGGGAGGCTGTGGGATCTCTGATGTTTGCTGCAGCAAGATTTTCTGATCTGCGAGAACTACGTGACCTTAGGGATGCATTTCAGGAGAGATATGGAAATTCTATTGAACATTTTGTAAATCAAGTGGTAATCCTCATATACATATACAGCATGTGAAAGTAATGTTAATAATTTAACCTTTCAACATTGTGCCTTTTCATCTAACTAGTTCTTTAAAAAAAATAGTTTGTGGATAAACTAGCTTCCAGGCCTCCTACATTGGAGAAGAGACTTCAACTGTTGCGTGACATAGCATTGGAGTTTTCAATCAAATGGGATTCCCATGGATTTGAGCGAAGGATGGGTACTCCATCTGCATTTGTGCAGGCATGTCTATTTAATTTTGTTGTCTCCAAAAACTTCGTATGAAACCCAAACCTACCCTATACAGCATTTTCTGTACAATTTTACGTTCCAAAATAAATATTTATATTGTTGATATTTGCATTGTTTTTCACTTGTTCGACTAAATTTTCAGGACCAAGTCAAGAAGTATGGGCCTCCCAAGGTCACTCCCGATATTTCCAAATACTCTAATGGAAATGGCATCAATTCAAAGTCTGATAAACGTGAGGTTATTTCTAAAGAAAGGAGCAATAGTGTTTCAGATGGGCAGACAATGCGCAATAGCAATGGGGGCAATGTGTCAACAAGAGAAGATACAGACATAAAATTTGTCAAAAGACAAGAATATAATGACAACAGAAATAGACCACAGCTGATTACTGGAGAAAAAGGAGAGAACAATGACATCTCATATCGAGGAAGATCGGAGTTTTATGTGGAGAAGCATAGATTAAATCAGAAAGAGGATGTAACTCTGACAGTAGGGTCAGGAAGCTCATCTCGTGGCAATATATCTTTAATGCCAAATGGGAGGATGGGTACCATTACTAAAGAAGGACGGGGCTGTTCTAGACTCCCTAGTACTATTGATGGTAGAAGTGACTCATCCGTGAGTAATGAACAAAACAGTCAACGTAATATTGTGACGTCAACAAAAAAAGTGCGGGAGGTAGAAGCAGATAGGTCAGGAAGCTCATCTAGTGGAAAATATGCTGCCAGTAAATTTACAACGCAAAATAGTAGGATGGCTACAATTGCCAGAGAAGAAGGGCAGGACACTTTATTCCGTGGAAAATCAGAAGTTTCTGTCAACTTATCTAAACTCCATAGTAGTGTTGATGGTAGAAGTGACTCATCTGCGGGTAATGAACATGACAGTCAACTTAATATTGCGATGTCAAAAAGAAATGTGGGGGAGGAAGAGGCAGATAGGTTTAAGTCCTACCACAATAGTCCTCGGCCACCACCTTATGTGAAATTGAAAGATAATGCCATTCCTGCACCTTATGTTAAAGCGAAAGTAAGCAATGGTGAAGCTGTTAATTCACTCCTTAACAAAGGCAACGCAGTGGTGAACTCACATATGAACCAAAAAGATGAAGATCATCATCACCGTGAAGAAGGGTTTGGTCCCACCAGAGTGAATGCTCATCATCATGAGAAAAAGCCTACTTATCAGAATGACATACCTTTGCCGAAACCACGATCAACTAGGAGGAAGCAATCAAAATCATCAACTCACTACGATGATGAGAAAATTGAAGATACTGGAAATGTAAAGAAAAGTTCAAGTAGCAGAAGAAAAGAGCACTCAAGAAAGGGATTACAGCTACTGTTTGATGATGAACATCATGAAAAGGATGAGGAAGAAAGAATGATGGATAAACTGTTGCTGCATTATAGTAAAAAGCCATCGGATTTTGATGTGGGGAAGTTGAGAAAAAAGTCTCAGGCTCATCCTTCAAATCACAAAGATTCTAATGGTAGTGAATTACGGCATGTTAGAAGCAGAGATGGTCCTGATGTGAATCATGAGAAGGTGCCTCCTCCCACCAGATCTGTTTCTCTACCTCGTGAGCAAACTGCTCTTTCAGAGCCTACAAAAGTTTATGCCCGTGCCAATTCATTCCAGCCAGATAACGTGGCACGTCATGTGCATCCCAAGTTACCAGATTATGATGACTTGGCTGCCCAGTTTGCGGCTATGAGAAGACGATAAAGTTGTGTGTGCAAGTCAAACTTTTGATATCTCCAACCTTCATATATTTGCATGGGTATTGTGTTGACTGAGAAGGATTAAGCTTTGGTTTCAACTAGCTATGCTCCAATCACTGAATTCCCCAGATCTTACATGACATCAGCCTTCCGACTGCACAGTACTCATAATATAGTTAGCATTCTATAATCCAAATTTCGATATGTGTTATGCTGAGTTTCTCATTTCTGCAATGCAAGCCAAATTTCAACCTGGTCTGCTTGCATTACGTGGAATACTTGTAAACTGTAACTTGGCTTGTACTGTTGCATGATTCAGTGCCGCACATCAAAAGACAGAAATGATGATTTAAATTAGCTTTAGGGTTCTTCTGTATGCCAATTGATGACTTTCAGTCTCCTCACTATTTGATATTTATACAATGTCTATTTACCATAGTAACATATGCTCTATAATTTGTTGACAGTTGTTTTAAACAAATGCTTATCTTGAAGTTCATTGCGACATAGTTATATTTTAGTAGTCCCTAGCTGCCTATTAAGTAAATAAATTGGCGACAGGCGAGTCCTTTTAAAGAAGACTACGATTCGTATCAAGTATAGAGAAGTTTAAGGTCCACTTGAATTTGACCATTTGGACCATAAATTTTAGAAAAGATTGGTACTTTGATAAAGAAATCAGAGCCCAGAAGTACAGAACCCCACACAAGGCCACCAAATTCCACATCAAAAGATTCTCTAGCCATATCCCAGTCCCAGTCTCTCTTTACCGCCAAAAAAACTTACCCTTCATGCCATATATTAGAATTCAGAGCTCTCTTTTCCCTCTGCAATCGCACAAATTTGCATTTAGAGAGCGAGAGATGAAGGGTGCATCCAAGGTTATGATGGTGGCAGCATTAGTGATGGTAGCGTCCTTGGCCATTGTCCTAGGCCTGGTCCTGGTGCTAGTTGTTGAGCTCTACTGTTCTCACTTGTTTGGTCGACGCAAAGAGCTCAGAACCACCACTTCGACTGGCACCGCCAATTCGGTTGTTGATAATTCCTCTCAGCAAAGTCATAATCAACCATTTATCGCCTCCTTGAGTAGTTTTCATGCACAAGGAGTTTTAAAGGCTCCAAGAAGCCTACTTTTCCCTGCAGTTTCTAGCAAGGACAGAGTAGACATAGAAAATCAACTTTCTCATGCACCGACACAAACATCAGAATCTCAAACCAAGAAGCCTTTCTCCGCATCTCATCAATTTAAAATCGTTTACGCTGAACCCCTAATTCCTTCAGCCTCATTACAGCCTATATTAAAGGTTCCAAATCATAATGGTGGTGCTAGTACTTCTAAGAATGGAGTCTGCGGTGATGGTGAGGAAAATCTAGTGTACATATCAAATCCAGTTTACGATAATGCAGTCAGCCAGACAAGTATCGTGGATACACCATTTGGAACTCCCGACTCATCACCATCCCGGTTAGAGATGAGTGCCTCCTCCAGCGATGATGACAATGGTCGCACCACATTTTTAATTACACCTCCATTGTCACCAATGAAGAAGCTTCCAACTGAGGCATGCTCAGTTCGTCTTCGAGATGCCCGGTCACTTGGCACGACAGCTAGTTATTCTAATAGTAACGATGGTGATCTTTCTTCATCATCATCAGGATCTCCTTCCACTTCTCATCATCCTTGGTGATTTGGATTCGATTTATGTTATGATTAGACTAGTATCGTATACGAGTTTCGAATTTTTTTGGCAATCTTACCAACTTTTTAGAATGTCAATTTTCTGTGCATACTGTGGTTCACTACCGGGGATGGTAAAGTTGCTTATGAGAGGGACTTCATAGGCATCTCTTGCAACTTTTCTTTGTTTAGCCGTGTTCATGTTTCTTCAACTAAAAGCATGCCTATGCTAACCAAACTCTATCTTTCTCCTTGCTATTGTATTTCTATCTGGCTTGAAAGTAGGTAACCGATATTATGAACGAATTTTCCATTTTGTAAACAACATTTTTCATGTTGCAGTTGCATAACAAATTTTCATATGAAGATTAAATCATCTTATAATGACGATAAATGATAGAAAAAATCATGACATGACTCATGAGTTATATAAATATATAACTTTTGTCACAATATTCAACTTTAGACTTTAGTTTTAATATAAATTTTTTTCTCTAACAATTTTTAGTTATCGTATTATTTGAGACGATACAAATATGATGTAAAGTAGCTGAAGCGTCGCAATAGTGGAGACTTGACATAATTATACCATTTTTTACGATTATTTTCCTTCAACTTGAAGTGTTACTCAAATGTCAAAATCACTAGTTGCTTGAATTTATTGCGATAATTTTTTTCAAGATATTCATCTAGATTAATCTATCTTTTTACTTGATGTTGAAGAGGTAAATCTAGAAGAAGAAACCTGCTTTTGTCTGTTCGAGTGTTGGGATTGTGAAGATGCATGTGAAGCATGGCGAGTCAAAACAGGTCTGTAAAATATGCAAATGACTCTGTTTTTTATGAACCTCGTTTGGTGATTTTCAATTCATCCGAGACATAAAAGAGTGCACAACTGCAACAATTTGGAACTTTTCTCATTATACAACAATGAATCTTGTTTCTTTCCGAGGACGAATATTCATTCTTTTTTGTCATGATTTGGTTTTCATGTAAAGTCATACTGATACAAGGGAATGAGTTTTCATTTACTACAGATCATACATCTGTATAAAGTGTAACTCTAAGGTGGTAACTGTAATGTGTTTTCATGATTGATTCCCATGACCATGACATTTAATTCTCAAAGGAGGTAGAAAAATTGTACATCTGCGGATCACTAGCACGTTAGTTTTCATTTCAACTTGTGAATCATGGATGTATCGCAACTAGATCGAACTCAAACATCTCGACATTTTATTAAACTTGGTAAATCGCGGGGTTATCAAAACTCAGACTCGTGTCTTTTGTTCTTACTAGACCTCGCATAACTTATTGGATGATCAACTTTCTTAAATTTTAAAAAATTTAAAGGGTTGCGTACTTTTATTATACATGAACTCTTATAATTTATTAGACGATGAACTAATCTAAAATTCTAAAACCTTGAAACAGTCGATCATCCAACCTACATTGTATATCTATGGTAGTGGAGTTTACCTGAAATTCAGAAGTTTGAAATTGCTATGTAAATTATACAACTTTATGGCTGCATGTCTCATCTATTTGCTACTGTATACAATGCCACTTCTTCCTCCATTTAGTCCTTTTTCAAGATGCTCTTATTGTGGTCAGCTGCTTGCCATCTGGACACGGCAGAATGTACAAGTTATAAATGTGAGTCAACAATTTTTATTTTAACTTTAATTTTTCACTATATAGAATACATGTGTCTCTTCAGTCTCTCACTGTCGAATGAGAAAAGTACAGATATTATTTTTTTTGCTTAGTGTATTTCTATTACTTGATTACTACGTATCTACATTAACTATTACAATGTTGGTTATTAGTTATTTCAGTAGATTTGAACAGTTGATCAACCCCATATATTGAGTTAAAGCCCAGTTTTATGATCCAGGACACCTCTGTAACATTCAAGTCCAGTAGACTTTTGCTTTTCAAGTCCAGCAGATAACTAGTAGAGTTCTGTCCATACTCTTCTACAGTTATATTATTATTTAAAAAGTCTCATGCATCATCATCATCATCATATCAAGAAGTCTCCATCATCAGCAGGAGAAGATTTTGATATACGCAATTTTATCCTTATTTTCGAACTTGTGAGCTTAGTGACCCGAGACTCTTCTTCTGTCTGCATGCAAAGCTGATGAAATTGTCTTGTTTTTACATATCATTTATTACTTGGAAACTATTGTAACATTATCATCTCCTAAAAATAAAAGAGTCACTCCCATTTGGGTTTTTTGGTCACTAGCGGTGGCGGCTCCTACTATTTATTTATCTTTGAAAAGTGTTTGAACTATCAATCATGGGCTCAGATGAAGGTTTAGTTTTGTCGTTACGAGGGAAGAATATAAAAAGTTAAGAATAAATATGTGGACAAACGGGAGAGCCGTGAGGGCTTGAAGTCTTGAAATGTTATCCAAATCCACCACCTATTCATACACAAGTTGCTACTCAGGCGTGCTTTCAAAAAAAAAAAAGACCATCATAATCGTAACATCCTGCCTCAGAAAATTTGATCAAGTCTGAACGTCTTTGTAATCGCAAATTTACAATTGACATTAATAATCCTAATTTTTAATCGTCTGGACTGGTTGTCGAACGATTCAATACTTGGCTTGGGCTTTACAATCACGGTATAGTAATAAATTTGTACACTGGGTTGGGTTTGTAACCAAGAGAAATAGAGAATCACAGTAGGTGTAGATGCAGCCAAGAAAGGATGCCCCCACATGGAAACCTCATCTCATCTTGCAGCAAAAACTGATCTTCATATCATGTGCTTGTATTTTTCTCTCCTTTCTATTTGAAGCTTAAACTATTTGCTTAAAACCAAAAACTATATAGGAACTTAAAGAGATCTAGATCAATCTGGCCTGCTCGTGCTTGACAAGACAAACCTTTGTTTCATGTACTTGATCAGTTTTAAACATTATTAACCATATCTGCATGTGTAGTAGCATATGTTAATTCTGTTCCACATTCTTCTGTTCCAACTGTGGATCCAAATCTTAAAAAAAATTCTAATTTATTTATCAATTATTATGAAATTCCTTGATTATACAACACCTTATTCCAAAAACATGTGGAAGAAACCTATGCACCTACCAAATTCGTTGCCAATATTAGTTAAATTTGTCGCTCAACCTGTAAAATTTACCGAGGTTTTTATATACGACATAGACATTTGAGATGAAACAAAATTACGAGTTCGAATTCTCACTCTATTCTTTATGCTTCAAATAAATATATGTATCATAGTGAAAAGTATATTCTTAATAAAATATGGCATACGTCAATTAATCTTAACACATAATTGTATTTAACCTCTCTGGTCACTTTCAAAAAGAAAAACCTCTCTGGTCAAAACTATTGAACTAGTACATACTGTTTTATAACTCGTATGATGCATAATTTATTTTGATATTTTATAGCTTATAACTTGTATGATACATAATTTATTTTGATATTTTATAATATTTTTATGTTTATTTTAATAAATTTTTATATTTTTTTCTGTCTGAATTATTATTATATTGTGAACATATACATACACTTACTGTATATATTACCCATATACAATTATATATCATGGCTTCTAAATCCTTGTATCTATGTATTGAGTTAGTTTCACACTCACCGGACTAACTCATCACCATATGCTTCTGGCTCACCTCTCATCCTTCTTTTAGATAAATATGATAGGTGTACATCCACTTACAATATATATTATCTCTTCATTATAATACATCAAAATATATATATATATATATATATAAAAGATATAGTATATTTTTTAGAAGTCACACTTTTAATTAAAAATTAGTTAATAAATTATTTAAATTTCGATTGATCTTGAATCTCTCCTCCTCTAGCTCGAGTCATTTCCACTATATATACACGTATCACTTCATCTTCCTTCGTATCCATTTATACATATATTTGGTTCAAAAAACATATTATACATGGCATCTCGCGAGAAAATTAGTGTGACGACCACGACGACCACAACAACATATTCATCATCTCCTAAAGGTGGTGGTTCAGCATCGGGGTCGCCAAGAGGAGCGGGTCAGTGTTTATGCTCACCAACAACGCATCAAGGTTCATTCCGGTGCAAGTATCATCGATCCAACAGTGGAGTTGGTTGGTTCAAAAGATCCAACTCCATGCCACCACCCCCGAGAAATGCAACAGCAGTTTCTCCTAAACCTGTCGAGTCCTCTTCTTAATTTATCATGACTTGTATGTATATGGCCCTGGAGTCACTATATTTATACATATAGTATGTTCTTCTCCAGTTCTTATAACATATTGTTTGTGTTTTGGCTTTGGCTTTGGTCTGTGGAAAAAAACATGTACACACTGTAATCTCTTGTGTGGTCTCTGTATGATACTAGTGTTTTTTTAATGTTCTGTATTGAAATATGCAATCATAATTAAGCCTGGTTTCTTGATTCTGTGATTGTGAATCATCAATCATACATATGTATCAATCGTTGATCATGCATGAACGCTTGTTTTTTAGACAACATTTTACATTGTACACTGTGCCATTGTTCTACTAGTAAATGGAATTTTTTTAAAAAAATTAACACAATTTTTTAAAATATTTTTTCATGAAAATATTAAACTGAACTTAATATAAATAAAAATATCTAAAATGTTGTTAATCATAGTAAGTGCATTTTCAATAATCTTGTTTCTAGTCTTCTAGATTCTGGATCATCCCATAGTTCCCACTTCCCACCCATTCATTTTATATAATTACATATATTTCTTTTTGTTTCTTTATAAACAAGTAGCTAGTCCATATGTTTGAATGTTTGAATATTGATATTTTCCAAATTTTATACTCCATTATTTCAGGTCCAAAACAAATCGATGGTGATGAGATTTGGATGGTCCGAGATGATGGGAATTTTATATGTTATCATCCTAAGAAATTGTATCGTTTGACTAATATTGTTTTTTTTTAATTTTATGGCAGGAAAAAATCAACCCTGAGTTTCTTTATTCAGAAGGGAAAAAAATGGGTTTGTATAGTAACAACAGTTTCTCACCACAGGAAATGAACTAAAAATGTGGGCTGCTCACAAACCAGTAGTTAAAAATCTTGATGCTTGGACCAATTATTTTGGTGCAAAATGTTTGGACCATTAATCAGGAATAGTGACAGTTGAAGAATATTTTTGTTAGCTGCATTTGACTTTCTGTAATAAAGAGGAAATAATTTAGAACAGAAAATTACCCTTTTCACATGAAAATTTCTAGTTTTGTTTTTAGTGTGCACTCATTTTCCTTTCAGCCTTGAATGTGTTGAACTCAATTTTCTTATAGCCAGCCTTCAATTTGTTGAAGTCAATAGTATTTCTGTGTATGCTGGAAGCCTGGAACCTTACCTTTAGCCATCTGTTGGCGGCTGCAAGTCACAGTTTTATTGTTACGACAGAAAGGAACTCCGGCTTTGTTAATTTTATAGAGATGTTTTTGGAACATTGAAACTATGGATGAAGTTGCAAATGTAATAGTTCTGCTTCTTTGTGTAATTTTAATTTTAGATCAAAGTATCACCTTTTTTTTTTGACAAAAGTATCACCTTTTAAGTACACAATTACCACAATATGATTCAAGGAGCTTCTTCTAATGGTAATCAGAATGGAAAAATACCCACATTTTGGGTTCTGCTTCAACTTCTCAATTGCCAGTGAAGTTTTCTTGATTAAAGGTTGATTGTTCAGCTGTGGTTTCAGGTTTCTACCTTGGAATATGCTTTCATGAATTCCCTTAGCAATTAGTGTCACTATCTGGTGTTATATCTCGAGTTGGGACTCGGGTATTACAATTAGTGTCACTCTCATCATGCATGTAGTGTCATCTGCAACCATTACAATGGTATTAGGTGCCGTATGAAAACAAAACCTTTTAATATATAACTCGCCCTCTCTCTCTCTCTATTTTGCCAGCCTCTCAAATATACAAAATGGTTAAATATGATTCATCATTAGGCTTGCTTCCTGCATAAATTGCTTTCAAGAGCATGTTTTTATATCTAATAATTTCACGTTTATGAGATTGCAGTTTTTGTAAATTATAAATGTAATAATTCTCACTTATGCAATATTGCAGGGGGAGATTATTGTGATGCTATTGCTCCACCTGCAATAGTTGTTGCCTGTTGGATATTGATATTTTCTTTCCGAACACTTTACAAAGCAATTGAAGAAATTAGCTACATATCTAATAAAAGTAGCTCGCTCCTCGGTGTCAAATACGTGTTAACGTTGAACTATTGTTAATTATAACTTTTTAAAGTGCCCAAGGTGCACATCACCTTCAAATCTTGATTTGGTTGCAGGAATAAAGGATTGATTCACTGATTCAGACCCTGCTTATCAAATATGTCTGGTAGATCATAGATGTGCGTTTAGAATACATAGACATAGACACATAAACATAGAGATGGAGACTAACAACATTTTACTTTGTTCCAAGCACTTTGCTGTTCGTACAGAAAGAAATTGCAAGAAAGCCAGAGAGAAAGAGTAACCTTTATTTAAAGAAACACCCCACCCTTCCGTTCATCTTAATTTCAGGATGACTTCACAGCTTGCAACATCCCCATACATACTCAGCATGATGGTGCCTGCAGCGAAATGACCCTGGGTGCGTTGTTGGTGAACATATACACTGCTTCATCTTGCTGTCTGTCTCTGGAATCATAGTTCTTGGTAAGCACTGCCTCCTAGTTTCTGCCATGGTAGGTGCCTGTAAAACTTGCCTATGCCATCGCGTTACCAAGTTCCCTTCAGGGAGCAAATAAGAAGGTGCGAGACACATTCTTCTATTCTCTAGTTCCTTGACCTTCCTGTACGTGTTCTCAACACAAAAAAGAAGGTTTGTGCGGAAAGCAAAAGAATATGTGTCAAGGCATTTAATAGTTTGAAGAAAAGGAAAGAAAGGTGACTAAGCAAAAGAGATTTGGGATCAGAATCGACAAAAGGTTTAACTTTCACAAAATATATAAGATGCTTTTTTAAGTTGTCACATAACTAACCAAGTGCGCGTCTGCAAGTGGCCGAACAAAGGAACTAGTTTAAACTCGAGTCCTGGCTAACTTTCTGAAATTAGTGAAAAATTAAGTCCTGTTTAAATTTTAGAGAATATCAAGAAAAAAATTTAAGAGGTCAGATTAAAAAGTGATGATAATAAGATATTGATGTATGCGTTTATGTTTTTCTAGCCACTGGTCTGTTGTTCTAATTTAGCAAATGCATGTAAGTGTGTGCTAGCGGTTACATTTATGACATATTCTCATGTAAACTCCTCTTTTAGATTAGATGATTGTTGTCGTTTGTATTTTTATTTTTAGCGAAAGCAAAATAGGTAGCATATAAATTATAATCATACAAGTTATTGGCAAGAGCACCAATTCCCTTGTGAGTTTTTCTGTCCAATGGGTCCTGCATTTTGATGCTGGTATAGATGCTCTGTGGATTTGATTTTTTGCAAGGCAAGTAGCATTTTGGACCCTTACCATGCTCACACATGCATCTACTGAGTCTCGAACCATTGAACTATGGTTACCTAAACAAAATAATTACTCTGTATTCATTAGATAACGATACGTGCAGAATGTTCTAGTGCCTAAAACATCTGGTTTCTCGCAACGATATATCTTACAACCGATATAGAGAACTTTTTCGTATTAGGCTGATAACATTGCTTGTTCCCATTAGGAGGCATAGGCATTTTGCGTGGGGGTGGTGGTGTTTTTTTTCATGTGTAGTCTATAAATGATGTTAGGGCTGTTAGGCTTAATATGAAAGAAAGAGTGGATGATGTTAAGACGTTAGGATTTATTCCAAGAATGGCTGTAAAGTGGTTTCAGACAAGAAGAGGATGATGCGGTGCTTACTCAGATACTTGCTTTTTTTCCTCGGTGCTTAGTCAGACTGTTTACCTATTTTTAGGACCTTTTTGTATGCTAGCTTTGGTAACCCCAGTACTTGGATATCCTAGGCTGTTACTTTGTCTGTAACTGTGCTCTCGAAATAAAACCAACTGTGTGACAACCCGATTAAATCCTGGTTTTTTTTTTAATCGGCTTTATCTCAATTCTGAATCGGAAATAAGTAACGATAATAACCTAAATGCAATGATTTGTTATGCCTTGGGTGATTTCTGTTTTTGAGCATAGTTGTGTGATATTCAAAATTTGAAAAAAAAATGAAATCTTGAAAATGTAGTATACCGACGGGCGACGAGTTATGGTTCGTAAGATTGAAATCAGGATTTTTTTTTTTTATATAGTGATTTTCGAGTGAATTGGGTTACATCTCATAAAGAATTCAAGACAGAATCTGAATGTGTTCCTTCCACAAAACTTGAAAACTGTGGTTCTTTTGTTGTATTTAAATTCAAGCATCCGAAGCCATAATAAGTGTGCTTTTAGCTTTACTCTTTCGGCCAGTTTTGAATAAAAAAGATAATTTCATTTGTACGCACTAGTTCAGAATGTGAATAGACTATGTGCAAAAGTATTGCTCCAAGGGAGTACCTATTGCTCCATATGTATTTTACACCCCCTGTAACAAATGGTATTTGTCGACACAAAGGAAGTGGATCAAGAGCAATATATTTATTTCATGGTAAATAACTGAAGCAGACTTGCGTAAAACAAGCAGTTAACCAATCACTTTGTTTCTGTAGAGTACACTCCAAAGATCAATAACCTTAATGTTCGACTCCTTGCACATCTCAACACAAGCTTTGGCATATACACCAGACAACTCATTTGTTCGACTATGCCAACCGAATCTAACGCTGAAGTTCGATCATGGTAATGATAAATTAGCAACCATAATTCAGCAACACAGTTAGTGATTATCAAATGAATCAAACATATCCAGGACAACATTAGCTCACCCAAAAAATTCCCAGTATTGTGTCTCATTCACAGGAGGAGAACTAAGGAAGATTACTCTGTCTTCTCCAACAGACTCTGTCCCAAAAAAGAAAAAAGAAGAAAGAACTGTGTCATAATAATAAGCACATTGATGGGAAAATATTAATTAGATTTCAACATTTAATACGTACTACTTCCTATCAGTGGCGGACCTACCCGAAGCCCAGGGTAGGTCTTGGCTCATCCTCAAATTTTGAAATTAAGTTAATAGTGTCATAGTTTCATTGTTAAATATAGTTCGCTCGACTGGTTTTATGAAATTTTTTCATCACTATAACCGGTATTCGAGTCCCTTCACTAATATATATTATTTGTTTACTTTTTTTTGGTCATTTATCACACATTAACTATGTTAAAGATGTATGTGGCCCTCCCTGATATATGAATCTTTTTTTAATCATACATTACCTATATTAAAGATATATTTGGCTCTCCCTGGTGTTCAAGTCTAGGTCCGCCACTGCTTCCTATTACCCATGTGTTTATATGATTAGTATACATAGCCGATACTGTAGAATGCAGATTCATATGAAGATCGAGAGAGAGCATTCGAAAATCAGACGTACGTGCATATTTTATTAATCAAGTATAATAGTAAATCAACCGGTAAACGAAGAACCATCTTCTTAATGAAGTCATGCATGAACAGTGGGCATAATGTGTCACTTATAACATGCAGATTCATGACTGACTACTCACTGGTATTATTTTCAGATCAATTAACTCCAAAATCAACTGTTTGCACATATGGTGAAGATATAAATATAAAAGCAAAAATTCAGCTGGATCCGCCCCTGGATGTTGGAAAAGTGAACGGAAGGCCTCTCCAGTCTGTCACGATTAAAGTGCAAAATTAGTTCAAGAGGTCTAGGTATTCCAACCTGCAAGCATATTGTGCGCCATATATCATAATGTGTCAATTGTTACAAGTATCTATTAAAAATAAGCTACCACGAACTATGTGAATTACAAAGTACTGCAAAATTAATGGCCGGGCAAAGGCGGGATCAATATAATTATTCCCAACAATCACAAGCTGCTATTTCTCTTTGCCTCTGTTTGAGCTTCTGACCTTTGTACATGGGCACTCGATCTCCAGCAACAACAAGGACACTGTTGCTCCTGCCTCTGCCTCTGCCTCTGCCTCTGCAGGTTTTTAACTATCACATTTGGAAGCAAAGGAATGATAGAGGCGTTGCTCCTCCTGAGACGGTGTTGACTATGATTCTTCATGACATCACTTGTAAAGTTTCCACCTAAGCTGCCTAGTCTACTACTCTAGTTAGTTTCAATCACATGACTGTTACTATGGCGTGCTTGTAAACCTTGATGCATCGCATCTTTTTAATATACATAAATTTAACAAAAAAACATGTTATAATTCACAATCTAGCTTTAAATGGATTAACTTTTTTAAGGTCGTCCATTCCGATTGGCTGCATATATGCCAATGCATGAATAGCAAATCATGGGAATAATCTATTTGTGTGTGTATATATATATATACAACATAAATTATTTTGCTGCACCTACCTTAAAATAAATGGATAACTCGTACTTAACCCGCTGTGAAGGGGGCAACCCAGCCCACGATTATATGAGTAATGGGGCAGTTACGGAGATTAATTATTTGTCCCGCTAATATATGGGACGGGTACGGTATTTATCAAATCCCCGTGGGGATTACCCATCCCTCCCCGAATGATATATATATATATATTATATATATATATATATATATATATATATATATATATATTATAACAATCAGATGAAAAAATTTTATTGTGAGAACCTTGAAAACTTTCATTAAATTTTGTACAATCATAATAAAAAATGTAAAAAAAATGTTAAAATAAACTTTTTATTATAGTTTTGTAAATAAAATTATGGTTCTGCATTATTTTTTTCATTTTTTTCATGATTCTGCAGAATTTAATAAAAAAATTCACGGTTCTCATGCTAAAAAGTTTGCAGCGTAGTGTTACCCTATGTATATATATATATATATAAATGAAAAGTTTTGAGTGTTTAAAATTTGAAATTATTATGAAATTTAAATGTAATATATTTATGTTTAATTAATGTTATTTATGAAAACAAATTAAAGAATAATAATGATTAAATAAGAGTATATTTTGCATGCATATTTTGTATGATACTTGTTACTTATTGAATTTACATATTTTTAAAATTATTATAAAATGGTGATGTATGATACGGGTTGGAAAAATAAAATATTATTGTGGGGCGGACATGGGGACTAAAATAATTTCCCGCAGGAAACCCGACGGGAATGGGGTACCCGTGGGGCGAGGACGGGGACTGAAATAATTCTCCGCTAGGAACCTGACGGGTATGGGATAAATAAAATTTATACGAGGCGGGTATGGGAAATAAGATTTCTACCCCGAACCCGCCCCATTGAGAAGCTACAAATTATATTAGGATCTCTGTAATAAAAAAACGGGTTAAATATCAAGTAGATGACTGATTGCGTCCAAATGTATCAGGTAGGTGACTGATTACAAATTTGACTTATTTCACTCACTGATTTCCAAATTTTTATCAAACTCCTTCTCCGGCCAACTCAAACATTTTCCGGTGAAAAAAATATGCACAGAAAAATCTAAAAATGATTTATATGCAATTAAACACCCCCAACTTTGAAACTCCTAAACTCAGAATTATCGAAATCAAACTCAAAAATCAAAATTGAAATTAAATAAATTTGGGTGAGATTTTATTTAATTTCGATTTTGAGTTTTGAGTTTAATTTCAATAATTCTGAGTTTAAGAGGTTCAAAGTCGAGTTGTTTTACTGCATATAAATTATTTTCGAATTTTTTGTGCATATTTTGTTTCGCCGAAAAATTCTTGAGTTTCTGGAAAAGGAGTTTGATAAAAAATTCGAAATCAGTGAGTGAAATGAGTCAAATTTACAATCAATCACCTATTTGATATATTTGCACGCAATCGGTCACTGATATTTAACCAAATCAAAAACTCTTTGTTATAAAGGAGTACTTCCAAAACCGCCCAAATGAAAAATACAATAGTAATAGTAGAGGTGATTATATATTCATTTGAACTAAACTGAACTAGCATGGGTCCTGTGTGAACAGGTTCCCTAACTATTTCATCATCAGATAGGTGAAACTGATGAGCAAGCTATAAAATAAAATATTTATAACAAAGACATCCTATAAAATGATTAGATGATAAACTTGGTAAATGAAATAATTTTTTTTTAAAAATTATTATACTTCAATTCAATGCATTAATGAAAAATTATTCCTGTCAAAAAAAAGTCCAAAGTCATTCTATAAATTGGTTCACAGGCCCATTACCATATAAGGAAGAGTCCATATACATTTTCAAACTTGCATTTTGGGCCCAGTTAAAGATCCTTACTTCTCACATAAGGAAGATGGAGAGAAGCATTCTTTATATATATACTCCGTAGTTTCGTCAACAAGATTTATAACATAAACTCAAAAGTAAAATTTAATTGATAACATATAGATATTTTAAAAGTATAATTTAATATAGAACAAGCATACTCAATAAAAAAATTATACAAATCATTTCACAGACTTTGTTTTAATTTGTATATGAACCAACTCTGTTACGTGTGTGCAATGAATAATAATTTAGTGTTAAATATTTTTGTAAGTATCTCAAATTTCGGAGAATAAAATTTAAGGCTATGGTAAAAAATATTTTCATATATCTATACTATTATATCATATATGCAATAAGAGTAAGATGGATCTTATCCAAATACTGCCGAATGTCAAACATCGATTCTTAGTAACTACATAATTATTATATACTAAGATTCTTAATAACTATAATTTTTTTTTACCACGATTCAGATTATAACTCAAACTCTATTAAATATATTAGTAATATATAAATTTGAACATAAAACTATTTTGGAGTTAAATTAAAAAAAATCGTAATTATTGTGCTACTTACGCGACAGACATTGTTCGGACAATATTTTGAGTTTTAGAAGTCAAAATTGGACGATTTTACGGCCCACGCGAAACTTAAAAAATTATCTTTAATTATGAGGGGGTCCAATATCCAAAACTCAACTGGAATAGCCTGTAATCTAGACAGAAAAGACAATTACGAATTTTTATCAGAGAATTTTTTAGAAAACCTTTTTATAATGTATTTAAAACATTAAAATATTTTTATATTAAATTTATATAGAGACATATCATATATCAGACATTATTATATATTATTATTAGAGTAGAGATAATATTAGGATTTTACATACGGAGAGATGAATGGAGATCGTGAATTTTTTTTGTGAGATGGAGGATTAAAATTTTTTTTATCCAAATTTTTTCTATAAAAATGTTTAAACTCCCTCCGTCCCATAATAACAGTTTTTTTTCAAATTTTTACGCTTATTAAGAGAATATTAATTCAATGATACATTTTCACTTATACCTGTCATAAATGCACAAATTTCATAAAAATATAAGTTATTTTAGACTTTTACTCACCCCTAATTATTGTTATACAGTTTTCAAGAATGGTAATTTTGGAATAATGTCAACATTAAAAGTTGAAAGTGAACATGTATTATGGGGAAAAAACTCCCAAAATAAACTATTATTGTGGGACAAATGGAGTATATTATATAAGATATTATGGTAATTTTATATAGAGAACCAGTTACAGTTAACGGAGAAATTATTATATTATTCCGGAATTGCGTTATCGGAGACGAGATATGAATGATGGTTAGTGGACACCCACAACTTTTCATCGATTAGAAAACTTATTAATTCATTGATTTGGATCGATTGAAGAAATTAAGTTTTTTTTTAAAATTATTAATCGAGTTCCCCGATTAAGAGCTCAACCTTAGCCTAAAATATTAAATACACGTTCTATTTTGTTACTATATTATATATAATAATATATCAAAAACACGTTATCACATACTTTGAATCGTGTTATTTGATAAATAAAATAAATTAAAACTAAAATAAATTAAAATTAATAAATATTAATACATTTTTTAAATTTAATCAATTTATATATGAGAAAATTATATTGAATTAATTTTTAAGAACTGAGAACTATTGTTAACTATTTTTGTAATTAAAAGTCATTTATATTTCTAAAAGATTGTTATTACACATGTTGAATTATCATAACTCACATTAAGTATTAATATAGAGTAACATGTTTAGTTCAATCATGTCATATAGTATGAAAAAATGGAATGTAAAAATTATTATAACGGTAATTGTTATGTATCGTTTTATTTTTTAATATTAATTTAAAATTTAATATATTAAGACTTTTTAAAATTATAAAAATATTAATCATTTTAAAATAAATAATTTAATTAATTAAACAAAATATACGTGCATCGCACGGGTTAAAATCTAATATTATCAAAGCCGAAATATTAAAAATTTGGTAGTCGGTAGTTGGTCGGTATTTGGGCCGGGTAGTTATTATTGAATTTAAATTTTAAAAATTATCCTCCTAACCAAAACAAATCTCAAATTACTCTACTAAGTAATACACATTTCTAAACAAAATACACAAATATTATCTTATTAAATATTAATCTCTAACTAAAATATATCTCATATTAATCTTCTAACTAATACACATCTCTAAATAAAACACATAAAAATTATTTTACTAAAATATAAATATAAAAGTATATGAATGTATATATATATATAATATTAAATCAAATTTAAAATTATTATTGTAAAAATTAAATTCAAATCATATAAAGAAAATATTTAAAAACTATTTGAAATATTTAAACAATTTGATCCGTTTATAGTATGAGATATAAGCTAGTATTAAATATTCATCAAATGACATACATTATCAGCAGCTCACAAGTAATTATTTTAATTAGGGAAAAAAAAATCAGAAATCACCCTCTGATGTAATTGATAACGACTGTTGTTAAATAATTGAAGAAGCATGTAGATGGTCAAAGGTCAATAAAATTGCCGGTAAAAGACCCCAGGATGACTTGTAGATATTCTCCTTTAAAATTTGATGTGAGGGTTTTATATCAAATTGGTCATTCATTATATTAAAATATTTTCAATTGACTCATTATTTTTAAAATGGATTCATTTAAATCACTCAAAATATTTTATATATTATTCTGTTAAATTTACATATAAAAAAGTAAGCAAATAAGTTAACGGAATACTAATTAAATGATTTATTTGTCACGTGGGTACCTTGAAACAAGTCAAATTTAAGCGGGTACCTTGAAACAAACCAAATTTCATTAATTTTTTGGTTAAATTTTTCTTCAAAATTATCAAAATGATATATATACTGATTTGAGTGGTTCGAATGAGTCAATTTTAAGAATGATAAGTCATATGAGATATTTTAATGGAATCGACGGATATAAAACCCACTCATATGATTCCTCACCTAGTTGATAGATACACTCAAACAAATCACACGACAAAATAAAAATATAATTCTATAATATTAAAATGACCACGTTTATATTAAGCCGGCTAATTCACAGTTTCGCACTAACCTAAAGCAAGAAAAGTCATAAACGACGCGTACCTTCTTACTCCTCTCCTTCTTAGAAAATTCATTGCACGCACGCTTACACTTGTGTATATAAATCTTTATGTAACACACATGCAATTCAAACACATCGATCATAAAACACACACACACACACGATATATCCATTACTCTTTGTTCTTGATTCTCATATAACAATAACGTAACAAGATTATGAAGTCCATGAGATCGTTGGCTCTTGTTATAATAGGGTTCATGTTTATGATGATACTTCAACAACAAATGGTTCATGCTCAAGAATTTTCTCCGGCACCGGCACCAAATGGTCCGGTGAGCGACGGCTCGGCGATTGATCAAGGCGTTGCGTACCTGCTTCTCCTCCTAGCTCTTGCCGTTACTTACCTTGTCCATTAATTCTTTATTGTAATATTAATATACATCATTCTTTATGTATCTCCCGATTCAGTTGAGAGAAACTCTAACATTATTGTAAAGTAAAACATTTTTATTATATATATTAAGAATTAATTGTGTTTTAGAAGAATTTATGCAATAATGACTCACTATATATCATGTCACAATATTTGTTTATTCGAATTATTCATTCGTTCGTAGATTTATTTATTCGATTGTAGAATTATTTACTCGGTGACAGACATTTTTATTATTATAAAAGAAAGGAGAAAAGAAAATTAAGAAAAATTGATGTACTTGTTGGACTTAGATGCGAAAACCGAGGCCCAACAAGACGAAGATAAAATAAAGGGCCAGCTCAATCACTTCTACTTTTACCCTGCATTTTCTAATGTGCATGTTGTCTAGACATATAGATACACAATTCAAGAACTCCAATTTTAGGCTCATTTTTTAGTGTTTAACCTCATATATTTATGCATTCCAGCTGGTTGTTGATATAACAAGGATAGGCTCGAATCATCCGCATTGTTTTCAATTGTCACAATATAATCATTCCGACGTAGTACTCGTTCCACTATGAATTACGTTTATGTTTTTGTTAGGTTGTTAAAGGATAATCTAAATATTTTTCTTATCAAGTTCTATAAATTATCATTTGGATAACGATAGAGTTAGAATTATAAAGTTGTGCACTAGATTAACTAGATTAACGCTTTGAAAATTGTTGTATTACGAGAAAAAGTGCTGGTGGAAAAAGTGATGTCAGGAAAATCAGATGACTGTTTGGTAATTTTTTTGATTTATGCATATTTTGAGATATAATATATAAAAATAATGTTTTTGAGAATGTTTGATGATGAAACTGATAGCTACTTCCTGCAAAAACTGAAAGCAGTTTTTTCCAAAAGCATAGGGGACATGCTTTTACTAACAGTAGATTTTAGATTAAAAACGATTTTTCACACAACGATTTTTATAATTTACCAAACACCTTTGCTTTTCAGCAAAAAACTGTTGTTGTAGCTGTCTGCAACAGAAATACCAAACGGGGTCTAAATTTGTAAGTAATATCACATTACCGACGTATATTAGTTTATATAAATCTGGAGGAAATGAAATGGATTTTCTTTAAATTAAATTTGGAAAACTATATATATGGATTATTAATATTTTTCCATTTTCGATATGTCCCCTATTATTTCACTACATAACTATAAAAACTATATAACTTTTCTTAATATAGCTTATAAAGTAAATAATAATTTTAATTTTTAATAAATTTTGGAATAAACGAGAATCGAATCCAAAATTTAAAAGGATAAAAAATATGTTCTTACTATTAGACTATAAATATACTCTGTAATACAGTTACGAAAAATCAAGACGATCGTATATATATAGATACTAGCTTATAACTCGTGCGATGCATGGATGAACGGATTTTAATATTTTATAATATTTTATTTATATTGAAATACATTTTTTTTACAATTTTTTATTTCTCTAATAATTAATACAATTAACACAAAATCATGTTGAATAGGATAGGTTGGGCGGGATAGAGTTTGAATTGAAGTATAAGAGGTAGCCCATAAAAAGAAACGTGTAAAAGTTATGTAATACTCCCTTCGTTTTGTTTTATAAGTCGCTTTGATTTTTTGCACACATGTTTAGGTGATTTGACCGGATAGTAAAAATCATTATTTTTAAATTTTCTTTTTTTTAATTAAAATATAAAATCAATATTTTTATTCAAAAGAAGACAAGTTTAAAAATAACAATTTTTACTATCCGGTCAAATCACCTATACATGTGTGCCAAAAGTCAAAGCGACTTATAAAAAAGGATGAGTGAGTAATAAAATTTTAAAATAAATAGTATAATTTATAACTTATATAATTTATATAATGAGATTAGGAAACCTAAGATATATCTTAGGTAAGTTAGGTGATATACAATAGATTTTATATGCAAACATGACAGATGTATTTTTGTAATAGCATATTTCATTTAAAATTTTATTAACATACTAATATTTTGTACTAAAATCGTAGGAAATTACCTAAGATACAGCTTAGGTTCCTTTTTCATAATTTGAGTTTATGTGTTTATATAATTTTGTTTCATTTGAATTTATAATTTAAATAATATTTAAAGAGTTTGAGTGGTAATGAAATTGAAATATGTAAATGAAGTTGTGATTGTGTTAAATATATAATAATATACTATTATATATTATAAATAAACTAAATTATATGTGTTTAATTATTTTTGAAAGGTGTGTATTTTTTTTAAGGTGTTGAACTATACTAAACTACCAAATAAACCTCATTCAAGTTATAATAATATAGTATAAATATAAATAAAGATAAAAGTTTTTTTTGAAAATAAGGAATCAATTCATTAAATAAAAGTCATACGACATTTACAAATATAATCGAAATTGGACAGATATTTAATGATATCGTTGTGGAATCCTTCATTCGTGCAGAGGTAACCAAGCGATTTGAATATATGTACTTGTTTTCACCCTACTAGGAATGCATGTACTTACTTTCACCCGATTGTTTTGTGCAATTGACCATAGATGTGATTCCATATTAATTTTCATCTAAAAATCATGCCAATCTATAACCTCACTCATGGAGAACACCAAAACACAACAAAATAAAAACCAAACTCTCATAAGGAAATACTAACAAAACCCAAATAAATTGGGAACTTATTGAAAGAAAATAAGATTTTAAATAAGAAAAATAAAGGAACTGGGTCTTTCTACCGATGAAAATCGATTGAAGCCCCTTCAAAAATAAAGGTAAAAGTTATTTGAATACTCTTAAATTGAATAGTAACTATAGATCTATATGTCTTGCATTATGTTATCCTTACAATATATTATAAAATTAATATAAAACATAATACTTCATATAAGAATATTTCGCTGAATAAAGTTGATAGATAAATAAATAAATCAAATATTCACATTTTATTCGGTACAATACTCTTAAATGAAATATAAATTTAAAACTTATATACCCTCCATTATCTCTATAATAATTATGTAATATATTATAAATATGAGTATTATGCTTCTAAGGGTGACCTTAGGTAATTACCTAATATTAAAAGGATTTCTCATATAAATACACCATGACTTTATTATAATTACAGAAAATTTTATATATTTACAAAAATGCCACAACCTTTTTACAGTAGAAAATATTATAGTCTGATGTAATTTTCCTAAGCTCAACATGTTTTTTTTCTCTTAAGGTAATAGAACTTTTGCCAAAAATATTAAATTTAGGTATCAACATTTGTCCAACAAGACCTTTTCCTGAAAGATAATATATTTTTCAAAAAAACCCGAACTTACCCATTGGGCTTGTCCTAAACAAACCCATAAAGCAAACGCAAGCCCAAAAATAACACAAAATGGGTACACACACAGCTATCACAAACACACACACACACACACACCGTCTTGTCACGCCCCATACCTCTCATATAGCAACCCAAAACACACACACACACCAAAAAACAAACTCATCTCATTCTCATCAAAGACTCTCATCTCCCTACCGTCTCCCCGTACACTACACAACATCTTAACCTATACATACACCTATACACACAACCACATTTCGGATTCTCCCGGTTCTTCACACATCCCGATGATTCATCTCTTCACGATTCTCGAGGCGTAAAGGTTCGATTCACATACATCTCTTTTTCACGCTTTTCGAGGCTTAATCGTGTCTCTAATTAGGTCATTTTGTGTATATATCGTGTTTATATCTATTGATTGTGTTCTTGATTGAATCTGCGGTTATATATGTGTTTTTTGTATTGTGTAATTGCGTGTTTTGTGTTGTTTGATCATCCGATTTATGTTGGTTTCGTTCAGTTTCGTTTCGGTTTCCGAAACTATGTAGATATCGATGTAGGCATGTGTATGTATCTGTATGTGATGATTTTAAAGTTTTTGTGATATTGTTGATGACGAGGATGAGAAATGAAGAGTCTTTTTGGGGGGATAGTTGATTGAGATGATTTTGATATTTTAATAATTGACTGGTTTAATTTTTGTATGTTGTCGATGTGACATTTGTGGTAGACTTGTTGTATGTTCTTGTTTGTTTAGATTGTAATGTGGTTTGGAGAAGTTGATTAGTTTTTGCGTTTAGTGATAGTGGGGTTGGATTTGAGATCTTGAGAATGGGTTATAAATGTTTGGTGTTGTTTTGTGTATGGGATGTGTATTTGTAATGTGTGTGTTTGTAGGATGAGTTGTTTCTGGACGTAGATATTAATTTTTGATAAGAATTTTAGATACTGATTTTGGGTTGAAAGTAAAGGATTTTTCTTTGGCGCAATGCTTATTCTGGTATGAAGTTGAATGCAGAAGGTTCGTGATGCACAAAGAGATTTCTAAATATATGGTGAAAATAATTGGCTTTCTTAATGTACATTTTTCTGTATGTTAATGGTATTGTTTGCTCTTTCATTGAAACATCAGGGGTTAAGATATTTGAGGCTCCTTGAGGTCAGAGAAAAAAGTTTGGAGTAGATAATCTCTTGCATGGAAAAAATATGCCAGATTTGAGAAGTGGAGTTCGTCAATCAAAGAGGGGAAAAAATGTTGAGGAGAACCCTGCTGTTTTAGCTCCTGCACCTCGACGTGGCACCAGAAGAGGTAATAATTTGAAAGCTCCACTAGTAAAATCACCTTTGAATAATCCTGTGAACCCAGCAAATCCCAGTCCAATGTCAAGACCTGCTGGTAGAGGTAGAGGTAGGCAGACAAACCAAGATAAGAATGCTGAGATTTTTGGTGCCGGGGTTGGTGGTCGGGGTCGTGCAGTTTTAGATGTAAGAGCAAAAGAAATTGCTGCTATTCCAGATCTAGTGGCAGAAAAAAGTGCAGAGAAGTTAGCTGTTGCCGAGGAAGAAGGAAGTGCAAGTCCACTTCCTGAAAGGGTATAATTTCTGTCATCTTAGTGTATCTGTACTAATATGTTCATTTTGCTATTCATATAGCATCCTAGATATCCAATAGGCAGTCAAATTAATCACAGTATTACACATTGTTGAAAGCATTGAGGCCTATTAAAATATTATTGGAAGCTTTAGACTGTCTTATCAATCAAGTGTAAAAATCTAAAGGATGGATTATTATTCAACAGTCCGTCTTTCGTGTAAGGTGTTAAATTGAAGTTTCTCTATTTACACCACTACAGAACAACGTACATCCATGGAATTGTAAATTAATGGCTTTATGGGAAGCCGTGGCTCGGAGGAAGTTATTTAATTAATTGATGATACCATGGGAAAGTTTTCAGAAAGGTTGAAAATCTGCTACTTTCTGCCACCGTGTGATTTTGCAGAAAAGTAAAAGTCGAAGAATCTCTTGTTTTTTTTGAGATTCGTGACCATGTACAAATGGCGGAACATTTACTCTAGAAATAAATGATTTGAACCCAACAGTTTTTTAAGCTCATACTCTTTTTGAATTGGGCTTTCACTTATTTTAATAACTATTTACACATGATCAATAAGCTTTATATTATGCTATGTTACTTTGACTCGGGTACGGAGTGTCGGACACGACACATATCCGTGTGTCGGACTTGGAAACTCTGAAAATTGGGGACACGGGGACACTGTCCTATTTTTAGACACGGGTACGGGGACACGTCATAATATATTAATAACAAGTATGATAAGTTAGACATCTTAACAAAAAGTAACAATAGAATTCAAATTAAACATGATATTGTACCGGACTTTGCAAATTAGGCATCGTCTCCAACCTTATCTCATTCTTGCTTCTTTCTTTATTCTCACATATTTATTTTGAATCGTAAGTTTGACTCATATTTGATCTTTAAATTGGTCAAAGTGTCCACATTTTAGTCAAAGGATCCGACACGAAATAAGTGTCGTGTCCGAGTGTCCAAGTGTCCGACACGGGTACGGCAACCTAAAGAGAAGAGTCGGAGTAACATAGATATTATGTACTTCTATATAATTTTATTAGATTGTATATATTGCTGTTTATTGGGGCCAGGTATTTGGTTTCTGCTGACAATTTCTCTTGGCTACTAATTTTGTTTATTTATGTCACTAACAGGTGCAGCTCGGAAACTCCCCAGTGTACAAGCTAGACCGGAAGTTGGGTAAAGGGGGGTTTGGACAAGTTTTTGTTGGAAGAAGAGTAACTGGTGGCTCGGGCAATACTGGTCCTGATGCAGTTGAGGTACTATTATCATGGTTAAGCGGCTACACTAGATATTCACTGATTATAATGCTTCATATTGTGGTGCATTTATTGTGACTTTCATATCTGACATGCTATATTTCATCCGCTTGGTTTTAGGTTGCTATGAAACTTGAACATCGAAATGGCAAGGGATGTAGCTATGGACCTCCTTATGAATGGCAAGTTTACAGGTAAGTTAATTTTTTTTCTTCTGGCAATTGTTTCCATTATTATTTTGAACCACAACTTATAATGTCTAGTAATTTTTGTTATACTCTCTTTTGCTGATCTGGTTGCCTCTTTATAAAGCACTCTTAATGGCTGTTACGGACTCCCCTTGGTCCATTATAAAGGTCGCCAGGGAGATTATTATATACTTGTAAGTTCCCCTCATTTTTATTATGTACTAGTGAATTCCCCTCATTTTCCCATTTTAAATATCTTTGATTCTTTGAGCATATTGTTAATTTTTTTTGTGTATACAAAATCAGGTCATGGATATGCTAGGACCAAGTTTATGGGATGTTTGGAACTCCAGTAACCAGATGTAAGAAAATGGCCATTCCTTTTGTAAAGTATTACCTGTTCTCATTGTATTTACTATTTATGAATTATGAATTTGTTGCAGGCTGTCGGAAGAGATGGTTGCTTGTATAGGGGTGGAATCAATATCTATACTAGAACAGCTTCATTCTAGAGGGTAATATTAACTATCAGTCTCCGCTTTTTTACAAGCAAGCTATTAAAACTCTCCTATATACACAAACTTAAATTTAATATATAATGTCCTCGCAGCTTTGTGCATGGAGATGTCAAGCCAGAAAACTTTTTACTTGGTCAGCCTGGAACAGCAAATGAGAAAAAGTTGTACTTAGTTGATCTTGGTTTGGGTAATTCTTTTCATCTCTCCTTGGTGAATGTTTTAATATTTTTAAATCTATGTTCGCCATGTGAAATAAGCTTTGGTAAACTATTATATATTATAACAAATTAAATATAGAATTCTTTTTCTTATATGCGCTATTAATACATTGATTAATCTCAGCTTCAAAATGGAGGGATGCATCCTCTGGTCGGCATGTTGAATATGACCAAAAGCCTGATGTTTTCAGGTAATTTTTGAAGTTAATTTTTTTTGCTTTGATTGGAATGCTAATGATCCCTTTGTTCCAGAAAAGTTGACGGGATTCGGATTTATTAGATATAGACGTGTTAATTATATGTATTCTACAGTCACTTTAGGTCGAGGATTTAGTTCATTGTTGTTGTTGGTTAGGTGTCGCATGTTCCAATTGAAATATACAAATGTTTTTAGATTATGCATTTTTTCCCAAATAAAACAGTATTATGTGAGTTTCATGTTAATTTCTTGGTCTTATGTGATATTGTTGACAGGGGAACAGTACGTTATGCAAGTGTACATGCCCATTTGGGGCGGACCGGAAGCAGAAGGGATGACCTTGAGTCGTTAGCTTATACTTTAATTTTCCTCCTTAAAGGAAAGCTCCCTTGGCAAGGTTTTGTGGTGAGTCCATTTCTGAAATTTACCATACACTAAGATTTTCTTTCTAGTTGATGATCGTTTGAGTGTCCATATAATTATTAATATTCTTCTGTCCCTAAAACAATAGATCATTTATAATTCTATGCGAATGCTATAACTAGATTCGGTGGATCATGGGTGTAATTGTTAATTTGAAGATGGAGTACATATGTGCGATTCATTTGATTGTGTATTGCATTTTCAGGGAGAAAACAAAGGTTTTCTTGTTTGTAGGAAGAAGATGGGAACTTCTCCAGAGATGCTTTGTTGCCTATGCCCACCCCCGTTTCAGCAATTTCTTGAGATGGTGACTGATATGAAATTTGACGAGGAACCTAACTACTCAAAGCTGATCTCCCTTTTTGAGAACAGCATAATTTCCACTGCATCATTGAGACCAATCAAAATAGATGGTGCATTAAAGGTCTGTGCCTGATATTCCGAGTCCTTTTAAGTAATCTCTGAGTATTTTAGAATTTTTCTACCTTGCATTATTGTTGCTTCTACTCTTTTATAGGTTGGTCAGAAGAGGGGAAGATCACCTTTTGAGGTAGAAGATAGTGGAAATCCCAGAAAGAAAGTCAGACTAGGTACTCCAGCAACCCAGTGGATCTCAGTTTATTGTTCCAGGCCACCAATGAAACAGAGGTAAGTACAAATAAGCAAGAATCCTTGTTTCACTTTTCTAACCTATATATGGCCCAAATGAGAATATGAATATAAGACAATTCACACATGCCAAAGCAGCAATAGTTAAAACAAAGTGCTTGATTTACCACAAATACCTTACAAGTGAAAACTGTTGTACGTTTTTGCTAACATTGATGCAATATTTTGCTCTTGAACAAACTGTCCTGATGCCTTCCATAAAAATCCTGGGTCCTTTTCCATATATGTTCGTTTGTGTGTGTTTTGTGTTAAGCACCAGTACTTGAGATTAATCATTAATTATATACCCATAGTTAATGGATGAGAAAACCTCGAGGTAAGAACAGAACTCTCAAAGAGATTAATTAATACATGACTGTATATTCTTGTCAAATGATCTAGGCACTTAAATGCAGATTTCACTATAATGTTACGGATTCAAGGCTATATCAGCATGTAGAGAAAGCGAAGGAAGATGGTTTGCACATTAGCTCTGTGGCTTCTTCGTCAAATCTTTGGGCTGTTGTTATGGATGCAGGGACAGGGTTCACGTCCCAGGTTTATGAAATCTCACCTGTTTTCTTGCATAAGGTAACCGCTATACTTTTGTTTGCTATGAGTTCCTTTTTATTTCATCATGCCAGTAATTTTTGCTTCCTAAAATCTCCTTCCTTTATCCTCATCAGGAATGGATAATGGAACAGTGGGACAAGAATTATTACATCACTTCACTTGCTGGTGCATCCAATGGCAGTGCTTTGGTAATAATGTCGAAGGGTGAGTTGAATAACATGCGGCTTTACAGATTTCTTTGTTTGATATATTGTAGTATCAAATTTGGTAGCTGTGAATAAACTTTTTTGATGCATGACACTTGTATAGAAAGGATTGTGTTGCCAATTTAATTTTTCTTTATCTGATACCATATATTGCCACTGAAGGGACAACCTATACTCAACAATCATACAAAGTCAGCGATGTATTTCCTTTTAAATGGATCAATAAGAAGTGGAAAGAAGGCTTTTCTGTCACCTCCATGACCACTGCAGGTAGCAGATGGGGAATAGTCATGTCACGTGATGCAGGTTTTTCTAATCAGGTAACTTTTTGTTCAGATTAGCGAGTATGTACTAGTTGTGGACTATTAGAGCTTATAGTTTTGACTTTTGTTCCAGGTTGTTGAACTTGATTTTCTGTACCCAAGTGAAGGGATTCACAGGAGATGGGAGAATGGATATAGAATCACTTCAGCTGCTGCAACTCCAGATCAAGCTGCCTTTATTTTGAGTTCATCCAAGAGAAAATTGCAAGATATAACACAAGAAACTTTGCGAACATCTGCTTTCCCCAGCACCCATGTTAAGGTACTTGTCATTTTTTCTGGTGTTTGAACTCTTTCAGCAAGTTAAAATCAGCAAAACATATACTGTTGTAATGTATGTCTTATTGTTTTAAGTAGTTCTAGGAGCCAATTACTGGTTCTCTTTATCATATCCATTTGACGGTGATGCTTGTGTTGTCATTTTTTAAGCATGGCAATGCTTTTCCATATTTTTCTGCTAATGTTTATTGGGAGAATAAGGTGCTCTATTTATCTGCAGCGATACCGCTTTTAACCTAGTCATTTGTTCTACATTTAGGATTAGTTCTTACTAACATTTCTTTACAAAACTAAATTAAATTTCTATGAAGTTAGAGACCTTGGTTATAGGATATATTTGTGTACAGCATCACGCTTGTTAAAACAAAGAAATCATGATTTGCCAACCGCTCAGTCTGCTATTCTGTGTTTGCACTTATGTTTTTACTTCTATAGTTGATAGTTCTATAACTACCCCTTTGGCAAAAAAGCGAAATGTATACCTGATTATTGACCAAAAAGCTTCCATATGTTTCATATTAAAAAAAACTATATTTATAGCTGAATTTATTATTGTGATGCCTTTTTGTACAAAAGTAACAGCTTCTCGAGTATTTCGCAGGATAAATGGTCAAGAAATTTGTATATTGCAACCATTTGTTATGGGCGAACAGTGTCGTGAAGGCTTGCAGCGAAGGAACTTTAACCTGGGGGCATGTCACACTTGATTGAGGTGTTTGTAACATTTTAAGAACAGGCTATTATCCGTCATATATTGAATGTTGTGGAGTTCTTTACTTAGATGTCCGTAGTTAGAGGTCAGATGTTGCATGGAGGTTAAGGGGTCAGTAAGGGCAAAGTACATGAATTGTTTTGGATTAGTTGTCTGTAATGTTAAGTTCATGTATATCCTATTACATTTAGGTTGTGTTCACTTGGTGAGAATGGAATGGGGAAGGAATGGAATGAAAAATTATAAACAAATTGTATGAAGAAAGAAAAATGTACGAGTGAAATTTTAAATGAACATGAGGGAGTCTAAATTTTCTATGATGAAGATTGTAGGGAAAATAGTGAAGAAATGGAATGGAGCATTTCTTCCAAAACATGTGGGTTAGAATTTTAGGTTGTGTTCACTTGGTGAGAATGGAATGAAAAATTATTAACAAATTTTATGTAAGAAGAAGAATATATGAGTAAATTATGAATAAACAGGAGGGGGTTAAAATTTGTTATGACGAGAAATGTAAGGAAAATGGTGATAAAATGGAATGGAGCGTTCCTTTCAAAACATGTGGGTTAGAATTCTAGTTCAAATAGTTTGGAATGGAATGAATGAAAGAATGAAAATTATAAACATTTTCTCTAATCTCACCCAAACAAGAGTATAAATTTCATTCCATTCTCCCCTCATTCCATTCCATCCAAGTGTGAACGCTGCCTTAGTAAATTTGGAATGGAATGAAAGAAAGAATGAAAATTATAAATATTTTTCCTCATCTCACCCAAATAAGAGTATAAATTTCATTCCATTCCCCCGTCATTCCATTCAAGTGAAGTGAATACAGCCGAATAGAATGAAATTTATACTCTTATTTTGGTGAGATTAGGGAAAATGTTTATAATTTTCATTATTTCATTCCATTCCAAATTATTTATACCAAAATTCTAACCCACATATTTTGAAAAGAATGCTCCATTCCATTTCTTCACTATTTTTCCTACAATCCTCATCATAGAAAATTTAGACTCTTCATGTTCATTTAAAATTTCACTCAAACGTTCTTTCTTCATACAATTTGTTTATAAATTTTCATTCAATTCCTTCCTCATTCCATTCTTACCAAGTGAACACAACCTTAGTGATCCACTGCTCTATTACATGTACTCTGAGATCTTAAGCTGCCTACTTGGTAAATCTTATAATGTGATTACTACTTTGTGGTTGTTTTGTTGAGACTGATATAAAACTTCAATTTTTTTTCAGGTTGACGACTATTTTGAATAAACTCAACTGCTGCGCTCCGATGACAGTGTAGATGGTGGAGTTTTGCATCATCATTTGGTCTGTGTCAGGAGAGAACATAATAGAGGAGCTTGCTACATGCTCAGTGATAATTCAGTGGCAACCAACACAAGAGGTATTATAAAACGAATATGCCTTGGCTAGGACAGGAAAGATGAGACTGTCTTATTTTTCTGTTTTTCGTGTGATACAAAAGTTGACCCCTTAGTGAAAGTGTTCCCGAGTCATTACCATAACTATTACCCACTGGTGCCAAGAGTCTGCTCTTTTAAATAATGTTATGTACTAGTTGCACACCCTCAATGAGTCACTTATTTAACCTTCATGCAGTTGTTGTAACTGGCATATAGTATCTGTATTTGTTGTCAATATCATGAAGAATTCTTTTGGAAATTTACAAGTATATAAGCATGATGATGGTGTGGAGTGGAATTGTGTGAGGATTATAACCTTCTGTTTTGATGTTTTCAATGATGATGCCTCTATTTTCTTTCCCTGTTTTTGACATGATTAACTATTCCTTCCCTTCTGACAAAAAAAACTATTCCTTCCCTTTGTTACCGTTTCAGTTCTTTTCTTTTACTTCATTGCTTTAAGTATAACTTTTTGTTTAAAAGTTTTTCAAACCAACATTTTTCAGAAATTGTGATTTTTGTAAATAATATTCTATATCATAATTTGAAAAGTAAGACCATTGTAGGATATTTTTCCCAAGTTCACAACAAATACATATACATCTAGTCATTTATTGTTAAATATTTACTTATTATTTATTTTACATTATTAATAAAATAGGAAAGTAAGTAATTGGGTTGTTAATATGTTTCACTCGAATCAATCATTATTTTTTGGAAATTTTTTTAAGGTTTATCTTCTCTCATAACCTTTACTCTTTCCAATACATTTCAAGGCTTATTTACAATTTAAACCCTATGTTATTAATAATATACAATTCAAACCCTATGTTAATATATTTAGTAAATTTAACCCTACGTTTTTTAACTATTTACAATTGATTTTTTTTTTAAAAATAATTACTAAAATTTTAAAATAATTAATAAATTTAATCCTATGTTTTTTAACTATGTATAGATGAAATCTTTTTTTAAAATAAATAGTAAATTTAACCCTACGTTTTAAAACATTTAGTAAATTTAACCTTGACTTTTTAATTTCGGAATAAATTAAATTTTATATCGAAAAAGTATTTTCGAGAATATATTCACCGAAGAGTATTTTTGAAAATAAATTAAATTCGGAGATGAACATTCATGAATATATTGAGCGGGAAGTGTGATGGCAAGATGGAATAATATAAACACATATTAAAATTTTATTGAACATATATAATATATTATACATATAGATATATTAATATAGAAAAGAACATCTAAATATCCATTTTATAAAAAAAAACTCTAATAATTGCAAATATTTATTATGTTTAGATAAAATCTATACAAAAAAATTGACAATAGTGCATTTGACGAATATTTATTCAAAATTGTCATAAAATTTATTTTATTCTGAAATTAAAAGGTCAAGGTTAAATTTACTAAATGTTTTAAAACGTAGGGTTAAATTTACTATTTATTTTAAAAAAGGTTTGAATTGTACATAGTTAAAAAACATATGGTTAAATTTACTAATTATTTTAAAAAATGTTTCAATTATAAATAGTTAAAAAACATAGGGTTAAATTTACTAAATATATTAAAAGAGAGTTTGAATTGTATATTATTGGTAAGAGAGGGTTTAAATTACATTTAAGCCACATTTCAATTAGTTTCAAATATGAATAAAACGTTAACAAGCAAATGTAACCTATGAACTACGTGAATTGTATTCTTCTAATTTTTGCTCAAAATTTGTGAGTAGACCATTTTCTGTATATGAAAATGATTATCGTGTAACATGAAATTACTATTGATACTAGTCTATCGAATTAGTATTTGAACTTACCTACGAGGCAATGGCAATGAGCCTATGACTGGCAGGTGGTGTTAAATCTTTATAAATTAAATATTATTAAATTTGATATTGGTGAATACACTGTATTAATTTTTCAAAAAGTTAGGAATACACTTTTAATATTATGATGGGACTATAAAGGATATTAAATCATAATTGAATAATTTAGGTGTAAAATGAGGTTATACCTGCTCTTTGGAGTTGGATTCTAAACTGCTTAACAAAATGGAGAAAAAAATGAGAAGAGACGGAGAGTGTAAATTTCTATCCTAAGATTTTTATGAAACAAATGAATAGAATATAGAATAAAAGTATTTTTTTTCCGAAATTGAAAATTTGATTTTGAGTATTATTAGATTTCAACGAGAATCTTTATTTAATTGTTTTGTAAAAGAAGCTATGAATGAAAGTTAAGAATGTATATAATAAGTTTCATTTTGTTACTCAATTTTATTTACTCGGCCAAACACAGTGCAAATAGTTATTTGCATGACAAATAAAACTTGGGTGAAGAAAGAAGATGAAGAGATAGCAGTGGCGGTCGAACAAAGGGAGGGGCCAAATAAATAATTAAATATTTATATAAACAATAAGTTTATATATAAATAATAATAATAATAAATTCACAAATAATTTATGATATATCACTAATTTATAAAATATTAATATATTTTTTTATCATCAATTTTAGTTATTTGCTTTTAGAAAACCATCTAAAACTTAATTTTGCATTTTACAGTTTAAAATCAAAGAATTTTAAATTTCAAAAAACATGTGTTTGTATAAGGTGAAATGAAGGAGAATGAAAAAGAATTACAATTAAAAACTTGCTTAATTAATATCTAAACTTTAAATTACAATTTATTTTTGTTTATAAATAAGTGGACTAGATTATTTACATGTAAATGTTAGAATTAAAAAGTTAAACATAATAACTGTATTTTATCAAAAAAATTATATTATGGTAAAAATCATATGATCTAAATATTTAAAAAAAAATTATATATACAAAATTGTAATGATTAATTTATTTAAGGGACCAAATATAAAATATATGCATATAATTTGTAAAATAAATTTTTTATCTTAGATAAATTTTTAGGATTTGGGGGGCCATGACCAGCTCCGCCCTTGGATATAGCTGCACAAAATGAAGATACATTGATACAATATCTTGAATTGTAAAACATAATGTTAAATGAATAGGCCTTGATATAATTTGGTTTATATTTATTTATTGCTTATAGTGTATTGATTCAGAATAAATCTAAAATTATTTTAATTTTTTATTTTAAAAATATTCTATCTCATTCAACTAAATAATGTAAGAAAAAGAGAATATAGAATTCATAATTTAGAGTGCCTCCAAATGTTTATTAACGATAAATAAAGGGGGAAAGCGTTGTATTTGAAAATTAAGATGCATTGTTTTAAAAAATTTATAGATATTTTAGTCAACATTTATGAAATTTAGTATAAAAAATAGTATTAAAAAACATTTCAAGCTTCGCTTGTTTGCTACCAGAATAATAACAATTTTTTAGGGGTTATTGTGTGCGGATATATATATATATACATGTTTGAAACCACCCTTTTAATTTATAAGCTATCTTATTACAACTTCATGCAGTATTATTTTTCTCCCTAATACGAGGAGGAGGTGAAAGGTAGGGATCAAACACTAATTTTAACCATCCAAATGAAATAAATTATTACCTTTTCACATTCGATTCCATTTATCCTCTTGTTTAGCTTACATTTAGGCTTTTTTGTCACTTTCCTTACCTGCATAATTTAGCAAAATACTTTTCATGAATTTTAATATTAATGTCAGTAGATTTCTATAAGAATGGTGGAGTTTGTGTCACAGTCTACACGGAAATTAGAACCCAAAATATCAAGAACCAGTAATTTTAACACAATATATATAAATTTGTAGGTGATGGGGATCATGCAGGGAAATGAGGAGGATGAAATGATGAGTGTGAGAAGGAAAGAGCTTGGACGTGCATGCATGTTAAATACAGAAGTAGGAGCTGTTCTAGCTGCCATTCGTCGAAAAACCGAATTACATCCTCATTATTTCTCCCAAGAAGAAGGCTATGATACCTCCATTCTTCAATCATTGAAAACATTGAGATCACTCATCTTCAGTCCTCAACAGGAATGGAGGACTATTGATCCAGCTATATATTTGTCACCATTTCTTGATGTTGTCGAAAGTGATGATGTTCCGGCATCTGCAACAGCTGTGGCTCTCTCTGCCATCCTTAAGATTTTCAGAAATAATGTTTTTGATGAAAAAACTCCTGGAGCCAGGCATGCCATGGCCGGGGCTGTGACAGCCATCACAAGCTGCCGGCTTGAGAAAACTGACAGTGTCTGTGAAGATGCAGTTATGATGAAAATCTTGTATGTTTTGACAGAACTTGTTAGGCATCCTGCTTCTGTGTTGTTAACTGATCATGCAATTTGCACCATTGTGAATACATGTTTCCAGGTTGTGCAACAGTCTGCAAATCGAGGCGATTTGCTCCAACGCAGTGCAATGTACACAATGCATGAACTTGTTCAGATCATATTTGCAAGATTGCCTGATATTGAGTTGAAGGATGGGGAGAATTCAGAATCAGATGATGAAGATACTTTCGATATGATGAGATATGGGACACGCTCCGCAGTTGATATCTTTCACTTCTTGTGTTCGTTGCTTAATGTGGTGCAAGTTTATCAAGATGATATGGTAACTGGTGGAGTACCTCGTCAGACTTTTGACGAAGATGTACAACTTTTTGCCCTTGTTTTGATCAATTCCGTTATTGAATTAAGTGGTGACAGTATTATGAATCACCCAAAACTTCTGAGGATGATTCAAGATGATCTTTTCCATCATTTGATTCACTATGGAATGCGATCTACCCCACTAATTCTGTCCATGATTTCAAGTATTGTACTCAATATTTATCACTTCCTTCGCAGGTAAAAATATATTGTTTACTGAATCGAATGTATATTAGTTCTTCTTGAAAGCTTACTTTTGTGCTATGCAGATCAGTTCGACTTCAACTAGAGGCATTCTTTTCATTTGTGTTGTTGAGAACAGCAAGTCTTGGAAATGCAATCCAAGTGCAAGAAGTAGCAATTGAAGGACTCATAAACTTTTGTAGGCAGCCCACTTTTATCACTGAAGCCTATGTAAATTACGACACTCATCCCATGTTTCGTAATGTTTTCGAAGATTTGGGAAAGTTGCTGTGTATGCACGCATTTCCAGCAAATGGTCCTTTCACAAGTTTACAGGTTCAGGCTTTTGAAGGCTTGATAATCATACTTCAGAACATTGCTGACAGTGTGGATAAGGGAGACAATTCGAGTCCTTTAGGAGAATACCCCATTGAAGTTTCAGAATATAGGCCTTTCTGGGAAGAGAAAGCTACAGATGCTAATGGCTCGGAGAGTTGGGTGGATTTTGTGAGAATACGAAAGGCACAGAAGAGAAAGATAACGATTGCAAGTAACCATTATAATCGCGATGACAGGAAAGGTTTGGATTATTTGAAAGTTTCACACCTGGTTTCGGATCCTCCTGTTGCTAAGGCATTTGCTATGTTCTTTAGGTTCACTCCTGGGTTAGATAAGACCATGATTGGAGATTATCTTGGTGACCCTAGTGAGTTTCACCTTCAAGTCCTGAAAGAATTTACTAAAACTTTCGAATTTTTTGGAATGACCCTTGACAGTGCTCTTCGGACTTATTTGGAGGCATTTCGATTACCAGGAGAGTCACAAAAGATCCACAGGGTGATTGAGGCATTCTCTAATCAGTATTATGATCAACAACCTTCAGATATTTTCCAGAATGAAGAGGTTGTTCTTGTTCTTTCCTACTCGCTCATTATGCTCAACACTGATCAACATAACCCTCAAGTGAAAAAAAAGATGACAGAAGATGAGTTTATAAGAAACAACAGAGCTATCAATGGTGGGAAAGATCTACCAAGAGATTACTTATCTGGGCTTTTCCATTGCATTGCATCAAATGAAATCACAGTTTTCGGACAAAATGGTATGACAGTCGAAATGAACCCAAGCAGGTGGATCCAGCTTATGAACCAGTCGAAGAATATGCAGTCTTTCATAATGTGTGATACAGATCGTAGTCTGGGAAGAGATATGTTTGCTGTTATAGCTGGCCCTTCAGTTGCAACACTTTCAGCAATATTTGAACATTCCGAAGAAGAAGAAATGCTACAGGAATGTACTGAAGGCCTGTTTGCGATAGCCAGAATTGCTCAATATGGACTTCAAGACACTCTTGATGAACTCCTGGCTTCATTATGCAAATTTACTACACTTTTGAATCCATATGCATCCGCTGATGAAACCTTATATGGCTTCACCAATGACATGAAACCTAGAATGGCAACCCTGGCAGTTTTCGCTATAGCCAACAGTTTCAAGGAATCTATTAGAGGGGGCTGGAGGAACATTGTCGATTGTCTTTTAAAACTTAAAAGGCTTAAACTACTTCCCCCAAATGTTGTTGATCCTGATAATGTCGTCGAGTCTTCTGATTCTGTAGCAGATAAAGATTCCGAATCACCTAATGCTAGGCAACAACAATGTTCTGGCTTGATAGGCAGATTCTCACATTTTCTTTCGATGGAAAGCGTAGAAGAATCGTTAAACCTCGGTCTAAGTGAACTAGAACAGAATCAGAAAGTCATTCAACAATGTCGAATTGGATGTATCTTTAACAATAGTTCAAGTTTATCTGATGATGCAATGCAAAATCTTGGGCGCTCCCTAATATTCGCTGCTGCAGGAAAAGGCCAAAAGTTTAGTACACCTGTTGAGGAAGACGAAACTGTTGCATTCTGTTGGGATTTACTCCTCATCACAACTTTGGTAAATGTTAACAGGTTTGCAACATTTTGGCCTAATTACCATGATTATCTTCTCACAGTTGCTCAGTTTCCAATGTTCTCTCCAATCCCATTCGTAGAGAAAGGAATCATAGCACTTGTTAAGGTTAGCAACAGAATCCTAGAAATATACAGACCGGAGAAACTCTCCGAAGAGCTAATCTTTACATCAATCAACTTAATGTGGAAGCTGGAAAAAGAAATCCTCGATACCTGTTTCGAGTTTCTAACAAAACAAATGAGCAAAATGCTTACCGAGCACCCCGGGAATATACAAACACAATTAGGCTGGAAATCGTTGCTTCATTTGTTATCAATCACAGGGCGCCACCAAGAAACCTATGAGCAGGCAGTTGAGACCTTGATCTTTTTGATGTCAGATGGTACTCACATTTACCGGAGTAACTATATATACTGCATTGATTGTGCTTTTGGTTTTGTCGCCCTCAGAAACAGTCCAGTTGAGACGAACAAGAAGATAATGGATTTGATGGCAGAATCAGTTAAAAACCTGGCTCAATGGTACAGAAGTGGATATTCAGATCCAGGGAGTAATACTAGTAGCAGTACATCATCAACAGACGATAACTCTAAAGCTTTGGCTTCTTCAAACTTTACGGTGAACTTGTTTGTGAGGCTTGGGGAAGCTCTCAGAAAAACCAGCTTAGCACGAAGAGAAGGGATACGAAATCATGCAATCACTTGTCTGCAGAGAAGTTTCAAATTAGCTGAGGACCTATACTTTTCACCAGCTAATATTATAAACTGTTTTAACCTTGTTATATTCGCAATGGTTGATGACTTGCATGAAAAGATGCTGGAGTACTCGAGGAGGGAGAATGCAGAGAAGGAAACACGAAGCATGGAAGGCACATTGAAGCTTTCGATGGAGCTCTTGACACACGTATACTTGCAGTTCTTAAAGCCAATATCAGAGAGTCCTGGATTTAAGACATTCTGGTTAGGAATCTTGAGAAGAATGGATACTTGTATGAAAGCTGACTTGGGGGTCTATGGTGTGCCAGATTTGCAACAAATAGTACCAGATTTATTGAGAACGATTATCGTATCAATGAAAGAGAAGAATTTATTAGTACCTACAGAAGGCGATGATCTGTGGGAGATTACCTATATTCAGATACAGTGGATTGCTCCATCTGTAAAAGATGAACTGTTCCCTGACGTGTAACATGGCATTAAGTTGTAACAAGAGACAGAAGAGTATCAGTAGAATAGGTAGTTTTCAGGAAATCACACGACTTTCAACTTTTTGCTAGCTTATACAAACTTGAATCTTGTAATGTTTATTAGTGTATATCTAAATACTTAATACAAATAAGGCCACGGGGTTTGATTCTCCATGGCTTTCAGTCCCGGTTTTGCACAGGTAACTTTAAGACTTTTTAGTTGCATTACCAGGTCGAACTATGAGCCTGTTTGTTTAGGCTGATCTGGTATGTTCGCGTAACAAGTTTAAAAATGACGAACTTAAAAAAACAACTTAAAATTAACTTATTTCATTTTTATAATATTATTTGATAGAAGTTAAAATTATCATTGATATATACAGCTTATTAATTTTATTTTTACTCTTACGTTTTTAGCAACTCATAACTTACACAAAACTATAAAATTATCCAAATAGATACCAGCTCAAATTTATTTATTTTCGCTTTTAACTTGTAACTTTGAAGTCGCGAGTAGTTTTTTGAAGTTTGCCCAGGCTCTATATTTCGATTTCTTATATTATACTGTAGTAGCAAATTCAGAGTTTATATCAGAAGTCAACCAATGCCTTGCTAAATTCCAACTGCAGGATCAGCAGAAGGCAAAAGATAAAAAATCATCTGAAACACATTTAAATTAAAACATTTTAGACTCTGACAGGACCGACATTAATAAAATCTGGAAATCTGCTAGTAAATATGATACCTTTGTGAAGAATAAATAATTTATTGGTGAAAAATCTTTGTTGATTATTCAACAATACATGAAACTGAAACTTGCCAACAAGATAGTAATCTTAACAAGAATACATGCGACAACACCAAACCTAAGGACATCGGTTATCTTCGCCCAAATCAAATCCTCATTAATATAATCCTGATTCATCTGGTCAAAATAGAAGCATTATCAGGATCCTGAACAACGTACATCAATATCAGTTTCAACCAGCTTTCCTTGAACATTTTCCTGCCAAAAAATAATATAAATTAGAAATGAAGTTCTAGAAACTTAAAATTCGATTGAAGTATTAAGATAGTACATGCCAAAAAAAACATGGTTTTGTAATGACAATTAAACAGGGGGAACCAGGACCGTCTAAGATCCGGGGGATAAAATGCATAACTACAAGAAATACACCAAATTTTCTATGACAGCCAGTGCTAAAAAAATTTAGAAATTTTATATGACAAGCTCAATTGTGGCTCCTCCCCCTTTGGTTCCTCCCTTGCAACTAAACATCCACCTAAAAAATGCACCAATTATTATGCTCCAAAACAGACAACTAACAAGATCGTCAGGCAGTGACATGACAAGATATACCAAATTTGAGGTGGTGCGTTGCATTTTCTTCCATAAGGGAGATTCACAAACTGACTCTAAAATTTAATTTCTTCGACGATATGTTGTTTCTCGCATAAGATTCCTTGAGTTTTTAATTTTTATCTCTCACAGAGGCTGTAGAAGCCAGGCCAGGGAGCCAAATAGAGGCATCCAACCTCATCGTGGTACTCAATAGTGCACAGTAGGAAAGTTTAAAACAGAAAGCAAATTCTATCTAATACATTAAGGATTTCACAGATGAGTCGATGTATGTCAGGAACAGTAGTAAAGAGTAGTATTAGTAGTATTAAGGGTAGTACAGTCATTTCAGTGGTAAGGCTATATATAGTTAGACTTGTGTCTATGTTTCAGTTTATGCAATGAAAAGGAATGTTTCCACCAACTGGTTCTCTCTCCAGTTTCTCTAAACTCTAACATAATTCTCTCTACTATGTCTACTCTGTTTTCTCTCTAATTCTCTACTATAATCTCTGAATCTAGCTTAATTCTACTGTTCTCTAGCTTATAAACACATAAAACACCAAAATCATAGAAAATACACAGAAAACTACCTCAGAAACCCTAGAATTCCTGAAAATGTAATGATTTGTGACTGCAAGAAAGAATTAATGGTTTATAGGAGTCCAGAAAATGTTCATATTAGAATCTGAATAGTAGGTTTTCCCATGCAAGGAAAAAAGAAACTCAGACAGGACTTCGTTCGCAAAAGGTAAACACAGTGTATTACTCGTAAACAGCATTAACACAAGTACACAACATATATTCATTCAAAAGTTACATGAAGAAATTTACTTACACAATTAAAGATGTGAACCTACCTAGTCACCCACTGACATTCCCTGCAGAAACATCAGTGTCCGTGTTGCTGTCAGTATCATCTTCATTTCCCTCTCTTAATTTTGCAATCTCCGCCTGTGCATGCTCAACGATTTGCTTCTTCTGCAGCTCCAATTCTTGCTGAAAATCCATTCTCATCCTCTCCAACTCCATCATCTGCTGTCTCTTACTATCTTCAATTTTTTCATAGATTGCTCCAAATTTCTGAATCGAATCCGCCAACAACCTAAATGACGAGCCATCCTCATCTCCTCTCCTCTGAGGTTCCACCTCATCTGAGTCATTCCCATCCGACTCCGACTCCGCAGGACTATCTCTCATCTCATCGAAAGCATTTGACTGACTCAGATACACTTTCGGATTCATAAAAACATATTCCCCTGAATCAAACCCACAGGCCAAACCCGACAATTGTTGCCTTGTTGTAAAACTAAGCAACATATCCATCTTCTTAAAAAAAACCCATTGTCCAAAATACCCTCCCATTTCCTCCATCTTGGCTTTCTCCTTCTTATACTTCTTTTTCAAAGTATCCAACCTATTCCTACATTGCACATGACTCCTCTCAACTTTACACAATTCCGACACTTTCTCCGCAACCTCAATCCAATCCTCAGACCTCAAACTCCTCCTACCCAACTGCAAAAACCTCTCCCCCCACGCCTCTAACAACACGAAACTCTCATCCTCACTCCACTCCGCAGATGACTCCCTCGCATTCAACTTATGCAAATTGGGACTAACACGCGGCGCAAACTCATACCTCGAAACCAAACTCTCCATTTTCCTCTTCTTCTGTCGTCTCTTCGACTCATCATTCTGATCATAACCCCTAACAGCATACCCATTCTGCTGATACTCGTCATCATCCTCCTCCTCCTCCTCATCCTCCTCATCCTCATCTTCATCATCCTCATCCTCTTCTTGATTCATAAAGTTTTGATTTTTACGACTTAATTCCTCATCTTGATACATATTATTATCATCATCTAAGTCATCATCATCATCATCTCTATAAGTCTGAAAATTAGGGTTTCGAATTGGGCGTCTGGATCTAATTGAGGTAGGATAAGATGATGAAGAAGGGTAATGTTTTTGTGGGTAATCATCATCAGAATCGCCCATCTTGTCTATATATATATAAGCAGCCTCTATATATGAATATGTATATATATGAATTAAAAAATCAAGAAAAATCAAGAAGCTACAGAATAAAAAGTAAAATGAAAACTACATGCATAAAGATTGTACCTTTAAGATGAATTGAGATCAGAGCTATGAAATATCAAAAGGGGGCGATTGAAATTGATGATATATGTGTGTGTGTATATAAGAGTAGAGTAAATTAGGGATTTGAAGAGAAGAGTGTGACAAAGGGGGAAATAGATTTGGGGTTAATAAAACGGGTTTTGTTGGCAACGGAATTACAGAAATGAAGCTAGGGAAATTATTACTCCCTCCGTCCCGTTGAGTTGTTATCATTTCAAAATGGGGTGTCTGGCACGCATTTTAAGATGAATTTTAAGGATAGTTTCATAATTTATTTTTGAAATTTTCCTTTTTTGTATAAAAATAGAACAATCCTATTTTTATACAAAAAAAGAAAATTTTAAAAATAAGTTATGGAACTATCCTTAAAATCCACCTTAAAATGCGTGCCAGAAAGTGAAAAAAAAGTGATAACAATTGGGTGGGACGGAGGGAGTATTATTTTTTTAATAAATATAGCTTCATTTTTTTTTTCTCGTCATAAAAAGAGTTTGGTATATGCATAGAAAGAGACTTTAATTTTTTGTGAAATTATATTAATTTTTTTTAAAAAAAATTGCGATAAAATAGTTTTTAATTTATAAATTATTTATTATTGAAAAAAGTAATCTGAATCAATATTTATTCTATTTTTATAAATAAAATTTTAAAATAATATTTATTTTTAAAATTTTTTGACGTATGCCAGAATGGAACCCCAAAATATGGGACTTACAAAAGATTAAAAACAGTTTCCTACAATCATTGTGTTCGTACCCAACATCATAGGAAACATGGAGTACAACTCATGTTTCCTTTTTTTTTGTTTGCTCAAACGTATTAATACATATTAGCCACTTGTTAGGTCCTCAGTTATATTATGAAGGCATTACTGTATTTTATTTTGTTTTATCTTCGTAATCTTAAGTTTAGTTTGCATGCATCAGCCTCATCTCCCCGTACAATGCTACTAAAATTTTTGTGGGGGCTAAAGAAAATTTAACAAAATAGTAGTCCATTATTCATGAAAATTGAAAGCTTAGCAACCTTAAAGTAAAATGTCACTGTACAATAATTTAGATGTTGAGATAATTAATTTTAAGGTTTCCATGTTAGGGATATATCAGCAATGGCTTCTCCTATTGTCAAATACAGTCCGTTGGATCTAAAATCATCCAGAACTTCCGACTTGTCGAGCTTCTCAATTACATCTCCGACAGGATTAACCAATACAAGCTGCATGCAACACAAACTTAGTTGATACTATGCAAGAAAAAACAAAGCAAGCAAAACTGAAGAGTACTGATGCATTTAGCTCTTCATCAACCTGAAGTGATCTTTTATTTAGTGTAGTTTTTAGTTCTCGTATAGCATCGATGCCACTGGTATCTATTGCTGTCACAGCTGAAATGTATGCAACATAAACGTTACACGATTTTTATATCAGAGGAATGTAATCAGTTTATCGAATGTATTATACTCAAAACCTGTCATATCCAAAATTATGCATCTCAAGGTAGTTGTGATCTTTGATTGTATCCTCTCTTCTTCTTCCCTTACCCATCTCAATATTCTTCAATTCCAATGCATTATTAGCAGAAAGTATAGTAATAGTGGTAGGAGAAAATGCCACGGTATTAAGAGATTTAAGATAATTACAGCTAGTGATAAATAATTACGGCCTTGATTATAATAAATACCAAGTACCTTTCTTGTAAATAGGTTGAATTAGCAAAGTAAATAGGAGATCCAATGCCTAGTATCAGGAAAGATGGAACTCTCTGAGCCTTTTCATAATGAGAAAGACACTGATACAGTTGAGTTCCTGGGATATTTCCGATCATAATAGTGTTTGGCCTTGTAACTTGTAACAAAATTTTAAATACTGATACACCAACCTGTAATAAATTAACCGTTTATGTCAACGAATTAGTTCTTTGCAGCAATAGTATTTTAGAAGAGAATAATAGTGTATAAGAAAAGTAATTACTGCAATGGTTAACCCCATCTGGACTGAGAGAAATAGAACTCCAAAAAATGAACATAAACAAGCCAAGAAATCAAGCTTGTCGATTTTGTACAAACGGATTGCAGCATTGTAGTCGATTAGTCCAATAACAGCAGTTATGATTATGGCTGCTAAGACAACATTAGGGGTGTAGTAAAACAATGGCATTAGGTATAGAAGAGCCACAAGCACTGCAGAGGACATCACTATATTTGACATTGCTGTTTTTGCTCCAGCATTGTAATTTACAGCAGAGCGGGAGAATGATCCTGAAATTATTTATAAACAAAGTGAAGCTAATTTAATGGACAAAATATAACTACTCCATTAGGTTACATGTGTGTACCTGTGGTGATATAACACGAAGAACAAGAACCAGCCATGTTCATTAGCCCAATTGCTATCATTTCTTTGTTGCCATCTATCTGGTAATTTTGTAGTGTAGCAAATGTTCTTCCAACTGCGATTCCTTCCTACGAAGCCAAAAATTCTTTAGTTTTCGCCTAGTCTTTTGCCATCAACTTGCTAATATATATGAATCATTATAAAATATATCCACAATAGTTCCTGCATAATATATTCAGAGAATTCAAAGTACTTACTGTAAGTGACAAAATTCCTGTAATCAGGCCTGTTTTGATAGCAAGGCCTAAATAAGGACCATGGAAATATAGCTTATTTATTGTTGACGGGTTAAGACCCTTCGGCAATGTACCAATCTGCATGTATAGCAATAATATGAGAATACTATTGCACACACATATATTCGAACCTGACTTGTAGTTGACATAAATATAAAAATTGTATAATAAAGTTATATGATTCTTACTTGTGATATTTCACTAACATGTGATTTGAATATGAACACAAAAACAGTCGAAAGAGCGACGGATGTTAATGGTGCGGCTGCTGAAATCCAGAATAGCTTCGGTTTCTTCAAACCCTGATGATGCATGGATTTATAGTTCAACCCTTTTATGAAAAAATCATATAAATATATAAAGCATGTTTGAATTTTGTAAGGATTGGCATTGTAAAGAGAATACTTGGATAGAGATAGATGTATTCATTTGAGTAACTTACAATTAACCTTGCTGTTAGTAAGAAAAGTAAGAAACTGAAGCCCATTACAATTGTCTGCCAACTCCACTGCATATGCATCCAAATAAATGAATAAACTTGACACATTATAATTGTTGTGTGTTGTACTTCTGTTCTATCAGTAACATATATTATTGTTATTTTGTGGCTTACCTCTCGTCTCTCATGAAAAACAGAGGAAACGACAGGAATGATCTGCGTTTTACCAGCAAAATGAACAATCCCAAGTAAGCCTTTAAGCTGCTGCATAGAGACAATGACTGCCGCTCCAGCCATGAATCCAATCAATGTGGCCTTTGATAGATAATCTATTATGAACCCTAACCTGATGAAATATTGTATCTAGATAACATAAGTTCAAGAGGGTGTTGATGAAAATCTACTTAATATACAAAAAGAAACTAAAGAAGGTACTAGTTGCTGACATATCTATAGTTCTTTATGGAAAACAAAAAGTGCACCTGTGCATTTTTGTAAATACATTATTCTGCATATCTTTTAAAGAGTGTATAACAATCATTCTCACCTAAGAAGTACTCTTACCTAAACACGATCTTATATATGTAGTACAAATTGATCATGCCCGAGTATTAACAACAAATTAATTAATTTGTCGCAACAAATGGTCTAGGCATTTCAGACATTTTATCTAATAGAAACTGTGTTAAGATTAGTTGGGTTACCTGAAGAGGCCTAAACAAGTTTGGAATAAACCAGCAAAGAAGGTTGCGGTAAGGGCAAGGTGGAGATAAAGAAGAGGTTGGTCTGTAGGAGAAACTGTTTCACTAAGCATTGATCCCATTACCAATGATGCTATTGAAACCGGCCCTACTCCAAGATGCCGTGAACTACCCAGTGCTGTATATATCAGAGGTGGCACAAAACTTGAATCTGCATAAGTTTTTTTGCTTAAGATTAGTTCCACACAAACCAGATTAAAAATAACCATACAGAAATTTAAGTACTCATATATCTATGTCTCCACTGAAACTTCAACCATCGATCTCTTCTTATTGACATTAAGTGGCATGCCGAGGCTAAAATGAAGGGATAATATAAATTTTTAGTTACTTGTTTTTTTACATAATAGAAACAAAAACAATGGTATTAAGTCGATATATAGTTGCTTTTTATTTACAAGTGATCAGTACATTAAGGAATTGTAGACACTTTCAATTTCTTAAAGAAAGTGAGAGAAATAAATATAAATGAGACTTACACAATCCAAATATTGGAGGTAGATATGCAAGCTTCGCATAACTGATTCCCTGCAAAACAAATTACAATCACTACAAGAAAAGTCACCAAAACCGAGCAAGTACACAAATCAGACTGATCAAGCAGGGGGAGTACACTGACATATTCCAAACCAGCGAGTTGATTATAATTTATAAACAACTGAAATATTTTACATGCCATGTATCTAAAATTACAATAAACCATATAATGTTTCACATGAACATCAGACAATGTAAATAAGAATATTGCACTTACGTATAATTACATGATAAAAACGAGTACAGAAGCATCATGCAACATATATTCTAGTGATAATCATGGCATAATTAGTAAACAGTTGCAATGATCACCTGTGGAATGGATAAACTTGCAATAGTGAAGCCAGCAATAAGATCAGATCTCAAGTGTTCCAAAGTATAAGAAGGCAGCCATTGAAGAATTGGCAACATATACTGAAAACCAAGAATCCATTTTCGTAAAAATGACTGATTCTTAAATCTGTGTAAGGGATCATCTGAGAAAAAAATCTCACACAATTTGTATTTGAGTTTGTGAAAGGTACTTCTTTTTGGAGGCAAGCCAACTCTATGAATTTCACAATTAGGATATATCAATGTATGATCACTAGACATTGTAACTGCACTTGTATGGTCAGAAATTAATTGTGAAGATTCGACACCCTTGAAATCTACTACCATAACTTTTGATCTTTAACTCGGTGTTTATTTTTTAGAAGTTATTGTTTTTGTAAGAAGAAAGTTTGCTGTAGGTTGGAATAGCTGAAGAGCAATGGAGGTATTTATCAATGGGTTTTGGTTCAGAACAAGCAATGATTGACCAACTTAATGATTGACCAACTATCTATCCACGTTTTTTTTTTACGGATAGCAAAAAACCCTAGCTAGCCCTCTACAAGCGCGGATAGATGACGTGACCCTGAATTGACAAAAAATTTCAGTATTTATGCTATCCGCAGAAAAAGAATGTGGACTGATTACTCATCAATCGCTTGTCAGGTAGTGTTGTTAGATCTTATACAGAACTCTTGCAAAACACTCATTTGTTTCGTCAACTTTATAGTTAGAAATTTGAACTTCTCTTTAACTAAATTGCAATTTACAACTATAGGCTCCAAGGTAACCGGGAATGTTTGAGTCATTATTTTTTAATAAGTTGTTAATGTTTATATATTAGAAATTTAATAAACTAATTAAACAAATCGACTCATTATTAATTGAAGTTCTAGTTACGTAAAACAACCGAGATCAATGAAAATTTCAATAAAATGGTGATCGGATGAGACCAATAAATCATTCCAATTATCATTCCTCAAGAAATACAAGGCAAAATATGGTTCTACCAGAACTCTTTACATAATTTTGATTAGTATCACGATCCACATTAGGCTGCCTTGCTCGGAATGGAAACAAAATGATTTAAACAGTCTTGTCTACATCTACGTAAAGAAATTCACACCAAACATATTCATGTATCCCGTTCGTAGAACACTAATTAATACTCAAATAAGGTCGAAGAAATTAAATGCAAAGTTTAATATAATTAAGTTTTAGAAACTTAATAGACAATGTATGACTAGTAATATTCCTTGAATTTTATTTCAATCACTCTTTGCGATGATAGCTAGCTGAATTATTAGAAATTAAATACGCACTCATTCATGCATGAATTTGCATCTTCAATAATACTCGAATTCTCACTTTTTGTTATCAAGAGAATAGTTGGTACTAAAAGATAAGTATGGATACGTGATCAATATTCTAATTAAGCTAAGTGTTTTTAAGCACAAGTACGGAAGTCTGCACAACACACAAGACACATTTTAAATCCTCAAATTTATCCGTGATATTCACCTGAACTTGTTTTTTATGGTACATACTACATACTGTACATAAAATTAGTTATGGATTACAAAGTTATACATTTGTGACCTTTCTGAGGAACTGGAGAAGAGAGGTAAGTTAATACTCTCTATGCTCCTTTTTATAGGATATGTACGCAACTCAATTTATTAAGATTTAGAATTGCTTACAGTGCTCTATAAAAAGTACTTGGCAGTAAATTCAACGAAAGACTAAATGTCGAATACAACAAATTGGGAAACACTGAGAATTCCATTTCCAACACCGGCCCTATAATATATAAAGGCATAAATCTATGTATATATAAAGTGAACCCCCGTGACCAATAATGCGTACAAAGTTACAAAGAGCATGCGGTTTATGTAATTTGAATATCAAACAAATTCCGTGATGAAGAGCTCCGCTAAACGATATAAAAATGCATGTTTTTCGCACATGATTACAAACAGCATGCAGACTACAATTTTTTCCTGATTATTTATATAGTTCATGCATTTAAATTTATTAGATAATTGAAGTTGAATATCTCGATCTACTGATATCTGCTTTGTTAATTTATCAATTATATTTAAAAAAATTGAAAGAGTAGTTATTAACATTCCTCACTCAAAAATCTATTTTAAAATCAAGAGTTAACAAACTCGTATATTATGTTCTAATATTTTCCTCACAAAAAAATTTATTTTTGGAGATAATCAAAGTCAAAAACTCTCAAAACAATGTTTTTTTTAAACAATCTTAATTCAAGTAATTAGAAGGAAGAATAAGAAAGATCATATATTACATTCTAGCTTAACACTCGTGTCAACAATCAACATGTTTAATTATGTATAAATCTGTTTAATCAATCCCTCTTGGTTTTACTTTTCTTTTCCTTTCCTAAAAGATAGGTTAATGGGAATGGTATTTCTAAAATTTATTCGGGAGAAATTAATTTACAAAAAGAAAAGAACACTACTAATCGAGTGCTCATTACTGATCATTTAGGGGATTTTGAAAGTCAAAAGGAGATTACAATGTTATAAACTGTTAACGTAGTAATTTAGTGATAACAAATTCGGAGGGTTGCTGGAATTACGATAGTGATTGATGATGATTTTAGGGCTGAGACTACTTAGTTTGAAGAGACAATAGCACACAAGAGTTTTTAGGACTCTTGAATGTCAAAGACTGTTCGATCCCTTCGCAATGTGCCTACGTACTCTTTATAGGGATTAAGCCCAACGTAGTTTTTGGGAAGCATGAAACTTAATTGGATTAGATTTTATTCTTCGAAGATGATTTGGTCCACCGCCTAGAATACACCTGGACTCAAGTCGTCAAAACCCGATTACGTATAAGGAATGTGGTAGTTAGGTGATCGGTCCGACATTGTCGTAAATCGGCCTAGACCTGATCCATAACCGCTCATATCATAATCTTAATGGGCTAACCCTCTAGAAATGTTATCCAAGACGATGGAACTAGATCCCTCTAACTGGATTAAAACCTAATTAGCCTGAATAGAACCTAGCCTTCATAAAAATTATGATAAGCAGGAAGTCGTTCAAAAAATAATATAGTTTTGGGCTCATATTGGGCGAGGTCACTTTAGGCCAATACTTCCCTTGTCTTCTGACAAGCAACTCCTTCAGAACGGACTCCAGGCCACATTAGGCTAGGCTGACATCACGTGGGCGAGGTCCACTTGAGCCATATTAAAGCATCCAATCTCCTCCGCAAATGAGGCGAGGTTGACAACCTAAGCTCATGCAGCAACTCCAAACCCACTAGAACTATGTCATTCAATGTACTTGGCCGTATACTACTCGAGACCCAACTAATTCAGGCGGGGTCGATGAAGGATTATAAGGGCAGATTTTGCCTATAACATAAACCATCTGGACTAATCTAATCTTCTTATTTATAAAAAAATCTCATTCAAGAAAGACTCTCATATTTAATCTAATATAATTAATATCTTAGAAGATTTAATTATAAAAATGCATTTTTGAAGAGAGTTATTCATTTATCATATTATTCGTTTAGGAATTGAAGTTCGATCTCCAGTCGAAGCATCTTGTATGTATCAAGTTCTTGAATTCTTTGATGAAAATTGATAGTATAACACAGATAGTTAGCTACGTACTTTGTACTATGTTACCCGCACTCCGCTGCGAGTATCCAACTATACGTGTTCAATTATCGGATTCGGCAATTTTTTAAAATTTTTACATGTTTTTGGCTTAAAATAAACGTACAAGAATCCATACCTTGAACATGTATATCGAATGTCCGAAAATAGATACTCTCAGACAAAATGAAAAAATCCTCATAGTAGAGGCACTACGTTCTTTCTTTAAACAGTATGTTTTCTTCTCGAAAATATCCCTAGTCCCCCCTACTAGTTGAGCACATCTTCAGCAGAACATTATGTAAAAAGTGATTTGTTGATTTTTAAAATTCGAATATGGATTCCAATTGAATTAGTGAGTTGAAAGAGAATCTAGAAATGTACGTTCATTTTAAAGCTATAAAATGAACAAAGAGTATATATCTACTTTAAAGGCCCTCCTGCAATGGTCTACAATGTTACATCTGTATTCACATAAAATAGAATAACCTGTATGAAGCACAGGTAAATTAATTTTTTATTTATATTTTTATTGATACTTAATATAAAATTTTATAATATTAATATTATATGTTCTCTTATTTTATATAAATTTATTATATTTAATATAAATATGTTCTAATTTGGACTCGTGTTATAATACATACATATATAGATAGACCTAAAAAGTAAAATGATTTTTTTAACGTGTGACAACGGGCATACACTAACAACTAATTTTTTATGAGTTAGACAAATTTTATGAGATTTTTTTGCATACATAGGGGGTCATTATTAGTAATGAGAAGGGAGTCAATGAAATTTTGATAACCCATAAAAATGTAGTTGTGGGCTAGAAAAAATCCAAAATAAAATTTTAATTAATATAGATATGTATATAGTTGGGACTCGTATTATAATAAGTAAAACTATATCTAATACATGTATATTTTTTAGGTTCGGCCAGTACCGATCGACCAACCAAAACTTTTAATCTTTCGGCTATAATAATGTACTATTTATTCTATTTAATATAAATATGTTCTAATTTGGACCCATGTTATAATAAATATATAATTGACCCTAAAAAGTAAAATTGTAGTTAATATAAATATATATATATATAGTTAGGATCCATATTATAATACGTAAAATTATATCTGATACATGTATATTTTTTAGGCCCGGTCCAGTACCTACCGACCGACTAAAACCCCATTTGGTATTGCTGTTGCAGACCGCTACAACGGCTTTTTACTGAAAAGCTGTCAGAAAGGAACTGTTGTGTAGAAAAACGCTTTTAGTCTAAAAGCTGCTGTTAGCAAAAGTATGTCCCATCATATTTTTGGAAAAAGCTGCTTTCAGCTTTTGTAGGAAGTAGCTATCAGTTTTATGATCAAACCTTCACAAAAATATTATTTTTATATATTATATCTGAAAATATGCATAAATCACTTACCAAATAGTCATCTGATTTTTCTGACAGCACTTTTTTTACCAGCACGTTTTCTCACAGCACATCAGTTTTCAACTGGACTCTCAAATGGAATCTTTAATCTTTCTACTATAATAATATAGTAGAGATGTGGTGCTATTTTTAAAAGGGTAATACGTATAAATATGAATTTTTAGTACATGCATGTCAGCATGTGTGATCTGATCTGATTAGCATCTGATTATCTACTTCAATGGTGTAAAAATCATCTTATAGGTGTAAAAATCATCTTATATTATGTAGATAATATCGATCACTCAGTCCGGGCTTTGCTTCGGGCTAGGTTGGATTTTATTATTTCAAAACACTCTGGGCCTTATGGGCTAGCTTCACTGGATCGAAAACAATCAAATGCCATCAACTTACGGCTTCGAAATGCCTATGGGCCTTATGGGTTATATTAACCAATCAACGTGCAAGCTCAATAAACTCGCTAAATAGTCTGAGCTTGGCAAGCGCTCTGCATACAATGACACCTCTGTTTGGTTCGATTAATAAAATCAATAAAAATGAAATTTAAATTATAAAATTATAAATATTTATTATTTTTAATTATTTAAATTAAATTTGAAATTTTTAGAAGAAATATTGCATTACTCATTTTCTTTGTATTTTTCCTTATAATAAATTTGTGCTTTTTTTAATATTACCTCCGATCTCCATTATTTTTTTAATTTTCTTTTAATATATATATATATATATATTTAATTTTATAACAATTTGATTCGATTTACAATACGTCTACAGTACTTCCCTGACATGATAAGAACAGACGTTTCAAATAATGATATCTATCAAGTTGCAAATTTTGGAATTACGTAGCCCTATCATTTTAATCCTCAGCAATATCATAATATACCGACTCTTTTTCTTTTTGTTGTTTTGCTGAGTTGGCAATTGCATGTGCCACATCATTCATTGCAGTAGATGCCAGTTGTTCTACACTATCTTCTTCATTAAGCTCAACTTTCTTCCCCACAGCACAGGTCTCGTATTCGAACTACCACATCACTTATGGTCGAGTATTTATTCTAAGAAATTCTCGGGGCGAGAAAAATTCGAATCCAGAATCTGAGAGGATAAATCCTATATCACTTGAAGTATCAAATCCTGCTTAAATAATTTCTAATTCATTAATATATCGACCTGTGATATTTGACGTGTAAAAAACAATAAATAAATACGTACAAATATTGTTAACAACAAGAAGATACATTTATTTTTGAACCACAAAGAAGTACCCATAGTTAATGTCTTTAGGTCATTGACCAATAGCTTGGTTCTTTACAAGTCATCTTACCCTTATTTCTTGTTTGTTAAAAAAGCCAGCTTTTTACCTCCCACACCTATCTTTACTCTCTTTTTGTTGGGTGACCTCCACATTATACAGTGTCTTTATGTACACCCACAAAAGGTGCCCTTAAATAAAGTGGTACATAATCTTGTGACATATCTATAACTATATAGTAATGAAGATACACCTTTTTTTTACTTTCTCTGTTTCCTTTATATTACTTTCATTTCTTAAGCAAACCTGTGAATTGTATATATAATAAGCGGAGTTTCCTAAAATTATTGTTAGATTAGTGACCATTTTATTTTACATATACAATATTGCATAATATATTCTTTTATAAAATATGTTTCACTTACAATTCCATTTTTCTCTGAATTGCTTAGTAAATGAGCTTCTAAATATCGTACTTTTATTAGTAGTATATTATTATACGTTTTTTTCTATATATAAATATGTGTAAATGTAACAACAAAAAAGTAATTGCAATATCAAACCGACTTGTTTAATCAGAATTTTCATATTATGGATATATAAATAATTTAATTTATATATTTAATTAATTTTAGAAATGTGGATATATCTCTCTGAGCTAAGAGTAGGAGGGGCCAGGAGCGGTTACAATAAAAACGTATTTGTATATGCAACATTTCCTTGCAAAGTTTCTATTTATAGAGCCTAGTGTCATACAGTCAAATATTTCAGCTCACCAGGTTCGTGTGTCTTGCTTTTTAATCTCCTTGCCAACAAACACATTTTTTCCTTTTAGAGCGTTTCGCACCCCAGCCTTACAGTTTATTGTGATTTTAAGCAGGAAAAAAATGTATGTTTGTCTAATAAACCAAAAACTGATTTAAAATCAGAAATAAGTTAGAAACTGACTTAAAATCAGAAGTAAGTAAGTATTAGGTACTTTTTTCAGTGACTTTTTTTATTCTGATAAAAGTTATCCACATATTATAAATTACTCATAAGTAATTTTTATTTTTATTATTATATTTTTAAAAATTCATAAGTCACTCATAAAACAAAATTACTCGAACATGCATTTTAAATTTTCGACTTATCACTTTAAATTATAAGTCACAATTTTAAGATTAACCAAACTGGCTCTTAATCTCCTTTTAAGTTCTTAAACATGTTTAATTATAAAATTACTTGCAAATCAAGGATACTATCCTAATGATATACAATCATTTGATTCCTTCTTCAATATACTAGTATATGTAATAATGTAATCAATCTTGTACGCGTAACAAAAGGTGATTGCAAATAATTGTAAGCTTATAATAAAGAAATTGAACAAAGAAATATATAATTAAAGAGCATTTGTTGATAAAGCTGGTGAGGTTTGTTAATGTAACTTGATTAATTCCTCTGTTAATTTTAATCAAGGCTAACCGAATCTTAACTCTGGAATAGATTAAGCTTCAATCATTTGAATGTTTTGTTCTCACTTGCCGACACAGATTGATTGAAAGACTTGTATATTATTTCCTCCATGCTTAGGAGTTAGGAGCTTCTACAGAACTTTACGTAAGATATTGCATCAATTGTGTGCATTTAAATTGTTCATGTACGTATATATTAAACTCAAAGTATATAAGCATACATGCTTAGTAAAAATATTATATATTTATACGCGCATTCTTTTTCCAATAACTTTTTCATCTGTATTGTCTGTAATATTAGCATGAATTAATATAGTAGAACTATAATCTTATCAAATATTTATTATTTTTAAGATTCGAAAAAAGTAAATGTGTACCCGTATTCGAAATTTCGAAATTTCAAAATGAGTAAAATTAACGTACAATTTATTTTTCCGAAATGGATAGACGTGTTCCGTGTTTTGATTTGGTGTGCTGGATTCGTATAAAAAACAAATGCTAGCAAAGCATTATAAGCATATGCATGGTCTAGAAAATATACGTTGGTCTCGCGGAAGAGGGGAAGAATGGAAGACTAGATTTTCATAGTTCTAGAACTGGAGATGTTTGAAGCCAGCTCATCCTCTGACTTTACATTTTATACATTCATAACATAAATATTTTTTTCAGTTTTGTTTTTATTGTATATTCATGGCTATAGTTGAGTAGTTTGAGCTTCGAGCCAATATATTCCTAAATAAAACAGCTAATAACAAAATGGACTAGCCAGAATAAAAGTAAATGTCTGTATCAATCTTGCTGGTGATGGATTAGGATGCCATTATATAGACTACATATAGCTGTAATGCTGTATACATTCAAATTGAACAAATAATTAAATTATATCTATGATAACGCGGAAACAAAAATTCCTTAAAATAAAATATTGTATACTCCGTAATTGAACATCAGACCTATCCAATATTGCCATTCTCGGTTTAGATGTTAACGAATGAGTGGAGCTCTTGCATCTGTTAGCATCTTTCCGAGTTCCTACCAACATAAATTTATAGAAGTGTCGTCTATTTTTAATAATTTTAATTTTAATCATCACATTAAATAATATTCCAATGATATTAATTATAACAAATTAGTTTATTTGTATTTTCTTACATGTCCGCTTTTAAGTTCATGTATCCTGCAGTTTGAACAATAAGTCAATTATTTGGGACTAATCTTATAATTAAATTTATATTATTTAAACGGAGGAGCAAGTATGAACTTTTTCTTTTTTTTTTGAAACTAGCAAGTATGAACTCTTAATTTATTGTAAAATTTAATAATGGAAACTGAAATGGTGGTTTCATATATATGTTACAGTATTCGGTGATTATGATAATAGCAAAAATACAACTTTATAAATGGAAGGTAAGAAAATGATTTTGAGACTCCTACGCAATCATACAAACAATTACAATATTATACAGTATTATATATAGTCAAAGTCAGAATAAATCGAAATTTATAAATATCAAAGCATCGATTTTAACGTGTAAATATTTTTGTTACTATAATTTGCTAATTACAACGTAGTTCTTCTTAATGCAAACTTTGTTTGATAATTAGTCATACTCAAACATCTCTCTTGTTTTAATGCATGTTTTTTTTCGAGTAAAAATTATTACTATAGGACAAGGTAATCATTTTTGTAAAAAAAATCATTTATATTCGTTAATATTCCCGTCTCAAAAAAGATTTTGATAACTAGTTACTACGCAGCCCACTCTATTATGTGGTCCGGCCGTGTGGGGATGAAAATGGGGACATATATTCAACTAATAAGGTTATAATAGAAGCTGCACTAATTATTTGTCGAGATAAATAATTGTTTTATTTTGTAGAGATTTTATGTTATTGGACCTAGACTATAGTAGTTGCTTCCTTTCCTTTTTTAAGAAAAGAGGTTCGGGATATTTATCGATATTACTTCGTGTAGATTTTACAATGGTACGATTTTATTTCGGCTAATATCCACGAATTTTTTATTAGAGAATTAAACCAAATTTTATTAACTGTGGAGCGGAAAAGGAAAATTTGTATCAATCAGAAGCATACGGGGTCCTTGATTAATCTGATTCAGATATGTTGGTTCATATATGTGTATCTGACTATCTGCTTGCTCGCCTTCTAAAAATCTTCTCCTAGGGCCCTGATGTCCTACACACTTGATCAAGTTATAATTAAATCAACTCACCAATTTAAAAAGATTATTATCTTCTGTCATTTTAATTTCTGGGTTTGACTGTGTCCCGTTCCGAAATTTCTAAGAACAACTCATTTATAAAGTTATAAATTTATTTGTTCATAAATATTTTAAAAATAATGTTCATGAGTAATGATCACGATTTAACATTATTTTCGATGTTAAATTTTAAGAAAAAAAGAACTAAATGCAGAATTTAAACTAGAAAATTTCTATAATAAATCAAACATGACCAAAAAAAATTAAAAATAATATATTGGGGCCGTGGTGGTCGCACGTGTGCAGAGTAATATGTAAATATATAATTGTAGAGATGAGAAACTTGAGGTACAAAGTGTTCCGGTGAAAAATTAAATAAGGCTGGGGCTTGGGACCATTTTGAAGGGTTTACGAGTCATGTGTTCGTTCTTTGTCTTCTGCGGTGGGAGCCATTCACTACCGACACAAGTAATCCGTGAATTTTTTGGCTCTCTCTCTTATTTTTCTCCTCTAAATTTCTCCAGTCAATCCTTCATTATTTACCATCACTTATAGACTAAAAATTAATATATTTTTTAATTAATAAATTAATTATAACATAGACTAAACAGATCCTGTATGAGTTTTATGTTTGTTTGTGTCTATTTTAAGTAATCATTATAATAATAATTAAAAACAAAAAACATGTATAGTGTATATTTTTTGGACTATTTTTTTTACAAATAAAAGGATTTTATTAAAACAATATAAACCAACTAGAACAAATCTCCAAACTGTCAATTATAACTTGATTGTGAAACAAAGAATGAGCTAAACATATAACCGTTTTGTTTTCAGATCGCTTAACACATAGAATATTTAAATTATTTAATCTAAAAAGTATTGCAATGACATCTCGAGAAATCCAACTTACATCAGTAGCATCACAATTGACATTTACATAAGTATCATCTGTAGCCCAATATTCAGAACTATCAGTTACATTAACTGATATTTGAGGAACAAATATCCTCAAAATATAAATAATTTTTTGTTGTGAAAGGTGAGATCTTGCGATCTCCATCACCGTCCTAGATTCGATCCGAGTCTTACAAATCTTCCAAAATATCAAATAAATTATTCTCAGAAAAACTAAACTATTGAAACCCATAACAACACACACAAAAACATCAAAACATAAAACATTAACATCCCAAAAAGATGAGCATGACTAGCAATCTTGATAACAAGGTACCAACAAGATCTCTTCCAAAAAAGATTAGATCTCGATTTTATTAAAAAATTGGTAAATAGAAAAGAGGATGTGAGAGCGAACGGGGAGGATATGAGAGCGAATGAGGCTTAATCGGTGAAGGGGATGAGATATGAAAGTGGAGGAATGGCTGTTAGAAGACTAGATACGAAAATCGACTCTCGAAACCCTAGCAGTTTGGTGAAATGATAATTATTTAAATCGGTGGAAGTATATTGATATCGATTAAATATCTATCGAAAGCAAATAAATATATTATAATATTATAATATATGATTTATGTTCAACAATAATTTAATTGTTGTAGTGTCACAAATTGTGACAACCCATGTCAAATTTCGAGTTTTTTTCGAAAATCGGATCAAGTCCCGACTTCCGAATCTGAAATAAGCCAAAGTAAACTGGCTCAAATACAACAACTTGAGTAATCCATAAGCCCACCACAGATCCTCCAAAGATCAATGATTTATTTGTGCACTTAGTAGTAGTACTTTTACTTATATACTGAACAAACTATCCCAATCTACTCGATGTAGGACTGAGGTGTTACAAACTCCCATACTTAAATTCATGACGTCTTCATCAGGCCGAACAGATAGCCCATAAGCCCAGATCGAACCTCTCTAGCCATTGTGGGATAATATCGGTTGTGTCCTCATCTCCGGACCTCTGTCCATTGTGGGATAATACCACCGGCCTTCGTGTCCCTAATTCCGGTAACTTGACGAATCAAGATTTCAAGAGTTGTCAAAATAAACTGGTCTAAATGCAATAACTCGGGTAATCTACAAGTCCACCACAGGTCCCTAAAAGATCAATGATTTATTGGTGCATTTAGTAGTATTTTTACTTACATACTAAATAAACTATCCCAATATATTCGATGTGAAACTGAGGTGTTACACAAACCCGATGCAGTTTCTCTTTTTAATCCTGACTTGCCTGCCATTAAATATATATAATAATAATACTTTACAATATTATTTTACGCATGGTGACTTTATTCTTAACATTTCGAGTGATTTACCTCGTACATTTCCCTTTACAGACTATTTATTTTGATTTAAACTGAGACGGAGAACGTAACATCGAATTTCATAATATTTTAAACTCTTAACCTTTTTTTTTGTTATATCGAATGTTTGGGACAGTTTTCGCATATCTCAATTAATTTTAGTGGAAGTTTCGCTTTGAAAGGCCATCAACTACTACATAGCAGGATACCGCATTGAGCAAAGGTGGTTGAATAAAAAAAAATTCATGTTTGTACATTCTTTTATTTTATGTGTGGGTAGCTGCAGCAGCAGCAGCTGCAACTACTAATTTATCAAGGTGTTACTTCTTCCAATTATCATATTTCGTACATATGTATTCAAATGTTTAACCGTCGAGGCTGCGGTTTTTGTGAAGAAAACGTTTTACTAGTTAGCCATTACCTGAGCAATGTTGCTATGACTACTCGTTAGATTATTATTACTGCACGAGTGCATGCTGACTTGCACATGTAGTGTTACTATATAATTACGGGCCATAATTTTATACAACATAACAAAAACAAATAAATTATTTACACTTAATTTTAAATTTACTCAAATTGTGATATTTTATTCATAGAAATTTCAAAGTACTAATTACATTATTTAAATATTCGTAAAATTCTTTAGATGATACTCATTTTCAGAGACAGGGTTACACCGCAATTTTTAAAAAATTAACGGTTTATTAGTTTTTAACTCTTTCATAAACAACTAATAATTAAGATTTGATATTCGATATAGGTGTTTTTGTTTTTTCTCAGAAGACATTACAAATCTATTGTCTAAATGTGTTCGGTCATTTTTGTATATTCGATGATTTGATGATAACTTTCTTTGTAGAAAATCAATTTCTTACTCCGGTTACTGTATTTCAATATAATTCATGTGATTTTGTATCTATTGTCAATTTTTTTTAATTAAGACGTGATAATGAATATTTTCTGAAAGCTAAAAAAAGTATTTATAAAATAATTTTAAGTGATGAAATTTCTAAAAAAAGTTTATAAAAATGAAGAATTATAATGCGACGCAGTAGTAATAAACAGTACTATAGTAGCCACACAAAAAAAGTCCTCTTGTGAAATTTACAAGTGAGCATGAAAAGAAAGAAACAGAAGGCAACCCCATTACCCACGACGCCTTTAAGTTGAAATAAAAGGCTTGGGACTGTGTTCGTTATTAAGCATAAAGTGTTTGAGCCTCAAGCTTTTCATAAATTGCTTGTATATGTGTTTGTAGCCTTGTAGGAGTTAGATATACATGTAGAGCAGTATATATACTTACAATTGTAGAGCAAGTTGGTGTGAGATGAGCGTAATCTGCAAGTTAGCGCGTCTTATTATTACCAAAGTGTTCGGTTAATATCGAATTTTAAAAAATATAATAAAATATTCATAATATGATACTATTAATTTTACATGATATTATTTTAAAGTCTATAATTTTTTTGATATCATGTTGGATTATCTCTTATGTTAAAATATTAAACTATTGTATAATATTCCACATCAATCATATTTATAAATATATTTTTGTTCGTGACTTATTTTATTATATATATAAATATTGTTATTAAAGTCGATCATCATTCTATATTTTTTTATAACGGAGCGGTGAAAATCCTAAAATATTTATCTGAACTGCAGATAAGATAATGTAGTTTTTTGAATTTACATAAAATTTGGGTTAATTTTACCGCTGTAAAATACCGCAGAGTATTTCATATTTTAATTTTATGAAACAAATGGAAAAAATGGGGAAAATCACTACAAAATAAAAAAATATAAAAGTAATAAATGTAGTAAGAAGCATTGACCATTTGGAGTGATTAAAAAGATGGCAAGAGTGCATATAAAAAATAATCCGATGGTAATTAGAAGAACCAACGGTGACCGGTCACACCAGTTACGCCGGACAAATCGCCGGCAATTAGCCGTAACTGTAAAGGACAATAACAACTCCCCATTATTTCAAACAAAAATTATTACTCCACCTCCCCCAATTAATTTATTAAATTCGACTAATATCTTTATGGATGTACTGTAGTTTATTTATTCCAAACGTTAGCTTGTGGAAAATGAATAGAATTCAATACAAAAACTTAACCTAAAGTCATCACTTTCTATCTCCATATATCTCTATCAACTACATGTTCTCTCTCTCTATATCTTGTGGGCTTTGAGCTGTGATTTAGCTGTCTCTATAATTCTTCATCTATATCTCTATATCTCTCTCTTACACCTCTCCCCATAAACTCTCTCTCTCTCTCTCTCTCATCCAATCTCTCCCAAAGAAACCCATTTTTCTATACACTCTCTCAAGTCTCAGCTGCATTTCAAAAAAATACAAGAAAACAAATCTATATCCTTGAAATGTTACAAGCAGCATAAAATGACCTACAAAATCAACCAAAACCCTGTTATTTATCTTGCTTTGTTGCTTATTTTTGTTACATTTTGGAACCAATCTCAAGGTTACAATTTCAATGGGAGGCTAAGTGAAAGTGAAGTTCATTACATCAAACACAGACAACTCTTGTACTACAAAGATGAGTTTGGTGATAGAGGTGAAAATGTCTCAGTGGACCCCACTTTAATGTTTGAGAATCCAAGACTCAAAAATGCTTACATTGCTTTACAAGCATGGAAGCAGGCTATCATTTCGGATCCTCTCAACTTAACGGGCAATTGGGTCGGATCTGATGTTTGTAAGTACACCGGAGTTTTTTGTGCTCCGGCGCCGGATGATAAATCCGACCAAACAGTCGCCGGAATTGATCTAAATCATGGGGATATTGCTGGGTACTTGCCGGAGGAACTTGGGTTGTTGACAGATCTTGCATTGTTTCATATAAATTCCAATAGATTTTGTGGCACCATTCCCAAGAAATTCAAGAAATTAAAGATTTTATATGAGCTTGACATTAGCAACAACAGGTTTGCCGGAAAATTCCCTTATGTAGTTCTTGACTTACCCCATTTGAAATTTTTAGATCTTCGATTTAATGAGTTTGAAGGCAAGGTACCTAAGTCATTATTCGATAAAGATTTAGATGCAATTTTCATAAATCATAATCGGTTTAAGTTTTCGATTCCTGATAATTTTGGTAATTCTCCGGTGTCAGTGGTTGTATTAGCTGGAAATGATTTTAAGGGCTGTCTTCCTGCTAGTATTGGTAATATGTCGAAAACGCTTAATGAAGTTATTATGATGGATAATGGATTAAGGTCTTGTTTTCCTGCTAGTATCGGATTGTTGAAAGAATTAACTGTTTTGGATGTGAGTTATAATGAATTGTTAGGCCCTTTACCCGAGAGTATTGGTGGGATGAAGAGTTTGGAACAGTTGAATGTAGGTCATAATTTGTTGTCTGGGGCTATTCCGGAGAGTATTTGTGAGTTGCCGAGATTGTTGAATTTTACTTATGAGTATAATTTCTTTACTGGAGAGCCTCCGGTTTGTTTGAGGGTTCCGGAATTTAGTGATAAGAGGAATTGTTTGAAGGGAAGGGCAGGGCAAAGATCAGGGGGACAGTGTAAGGGTTTTTTGAGAAACAAGGTTGATTGTTCGGCTTTTAAGTGTGAACCTTTTGTTCCTAGTTTGCCTGCTCCTCCGCCACCGTCTCCACCAATGCCGGTGCCTTCACCTCCTGTTTATGTTCCACCGCCAGTGCCTTTGCCCGTGCCATCGCCACCTGTTTATGTGCCTTCGCCACCATCACCTGTTTATTCACCTCCACCTCCAGTTTACTCTCCACCACCACCAGTTTACTCTCCGCCTCCACCACCACCAGTTTACTCTCCACCACCAGTTTATTCACCGCCCCCACCTCCTCCATCACCTCCACCACCAATTTACTCAACACCTCCACCCCCTCCTCCACCACCACCACCAATTTACTCACCACCTCCACCCCCTCCTCCACCACCACCACCATCTCCCCCTCCACCAGTTTACTCACCGCCTCCACCACCTCCATCTCCACCTCCACCAGTTTACTCACCACCTCCCCCGCCTCCATCTCCACCTCCACCATCTCCTCCACCACCAGTTTACTCATCACCCCCTCCACCACCTCCACCAATTTACTCACCACCCCCACCTCCACCAGTCTATTCCCCGCCCCCACCCCCACCAACAACTTATCCTCCTTGTATTCGCTCGCCACCACCTCCATCACCATCACCTCCACCACCACCCGTATACTCACCCCCAATGCCATACTATTATGATTCACCACCACCGCCTTCACCACACTCACCACCGCCACCCCCTCATTCACCACCTCCTCCTCATTCGCCACCTCCCCCACCCACTTATATCTACTCATCACCCCCTCCACCACCCCCACAGCATTCTCCACCACCACCATCCCCGCCTCCTTGTATAGAACCCCCACCTCCTCCACCTCCATGTTCTGAGTACTCTCCACCCCCACCATCGCCTTCTCCAGTTCCATATCATCCACCTCACTCGCCTCCACCGCCGCCTCCACCATCATACCCAGTATACGCATCTCCACCTCCGCCAGTGCACTATCACTCTCCCCCACCACCAGTTCACCACCATTCCCCCCCACCACCAATCATGAGCCCACCACCTCCCGTGTTTGAAGGTCCATTGCCTCCGATAATCGGGGTTTCCTACGCCTCTCCACCACCCCCTCCTTTCTATTGATTCATTTAGAGACCCCCGATGATTCCTCTCAACCACAAACTTATACCAGAAAAACAACCAAATTAATTTACTTGATCATCTTCTTGTCTTTCACTTATTTATTATACACCATTGGCAGTTCTCATTATCCAGATGAGGCATAAAAATTGTAATCTGGTTTCGGATGACTCGCATTTGGATTCTTTACTACAACAGAAGCAAGCAGCGAAATGGAAAAGAAGAGTGAAAGGTAATTTAAGAGGAAAACTTAAGTCTATCTCAAAAGATTTATGATTGATTATATTATCGATAAATTTGAGTTGTGAAATAAATTTGAAAGTAGGTTGCAGGGAATTTGTATGTATAGAGACCATAAAAAATCGTCATAGATAGTATAGCTAGAAGCAGTTGTTCTTTCTCCCTGTGTTGCTGCTTCTGGTTTGTGGGTGGATTCATTCTTGTTTATCTCTCTTTTTTGTTCTTTCTTTACTATTCATACTTTTTCATTTTTTTTAATCTCCTGGCTTGGAATTTATAGTATGATCATGAACTTTTTACTTGTATTCAGTTTTTATTAGCTAGATTATTTCTTCTCGGTTCTCCATGCTTGTAATGTTTTTATTTCTTGTCGATAAAGTGTATAGCTTATGGGCTTATCCCTTATTTTTTCATATCTGATCACTATGAATTGCGGGAACTGCATTGCCTGCGAAGAATATGCAATGCCCGTAAAAATACCATGTCCAGTTGTGCTACCTATCGTACCCTCGAACACTTTGAAAATTGTGTTTGAACAACCTAAAGAGCCCAAGTATATGGACAGGTTTGAGATCATCAACGAACCATTCTTCCCCTCCTCTCTTAACGTTTTAAACAGACAGATAATCATAGTTATCGTCCTCGAGAATTTTTTCATAGTTTAGAGACAAGTCTCCTTCTCTATATTTGCAAATCTCCTCTTTATCTCTGTTCATGACTTTGGTCACTTGTTCAGAATCATTTAGACCTTTACTTCCCTGTCCAAAACCATATTCTTGACAATACATAAAAGAATATGTAATGAGCTGCATGATTTTTTGTCTTGAGATCAAGAAAATTTAAGTTGTGTTTAAAGTGATAGGAAGAAGCCCTGCTCCTTGCTATCTATACTGTTAATTGGATTTGGATTACATAAATTAAATTCTTAGTCTTATAACAATGATTATAAAAAGAGAACAAGGACTACTAATTGGGATTGCAGCCATGTGCAATCACTCCCTTTCATTCCGGAATATGCTCAATTTCCTCCAAGTGGCTTCCTTTTTACGCGTCTCTATAGGAATTTTGATACGCTCCATCTACTTTTTAATTATTATTCCAAAATGATCCATTGTAATATAGCCCGTCAATTGTTTCCCCCATGTTCCCCTGTCATTCTCAGTCATTCCCAAATGGTCACGGAGCACTTGGGAGCATTGCCGGAACCAAGATTAGTCTACGCTACAATTCATATTCATTTTTAAAAATTTATAAAGATTTTTTTTAACCAACACCATTATTCAGTCGGATATGAAATACCAACAATTTACCACTTACTAACCAGAGATCCGTCCTTTATAAGGAGCTTGTAAGTTGAAAAATATATCGATCCACAATTTTATCTCTGAGTTGATGTACAAATTGCACCACCTCATTTTTTATGAAACTCGGAATGGAAATTACCATGGAAGCCGAAAAAGCAGGTGAATCTAATGGAGGGTCTCTCACATTCCGTGCTTGATTGCCTTCCCTATAATGAGAATTGAGAAACCTAACTGTCATTTTGTTAGGTTATACATTACACACTTGCATCTTCAACTGCATGCACACAGTACAGTACAATTCCGGTAGTAGTTTGGCATTGGTCATGCATTGGTTTCCACTCACTACATATCACATGCTAGACTCTGACAACCCCATATCTTTCTTTTAGTTTGTATCTGCACAAGTCTTTTTCTTTCCTAAATCATATAAAAAGACTTTAATTATTCATGTTTTGTACTTAAACTTTATAAACAAGTACTTTGTATTTTTAAAAATGATATACTTCCTCCCTCTCATAATATAAATTAACCATGTTTTCGATTTGTCAATTTTGTATAGTGAGAGCATGTCCTACGGAGACACATTAAGGGATGCCAAAAATTGTCAACACACTATAAATAATAATATTTTATATTCTTCAATAGTTAGCACCTCATACAAAGTGCTCAAATGGTCCCCCAGGTGGCAATTTCAAGTTATGGGTCGGGTTCGTGTCGGGTCAGATTGTACCTGGTTGTTTCGGGCCGGTTCGTGTCGGGTTTCGGGTCATTTTGGGTTTCAATACATTTATTATTTTTTTAGAGTGATTGAAAATATACTCATATATTATATACTCTATTTGTCCCGATTTATATGGACTGATTGCTTTTGCACAAATATTAAGATAAAACAGTTCATTTCTCTTTCATTGCACGTGAAAATTACAGTTCAAATGTATAATATGTACTATACCCACTTTGTCAAGTGTAAAAAGGACATAACATTTATAAAATATTGTTATTACTATTAAATAATTATGAACCAACTAACGAGTCTGTATCATTGCACGTGAAAGTTACTTTATTGTATTTAAATTTAATTATTTTAAACATAAAATATTTCAAAAGTAGGGTTATAAATAGAGGGTTCATTAATTTTTGGGTCATTTTCGGGTTTCGGGTTCATGTCTGATTGTACCCGGTTGTTTCATGTTAAAAATTTACTGACCCAAATTCGTATTTTTTCGGGTTGAGTTCGTGTCAATTTCGGATTGGGTCAGAAATTACCACCCTAGTCCCCTCATTAATTACTCATCCAACTAATATAATAGAAATGGTAATATATATATATATATATATATATATATATATATATATATATATACATCTCATGTAACATTTATTTTTTTATCTATTTTGAGGAGGTGCCGATGGGTGTCAAAAATTGGAAACATTTCTTGACACCCTCTTAGCACCTTTGGAGCTCTAATAAGGTGGAAACCAAAAGTGTCATATCACATAGACTTGATACATGTTGCACATGCTTTTCTGGATGTATAAGAGGCATGCCTCGATCATCCACAAGGGGTGAGCGCCCATCTTCCGTGCGAGTGTCGTCCAAGTCTCCTGTAATACCTACCATGGTCCATTAATGTCTCTATTAATGCCTATATCTGGTGTATGTCATTTTTATCCCAAGAAGCGCACCTTGCCTACCTCGAGGGCGCGCTCTCCCTCGTCCGAAAAATTAGTCTGCTCCTCTGCAATCATTCGCCTTTGATTTGTTAATGTCTATGCACTCTTAGAGGAGTTATGGTGTGCTTCTAACCTTATCTTGGAAGATCCTTTCCATGTACTCAGGCGGGTTACCCTCTTTTAGGGGCTTAGGACGTGACCTACGATTTGTGGTGGATTTAGTGCTGGCCTCCAGTCAAGGTATTCTTGGAAATAGCTGTAGTGGACCGGCTAGAGCCCACGGTTTCCGGGTCAATGTTGGATCCATGAAGGAGCCAATGATTCAGGGAGGCGCCCAAGACGGAGATGTATTTGGAGTGTGCTTAGCGAATTGTACAAAAATTCAAGGAAGTGTTCATCCAGCAGATGCCGTGGAAGAGTGATAGTAGTGTTGATGCCTTGGTCAAATTAAGTTCTCAGAAGAATGCTCATATGTTGCGGGATGTTTCCATTGGAAGTTCAGGAAAAGCCTAATGTTCCAGAGGTAAAGGTAATGCAGGTGGAGGGAAGTGCTTAAGTCACGTGGATGACTCGTATTCTAAATTTTAGGAAGAAGAAAGTTGTTTTAGGAGAATGTTATGGACACACCAAAACTACAAGGCACGCATTCTTTTAAAAAATGGAGGAGCATGGTGAATGAAGAAATTCTTTCATATTACAATATTTCAAGAATTTAGGGGGTAGTTGTTATGCCCATATTTCTCTTAGACTCGAACTTTACCTATAGTCGGGCTTCACCTAGAGTTGGGCTTCCCCTGGAGTCAGCCTCTTCGTGGAAGGAAAATCGGCATCCTCCTAGTATCGGGCTTCTCCTGGAATCAGCCTCTTCCTGGAAGGAGGAGCAGCCTCCTCCTAAAATTGGTATTCTCCTAGAATCGGCCTACTCCTAGTTTCAGGTTTCTCCTGGAATCTGCTTCCTCCTAGTATCGGGATTTTCTTGGAATCAACATATTCCTAGAAGGAGGAACGGTCTCCTCCTAAAATTGAATTTATTATAAAATTGGATAGATTGGGCTTCCCCGTCCAGCCGCGTCTTTTGCATGATAGGGAACACCTTAGCTATGAAGGAGGAAGGTGAGAGACGTCAAGTCAAGGCAATGCTTATCTCCGGATGTTATTGTGGTTTATCCTGAGCCGGTTGGGAAACGTCCTCGGTTAGGGGGCGCCCTGGTTAGGAAGAGAAAGGCATCAAACGTCTTGAGAAAGAAGACTCATCATCGCCAAGAGGGTTCACCCTGATATGAAGAGGGTTCTCTCCGAATAGGGCGCGCCATGGTTAGGAAGATGGTTCGCCCTAGTATAGGGAAAGAGGCCCCCTGAAGAAGAGGGCGCGCCTGGGTATGAAGATGAGGGCTCTCCGTGAAGTTGGCTCGCCCTAAGGAAGAGGGAGATGACGACTCTCTCTGAAGTGGGTGCACCCTAGTTAGGAAGAGGGTTCGCCCTGGTATGGAGAAGAGGGTTCGCCCTAGTATTAAGAAGAGTGTGCGCCCCAATATGAAGATTAGGCTCTCCTTGAAATTGGTTTTCCTTGAGAAAGAAGGAGATGAGGGCTCTCCCTGGAGAGGGCGCCCCCTGGTTAGGAAGAGGGCTCGCCCTGGTATGGAGAAGAGGGCTCGCCCCAAAGAGGGTCCTCCTTAAGGAAATTGGATCGCACTGGTATGAAGTTGGCTCGCCCTAGTGAAGAAGAGGGAGATGACGACTCTCTCTAAGGAAATTGGTTCACCCTGGTATGAAAAAGAGGGCTCTCCCTGAGAAAGAGGGCGCGCCCTGATCTTGCACGACAAATATTGTTTGAGTCATATCTCAAGTTCCAAAAGTCAGAATTGAACGATCTTACAGTCCACACGAATATTATGGAAAGCTCTTTAATTTAGTAGTGGTCCAACAAGAAAAATCCAACTATAACAACCCATAAACCAGACAGAAAATACAGCTACGAATTTTACATGAAATCTCCCTGAAGAAGTTGTCTTGGGTTAAGAGTGAAAGTCTCTCGAACATTTTCAATGATCTCGAGACTTGGGGGTAGTTATTGCACATGCTTTTCTGGATGTATAAGAGGCGCGCCTCGATCATCCACAAGGGGTGGGGGCACCCTCTTCCACGTGAGTGTCGATCAAGTCTCCTGTAATATCTACCATGATCCATTAATGCCTATGTCTGGTGTATGCCATTTTTATCCCAAGAAGCGCACCTTGCCTACCTCGAGGGCGCTCCCTCCTTCGTACGGAAAATTAGTCTGCTCCTCTGCAATCATTCGCCTTTGATTTGTTAATGTCTATGTCATCTACGCTTGTTCATTGAAGGTCATAACTCCATATTCCTCGGGTTGCCTACGTATGGGAGTTATGATGTGTTGCTAAACTTATCTTCGAAGATCATTTCTCTGTACTCAGGCGGGTTGCCCTCGTCTGTGGGCTTAGGACGTGACCTACGATTTGTGGTGAATCTAATGTTGACCTCCAGTGAAAGTATCCTTAGAAATAGCTATAGTGGACCAGCTAGAGCCCACGGTTTCCGGGTCAACGTCGGATCCATGAAGTCCTTGAACTTTATATTGGGTTTTGACCTATCCAAATAAGCCCAAATGTAGAGTTCTCTTCTAGGAAGGTTCTTCTTGCCTTTTTTGCATTCGATTCAAAGAAGGAAACTTCGGTTTCCTAACGGGCCTCTGCTTTGCCAAGAACTACGTGAGTTTGCTCCTCTATTTTTCCTATAAATAGAGGTACGTAGGCACAATGTTGGGGGTCGGAATTATTAGAGCTCACAGCCGCCAGAAAATACAAAACTCTAGTTATTCTGAAACCTAGCAATTTCAGCCCCCAATCTCATACAAATCATCACGCTCCGGCGATATTCAATCCCACTAGATCTTTTTCAGGTAAAAAAACATCGATCTTTGTTGATTACCAGATTTCTCCATCAATGGTACCCATTTGGAGATGCTATTATGGTTATAAATACTCCTTTAATTTTGATAGTAATAAGAGGTCGATGGTTTAAGTGTCAAACAGATACATATATGCGTGTTTATTAATTTTTTGCAGCTTATTATCTTTTAGAAACGTAGAGTATGAATATGAAGCCGGTCATCTGATCTGATGAGAGTAGTTTTGTCTACTGCATGCTAGGCAATGTGATGCTTGCTTTCAAAGTCTGAGTAGCTAAGTTTTTAATATAAAAAGAAGGGGGAAATTGGTTTTTGAATGAGTCTCTTTACTAATTAATAATTCAAGTTGAACTACAAATTAAAATTATTTCTTAATTAAATGTAGTAGTTTTTTAGCTGTTCTTAACTTGCGTACTTGGTGGTATTATAGCTTTTGAGTTTTGACCCACCAAAATGCTGTCTGAAATGGTCGTATCATTTATCACAATTAATCGTCCTCCAAATGTAGTTCAGCAGACCATTGTTTTGAGAAAAAAAGTAATGCGTTTATAATATACTCCCCCAGTCCCAAATTAATCGTCTTGATTTTTTTGTGGTCAATTTAACTGAAAATTAAATATTATTTTTTTATAATTTTAAAAAACTGAAAAATACATTCTAAAATAAATTAAATATACATTTTATTGATGTAATTTTTATAAATTTTTTCAATTATATACTATATGTAATTTTAAGTTAAACTTCAGTCAATTTGATCACAAAAAAATCAAACAAGACAGTTAATTTGGAACCGGGAGAATATAAAAATAGATATATACATATATAAAATGTCCTTGCTGAGGGTAACCAAATGATGAATGCCTGATACGCATTTGGGACTTTGTATAATTTATAAATGTGTTCATAAATGAGCCGAAATTAAGTCGGATTTTGAGTGAGGAATATCATGAAACATTTAAAAATAATTTCATATAAATTATTTTACTTCTGAATTTTTATTAAATTTTTATTTGCGACCTCATATATATTTTATAAGAAAATTATAAAATGAAACATACCGCTCCTATGTTGTTTATTTGTATCGTTTTCGTCATTGATGATTGTAGTCTCCACTCTCTACCTTTTAAACAACCACATGAAAGAGGCTGTCTTTTAAAAGACAGGCTGTTGTGAGGTGTTGGTGGTCAAGCCTATTAATTTCAGTGGTTAGTAATGCTATTATATACTCTCTTTGTCACACTTCAAGTGGTTGATTTGATTTTTCAATGATTAAATTTTTTAAAATTTGACTAAATATTATATATATTATATGATTAAAAAAATTATGAAATATATATCATTGAAAAATTTATATAGTTTTCTTTAAAATGTACATTTTAGATTTTGAAAATTATAAAAATATATATTTTAAATTTTCGGTCAAAGTTAATTAAATTTGACCGTTGAAAAGTCAAATAAGACACTTAAAGTAGGACACAGAGAGTATATAAATATTCAAATTTGTACAATATGTAACAGCCATGGCACATAGTTATGTTATATACTATACTATATAAATAAATATCATAAAAATGTAATACTCAAGGTTGATACTGAGAGTCTGAGACCCCGTTTAGAAACAATTTAAAATCTTGCAAAATCTGATGATTTCACTGTTTACCAAATCTTCATAAATTGAAAACCCTACCTTGTTAAATTCTTTATGTGGATATTTTCTTCTCTCTGAGTTGAGATAATTATAAAAGCATCCAACCGACTGTTCGGATACTTAATTTTGAATTTAAATACTTTATAATCTTTTTGTTTGATTTTTCTGTCGAATTGTTATGTTATTTTGGTAGTTTGTGACTAGATCAGTTATAGTTGCTTCTTTGGACTTGGATTTACAAATATCATAATGGTATTAAAAATAATAGCTGAATTTATCAAAAATCTAATAATTTATATAAATAACTTTTATTAATAATATAAATATTTTTATTACTATAATATTTATATAATAAATAATTTTGAAATAGGCTAACATAGGCTAACATGTTACACATGATTGGATTGGGCCAAAAACTCATGCTTCTGAAGCGCCGTGATGATCCATGATTTACATACAAATTTATATGGGCCTGACTTGTGTTCCGGCAACGATATTATGTAACATTAAACTGTTTGTTTTTTTTAAAATAAAACTAGCCTTATACCCCATCTCAAGCATGAGTTTCTTTTTATATATTATTTTATAATAACTTTCCAATTAAAATTTTAACTTTTTAAAAATTAATATTTGTTTAATTTTAATATTAAAATTTAATATACATTCTTCTAAAATTATATTAAATTAATTATTAATATTAGTTGATAATCGAACCTTAATTATTTTATTAATAAATAATATTAAATCAATTCATGCACTCATAAAAAATGGAACCTTAATTAATTAATCAATACTTAATAATTTAAATCTTTACCCTCGACAACCAAACCATACTAACCCACTTATTCTAATTACATATAGGATAAAAATGAAATCTTAATTAATTAATTAATACTTAAGAATTTACGTCTTTATCCTTGACAACCAAACCACGATAACTCTCTTATTACATTATTACAATTAGGGGGGGGGGGGGGGGATATCTAAAGTTAATTTTAGATAACTTATCCAAAGTTACTAGCAATTTCGAGTATAAAAAATGGATGTCATTTTTGTAATAATAGAATTTGTCATCTTATATTTACAAAAAATAACCTTGATATTGTATTGTAAGAGTTTAATGATGCTAAAGTTATTTTTAGATAACTATCTAAAGTTAATAAATATTATAATACAATATAATTTTAAATTATAATTTATCCATGCACTATCTACTTTTAGGTTATGTATCCATATTCAGGTCTGTATAAGATCCATATTCTTATTTGACCCATTTTTAATTATAGAAAATGTGTATATAAATTTTAAATATCATTATTATAATTAGTAATATTATGGTAAGCTTATTAATAAATATTTGAATTAAGCTTTCACTTTTGTTAAACTCATTAATGCACATTATCACTTTACCACATAACATATACAATATAATATTAAACTAAATTAATTTTTAAATTCATTTATTATAATGCATAAAAATAATACTTTATTGTAATGATATTAATTTTCTTAAAATTCTATTATTTAATCTTAAATATAAAATTATTTAATTTACTTAATTTCACATTATCATTATTACTCTCTCCGTCTCATTTTATGCGAGTCACTTCTTTTTGCACGTATTTCAATGTACTTGGTAGAGGTATTTATAAATAATATTTTTTAAATATTTTCATTTTGTATAAAAATTTAAACTTTATATTTTTATATAAAATAAAAAATATTATTTATAATCACCTCTACCGGAAGCATTGAAATGTGTGAAAAAATCAAAAAGAAACATAATTTGGGACGAATGAAGTATTATATATGATATTTTTTATTGAATAAATTTTTTAAACAATGTGTGTGTAGCATGAGTTATAATATATTATATTTAAATTAATAGAATAATAATATAAATCGGGTTGAAATAGATTGGTCGAAAAATCACAGAACTCATACTCAATTCATTAGATTTAGATTCATGTATGAATCGAAAATAAGGCCGAATTTTGATTTGATTTAATCAACAAACATGTACCATCTGCCGATTCCAGCGAGAATAATATATGTTTAACCCCTTTTTTTTTTGACTAATTTGGCTTATAGCCTTACAAATGAGTATCTGTTCTAAAGATATTCTCGGGGTGAGCCAGGGTCGAACTCAGGACCTGGGATGACAGAGAATAAGCCCTCAACCACTTGAGCTATCCAAACCGTGCTCTAACCCCTTTTTTAAATACGAACTGTCAATCGAGAAGCATGATTTGAGTGTTACCAAAATACGAGTAGTATATTATTCTTCCCTCCTCAACTCTACGCCACCGAGAATAAAACAAAAATCACGCCAAACTTTCAAATTCCATGTCCCAAACAGCGCCTTACCATTTCTCTCAAACTCCACACTTCCGCAATCACTCCTCTTCACCAGCCGCTCTATATCGCCGTGTAACGCACGCGGTTTCGCTGCCGAAGATGTCAACTGCGCCTCCGACGATACATACAGTTACTATATCATACACACAGCTGAAAGTAAGTTTAAATTCTCATGCTATTTTATCATTTCTTGTGTGATCATGTATATTTGTATATGTATGTATGTCTATAACTTGCTTGCTTTGTGTCTGATGCAATTACTGAACTAATATTTAGTGATATGTAGTTTTTTTCACGTACAATATAATTCTGTTGTTTTACGTGATTCTTGTGTGTGTGTGTGTCTGCAGGGCCGCCTCAAGAGATTATGAGTCCTTAGGCGTAATTCTTTTTTGGTAACTAGATACATATTTTTTAGTTGACATGATAAATTAAAAAATGCTATACAATAATTAAAAAAAACTAAAAATAATAATAAATAAACTCAAAGTTATAGGGTTAGATAGATAGAACCTGAAGAATATATAACACTTTATTATATTTTGATGGTAAATCCGTGAATGGAAATGATTTTGTTAGCCTATGTATTGCCCGCAACAAAGCCTTAGAAGTTTGCTTAGAAAAATTTCTCAAATAAATTGTATTGAATATTTGAATTTGAGAATATTATAATTTTTTTTGTGAAAGAATGAGAGACAATGGATAGAAGGGATCTGGAAGGTGATGTTTACTGTTTAAACAAGTACATATGATATAGAATGATGGGAGATGAATGGTTCACTTTAACGTTTTAATTTTTTGTAATCTGCATAACATTAAATAACTCATATAAATAACATTTGTAACTGTTGGGGTTTTTTTTAGAAGAATAATATTCATTTAACTAGAACTAGGTTATATTTTTTTTCAAAAAGGAATAATATTCATTTAAATATTGTCTTAAATTTTTTTAAAAACAATTTAATTTTTTTTAATTAAAAATAATATTCACATATATAATATATATAAACAATATTATATATTTGGGGCCTTAGATATTTGGGGGCCTTAGGCAATTGCCTAACTGTCTTATAGGTAGTACCGGCCCTGTGTGTATGTGATGTTTGATAGTTTTTACGAGGAGTTGTTACTTGCTTTGTGGAACTGATGATGATTTGAATTTGACGAGTACGAAAAGTTGCATTTACTTTACTATTGAGAATTTCTGTTATTTATCGTAATAGTTTAGCATTTCGTATCAAATATATATTTTTTAGTATTGTAGAAGTCTGTTAAGTATCGTAGTAGTTTAACATTTTGCATGTGTTGCTTGGTTTATGCGTGGTACATACTCTACTTGCGAAATCGTAGTTTGAATCAGACTAGTAATGATTTTGACTCTGACTAATGCGAAAGTTGCATTAACTTTATTTCAGTAGTTTGAAAATTTTTAAGACTATTAATCATGATCAGTGTTATAGAGTCTTGTTAAGTATCGTAATAGTTTAGCATTTAGTATGTTTTGCTTCGTTTTTTGCGATACATATTCTATTTGTGACATTGTAGAGTTTGAATTTGATTTATGATGATTTTAGTTTAGCTAGTTCAATAGTGGCATTGAATATATTAGTTTGAATATTTAAAAAGGTTTCATAGTTTGATTTGTAAAAAGACGTATCACAGTAGTTTAGCATTTCGTATGTGAGTTGGATTGTGATCTGATTGCATATTATAGTAATCATATGTCAATATTGGTTTGTTCCTTTAAATGTGTATCGATGCAGCGAATTTTAGGTTAAACCTGTATGTGACTCTGCATGTGTATCTTCGACTAATTATTATCTGTTTTTCTTTTGAAATTGATTGAAATAGGAGAAGAATGTCGACTTGTCTTCAAAAATTGAAGAAGGATTTGGGCCAAATAGTTTGGGAATTCTGTCCATATCCGATGTATGTATGAACTGTTCTTTTATTAAGATGTTCAATTCGGCAATTTCCTTGCATCATAGCTTTTCTAAAACCTGTTATCCTACCACTGATTCGAATCGACACCTGAGATTCAACAGGGATGATGATCCGCATATTTTACGATGCAGAAGCTCTGAAAATTAAAATATTGCACATTATGTTCTGTCAAGTGGGCACTTAAGAAGTTTTGACTTGTACCTGTTTGGTGTTTCCTACTATAGTAATTAGTAACTGTTAGTACATTCTCTATAGTAACATACTATGAAATCCTGATTATTATCGTCAGTTGTTCATGTCTTATAGCAGTGAGGAATTAACCGGAAACTCTAACCAACACAAGGAGGGTCACTCTTAAGTTTTAATTGGCGCAAACCTCAGTCTCAAAATCAAATTATCAAATTATTAAACATTGCTTTCTTTAGCATCATGTCTTGCAGGCTTTAACACATGAATAATCATGCTTGTTAAGCAGTCCCAAGAGAGAACATCAGAAGATAGTAAAAAAATGTGAATGTATCTTTATAGTCTTAAAAAAAAGATTCTGTTGGTGAATAAATTTGGATGGAAATAGAAAATTAGACACCAGTGTAAAGAACTATAAATCTTATGCCTCTAACTGTGTACGATTTGGAATCTTCTGGAAGAAGTTATGCCTGTTTTTAACATTTTATACTTCTTGCACACTATCAATTTTTTTTAATCAGAGTAAAAGCTTGCTTGAAACATGTCGGTAAATATATATTTCATCTTTTTCCAAAGTCTATGTTTAGTTATAATATTAAAAATCTGCAAGTCAGAGAATATCTGATACCATATAGGGGTTATTAAGAACGAATTATCACTTTCTGTGTTTCTTATCTGAGTATGATACTTTAATATTCTAGGTTCCTGGATATTCATTGTTGCGTCAGAATCTTCTGCATCTTGCACCTAGGTATATACTTACGAGAGATTCTATATTTGGTTTTATTACATGTTCTTTACAACTTAATTTAAGCTCAGATATCTTCCCTCACAATACTCTATTGGTTATCCTCTTAAATTAGATTAGCTAACCTTTCTGAAGAGGTAAAGAAGAAACTAGAAGATCCTCACAGCAGGTAACATATAGTAACTTATTTTATTGTATTTGCCCCTCAAAGCTCAGTCATTGTGTAGCTTGAAAAATGTATGAAATTTGTTTCCTGTCCATATTCAACTAATCAATTCTGTTAGTTTTGGGGATAATCTGTAGGTACAACTTTGGATGGAGTCATGGGAAAGAGAAACTCGAATCGGGAAAACCAGGTAAAGACTATTTTTAGTCAAAAGTCTATAATCTAGACAATTATTAGATTTAGCACATTATATTAACTGCCGGATAATGTCTTTAAGGCTATGCTTGCAAGAATTAAAAACCGGGTCCGTGTTAATATGGATTATATTCCTGACTTTAAAATCATTAATCCTTTAGAAAGATTAATCACATGTTTTAGTATATAAAATCATTATTTTTGAGTATGTTTGTATGTGTGATAGCATCTACTACTTGGACTAATATGTCCTTAATAATATCAGATAATAAACATACAATTTTCATATCATTAGATGGTGGAAGGTTTTTCTGGTCCAACCCGTGCTCGATTCTTTCCAAGTTCCCAAATTTTGAGAGATTTATTATCGGCTTACACCACTTATTCAAAACAAACATGGGATAAATTTTCGATGCATAGTCCTATCCCATGCTTGGCAACTGACAGTTATCTCACTCTATGCCTGTTTGTTGTGCACAGATATGCTGAAAGGTTCCTTCTATGCAAATCCAATTATAGACGTACCTACAACTGAGGAAGCTCTTATAAAAAGGTAATTTGGCTAGAAAGGCATCTATTAGTAGCCCTTTCTTTGTTTCTATTCCTATAATACTCCCTCCATCTCATAATAAGTGTCTTCTTTGATTTTTGTGTAGTTAAATTGACCCAACTTTGATCGTAAATTAAAAATTATTCTTTTATATTTTTCAAAAATTTAAAAATACATTTTAAATTTTATTAGATATATTTTCTAGTGATTTAATTTTTAATTTTTTCTTAGTTATATATTATGTGTAATATTCGGTTAAAAATTGATTGATTTGACTGATAAAAGTCAAAACAGGACAATTATTTTGAGATGGAGGGAGTACAAATTTAATTTTGCTGGTTATGTGAAAGCTATAACAAATTACAAATATACTTTATTGCTATTACTATATTACATCTATTGACTTTTTAAAGTCAATATGCCAAGTTATACTTTATGCTATTTTCACTTAATAATCTAAAATATTATATTTGTACATACTTTTATAAACTAATTTGCAATATTCATTATCATAAGGACTAAAACTAGATTACTAGTAGTACTGACTTTGAATATTATAATGGTGGAACATTGACCTGAAAACCTTTATTTGACAAAAATAAACGTTACATTGTTATAGCATTTGTTATTTTGTATATGCAAATGCTAGTTTTAGATATTGTCTAAGCTTCTCATTATACTACTGTACAGATACCCATCATATTGTGCACCAAATATATGGCCATATGCTGCTCTTCCTGAACTTGAAGTTGGTATGTAAGTGCATGTTTGTTTATCATTCGTTAACTATCATGGCCTTATGCCACTCCATACTTGTTACAATAAATCCGTTACACAAACTTGGGTGCATGTATTGGATTTGGTGGAATTAATTCTTTCTTCCGTAAAATGTCTGGTATGATTTAAAGTAATTAGTGCAACTCTGTGATTTTCCTTGATAAAAAATCCATTATAAATTATACTCAATTTTATATCACAGAGACTCATTGTAATTGGTTTTTGTTGAGTAAAAGGAGTCCACTTGCATGCTATCAATTCTTCATAAAAAATTGCCTTCTAAAAAACAGAGAGAATCCTTGATATGTACAGAGTACAGACTTCACAAACAAGACTATTTGAAGGTTTAGGTAATATGGATTTTGTTTTTGTCTTGCACAGAAAATCCGTCTTTCCTCATTTGTAATTTTTTTTAGTAATGTTCTCTGTTGGTAAGGCGGTGTATCCTACATGGATGTAAGGAACTATACCCATGTCCAGGTATTAGTTCACGGGTGACCATAGATCACACTACTCACCCAAGCCATTTGTAAGACTTCGTGTGATATTGATTGAGATCCCGATAGTGAAATATGCATAACATCGAGTTTGCGGCCTTGTAAGCCATACACTGGTAGATGGCTTTTATGTCAACATGAAAATGTGATTCTTGTAATATTTTTATTTCCCTCTCTTTTGTTATTGACATCATAATTTTGGTCTGTAGCTTTCAAAGCTCTTGGGAAGTTGATTCTAGATGTTGGCTTGATGGTAGCTTATCATTGTGATAGATATGGTAAAATCTAATTTCAATTCCTCCTGATGTCTTTATAGCAAGTTTGTGGTGCCTCTTTGTCTCTTTATCATATATTATGTATGATTATTAATCCAAAGTTGTATAATTTATTTTCTGTTGGTTCATGGTTACTTATGAAATTTTTAAGGCTCTAGAAGTTTGATATAAAAGTGGTATGTATGTGAAAGTCAGTAAGGTTTCTATGTGAGTTATGTTGCTTCTCTGTAAAGTGTCTCCTTTTTTTCTTTTGGCTGAATCTTTTGTTATCTAACATGGATATTCATATAAAATAGTCTCATTGTATTGCTTTAAAAGATATTTTGTACATATGATCGATGCCGCTAAGCTAAAGTCTCAAATTTGACATTATTTTTTCTCTAAAGACTTATATATGACCATGAGCTGAACAATAAGAGTTTTTGTCTGGATTATATTACATTTACTAAAACAATCTATTACCTTTAATGTTAATTAATGTTGGAGTTCACATTAAACTGCTTTAAAATTAAAAATAATAGTTGATACCGTATGCAAGGAAAGCACAAAGGAAAAGGAGAATTAAACTATCAGTTGGCTAATAAATTTTAATAGTATTCTTATAAAAAGTTAATGAAAATCACAAGTTAACTGGTAACTGAATATCCTGTCATTTTTTACTATTATTTCAGATTTACATGAATATTCTTCTTTGTGAACTCGCAAAGCTGCTTTGTATTGACAGGGGTGGATCCAATAATATTATCCATGGAGAGCCAAATTATACTGTATTGTTTTAATCAACACACAATGAAATATAAAAGAATAATGATACAACTTACAAGTGAATTTTATATTTTCTTCTTTAATTATGATAATAGAAGTAGTGTAGTATCTTAAACATTTTATATGCAACTAGGATTAGGACAGAAAGACAAGATAGTTAGCGGTGTTGGTATGTTTAAAGTTTTATCCAACATTTAGTATATTCAGTGTCTTTTAATGATCAATTGCCTTAAATATCTTTATTTATTTGGATGAAGTCAGCAGTTCTTGTGCTCCACTCTACCTTAATTAGATTGCCCGAGTCACAATTGCATCCAGAAGCCCAGAAAGATGTCACTGCACAGCATTTTATATCTTAGAAACTTAGACAGTTTCTTCTTTCAAGCTGTTATAATTTTATAAGCAGTGCTCTGTTTGGATTAACATTTTAAATTTTATGTTGCTCTTCAGTTTCTTAAATTGTTATCTTAGTGTTATCTCTTCTGGTAGAAAGAAGGTTGATATATATTGATTTTTTGTGTTCGAGAAATCTGATCAATTCATATTTGTGTGCTCATTAATAGTGTCTAAAGGAATAAATTTGCATATGGATGAAGGGCTTGAACAAACACTTATTCACTCTCGTTGCCATAAAGGTCGTTTGCTTTATTATTTCCCTGCTGTACGGAGGTAATATATGTTTTCCATGGATAAACAGATATCACTGATCGATCATTTGGGTTATTCGAATCCCTTATTTTATTATTGTAATATAAAACATCTGTTTGTGTCTTACCAAGTAAATCAATTACAATGTACATAATAACATCCACAATATGGTACACGTTTTTATGTTTTGCAGCAACTCTACCCAAGAAAGTGACTCCATGTCGTCCTGGTGTGGATGGCATACTGATCATGGTTCGCTCACGGGTGAGCAATATTTCTCAGACAACCTAAATCTTTTTAAAATATAAGTTACATAATGCATGACTTATTCCTTGTAAAATTGTAGATGAATTTCTTTGAGGTGGCTACTGATATCCTGACTTTTCCTTTTCCACTTTATTCCCCTTTTATATCTGAAACCAACAAAAGAACAAGAGGTTTTAGAGTTTTCTCTGTATGGTACCCTTGATTATTTGCTTGTGTTTAACTGGATATAGTAGGTGTCAATTTTTCTTCATAAATGGAATGAGAATGGATAACAAATTACAAATACGAGCAACAGATCATAGAGTTGGATACTTGGGCCCCCTATTTAAGCTTTCAACTGTCTCCGAGAGTTCAGGCTAAATTTTGAATTCGCTTTTTTCACATTAGGCAGATGTAACACATGTTGCAATCCGGTTTCTTTTAACACACACACACACCTATTTTAAATATTATGATGTATGGATGAAGAATTAAGAACTCGTATCCTTATAGAATGTAACCAAAAATTGCAAATTTTACTTCTATAGTTCCAGTGCACAATTGTAATCTTAATTGCAATCAATTGACAGGACTCAGATTCTGTTAGTTTAGCTTTCAGAAATTCACAGCCTTCCTCGCTTTTTCCTTCCAAAAAACAAACAATCATAACTTAATTTTATTTTTTATATTCCTGGCATATACTTACTTTCCTTATAGTTATAGGTTGATATACCTTTCTTCTAAACTGTGAATCTTACTTCATTAGCTATCTAATTTTGCTTAACTTCAACATGCAGGTCTTACCTCTGGCATGTTTATGAGAGATGCTGTAGAAGTAACTTGCCCTGATAGTTCTGCAGGGCTATATATAAAAACAAGAAATGGCCAAATAGTGAAAGTATAAATTATATATTTTTTCTTTTGCTCAATAGAAAGTACGCTTCCTTGTCCTTGCATTTGCACAAGGTTTCCTGGAGAATCATATGTTTAATTAATTGATATTTTAGGATTGCTTGTTTACCCTTTCTATCAATATTCCTGACGTCTGTGATCCACATATTCCACTTGGCAGATTTGCAAACTTCATTGTTATATACTTTCATATTAAATTATACTCCCTCCGTCCCACTCATTTCTTTACAGTTTTTCTTCAATGCTTGGCACGCATTTTAAGGTGTATATAAAGTATAGTTCCGCAACTTATTTTTAAAATTTTCTTTTTTTGAATAAAAATTTAAACATTAAATTTTTATTCAGAAGAAAAAATAATTTATGAAACTATACTTTATAGGAGCCTTAAAATGCATGTCAAGCCCTCTGTCCCAAATGTAAATAATCAAGTGGGACAGAGGGAGTACAATTTATGATAACTAGATATGACATATGTCAAGGAAGTATAAGAAACCCTCCAGCAGGAGATTGATTATGTCAGTTTTGGTTGAAGTGCAAGTACTTTTCAGAAAAGCTAAAATGAGATATAGTGAAAACTAGATATTCCCTTTTAGTAAGATTTTGAAAGCTATAGTTGAACATTAATTATCCTTCTTTATTTCTCTCTCTTTCTAGCCAGGTATTTTTCCTCTCATTCACGAAACTTTTAGAGTTTATTACACTGTCACACCTGTTACGATTATATATTCATTAAAAAACCCAGACCTACATGACTTGGAAGTTGGATCATAAGGAAACTTGCACTTTCACTTCTTGAACACACACACTGATGCAAACAAACAACTAACTGCATTAAAATTGTATCAGGTGGTGTATGGAGAAAATGAAATAGCATACCAAATTGGTGAAACAACTGAAATCCTGTCAAGAGGCCATCTTTGTGCAACACCTCATTGTGTCCGGGTACTCTTTATATATATATTTTAAAAGTAGTTGACTTCTGCAATCTGCATATATGTTATAAATTCGATTGGAAAAAAGTCTTCCTTTATTTGTGCAAAAATGTTATACATACAGATTTTTGATTACAAAGGGAGTTGTAAATAGTAATACATTCTCTTGTAGGCTTATGGTCGCTAGTGATTCTGTTTTAAGGTTATTATTCGTATAATTTAGTATGAGTAAAATTAATGTTCAACCAAAACCCAATTTTTTTTTTTTAGTTTTATGCCATAGTAAATGATGTATACAATAGATTCCATTTTTCGAGCCTTTTGCTTTCATCTTATTTTGTAGCATATATTTTGATGTTCAAAATATGTATATACATATTTGCTTATTGTACTCTTATTCTCTTAATAATATGCCTTGCAAAGATGCAACTGGATATTACTTCAGATGCTTGTCACTTTGTGCGACACTAGCTTAGACATCCGTCGGATGTAGTTGATGCAGATATTCTTATTCTCTTTTCACATTACTTTTCTGAGAAGTGCAGATATTATTATTGATTGGCCTATTTAACCTGTTTTGTTGGTCCAATAATTTGAATAAGGCCTCTGTCCTCCATATGGGCATTTGTTATGTATTCATATGTAGAAGAGGTAATCCTTTAGTATTCACTTTCAGGCACCAAAGGGGGAAGATGTTACTGATCTTGAACGGGCAACTTTTGCGTTATTCATGCAGCCTGACTGGTACTTTTAATTGCAAAATAAAACTATTTGGAGATGCACTTGCCTCTTCTGATGTTTCTCATGTGTGTGTGAAAGTACTTGAACAAAAATTAGCAGTTTACCGCACCTTAAATATCAGTTCTTTTTACCAAAATATATGCATATGTATTTCAAAGGGTAAGTGTCATTTACTTGTCTTAACACTTAATTGACTTTTTTTTGTTTGAAATTGTAGCATCTCCCATCATCTGATTTTAGACTGGGTAGTATATCAGTATATTACTCATTCTTTCATCACCTCTCTTTTATTTTCACTGTTTTACAAATCATTAATATCAGATACATCACTCCATACCCATTTTCTTCACATTTTTCATTGTAACAAATTTGCACCCACTCATTTTTTCTTCAAATCTTACCTTCAACCTCCATTGTTCCCTTTTAATTTTATTCATTCCAATCCATTTTATTCTTCCCAACCAAATACAACATTAGATTTTCAAGATGGACTGGCTGAAGGCTGAAACCGCCGATGAAGAAGTCAACCCTATTACTTTGTGTATGTTACTTCATACATTGAGTTAAGTAGACATTAGATTTTAATGTGTTTCATTTTCCTGCTTATCCATGATTTACAGGGACGAGAAGCTTAATTTCCCAGAAAAAGTGCATATTCATCAAGAGGTGTGTATTTTAGATCCTACATATATGTGCTATATCCGGCTAAGAAGCAGTGCAGATCAAAGAAAAAGGCACTATAAGAATCTAGTGTGCATAATAAAACTAAAGAACTTGCTGTTATCGTATTGTTAAATATCTTTTAGATATTTTCTGGAGTCAAAAATCAGTGGGAGTCGTGAACAACCACATACCTGACAAGTTCATGTTTGTAGAATTATAAACATAGTACATTAGTTTTAATTTTATAATGGAGTCCAATTAACAGTCACTAGTTACACGGGTCATCTATTTTGAAATAAAGTAACTACAGTAGTTTTTAGTGATTTTGTTCTGCTCTAAAAAAGAGCCATCTTTGGATAGTTTTAGTTTGCTGAGCCAGACCTTCATGCAAGACTAGATGTGATTCCCTGTTCTGTCAACTTGTCTTTAATACAGCGATGATATTCCCGCCGGAACATGTTACATATCATCTCTACACCTACAAGTTTTAAAAATTCAATTGATTGTGATCTTATTTTACAGTTAATCCCATCATTGGGGTCCCTTACCTTTGGAGAGTACACTGAGAAGCTCCTAGACAAGTATTACCACCTTAAATCGTGATTCGTGTGATACTTGGGTAGAACGTGGAAGTTTATAGACCATCAACACATGGATCTTTGCAGGAGTTGTCTATGCTTTCAGGTTATAATTAAGAAAGTTTAGTTTAGTTTTGCTACAATGTGGATAAACATGGGAGTGAGTTACGGTATTACTGCTCTTCTTCCTTGTCCTCTTGTAACTTTCTGGTTCAAAGACCTTGCTAGTCATGTCTTTCTTTGTGTTTCAGCAAGTGGCATAATATGTGTAATCAATATTTTAATTTTTTTAAAAAAAATAACTTTATTATGTGGTCAAATGTGTAAAAAATTAAAGTGACATAAAAAATTGGTAAATGAAAACACAAGTGGATAACAGGATAAGTATTGATGTCGGCGAGAAGTCGGTGAACTGACGCGTTCCTGACCCACCCCAAACCCAAACTTCAGTTATATTCCCTGTTTGGAATTCCTTTAAAATAAGTACTGTAATAATTTACTTATTTTTTTAAATATTAACATTTAGTTTAAAATTTTAAGAACAAATTTTATTTTCAAAATAAAAAAATAAGTTATTTATTTCTAGGAAAAGTACATATATACATATTTTTTCTGCAAATAAATAACTTATTTCCAAAATTAAGGGGAGTCGATCATCTCATTACAGACTCTGTTTGGAATTTCTTATAAGTTATAAGGAGAAACAAATATGGCCATAGTCTCGTAGATTTATTTTTTTTTTACGGTGGGATCACTTGCCATTGTTTGGATTTTGGATTACATATAGGCCGTATGCTCCGCATTCTAAAAGAAGATAATCGGGAGGATGAAAATACCGTCTTGTGATTAATCAGCTAATCGGTGGTTAATCATAAATAATTTAATTTAATATATAATTATATTTAAATATTTTCAAATTATTATAAAATTATGATGAAAAAATATTATAAATCATTGATCCATACGTATTTAGATATTAAAATTTACGAATAAATCATTTATTATTAACATTTAAGTGGTTTATATTTAATAGTTATTTTTAGTAGTTACATAAAATATATATAATTATTAGGAATTTGAGCGAATATTTGAAATTTATGAAAGATTTAGGATCATACAATCCATATTTATTGTAATTTGTAATAAAAATATATTAATTACTATTTTTTTTAAATTTTAACTTTTTTTCAAAAAAATTGATTTTTAACTATTTTTCCGTCTCGCCCGATTTTTGACCGAGTTTTTAAAAAACCGTTCTTTGAGACGAGATCCGTCCGTCTACCAATTAATCGGAAAAGACGCTGTCTTTTAGAACACTGGCTACACATGATTCTAAATTTTTTGATTTAATTAATTTTATAAAGATGTTTTAATGATTTAAAATCCAATTAATTATTATAAATAGGGGTATTTCCAGCATAAAAATATATTGAGTTATCTGAAAATTAAAGTTAGTAAAAATATAGGTATATTTATATTAAATAAATATCAAACTAATTAGTCTAATTAATTTATTACTACTAACTCTTTAACAAATTACATAAAATAATAAATATAGTATATCTATAAAACATGACTTCTCATTATATAAAAAAATTTATATTCCGTATTAAATATTAATAAAAATCTGATACAAAAATATTTTTATTTAAGTATTAATTAAATTATAACCTTGTTTGTCCGTTTAAAACGTGGAAAATAGTCAACTTGAGTGAACATGACGTGTGACGACACAGAAGCCGTCTGGTGGGACCATCTTTTTGGTAGTCGTAGTACTGTCTTTCTATCCATAGACGCGTCTCCATGTTCTTCTTTTTTTTAACTAGCAGTGTATATAGTTCTCTTTGCCTTCGAGTAACCTCTCAAAACAAAAGTCTAGGACACCATCGTTATAGCTACACCAAAAAATTTATATACATGTATTATATATGTGTTTATAATTTTTTTTACTTTAGAGGCTTAAAGAAAAGAATATCATTTCGAAATTTCGTCTAGAACACCTAAATTTTTAGAGTCGGCCCTTGCATTTTTAAAGCAAATCCACAAATGTCCTAGTAGATAGACTATAAATATAATAAAATATGATGTCATAGATTTAGGACACTATATATATATCAACTCCAACAACATGCTCTATTCTCATACCTATTATTATAATAATATATTTAAATGATGGAAAGATAAAAAGAGGGAAAGTAAGTATAAAAAAATGGAGGAGAATGAATATTTTATTGATAACAATATCCTAGTAGTACCCTAAAAATAAGGCCTATGATATTGTTGGACTTGTTCTAATGTGTTTCAAGAAGCTTTTTAAATTTTGTTCTATTTTATTTTAAAAAATATAAACAATTGTTTATGGCAAAAAAAAATACTCCTATAAACAATTGTGATGAAATTAAAGCGTCCTCTTTTTTATTATACACCAACCGCTGCCAAGTAAAGTAGTAACATTATTGTGAAAACAACTTAAGTAAATTTAATTGTATTAATTAAGAGAGCGGTGTGTTCGCTTGCTAATAAATGAGTACCTTAAAAAAAGATGCGTGTATTTTAGGATCCTCCGATAAACTTTACACTTAACAGATATTCTCTCACCAAGATATGTTAGACGTGAGAAGTGACTTCACCTCAATCAGTTCTTACATTTTCCATTTTTTAGATTGTTATTGGACATGATTGACAAATTTGGCTATGTTTTAATTGTTAAAATTTAATATTAAATTCTTCTTATCAATTTAATACATTTCTTCCATATTGTTTTAAAATAACCCGGTGTCTCCTAGATACTCAGTTTACTATTTTATCATTAATCTTTCAGTAATTAAATGTTAGATAACAGTTAAATTTATTATTTATCGCTAAATTAAATCACGCAGTCTATAATATTCTATGGGTTAATAGCAAAATAAAAAAGGAAAAGGCAAAAGAATAAAAAGTCGCAATCAAACTGAAACATCATAGAAGTTGTACTTATTACAGTATTATACAAGTGGACCACAGTGTGAAATGAACTTGCTATAATTCTATAAAAGAAACACACCAAACTATCCAGTTTCCTCATCTTTTCTCTCAAGAAATACGAAAATACCACTCATTGAATCAATCGATTTTAATAGACTCTCCGGTTGTGTCAAAAGCCATGCCACTTTCTTATCTCATCCATTCACTAAATTCTCGGAGGAGAAGCAACTGCAGAGCAGCTAGAATATCGAAACGGTGTTTGTCAATAGTGAAGCAACGTAAAACCAAGATTTATATCCTCAGACGTTGCGTTACCATGCTTTTATGTTGGAATGATCGTGATTAATCCGGTGATCTGCAATTTAGATTTTCTTCTAAAAGTTTACCTTGAATATGATGTAAATATTAAAGTCGAGTGTTTTCACGAAAACAAATGTTTGGTAAGAAAGTTTGCATACATTTGACCATCTGATCGAGAAATTAGTTCCAAACTGAGTTCGGAGTATGTTATGTTTGATTTGATTTGGTCTTTGAGACGGGGATTCGATTTTAGTTATTCTTGATGTTTATGATTTCGAAAATTAAGACAGCCGGGCAGAAGCAGAAGAACTTGTAGCAAGAAATTAGAATCTTCTCTACGAAATTAAAGCACGGATTCAGGTCTGTGAAGAGTTGTCAAGGGCTGATTGATGAGATCGCCAAGTGGAAATTTTCGCAAAACAGAGCTTTAGTAGGAAACTAGTGAAAAACGTGTAATAATACTCCATCTCTGAAAAGAGAGTGCTAAATGCCATTAAAACTTCTGTAAAATTTTATGGCAGAGTACGCAGTTTGAGCATTTAGTATAGAGAGTAGTATCTAATATTCTGAATACTAAATGCCATTAAAACTTCCATCTCTGAAAAGAGAGTGCTGTAATTACAGGTTGACTAATATGAAATTTTTGAAACCTCTGTAAAATTTTATGGCAGACTACGCAGTTTGATACAATTTTTATAATTTTTTAATTAATAATAATAATATAATATTTATTTGTTCATATTTTTACAAATTAGAGAAACTATCTTACTAAACTATGACCCGTTTGACTTATTTTATTAATTTAATATATATATACACACACACACACATACATATTGTTTCTATTTTATAAGTAGTTTAGAAGGTTGTTTAAACAAAGTGTGAGTGAGTGTATTTAATTCGGATTTTAATATTTTTTCGTATTTAATTCAAATTTCATATATTTATTTAAAATGTGATAATATTTAATTATCGATAGATTTTCTTGTATTTTATAAAATAATAAATTTTATATTATTTTCTATACTTTTTGAAATGCAGCCAAAATATATGATATTTTGAAAGATTTATAAAATTCTAGTTAATTCATCAAAACTCCACATTTATTCTAGTAAATTCTATATCAACTTTACAAAATTTGTATAAAATTAAAATAAACAACATTTTTCAAGGTATAAAAATTATTATTAATTTATAAAACATTAAATTTAAATTAATTACACCTCCAATAATATCATTCTTTAATACGTCAAAAACAATTTCATACGTTACAAACGATAGAAGTTGTCTTTTCACTTCAATAATTTCAAGTAACACGTTCATAGTAATCCTTTTAGGACTTTTCATGCATGATAATGACTTGCATTAAGTGACTCTTTTTTATTCGATCTCTAGTTTTTTTTGATTTAAAGGCTTATATGTTTTACACGTGAGTATATATTCTAACAAATGTCGGAATGAGTGAGAATTGAACTCAACACTTGAGACGATAAGAGATAAACCTTTACCATTCGAGTTAACTCATCTCTATCCGATCTCTAATTAGTCATACATGAATTCGGCAATTTGATGCTATATTATTGAATGATCGTGACTTTTATTTTTTTAGACTTGTTTTTTTTATTAATCATTTTAGACTTGTTAATTTATAAGTCAAATCAAGTGGATGTTACTCATTTTTGTTGTGCAATGACCTTAATTTAAACCGACAACTTGTGTTTACGAGCACGAGCTATATAACTCTAACTTGTAAGTTGTAGGCTTGTAGCCCATCCATCTAGAAGATCATGCAAAGTGGCTGTTATATACCGTGATCCTAACCCACAATAAATCAAATAATTAATTATTCCACCAATTTGTTCACATTTCGGAGAGAAAATTTGACACGCATTTTAAGAGGCATATAAAGTATAGTTTCATAACTTATTTTTTTTAAAAAAATTCTGAATAAAAATTTAAACATCCAGTTTTTATTCAAAAACAAAAAATTGTAAAAATAAGTTACGAAACTATACTTTATATGCACTTTAAAATGTGTGACTGACCCTTTTTTGGAAACGTAAACAAATGGGTGAGACAGAGAGAAATAAATTATTAATAAGAGAAGATAATCATATATAGCTACAAATTAACGATGGCAAAATTTTAAATCTTGAATGATATTTAACATATCATTAAAGTTTATAGGATAAACTTTAATGATATGTTAAATAAAAATTATAGGATAAGTATGATTCGTAAAAAATTATAGAATATAATTTAAATATAATATAATATTATCATATCTTATTATCTTATCTTGTATAAAAAGAGAATTACTGAGGTTAGAGTTGTATGTATGATTATATTCTTTTTGAAATTATATTTTATTAAAATTCAATGATTAAGATTGTTCTTCACATAAAATTGGACAGTTAAGATCTTTTCTGTGGTTCACTTTCAATGATTATATATAGACTAGTATTCATTTGCTAGCTGCCAAATTGAATTTTAATACTCATATTCTGCTTCTGCTTCTGGAAGATACATTCGAGATTCAGCTGCCGGCTTGAAATTTGATTGAATGGCTATTCATTTGTCAAACGACTACCTTCTTCCTTCTGTGCACCATAAAAAAATAAAATAAAATTTGAGAATGTTAAACTTAAATTTCAAGACCAAAAATACTAAATTATAGTATTATTTTTTGGATATTTTCGAATCGTGATTCCGCCAACTTTATTTACGGACTAGTTAGTATATTGCTGAATTTTGGACTTGCTATGCTAGGGGTTGAAGCCAATTTTCGTCTGGTACAAACTTCAATATTAAATTTATTATCGGGTATTCAAATAGAGATTATAAGAAGAAAATGTATAAATATTAAGAATACAATTAAAGTTTATATAATTCAGGACTGTTCTTGAGAGTATTGTAAGCAATAAGATGTATATTAAAATATAAAAAATAATTTTAATTTTTATATCAAATTAAAAGTTTACTGGATCTCAAAAATGGCGGGAATGTTTTTCTTTTAGTTATATCTGCATACAAACAGGTTGTAAGCCCGTTTATATTGTAAGTCACTTTTTGTGATGGGCCTAACAACAACTTCACAGGGCTTTAGTCACAGCCCAAAACCCAAAGAATTAAACCGTAGGTTCCGCAAGCATTTTGTTCAAACCCAACACCCTAATTGAGTTCATAAATCATAGTTAAACCCTAATTTAAATTTCTTTACATATACCGAATGTAATAAATTACCCAAATTAAAATTTCAAAGCTTCTTAAAGATTTGTAACGAGGGGGGTCTGTTAAAGTGAGTTCTTGTTTTTTGTTCTCTTTTTGATTCATTGAATTAGAGTTTTTGATTATGTATTGTGCTTTTTATTGAAACAATTATGATTTGGGTATACAAAGAGTCTATCTTTTTTATAATTGGTTCATATATTTTAGTATAGTTTGTCCCTATAATTAGTGGGGGTTGCTTGAAATTCACCTATTGTTTGACTAATTAGAGGCCCTTGTATATGTACTATGATTTTGATGTGATTGATTTGAATTTGTTAGAATATATCAAGTAGCTTATTGTTTTGGCTTTTGTAGAGTTAATGAAGCTTAATCTGTGATTTTGCAAATTTATATATGATTGGAGATTTTAGTTGTTGTAGGATTCTTTGGATTTATGAATGTGTTTGATCGGATGGAATAGAATGAGAAAATGATAAGAATATTAGGCGTAGAAGAAATAAGCCAGAGTAAAAATTATGATAGTGTGAATTCTTGTGATAAGATTTGTGCAATATACTAGTAGATGGATGGAATGCACATTAGTAGGTAAACTGATGAGATATAATAAGAACTTGTTTAAGTTTGTTGAATGGAGTGAAGAAATTAGTGTCGTGCATGCATGTCCACAAATGCAGGTTAAATTCCATTCATATTTATCCAATCAAACACTACATTATATCTCACTTTATGCCTTTTTCTTATAATTCATTGACATGGTAATTGCACTTTGTTTATCATATTAATTATTAATTTATTATGCTATGTTTTATGTTGGTTATGAGGTCTGGCAAGAAATTTTGGTTATGAGGTCTGGCAAGAACAGTGTCATATACTCATATTGTTATTACTTTATTAAAAAAATCATAGAGTTTAAAATAGTATGCAATTCTACCTATATTTATGTTGTTTCGTATATGCTTCAGGACACTGACATAGTGAAAGTTTGATACTGATTGGGATTGCAGAATGTTGGATGAGAGCAAGCTTGATATGGAGTTGAAATTGTATGCAATTCGTATCCCTCGGGAGTTTTGTAAAGTTGTAAGCAGAGCGCTAAATGGGTATGCACTTCATTTTCGATGTCCTATAATGTTTAACTAAGTTAGGTTTCATATGGTTATTTTTGTATTGGCCTAGCATTGCATATTTAATTATATGATTTGAAGTTGGAGTTCTGGATTTCAGTCTGAGTTATAATATCTTATATAAGTTGTCTATTTTAATACCTTTTATTTGTATGTATCTTTACATTTTAAGGAGTTATTATGTGGATCAGGGAATTAAGAGACTGGAACAAAGGTTAATTATGTTAGATAAATAGTTTATCAGGAACTAAATATTCTAGTTCATGGTTGTAGAATAATAAAAAGGATTATTTTTTGTTCATCTACTGGTTTCCTTATAATTAGTATTTTACTTGTTAATTAACTTACTCAACTCTGACAGAAATGAAAATTCAAGCTTAAAGGATTGTAATTATAAGAATCGAGTCATTTCAGGTCATATTTGGGTTAATCGATCGGTGTCTGTCATTTTTGGGCTTGTCTCTGTAAATCGTGTCATCTTTCGTTTCAAACATTGTCATTCCTTGATTCTGTTGAATATTCTATAGTTGTAGCATATGCTGAGTATGATAACAATAAGGAATACTGGTAAGAGTAGTAAGTGGATAAATATATAAAATGAGTTTAGTTGAGTTGATCTTTATGTCATAGTTGTAAGTGATCTATTACACATGTTATTGAATTCGACTTTGGTTAGATATGTACTTTGGTCATACAACAAAGTACTAGTTTGGCTGTTATTTAGAGATCGAAACATAAGTTTCTTCCAGATGAAGCAAAGCCTTCTATCTTTGGCGTTTAAGGTTAATGTGCTTATCGAATTATATCTATATGTATCAAAAAGGAAACCACAGCATACATGACATTGTATATCTGTCATTCTACTTTTAGGTGCTTGCTTGACAGACCTCGAATCAGCCCTATCACCAAAGACCCAACAAATGAGAAATTGCGTTACATTATACTATCAGAGAAGGTTCAGAATCCTGGTATTTCAGCGTGAACATTCTTTAGAGGTTTTTTTGACTTGGTCTGTTTCAGTTTTTCTGCATTTAATCTTAAGAACTCATGTTAACACAAACTGCTACACTGGGGACCCCCTGCTAGTAATTTCATGTCTCTTATTTAGATGCTGTAAGATTCTTGAAATGTCTGCAATTTCTTGAATTCATCATAACATTAGGATGTATCTCACACACTGAATATATGAACTTTCATTCGATATAGTATGTAATTTTGGTGAGTGACCAGTAGAAAAGTCATAATGATGTCTTCTTTTATCTTTATGCATAACCAGATTTATCTGATATTCCAAGTGAAAAAATTGATGAACTGAAGAAGCTTTTCGAAGTGGTGGAAGTAGTCCCTTATTCGATGACTCTTGGATATTCCTACTGGAGTGCAGGCCAGTTACTTGTATTCATTCAAAGTGCATTAGAAAATGTTGTTACTTTTTTTAAGGAACATGATTACATGAATATCATTGATTGAGGAATTATTAGTGCTTTTCTGTAAATTCAAATATCTGTATCGTCATAATAATTTTGTATGGATCAAATGTCATAGAGTATACTTTTTTATGGGTCGAATACATCATTTATTCTCCCTTACTATGACTAGGGATAGGCTATGCAAAATGCATAGGCCGATCAAATACAGTTTAAGCATTTCTTCTTAGAAGCTTCTAGGGGACTTGTAGCGCATAACAAATTCCAGATCTAGCTTAACTTAATGATGGGGAACAGAACATAACACATGGAATAACTCACCTAAAAGCTGAACTTATCACTTTCTTTTTTGTTTCTGCTCTTAACTTTCTACTTAAAATGGGCAAAGAAAGCTTTGTTGACTTTGTGTCGAGTATCTTCATGAGTTGTACTTAGTCAAGACTAAGAATCCATTAAAAAACAAGAGCTTCAAGAGGAGGTCTCTTTTCAGCACCCTAGTTGATGTTAATATACAATAGATGAAACAGTACATTCCTCAATTCCAAGGCAGAACGCGCAATATGACAGATATGACTTTATCAATATTTTGACTCGCATAGAATAAAATGCATCAGCTTTGTGATCCATGAATAGAATACATGATTATTACAAGAATCTAAGGTTTAATTATATACTTCCACACTGTAAATCCTGTATGCTTTGCCTAGTATACTTTGTTGTTTTTATTGTATTCGTAAATGGTAGTTCATCCCCTAAATATTTCACTCTACTTAAACCTTAGATTCTTGTAATAATCATGTATTCTGTTTTATCACTACATTAATTAGCCACTTTGTCCTGTTACTGACTACCGTAATGGTTAATATCAATAGATCACGTGTTGAAGCAGATTCTTCCTCCTGGGTTTACAGCACAGACGTCATTTGAAACAATAGTTAAGTATTACACGTATATATCTATTATTTCAGTTTTGTGCTTTACCGGTTGTATACCTCCTGATGAAGTTTGATGACAACAGTTTTCCTATATCACACTGGAGCCTTCATCTCTAACTTATGATCGATTAAACTAACATGCAGTATATATGCAGGTCACATTGCCCATTTGAACATATGCAAGGAACTACTTCCTTACAAGGATGTTATTGCGAAGGTTATATATGATGTGAGTTTCACTAGTCATGTCCATTATTGTTCCTACAAAATTATGGCTGAACCTGAATAACATTTCTAGTTATAAGAAACTCTTATATTTCTATTTATCTGCATATTACTATACATATAGGCACACGACTAAAAGTAAGGGATTCCATCAACAACTGCTCTGCTAGTCTTTCTAGCTGAATTAACTCCAGCTTAGGGATTCAGATACTCTTTCAACTCTACTTAAACTAGAAAAACTAGTGTAAGTGGTGTTCTTGATATTTCCTCTCTTACTTTATACGAATTAGGTGCCACCCCTATTTCCTTCCGGTAAACCTCATTCACAACCCATGGGTCCACTGCAACATTCCCCGGATTCCCCCGTCTATTATGAATACCTAATATATACTGAATTTTTGTGCACTGTAATGGAAATGACAGCATCTTATATTTCATATTCTATTTTTTTGTAATGGTGTATCTTTTTTATTGGGGCAGAAGTTCTGAACTTATATCACTGATATTTATCATACTTAGATAATTGGTTCTTTAGTACTTATCTCTGACCTTTTTCTGTAAAAGGGTTGTCAAAACTCCAAATTGAAGAGCTTGACATCATTTGTGAAACAGCTTATGGTTTAAAAGTTATGTTCCTTTCTTTTCTATGGGATATCAATTTAGGGGTTTTGGACTAAGAAAAGCAGAATTTACAAACTCAAAATAACACAGGAAAAAGGTATTTAATAATAGGTTGTGTGCGCTTACTTGCAAGTATAATTAGTTAAGTTGTGTACTTATGTTTTACTTTAGAAAATATTGCTTATGGAAATCCTTCATTTGCATTGTTTAATATTCTGTTTGCTTGATTTCCCCAGAAAAACTATCCCACAATTCAGACGGTTGTTAATAAAGTTGGAACTATTACTAATGAGTTCCGAGTACCAAAGTTTGAAGTACTAGCTGGAAAAACCGACATGACTACAGAAGTAAAGCAGTGTGGAGCAACATTCAAGCTTGATTACGGCCTGGTCTATTGGAATTCAAGGTTGGACCACGAACACGGAAGGTTGATATCACTATTTCAAGCAGGGGAAACCATATGTGACATGTTTGCTGGTATTGGTCCATTTGCTATTCCAGCTGCGAAGAAAGGATGCCTAGTGTATGCAAATGATTTAAATCCAGATAGTGTTAATTATCTGACGACCAATGCTAAAATCAACAAGGTCAAGGACTGCGTTCATACATACAACATGGATGCTAGGAAATTCATTGCACAACTGATGTCAGTTCCTACTTGCGAGACACAATATGTTGCTCCTTTTCATGGGTCACCCAATGAGCCGGGCGAGGTACCAGAAAAGGAAGACCCTGGGCAGACAAATGGTACATCTGCCATTCTACCTGTTAGAGTTATGTACTTGCAACCGAGTTATCAATATGATCCTTATATGTTGTGCAGGCAAGGTTGAAGAAGTTTCATGCGACAAGTCAATTTCTTTGGACGCTGACAAAGTTTTAGGTATGAATGAAGATGCAAGTGTGAATACTCTTAAACGACGTTCAGATGTTTCGGAAGAAGGTATTGTTGAAATTTCAGGGTGGTTAAAATAGACAAATAATGTGCTTGTAGTCAACAAAGTAGTACTTAATGTGTGTGTAGATTATTGATATTAGATTCTTGCTCTAAGTACCGGTTTTCCAATTTTTATTGCAAAAGTTACAAGTGCAAACTGTGTTGATGTTTGTGCAGCTTCAAAGGTAAGCAAGGAAAAAAATAAGCGCATAAAAGCTTCTGTATCAGTCGATACTAAACCTTGGGAGCATGTTGATCACGTGATAATGAATCTTCCAGCTTCTGCCCTTCAATTTATTGGTAGGTTCTTATATATTCTCTTTCTACCCCATATACATATACTTGCAGATTTGCACCAACTTGTTAATCTATTTCCTCTATATAAGCTCATGCCACTGTTTCCTATTGGCTATTGGGGACCTTAAATATATATGTTTACGCGTTACTGATCCTTCCGTTGCGTAGTTCAGCCGTGAGATGCTCGAATCGTCAATCATTAATTAATTTTCAACTTTATATGGAGCTATGACTATTCCAATACAACCGCATTATCTCCTGGTTCGTTTTTTATGAAATATTGTCGCATTTGCATATTTCTGCATATTAGGCAGCCAGTTTTCTTTTATGTTTAATCCTAACTAATATGAGATCTATTATACAAACGATTCCATAATTGGCTGGTTAACTGATGTCGTCATGTTATTCTAATACTCCGTATTAATTAAGTCTGAATCATTTTATGAAACAAGAGTTCAAATTAAGATTCTTTTTCTAGCATAGATGTTGTTTTCAGTTTATCTGAATAAAATGCATTTTATCAGATGTAATTGAGTTCCTTCATTTTGGAGCAACTACAACTACCTTGGAACTACAAGTTACTTTGTTCAAATTTAAAATCATGCAACAACCAACCAAAGTAACTCGTTTTACTTCCAAGGAACAAACAAACAAGGTCTTAATAAACTGTCTTAATAGATTTCTGCTGTAGATGTTAAATGTGCTACTCTATTTTTGTGCATCTAACTCCTGATATGTTTTTACTCGTGGTTTGGGCGGTGCAGTTTCCTCTTTCTGATGTTTTTCCTTTTTCCTGTGGAAAAGAGCAATATGAAAATTGATATATCTTTTGCAGATTCATTCAGAGGCCTTATTCGTAGAAAATACTGGAAGGGGTCACTACCTTGGATTCATTGTTATTGCTTCATGAGGTCAACTGAGACGAAAGAATCAGTCCTATCGGTAAGTTCCGATAGCATGGTTGTTTTCACAAGCTCTTGGTGTTTGCATGCACTACATGATAAACTCTATACATGATTTCAGATTGATTATTAGTGTGTTTAATTACTCGGTTTTCTAGATCTTAAATTTGGACCTGTACTTGACTGTTTGGCAGGTAGCAGAATCCGCTTTAAAGGCTAGTATACAAGATCCAGTATTTCATAGGGTCAGAGATGTTGCTCCGTACAAGGTGCGAAGTAATATCAGAGTTGAGAGTTAAATAGGATATACTTCTATAGTTCACAGTGTAACTCACTTTTGTAATGCAGGCTATGTTTTGCTTAAGTTTCAAGCTGCCAGAAGAAGCATGTATCAGGGAAGATGACTTGGAGACCCCAAAGTGAGCTGACACTTGTATATTCTTCTCAACTTCAAGAGGCAGAAGAACTCAACTAATTACACAAACTCTGTAATTTGAATTAATTACCAAGAAACAATTATTCCAATATATTAAATTTTAGTTTCATTTTATGTCATTTTTTGTTGAACCATGTGATGGTGGTTGTAACGTTTATATACCCTTTAGACTTGTTTATGATTTTACCATCTACTTTTATTACTACATACATCTTCAAGGGCGTTGGCTTGTTGATAGGGGGATCCTTATCCTAGCTGATAGAACTTTTTCCTCAACGAAAATTGAAGTTTGTATAAATTTCATTTTCATTCTTTCCAACCAAATGCAACATTAATTTTGTTAAGAGACGGGAATGTATACCCCAATGTGTTTGATGTAAAATTTGACACTCTTTTTCTTCTTTTTTTTCTTTTTAAAAGAAGCCGGGTATACTGATTTAAAAATCTTAGTTTGAGAAATTGGATGGTATATGTAAAGCTGGATTATAGATAATTTGACATGCACACATATACTTTGTTCAATTACCTCAGATATATTCTGTTTGCGACAAATATATATATATATATATATATATATATATATATATATATATATATATATATATATATATATATGGATAAAAGTAATTTGAAACATGTTAAAAAGAGACATGAGCATCTCCAACGCTACCTCGGGTAATGACCCTATGTGTCACTATTATAAAACTAAATGCCCAAAACGGCACAATCAGATGGAATGACCCAAAATATCACACTCCAAAACGCTACATGAAGTTGAGTTTTATTGAAAACACAAGATCGTAAGATCATTTTTTTGGTCAAAACATGACTTAAAGTTGTGTTTTGCCGGCTAAAACGCTACTTTAAATTGGGTTTTAGGGCAAAACGCTTCTTTAAGTTGAGTTTTGCCCATTTTTTTTTAATATTTCTAAAACCCAAAATGAGAATTATTGAACCCTAAAATAATAAAAATTGATGAATTAAGGTTCACGCTTAAATTAGGGTTTAGAAACCCTAATCGTTATGTCTTTTATTTATATTTTTAATATTTTCTAAAACTCATTTTGGGTTTTATTGAACCCTAAAATATTAAAAACCGTTGAATTATGGTACATGCTTAATTTTAAAACATATTAATTAAAAAATATGCATTTGAAATCTCAAAATTTGAACTCAAAATAAATGAAGAGCAAAACTCTACACTATTTTGGGTCTTGGAGTGATATATAAGGCCATATTACCCATAAGTGACATTTTGGGTATTATTTTATAAAAATATGTCATTTTGGGTTATTTCTCCGCTACCTTCCCGTTAGCTAAAATAGTGACGTGTCAGTGTGTTTTACCTAATATCTATATTTCTCCTTTTCCAACCATTTTTCCTGTCATCAAAATTTTTATCTAACAAGTTACATATTCTCTATATTTAACCAATATTCAAAATTATACATAACCTCTAAAAATCATCATATCCACTTATATGATGACACATCATCAATCTCAACTAATCTTATATATATTTACTAATTAAAATAATAATAAAATATTATTTTAAAATATAGCTAACGATTATAGATAACATCATTGGAGTCCAAGTCCTTACCGATCCAACAAATCACTATTTTACCTAATAGCATTGGAGATACGAATTAAACATTCACCTTCAAGACTACATAAAGATCACCAAGTTTCTAAGTAATTTATATAGTTTGAAAAGATTAAATCACTGCCCAAGTAGACGCTCATAAATATCATCATTTAGTTATTTTCTGTTTTTTTTTTCAATTTTCCCACAAAAATCATCAATAAAAATTTATAATTCATACCCAGGAAACCCACAAACCACTATATATCTAACGTTAGTCTTGAATCAAGAAAGTTACAAAAACAAAAAAAGACCCATCAAGAAAGTGTAAAAATGGCAGACACAGTATTACTCTGTAATCATGTTTTAATAACAATGATGCTTGTGGTTGTTTACATGGGGTTGTTAGTACACGGGTCTAGTGTAGGAGTGAACTGGGGTACAATGACTAGCCACAAGTTGCCACCAAACAATGTAGTTGAAATGATGTCAAGAAATGGGTTCAATAAAGTGAAGTTATTCGAGGCTGATCACAAGATTCTTGAGGCCTTGATCGGAACAAATATCGAAGTCATGTTGGGAATTCCGAATTGCATGTTGATGGAGATGAGTCAAGACCCTGGAAATGCTGTTTCTTGGGTTGAATCTAGTGTTGTTGCTTATTTCCACAGGAGTGGAGTCAATATCAAGTAAGTGTCCTTGTTCCTTGTTCATTCTACACACACGCACACACATTCCTTATATGGTCTGCATTTTGGCTATATGGACTACTATGGTGCAGGAATACGTTATGTATATACTTGTTTGGCATATTCGTATATATGCTTGATGTTCTGGAAATTTTAGGTAGATTCATTATTTATCGAGTTTTAATAGAAGTGGTTGTTTATTTGATTGGATGAGGTCAGTATGGCTAGTCTAGGTGAATGGGATATTTTGGTTCATGCTAGCTATAATTTACTTGGTACAAATGCTTGTAGGTATGTTGCTGTTGGGAATAACCCCTTGCTTATAACTTACAATGTGACGTATCTGCCATATATATTACCAGCACTCAAGAATGTGCAGGAAGCTCTCAATAATGTTGGGATTGGATCACAGATCAAAGCAACAATTCCTTTCAGTGCAGACATTTACTATGCTGCAGCTTCGAATCCTGTCCCTTCTGCTGGAGATTTTCGACCAAACATCCGTGAACTCATGATTGATATTATTCGTTATCTCCACTCTAGTAATGCCCCTTTTACTGTCAATATTTACCCGTTTTTTAGCCTTTATGATGACGATCATTTCCCAATAGACAATGCCTTTTTTGATGGATCCACTAATCTGCCCATCAGAGATGGTGATCATGTTTACACCAATGTGTTTGATGCAAATTTTGATACTCTTGTTTGGTCTTTGACGAAAGCTGGATATTCTGATATGAAGATCATTGTAGGAGAAGTTGGATGGCCAACTGATGGAAATAAGAATGCTAATAAAGAAAATGCAAGAAGATTTAATCAAGGACTGATTCAGCATGCTCTGAGTGGTAAAGGAACTCCTGCTCGAAAAGGGCTAATAGATGTTTATCTTTTCAGCCTCATCGATGAAAATGGTAAAAGCACTGATCCAGGTTACTTTGAGAGGCACTGGGGTATATTTGAGTCTGATGGGAAGCCCAAATACAATTTGGATTTATCTGGTTGGAATGAAAACAAAAGCTTTACTGCAGTTAAAGGCATCCGATATATGGACAAAAGATGGTGTGTTTTGAACCCGCATTTAAAGAAATTAAAAAGCTTGGGAAGCAGTATCAACTATGCTTGTAGTCATTCAGATTGCAGTGCTTTGAGCTATGGATCTTCTTGCAATCATTTAACTGTCAAAAGAAATGCTTCTTATGCTTTTAACATGTATTACCAGTTTCAAAATCAGTACATTTTGGCCTGCAACTTCTCAGGATTGGCTATGTTGACAGATGAGGATCCATCAGACGATAAATGTCGATTTCCAGTTATGATTGTTAAAGATCCTTCAGTTTTAAACACAATTTTCTATATTCTGTTTGCTATACTTCAGGGATTTTGCTTGATCTTTCTCATTTACTCTTAGAGAGCTTTGCTAGTTTGCTCTAAAGGTCTTGTTTTTGTTGGCACATTTTGATACTTGTAATACTTTTGTAAATCACTCTTTATTACAAGTCTAAACTTAGCAATATGATTCACACAAGGGAAATCTTGATGTGTGAATTTGATATAATATACAATGATATTTTGCCTCTTCTTCTTGTTTGTTTTAATTAATTTAAATTTAAATTAATAATGAAAATTTATGCATAGACAACCTTCTTACATCATCATGTATAGAAAGATATTTTATTTTAATTGACTTTTATATTTTATAATATATAAAAAGTCCAATTGCTCACAAATAATTAAATTTATTTATAAAATATAAAATTTAAATATCTTACTAACAGGACTTATTTACATCTTCGTTATGAATAATTTTTAAATCATGATATATTTCATTTTCTAATAAATAAAAAATCTCAGGATCTCAGGCGCTATTTACCTCAAGTCACTGTTAACTCTCTCCCACCATTACATACATGATACATACACATATATCTGCATATATATACGCAATTAAATAAATTTTTAGATCTATGTTTTTTTCATTAAACACAATTATCAATTCACATAAGATCTAGGGTTTAAGCAATTTAGGGATCTATACATACAAATATATGTATATAATGCCGGTGAAATCAGCGCAATCGTCGTATAGAGATCGGACTCAAGAATTTGAGAATATAGCTGAGAGATTGAAGAAATCAATCTCATCTAATGCTGCTTCGACCTCGTCGGGTCGGAATTATCCGGATCCGACCCGATCTGCGGTGTCTAATCAGTCGGAGTTTAATAAGAGGGCTTCGAAAATTGGGTTTGGGATTCACCAGACCTCGCAGAAGCTGTCTAAATTAGCTAAATGTGAGTTGTTTTCGATGTCGAAATGTTCATGTTTTTTAGTTTATGATGTTTTGTGGAATCTGTAATTTTTTTAGTGGTGTTTTGTTTGGTTTTGGATGATTGTGTGGTGAATTGAAATGATTGGATAATTGTTAGGCGCGATTGTTGATTAGGAATTGGAATGATTATATTTTTGATCGAAAGTAGCTGATTGTGACCTGTTTTGAATGTCGTAATGTTTGTGATTTTGAATTTATGGTGTTTCGTAGATTTGGTAATATTTTTAGTGATGTTTTGTTTGATTTTGGATGATTGTGTGGTGAATTATGATGAATTATTAAGGTGATTGTTCATTAGGAATTGGATTGGAATGAAAGATGGATGCTAGGTAGGACCAGATTCCACTATATTTTTGTTTGGAATTTGAGTTTGCGGATTTTTGATCTCGTTGTTTAGTTGTTGAGTTATGGTTTTATGACGTGGTTATGTTACGATTGTGGCTAGCTGAAATGTTATATGTGAGGTTGATAATGTTAGAAATTGTTTTAGCTTTGTTGGTTGGATTCGAAGTACATATGGTGCTTAACATTTTATATAGTCTAATAATTTTTATTTTTCAACATAATTGCATTAGTGTATTGTTAAGCTTCAGGCTGTAATGGAAGGAGAAATTGTAGAAAATTTGGAAAGTGTATTTTTCGTTCTTTCCTTTATCGAGTGGATCGATCAATTGCATTTCATTCATTAGCTATTGTGCTTGAAAATTAGTTGCCCTGCTTCTAATAAATGTAGTCTTGTTACCGGCTTATTTTATTTGTGGGAAAGAGAATTTGAGGAAAAATGATAGTTGAGATTGGCAGAGTTAATAAAGTTTTTAGCACTGAAACTCGTCGCTCTGTCTTGATTGCATATATATAAGAATTCAACTGCTTTTAATCTTAGAATAATATTATAGAAGATTTTGTAGCTTATCTTTCTTTATTACTCTTGTGACGAAATAAAAGTGAGTGCTCTTTTCAAAAGCAAGACTTCGTGAAATGTTGGTCTGTTTGGTTTAAATTTTACAGACAGATTGAAGAAATCAATCTCATCAGAACAATTCTTTTCTTTTCCACAAATTGGAAAAATTCTTTTCTAGGTGGTGTGCATTATGTACACACTACACATATAATGTTGGATTAATTTATATGGGTGTTTTTTTCCTGTTGCAGTGGCAAAGAGAACTTCAGTTTTTGATGACCCAACAATGGAGATCCAAGAGTTAACAGCTGTCATTAAGCAGGATATTACTGCACTGAACTCTGCTGTAGTGGACTTGCAACTTGTTTGCAACTCACAAAATAATAGTAGAAACATATCAAGTGACACAACAACTCATTCAACCACGGTTGTTGATAATCTAAAAAATCGATTGATGAGTACTACAAAAGAGTTCAAAGAAGTCCTCACCATGCGGACAGAGGTTTGTTACTTGTTCCTGCACTCTAGCAAAGATCTAATATTGTGTATGTTGTACATTTACTCAGGAAGTATCAAAGTATTGTATTTATCTTTTGGTCATTGCTTCAGAATATTTTTCTTTGGCTAATTCATAGCTTCCATTTTTATTTACGCAGAACTTGAAAGTTCATGAAAACAGAAGGCAGTTGTTTACTTCAACCAATTCGAAAGAGGCTACTAATCCTTTCGTTCGCCAGCGGCCCTTAGCTGCCAAATCAGCTGCAGGTACATCAAATTCTCCTCCTCCTTGGGCCAATGGATCTGCATCTTCATCTCAGTTATTTCCAAGGTAAAGATTGTAGTATCATTTTTTATGGTTAGTTGAATTTGAAGAGGTGTTTCCAATGCTGGGAATTTATTCCTATTTTATAGTTTTGTTATTTTAAATTCCTGCTGTTTTTGCTTATTACAACATAACTTTTGGATTTTGCTTGTTCATCTTATATTCGAAGTCTTATCAGAAATATGCCTAATGTTAAATTATAGAACGAGTAAGCTTTTTTTCCGTAATCAATATTTGTTCTTTTTTAGTGTGCTGGTCACCGTTATAGCTATGTCACTCAATATTCCTGTGTGTTGTATTTGTTTTTTTGTTATGGTCAAGTACATAAATTTGTATACTCGATGCACACATGCCTCCACTGAGGCTTGAACCCTCCACTTCTTATTCCGAAGAGTAGAGCTGGAGAGGAGTATCTACAAGGTTTTAGCCTTGCAGATCAATATATCTGTTTTGTACTGGAGGTATGGGAAGGGGGTTGTCCCATAGGTGAAAGTAATAAACCCTTGGAAAGTTTTTGCTCCTGCATCTTTATCAGCTTTTACTTTATTAATTGTTAAAATTTGATTGTTGATGTTTGCTGCTTATGGTGTTTGATTAGACCACTCTGATTAAGTGCTGCCACTTCTTGTAGCCACCTGTTTTCCCAGAGTGTTCATAGATCGACATTCATCTAGAGTGGACCTGGCGATTGTGTTGAGTACTTCTATGTATTTCAAAATTAAACGCAATATGGAAATGTACACAAAATCAATCAAGTTTTAATAGATTAATATTTATTAGTAGAAATTTAATATTATATGTTACAAAAATTATATTTATATCTGTGTACTTTAGGGTTACATGCATCATTTACACGAACATGACGCAACACAAATATTGACATGTACCAAAATGTGACTTGAAACACAAAATTTCGTGTCATTTTAGTATTATTGCGTACAAAATTTCCGGGTCTAATCTAGAGTCCAGTAGTCCACATGTTCTTTTTATTAAAATCAAGATATTTTATTAAAAATGATACCTAATTAACACATGGCATTCATACTATTTCCTCCACAGGAAGCAGGCAGATGGGGAATCTCAGCCTTTGCTACATCAGCAACAAGATCAACAGCAACAACAGTTGGTTCCTTTACAAGACACTTACATGAATAGCAGGGCTGAAGCTCTCCAGAATGTAGAGTCAACTATTCATGAGTTGAGCAACATCTTTACACAATTGGCAACAATGGTTTCACAACAGGGAGAACTTGCAATTAGGTTGGTTTGCTACTACAAACAATAGTAATTTTTATTGTTGTAAAATGCATTGCACTCTACGACTATACGTGAATGCAATGAAAGTAGTTTTTGTTTTCCTAATTGGACTAGTGCATTGTGACAAATGACATCTAAGAAATCCTTCTAAGAAATCCTTTCGAAGACAGTACTCTCTCCGTCCCATCCATTTGTTTACATTTCGGAGAGGGTGTCCGGCACGCATTTTAAGGTGCATAAAAAGTATAGTTCCATAACTTTTTAATTTTTTTTTTCCTGAATAAAAATTTAATTAGAGGAAAAAAAATAAAAAAATAAGTTATGGAACTATACTTTATATGCATCTTAAAATGTGTGCAGGACACCCTTTTCCAAATGTAAACAAATGGTTGGGACTGAGGGAATAATAGGTTTAGCTCATTAACAGTTTACATGATTTGCTGCCAATTAAGAATGCTATTTATCTATCAGTTTTTACATCAATGTCTTGGTAATGCAGCTATTGCTAGTTGAATTGTGAGATTTTATGACAAGTTATAATTTAAAATATATGATGGTAGCCAGTTTGACCTATAATGGCTTGGATGTCCTTTTCAAGATAAAAGCAAATAATTATTAGTTATTGAGATTGATACTTCAACCATCAGTGTATGCCATATCACAGAAGCTGCAACTTTCCTAAGTTATCTCATACTTTTTGTTGCTGACAGGATTGACGAGAACATGGAGGATACTCTGGCAAATGTAGAGGGTGCACAGGGGCAACTGGTCAGATACCTCAACAGCATATCATCCAACAGATGGCTGATGATCAAGATTTTCTTTGTACTGATTGTATTCCTCATGATTTTCTTATTCTTTGTTGCTTGATCACGTGCCTTCAAAACTTTGAACATAAACAGAAGAGTATCACTTATCCTTATTCTACTGAAACTTGAGGCAGAGCACCCCATCACTCGATTATTGAAATTTCTTTCAATATGATGGGATCATCCTTTTTGTTCTCTCTTTGTGGTGAAGTTCAGAAGATAGGTTGTTTAGATAGGGAGATCATACTCCAACAGTTTCCCAATTATCCTCCTTCCCTCCTGCTTGTCTCCAGTCTTCACACCCACCTAGACCAGTTTTCCATATTCTTTTTGTTCACTCAGCTTCTTGATCTAGCTGGGCTTTCCTTTGTGGAGGCAGATATAAGTGGTGACCATATTTTTCCATTTGGTTTGGATGTTTCTTATCATTGTAAAATTATAAGCACACTGCAGAAATCATGCAGAAAAGGATTTCGAGTTCATTGTATATTAAGTAATGGTCAGAGGCCAGATACATCATAGAAACTTTAGTGCTGCAAACAATTTCTTGTCCTTTTTTAGACATATTCTTTTCGGATTCATTCTAAGTCTATCAAAGTACTCATAAATACGATACTGTACTTCGTACCTCCAACGGCTCCATGTCTACATGGCTTCATCACATTGTTAATATAATTACAGTGAAAGAATAAAATTAATACCCAATTTGGATAGAGGCTAACTTGTTTAATTGTTTATCTCGTCTCTTTGAACTGAAGTTTTAAAGCAAATTTTAAGTTAAATTTTAAATTCCCAGGTTAGTTTGTACAAATTTTAACATTACCGTCATGACACGAGTGTTCGGTATACTTTTCCATCCCATTTTTGTTAAAACTTTTTTGACGAATGGTCAAATTTGTAATATACTCCATACGTCCTTAATTATTAGTCTTTTTTTATTTTTCATGATCAAATTGATTAGTTTTTGACTAATAATTAAAAATTGTTCTTTTATAATTTAAAAAAATAAAAAATACATTTTAAAGTAGATTATATATATTTTTTAACAACATAAAATTTTAATTTTTTCCCAATTTTATATCATATTTAAATTGCAGTCAAAGATGAGTTAGTTTGACTGCACTAAAAACAAAATGGACAACTAAATGGGGACGGAGGGAGTAATTATAAAATAAAATCATTGTTCTAAAAATCGGAATCACCATTAATTCATGTTCCGTAGCTCATTAAACTGATTAAATTCCCGATTATCCAATTAATCATTCCGATTAATCCTTAATTTATCCGATTAATCCATGTTTTGTTCCGTGTCTTTACTGACTAAATCCAATTAGCGCTTTTTACATCACTGAATAAAATTGGTTATTTTAATTTACTCGTTGCTTTATTATATATATACTAACTTATAACCCGTGCAAAGCACGAATGACATTAATAAATTATATATTAATTATTTTATATAATTAAAATATTTAATTTAATATGGTAATTTATTTTATTATTAATTTATTTTTATACTTTTCTATTCAACATTATTTATATATTAATATTCATAAAATTTAATTATAAGTCATAATTTTAAATAAATAAAAGAGTCTGAATGGTGATGAAATTGAGTTGAAAAAAGTTCTCTTGTTTGTTTATAATAATATAATATTAAATAAAAATTATAGAATAAGTAGAATTCTTAAAATAGAAAATATGAAATATAATTTAGATATAATATATAATATTATCCGTGAGCAGTTGTATAAAAAAATGATTAACAATGATAGAGTTATATACTTGTATGTATGACATATCTTTTTTAAAATAAGATTTTTTTTTTGAATTGGATGGTTAAGATTTTTTTTATGAATCACTTAAACTTGGACGGTTAAGATTTTTTCTATGGTTCACCCAGTATCATAACGACCAACCAAAACTTTTAATATTTCGGTTATAATAATATAGTATAAATCAAATAAAAATTATAGGATAAACTTTAATGATATGTTAAATAAAAATTATAGGATAAGTATGATTCGTAAAAAAAATATAGAATATAATTTAAATATAATATAATATTAGCATATCTTATTATTCCATCTTGTATAAAAAGAGGATTACTGATATTAGAGTTGTATGTATGATTATATTATTTTTAAAATTATATTTTATTGAAATTTAATGATTAAGATTGTTTTTATGGTATAATAAATTCAGCATGAAACGTAGCCAATCTGCCTGCCTGCCGTTACATCTCAAATTGAAACCCTCACCTCGATCTCATCTCAACCGTCCATTTCAAATTCCCCCCACTTGACAACAATTTGTAACGGCCTCTCTTCTCCCCCTCTCATCACTCATTTCAAATCCCCTCTCTCTCTCTCTCTCTCGCACACAATGGCAACTCTAACACCAGGAATCCTACTAAAACTCCTCCAAACAATGAACTCAACGGCCCGAGTGACCGGGGACCACCGCTCCCCAATCCTCCAAGTCATCGGCATCGTTCCAGCCCTCGCTGGCTCCACTGATCTCTGGCCTAATCACGGCTTCTTCTTATCTCTTTCCGACTCACTTAACTCAACTTACGTCTCCTTATCCGAAAAGGACACTGATTTAATCCTCACTAATCGCTTACAAATCGGTCAGTTTGTTTATGTCGATAAGTTCGAGTTTGATTCTCCGGTCCCTCGGGCTTCCGGTGTTCGTCCTATTGCTGGAAGACATCCTTTTATTGGAAATCCTCAACAACATAGGGCTAAATTGTCGACTACTTCTCGAGATTTTGTGATTCAGCCTGTTTCTGATTCGGATCTAGGTCATGATCCGATTAGTACTGCTTTGTTATCGAAAAGGCCTGAAATTGTTAAGCAGAATGATAGTGTTAGGGAATTGAGAAATCCACAAGTTGTTAAGAAAGATAGTGAAGATTCTGAGGGGAGTAGTAGTAAGGTTTTGAATAAGGTGCCACAACAACCTCAGCGGTTCTCGTCGCCTGCTGCTCGAAAAAAGAGTGTTGGAGCTGTGATTGAACCGATACGAGATCCTTCTCCTGCGGGGAAATTGAAGCGAGATCCTTCTCCTGCGGGGAATATGAAGAGGTCTTCTTCGCCTGTGCCATCGAAATGTGTGGTTCCGAGTTTGGTAGCTGCTAAGGATGATAATAGGAAGACTGCCAAGGAGCCTGCGATAATTGTGCCTTCTAGGTATAGACAGCCGTCGCCTAATGGGAGAAAACAGGCGTCTCCGAGTACAAGGAGAATGTCGTTGTCCCCAGCGAGGAGGTTGTCCAATGGAGTAAAGGGAGATTCGAGTGGTAAGAAGAAATTAGCGCATATTGCTGCTGGGATTTCAAAGGTGTCAGAGGCGCTTGTTGGGTCTTCCAAGGGGAATAGGAAGAATTGGGATGAGTCTCCTGGAGCAGGGACGGGTTCGGGTGATCAGAAAGAAAAGGGGGGTTTTAGAAGTAAGCCGGATTTCCAAGCTATTTTGCGAACTCAGGTAGTGTGTTTGTACTTAAAAATGCTTTCTTTAAGCCTTTTGTGATATGTGTTACTTAGTAATTTTTTGCATTTGATAATGTTTCAGGAGGCTATTTCTCGGCGCTTGAGTGATGTAAGTATTACACAACACAATCAAGATGATTCCTCTGGATTTGAAAATGCAAACCCTAACCTTGGAGAGGGTTCTTTTGTCACTGAGAAATCAAGCAATGTAGCTCCTGTGATCGCAGTTCATGAAAAGAAATGGACCGATGGCAGTGTTCCACTGGATTCAATCTCGTCAGAGCTAGCAAAGCTTGGGAAGGTACTTATTAAAACGACATCGTAGATTAGTGAACATATAAGTAAAGAAAGCTTGATTAAATGAAATATGTAGCTATAACTGAACTGTGTAGTCTTTTAGTGGATGTTTGCATTTCTTTAAGAAATGCATACGGTACTTGCTCTTACAGTTTCTAGTAAGAAGATAATAAACATAAACATATAATAATGCTTGATGCATATCTAGCCATTACATATTAAATGTCAGTATAGCATTCTTCATATTGTTATGCGAGTATACAGTTCAGCGCAAGATCTAAACTTGTGAATAACTAGAATGATCCTGCCTTTGTGGTTAGCTCTAGAATTCCTACTGCTCCATGAATTCTACTAAACCAGAATATTGAGAATAATATGAATAGTTATAAATTAGACCTATTGCTTCACACCCTTAATTGGAATGGAAATACTTACCTCTTTGCAGGAAGCTATGCTAAGGAAGATTGTTGCTTCAACAGCTGCTGCTGAAGCTTTGCAAGAAGCTGTTGCTACGGAGTCTATTATGAGGAATTTAAGGTAACAATCTGCCATTCTTGGATAAATTTAATGTGAATTTTTTTTATTACAATCTATGATCAAGATATTTGACTGTAATTCTTATTAGTGTGATGATGATGATGATTTTGCTTAATTGTTGTAATTGTGAATATTGAAGTCAGTAATTTTTGCAAGCCATATCAGATAATTGCATTCAACAGTAATTCTTGCTAGTACAGAGAAAAATGATATTGATTATCTGTAGTTATGTTATTTAAAATTAATCATTTCTGCAAAGCGTTCTCAAGTAACTGTATACAATAGTAATAGCTGTTGACTATTTCTGCACTTCTGAAGATCAAAGTTAGTAATTTTTGCAGGCGATATGAACCAATAATTGTAATGCAATTATAATTGATGACTTCAGCTGATCTGGTTGAAATGCAATGTCTTTTTTTAACTTCAGTGTGAATCTTCTGATGCTAACTGTTTTAGTTGATGTTAAATGTTTTCCCTCTGTTTTGCAGCATGTTTTCACATCTTTGTTCAACATCAAAAGCGGGAAATCCTTTACCCACAATCGATGGATTCATGTCTATATACAGTGATGTTGTAAAATCTGCATCAGTTGCTGAATCAGTGTACACAAACCACAAGTTGAGCTCACCTACTAACAGCATCTCAACAAGCCAATCAAAATTCTCCCTTTGGGTGGAAGCTGCACTGGCCACTGATCTCGAGGTTGTTTCCCTCCTAACCAACCAGAATATCGAGGCTCCAACAACATTGCAGAGAAGTTCCTCAAAAAATCAATCTCTTAATGCACCTAACAAGAGCTACAATGCAACATCATCATCAACTGCTGATGCATGGATAAGGGGATATGGGATGAAAGAAACTGCAGAACTTGGAACAAAATTACAGAAAGATATGCAAATGTGGTTCATACGTTTTGTTGAGGAGTCCATAGATGCTGGTTTCCAAGTGTTTGGAAAGTCTGGTAACACTGCTGGAGGTCTTAATGGCAGCCCCATAGCAGCAATCTTATCACAACTGAAGCGAGTTAATGAATGGTTAGATCGTGTAGTGTTGAGAAGGGATGACTTGCTGACACAAAAGATTGAGCGCCTCAAGCGGAAGATTTATGGCTTTGTAATCCAACATGTTGGAACAACAGCTGACATGCAAATTGCCTCATCTTGATTTCAAATGTTAATTTTCATCATTTACATTGAATGAACAGAACATGGACAATCTTTGTCCAAAAATGTTTGCAATTGTAAAACTTGATCAATGTCCCTTGAATTTCAGTATGTTATGTTCTCTCAAGTAATTAGAAAGATTGCTTTAATTAAATTGATATATTCTCAGATCTTATGATTCATATCATATGACAACGAACAACATGTTCTGTTTAATATGTCAAGTATTAACCAAGAAAATCTATTTTAGTACTTTCTTTCCTCATAAATCACTTGATTAAACACTAACAAAAGAATATATATACTTCAATAATTACTTGCCTAACTATTTTCTTCAAATATCCATTAAACTTTGTATTTTCTCTACTCTTTAACTAAGATAAAGAAAGTTTTTTTTTTCGGATACTACATTCTTTTACGAGAAAATATTTTTTTTTATAAAAAATAAACAATAAATTGTATAAATTATATTGTGAATGTGAGTAATGTGGCCCAACAAACAAAAGATACGACAAAAGCCCACATGTGTACGGAAAGATGACAAGCCTGTAGTCATGGGCTTTTAATATTAACAGTACAGGCCTCTCCTTTAACATTGTATCTTTCATACTGTGTATCTCTGTAAAATCATCTCAATATCTCATTCTCATTATATCTATCTCTATATATTATATATACATACATACCTTCATTTCATTTCTTCCCAGCTCATCCAACCCTAATAAGCACACCCCCTCAACACCCACACACATATAACAGTGTTATATTTGTATATATAGGGGTGTTTTTATATCTATTTTAACCAAAATCTCACCTTAATTTATAACCCTTTAGCCTTTCTTTTCGATCTGTCCACCTTTTTTTCATTTCCCAGTAATTCCCATCAAATTTACAGTTGAAGAGCAAAAGATTAAGGTATTAGTTTCTGTTTTAGTCTAATTTAATTGAAGATTGTGTATAATTTGTATGTGGGCTAAGGCTAATTTACCTTGATTTTACTTAAAGATTGCTTTTTTATCATCTTTTGTTGGTATCAGTTAGTGTTGTGTTTGAGCTTGGATCTTCTTGATCTTCATTAGAATCCCTAGAATTGGATTAATCTTGGAACCCCTTTTTGTTTTATGTGTGTATGATTTGTGAATTTTGTTATGTGTGTGCTGTTGTGTGTTCTAATCTTGGTTTGGTTGGTGGTTTTGTTGTAGGAGAGAAAGGTGTGATTTTTATTGAGCTGAAAAGGTGTGAACAATGGCTGGAGGTGGAAATCGAAAGGATGATTCTCTTGTTTTGAACAGCACTAATGTGTTTGCAGCTCTTGGAACGCTAAGGAAGAAGAAGAAGTCTGATAAAGAGCAGGGGTCTTCGAAGAGTGGAAAAAGTGCTTCCAAGAAGAAGCAGGACAAGAGTGAGCCTGTTCCTCAAGTGTTTTGGGCTCCAGCCCCTCTCACAACTAAATCTTGGGCTGATGTTGATGACGAGGATGATGATGACTACTTTGCAACCACTGCTCCCCTGCAATCTGTTTGGTCTGGTGCGGAAGGCGATCAGACTGAGAAGGCTAGAGAGAGCTTAACACCTGTCGAGGTTTATTTCGCGCACTTTTATTTGAATTTCTGTTAGGACATGTTATTTTAAATGGTTTTTAGTTATGATTTTGTCGTATTCGTTCTGGATGTATGATCTTGAATGCTTTTAGTTGCAGTTTTTGTCGCATTCCTTGCGTGGTTTGATTTGTTTATTTTCTTTTTGGATATATATTTGTTTACTTGTTTTTATTGCAATGCTATTAATGTTTGAGAAAAAAAGGATCATAATTCATATATTATGAAATATATGTGACACGGGCTTGATTTTTGTGCCTCTTTGGCTTAACATTGCAATTAAGGCGGATGTTTCCCTTTTGGCCAGAGGTGCAGTAATTTAAGTTTGTTGAAGTAATAAGGAAACTGTTATTGGTAGTTGGTTTGAAAAAACATGCAGCTCATCTTTTGCGGAGATTTTTAGTTGGTTGTGTACTACTCTATGGATGCACTATCTATTGCTCTCTCCGAACTGCATTCACGCTTCAAGTTCCTTATGATTAAAGCACAATGATGTATCATTGCACAAGTTTTTTAGTATATTTCTTTCTGCCTACATAGGCACTGTGCAACTTACTCTTCACTTCTCGTGAGTTTTCGATGTGCTTTATTACCTGCATACTTTTCTTTAATTTGATATCCTCAGTCTTCCTTGGCCTGACTTCATTGAAATTTAAGTATGGAGAGGGTTTCTTGAATTACTAGGATCCTTTGCATTTGGAAAATTAATTCTTTAACAATATCTGGATGTGGGTCATGCTATTTTGCATTTATTCTGTAAAAGAATGGGATATAATAAATCTAGATTATGCTTTGATAAAAATAGTAATCAAGATTAGATTTACATTGTTAAAACTTAAAACTAAGTTTTATATGAAATTTATGTGTGCCAGTGCGATTGTGCAAGCCTTCAAATCTGCAATTCTCCATGTTATTGTTAGTCGTGCAATGACATGGCCTGACTTGCACCATTTTCTTTGTTCATGTTCTAGAATTCTACACTTCTACTAGGCAATGCATATTAAAGTAGTACGGTAATCACCCCGTATTAAACATTTCCTATATGATTATCTGAATATAATTTCCCAACTGAGTTTGTACACTTTTTAACTTCAGGAAAGTGAAAGTGAAGAAGAAGAGCTGGATGAAGTTGATGAAGATAATGAAGAAGAGCATGATCATGAGGCTGAAGTGCCAGCCGAAAAAGAGCCTGTTGTTGAGAAACCTGTGGAAGCACCCAAAGACACTGACAGGCAACTATCAAAGAAAGAACTGAAGAAAAAGGAGCTGGCTGAACTCGACGCTGTTCTTGCGGAATTGGGTTTCCCAACTGAAGCCAGCGTCCAAGAAGGCTCTCGTGGTGAGCAAATAAAATTCAAATAGCTTCAACTTATGTGATTTATATCTCTTTGTATGATGGTTATTGTATAGAAGCTTTAAATGTGTTCAATTTGTTTTCTTTGATTGATTTTTTTCCTAGTCGAGTAATGTTCAGTAGTGTGGTTACAGATCACTTGTTGCTATTGCATTCGTCTAGTTTTTGATTTATTGCCACCATCCAAGGATGCTATTTAAAGCCATGCTGATGACAAAATACAATTCTTTTTTAATCTGACTTTTCGGATACTAATTATACATGGCAAGGTGACATTATTAATTTATGTCCTATTAAAATAGATAATAAACTTAAAACATCAGTGGTATATAGCTTATTCTCAAATTTATATCCTTGGAAATTTTGCTTATTGCCACTTTGCCTAGCCATCATTTCTTTCTTTATTTATATGCATTCTTTCTTTGCATAATTTTTATATGAGGCTTAAAGTGCCGAAAGTATGACAGTTCTTCCTATGGAGACCATTCCTTTTTCCTACTAAAGAGTGCTCAGCAAAGGCGTTGCTCTCTATTTAAACCCATGTATCTTATCCTTATGTGCTCCATGATATTTGTTTTTGTTGACTTCAAATCGAGGTGAAGCATGTAGTATTATTGGGCAAAGAATGGCCATTTAGGTCATGTGTGCTCATTACCAAAAATGATAGTGGTCACAGATTGTAGAAGTTGACAGGATGATATTGGAAAAACGGTAACATTTTGCAATAATGGGTGAACACTTGGATTACAGATATCTTTTGTTGAACCTTTGGTCTACAACATTGTTTATTGTCTCTCCTAGTCTCATGTGTATTTCAGCTTATATAAGTATTCCCTCTCTGCAAGATAATTATGTAATTTCCTACTTCCACTTGTCAGGGAGTGCACAAGAGAAGAAGGGGGACCCTAATACTGACCTGGAGAAGAAGGAAAATAATGCACCTAGTGAGAGCAAAACTGCGAAAAAGAAAAAGAAGAAAGACAAAGCTTCAAAAGAGGCTAAAGAACAACCTGATCAAAGTAATGGCGCTGAGTCTGGAAATGCTAAAGATGAATCTGCTGGAACTGAAAAGGCTGAGCTGCCATCCGGTGTTGATGTGAAAGCAATTAAGAAAGTTGCTTCCATGAAGAAGAAGAAATCAAGCAAAGAGATGGATGCAGCTGCAAAAGCTGCTGCGACTGAAGCTGCTGCAAGGAGTGCGAGGTTGGCCGCGGCAAAGAAAAAGGAGAAGAACCACTACAACCAGCAGCCTGTGCGCTAAATCATTTTGTGAGTTTGATGGAGAATGTATCCTCTTTGTTCATTTGTGGAATGAAACAATAAACATCAGAGTCTGGTTTTGCTGAGATGACTTTTGACATAGCAGCTTTTTATTATTATGCAGGGAAAAAAATATGGAACTTATAGTTAGGATTAAGTAGGTTTCTGCAATGCTTTTCATCTTTTATCTTGCTGAACAGTTTTTTTTCTCCTTCTGTAGAAACTAAATGGATGTTACTCAATCATACCTTTTTTGGCTCTAGTTTTTTGCTGGTTTTTTGGACGGTGAAATTAGTCTTTTGCATCTGTTACATTGTGCTGGTGGGATCTTTAAGTGATTCCTGACTTGATCTTTGATCTGTTAATCATTCTTGCTTGTTTTGCAAGTTCGCCACCTTTCTTGCATATCTTCAGAATCATGCTATGGACTTGATCAAACTGTTTGTGGGTATCAAGTTGTCAATTTGTATGCAGATATACCTGAACATAGGTTAATGACTTGCCACAATTTTCGCAGGGAGAAAGTGTCCTGAAAATGTGAAGGTGATGACACATTGACTTGTACGTGAAATTTGATCTATTAGCTAGTAAATGGTCTGTCTAACTGTCTGCATGCCTCAATGGAGTTTCTAGTAAACTCTGTTCCTTCTAAAACTTGGTCGAAACAGTTTTTTGTTATGAGGACTCTGCTTATATAATCTCTCCACTCCTGCCTAAGTTTCTCTTCTACTTAGTCTTATATTCTTTTACCTGCTAAATTTCTCTATGTTAGACTCGCATTTAAAATCATATCATTATATGTATGGTACATGTTATCATTAGGATTGTTACTTCTAAATTTTGTAGTTGAACAACCCTCTTGATTTCCCTTCATGCAAATGAAGCTTCAAAACAGTAAAGATCACGCCACCCAGCAACATCATCTTCTCTCCACCAACCTTGCACTTACACCACTATAAATGTGGCTCAACATCTTTAAATGTATTTCTTTTGTCAAGGGCCCTGATCTCCTACAAATGCTGATACCTGGCATGAATGTCCTCAGAACTCTCTACAATGGCTCCATATATTCAAGAACTCAATGTTCCTCACCTCAATATTCCTCTAACCATAGACCATATCTCTCCTGTCCTCCCTGCTAGCCCAATTGTTGTTGTCCCTGGTGACAGCCTCTTCCTGTCAAACCTTGATGACGTGATTGGTGCTCGAGTTTTCACCCCAACAGTTTACTTTTATCGTTCAAACAGTCTGCTTTCCAAACAAGAACCTGTAGCAAAAATACTAAAGGAAGCTCTTGCTAGAGTTTTAGTTCCATATTACCCCTTTTCGGGGAGGCTCAGGGAGCGTAGCGATGGAAAGCTAGAAGTATATTTTGGACAAGAACAAGGTACCCTTATGGTTGAGGCTCATTCTGAATTGGCCTTGTCCAGTCTTGGAGATCTTGCTGTGCCTAATCCTGCCTGGACAAAACTAGTCTATAGATTTCCCCATGAAGAGCCTTACAAAGTCATAGATATGCCTTTGTTGATAGCACAAGTGACAAGATTCAAATGTGGTGGCTTCAGTCTTGGGCTTAGAATATGCCATTGCATATGTGATGGGCTTGGGGCAATGCAGTTTCTTGGTGCATGGGCTGCGACAGCTAGAACAGGGATATTGGTTACAAATCCAAAGCCCTGTTGGGAGAGGGAAATATTTAAGCCCCGTGCCCCTCCCAAAGTAACATTTCCACATACTGAATATATGAGAATCGAAGAGGGCTCTAGTCTAACAATGAGCCTGTGGCAAGCCAAACCTGTCCAAAAATGTTACAGGGTCAGCCGAGAGTTCCAAACTCGACTGAAAAACAAGGTGCAACCTAATGACAATTTCGGATGCACCACCTTTGACGCAATGGCAGCCCATGTATGGAGGTCATGGGTCAAAGCGCTCGACGTTAAACCACGCGATTACGAGCTGCGGCTTACATTCTCCGTAAATGCCCGATCAAAGCTCAAAACCAGTCCCCTGAAAACTGGTTTTTATGGTAATGCAGTATGCTTAGCATGCGTAACAAGCACAGTTTCTGAACTCATTGACGGGCCTCTCTCGTGTACGACCCAACTAGTCCGTGAGGCCCGGTTAGGCATCTCGGAGGAGTATGTAAGATCCACAATAGATTATGTTGAGGTGGACAGGCCCAAAAACTTAGAATTTGGTGGAAAGTTGTACATAACCCAATGGACAAGATTCTCCATTTACGAGACAGCAGATTTTGGGTGGGGTAGGCCCCTATATGCAGGCCCAATAGACATAACTCCAACACCTCAAGTTTGTGTTTTGTTGCCTGAAGGGGAGGCTGGTTCTAGCGGAGCTACTGTGGTTTGCATATGTTTGCCAGAATATGCTATTCATAAGTTTAGGGAATTTTTAGATAATAACTAACTAATATGGTTAATATTTTAGGTGCTCGCTTTGCTTGTAAGCTCTATAACTAATGCTAATCTATGTGCTTAAGGCAAACTTCTGATTAATTAAAGAAACTGGCATGAGCTTAATATGGAACAGATTTTGTTGAATAATTAAGTGTTAAGTTGATATATACAAGGCAAGTGTCTATTTTAGTATATAGACAATATTTATATGTATTTCAATCCTATAAACATATGTACATATCAATATAAAGATAAGACGAAAATAATGCATATGCATTGAAAATTTGAGTTGCAATCATATCAAAGATTATATATTTTAGTGGAGTATCAAAATATTGAAATCTATAATTGATATAAATAAATAAATATGAATTATATTAAAATATTATCATCTATATCACAGGTTTTTTTTAAAGAAAGGGAAAGAAAAATAAATATTTATTTTCTTTAACATGTTCTTGAGTGATTTTTTTGGAAAGAAGAGAGACGAAAACTAAAGCTTTTGGGGGGAAATTCCTTGTATAATTTATCCCAAATATTTTCTCTCCATTTTGAGAAATTTTTTTAGAAAAATTTGAAAAGAAAGAAACAATGCGTAATAATCATTTATGTACAAATATGAATTAGAATTGCCGATTCGCGGTTCTTGAGTGAATTCTCTTTATTATAAGAAAAGTGTTAAGGTATATCCAAATTTGTCCCCAATGTTAAGTTATCATGTGTGTAATTGATAATTTTTTTATAATAATATGTGACTCCGTGTACATACATATGCGCTTCCGAATTAAAACAAACCATATGTTATGTCACGTTATTTAAAAAACAAATTTGGAATAAATTTTGGGGTCAGTGTTTAAAAAAAAATCCCTAGTTTGTTTATTATAATATATCATAGATTTGTTTCACTTTATAAGTTCAAAAATATTTAGAAAAATGTTTTTCAACTTAAAAGGAATCCAATCAGAACCTATATTTTAATGCCAAATACATACCACATAAACTTCAATAAATATATACTCCCTCCGTTTCATAATATTTGTTTCATTTTGATTTTTCAAAATCAAATCAATCAATTTTAACCAACAAATTAAACATAATATATATATATATATATATTAAAAATATTATAATAAAATTTGATTATTCAATTTTCGAACCAATTTATAAATTCATAAAATTATAAATAAATATTTTTAAATTGTTAGATAAAATTAAATAATTTTAAATTTAAAAAATCAAAATAAGACAAAACAAGTAAAAATGAAGAAGATCAAACGGCAATATTCTGGAGTAAAAAAGTAAAAAAAACAAAACAAGAGACAACACTGAACAGGTAACTGGCAAAAGAAGCAGCACGACTGCACCGGTTGTAAAACCCCATTTGCCACCTCTCTCTCTCATATCTCTCCCATCTCTCTCTATTATACGTATAGTATATCGATTAATTTACATTCACGCTCCTTGCTCTCTCTTCGATCTACAATCACCCACTCAATCTTCATTTACACACACATATTATCGACTTCATCGTTTACTTAATTTTACACTCGGTGATCCTGATCACAACCGATCAATCGCCGCTGATTCGCGCTACTTCTCCGTAAGATTATGCTATTACACGCAGTTTATTTCATTTTTTGCGCAATTATGTGTATTTTTGGAGAAAACTAGGGTTTTAAGTTGTCAATTTGCTTCGAACGGCGTTTTATTAGCTCAATTTGATTATATATTTAGTGATTTATGTGTAGGAATTTGATTATAATTGAATTTGAGGATTTGAATTTCGATAATTTGTCGGAAAGTCGAAGCGCTGGGTGCTAATCAGTCTCGGCAGACACCGTCGGCAGCGCCGGTCGGTTTATGGCGATTTTTTAACCCTAGTCCACCTAAGCCTTACACTCTTCATTATCTTCCGCAAATGGATTTTGTTAATCGTCATGTGGCGAATGAGACTTCTTCTTCGTCGTCTGTTAATGTTAATGTTGCGTCTTCTAGTTCTGGTAATGCGAATTCTAATCAGGCCGTACTTGAGGAGCCTGAGTATTATTCGAGGTATATGGTTATTAAACACTCGTGGAGAGGTCGGTATAAGAGGATTTTGTGTTTATCGAGTTCGAGGATTGTGACGCTTGATCCGTCTTCATTGGCCATTACAAATTCGTATGATGTGGGAAGTGATTTTGAAGGGGCTGCGCCGATTATTGGAAGGGATGATAACTCGTTTGAGTTTAGTATTAATGTTCGGAGTGATGGACGTGGAAAGTTTAAGGGGATGAAGTTTTCTTCCAAATATAGGGCGAGTATTATGACAGAGTTGCATAGATTGCGGTGGAATCGAATTGGGCCTATTGCGGAATTTCCGGTCCTTCATCTTCGGAGGAGAAAGGGAGACTGGGTGCCACTAGTAAGTTACTCGACTTCATTTTCTCAATTTAGTGAATTTTTAGTAGTTTGAAATTGGTCTTGCTTTTTAGTATTTTTAATGATGGTATAAGTATCTCATGTAACTTTTCAATATGTTTAAATATAACCACTAGTATAGGCATGTAAACTTCACGAGAGTGTTAATTGATTTTCCAAACATTTAATTGACAGTCAAGAGTAACTAATATTTCCTGAGGGGAACATTGGATGCACTCAGTATACGTAGAATATTAACAACGGGTTTTGGTCATTACTTCCATCCAAATTTGTTTACAGCATTGATGAAACAAAACAAAAAGGGTATCATAATTAATGAGTGGGAAAATATAACTACATACAGCCTTTTCCTTGAGATTTTTTTTATATAACTACAGACAGTAATTAATCGTTTCAGAGATAGTTTTATAGACTGTGGTGCTCCACTTATCGAAGATTGAAGTGTTACTGGGTACTCAAATAGGTTATCACCTTTAAGAGATTGAAACCTGAACTAACCTTCTCCCATAAGTTCTTTTTAGCCAAGAGGTCAATGTAAACAGTCACTCTTAATATAGCTCTGAGCCTGATAATTTTGGTACTTGTCACAGTTTTGCTATGATTTTGCTAAGTAATTGTGATCACCTTTTCCAACAGAAAATGAAAGTGACGTATGTTGGTGTTGAACTTTTTGATATGAATTCCGGTGATCTTCGTTGGTGCTTAGACTTCAGAGACATGAGTATGCCCGCCATTGTTCTTTTTGCTAATGGCGGTTTTGTTCTCTGTCCTTTATATGGAAGAAAATCAAAGGCCTTCCAAGCTGCTTCGGGGACATCTAATTCTGCTATTGTATCAAACTTGGTACTACTAATATTCATTTTGCATCGCCTCAATGTGACGTGTGCCACTAAAGCAATCCTTTCAGTGGCATATCTGTTGTAGTAGTCAATTAGAGTTTATGTTATCTTAGACACTAAATTTTGCATGAAGTTGATCGTCACTGTAAAACCCTATGTGCAGACTAAAACTGCGAAGTCAATCGTTGGGGTATCACTGTCTGTTGACAGTTCTCAAACACTTACTGTTGCGGAATACGTAAATCAAAGAGGTAGCTCTTGTTCTCCTTTTCTAATTAGGCACTTGCTATTCATTCTTAAGCATTGTACTGTATTATATATATGACTAAATTTATTCTAATATTCCTCTTACATGTGCTAACGTGCAAAATGCAGCCAGGGAGGCTGTTGGTGCAGAAGAAACCCCATACGGTGGTTGGTCTGTGACGAGGTTGAGGTCTGCTGCTCATGGGACACTGAATACCCCAGGGTTGAGTCTAGTAGTTGGGCCAAAAGGTGGACTGGGGGAACAAGGTGATGCTGTATCTCGTCAGTTTGTTCTTACAAAAGTTTCACTTGTTGAAAGACGCCCAGAAAACTATGAAGTAAGCTGACAAAATCAATTTGTAGGCTTACGAAGGGTCCATCCAGATGTAGCTTAATTTGCTTTGAAGCATTTAAAGCTGTTTCCTTTGGGCACTATTAATTTTTGGAATGTTTTGAGTGATTGAATTTACCCTTTAAAACTGAAATACTTAAATTATATTGCTTAATTTGAGAAAGTTAGCATATATCGTTGATCTTGTTATACAGTTATACTTTATTATTTTTCATTAGCTCTAAAGGATACGCTTTAAACGATCACAAGTTTTAATAGTGAAGGTAAAATATTTTGAAAGTGTGGAATTAACTCACCATTTAAAGCTTTTGGACCAAATGTTGGCAAGAATTGCTAATTAATTTTGTTTCCTTGCAATGCTTATATTTGGATGTTTATATTTGTCTGTCCTGCTAAAATTGTCCCTTTAGTACTTGCATTGCAAGGAGAGGTTCCGAAAGAAATTGTTTGTCAAATTACTCTAAGTTGTACCTGATAGGCTGATAATGGATGGTTAAACTAGATGATGTATATCAAGCGCAGTACTGTTAGTAAAGGTGCTGAAGTGCACTAATATCCCCTGCTTTGTCTAAGACGCAGCGAATTGAAAGAGGTGTGCACCTTGCCACCTTACCTGCTTAGGCGCATGCCTCTCTCAAGTGAGGCCTAATATAACTAAATCTTTAGAAAGAAGATTTTAAGTAGGCCCCAATCAAATTAAAAAAGATGAGTTCGTATAATAATTTCGGGGGATCTATAGAAACAATTCTTATATAAAGGTAACATATGTTATAAGTTAAATTATGCTTACAGCTTATGTTTTTTTTCTCATTTGAGCCGCATTCGAACAATAAATATATGTTAATATCTTTGGTTTGGTACTTGTCTTGTTTAGATTTATCATTTAAAAGTATTAGTAACTATATGTAATGTGTGTTATATATATGGAATTCTTACACCTAGCTTCAATAAGGCGCACACCTCGCCTTGGGCTACATGCCTAAAGTACCGCAGGGTCTTGCACCATGGATTGCTATTCACCTTAATTACTACTTGTACATTGTAGGTTTTCAAATTTTAGTTGTCCATGAACTGTATTCACACAAATACATAACCTTTTTTTTGCTAAATAACAAGTACATAACCTATATCCATTGTGTGGAACTTTTCTGGCAATACATTGCCTATGATGTAATTTCTGTCTCAGTGTTGACAATTATAATGTTCACAGGTTGTTATTGTTCGCCCATTAGCTGCTGTAAGTTCGCTTGTGCGATTTGCAGAGGAGCCCCAAATGTTTGCCATTGAGTTTAATGATGGATGTCCTGTTCATGTTAGTGTTCAGTCGCTTCTTGTTTAAGGTTACTTGTTTTCCTTTGGATGTTCTACATTTCTCTCTAATGTCTCACGTGGATGTGCTATTATTTTAGGTGTATGCATGTACATCGCGTGATAGCTTGCTTGCTGCAGTTAGGGATCTCTTACAAACAGAAGTAAGTAGATTTGTTTTTTCTCCTTCGTGAATTTATGTATTCTTTCAAATTATGAGATCGGAAGTCACCTATACATCCAATATCAGATTTATGTACTGAATGCATCATTCACACTCATTAAGCTTGCTTGGCTTCTTGCTATTAAGTTTATAATATGAAGAATGACTCACTAATGTCTCTTCCTTGCACCTTCTTTAACTATTTGCAGGGGCAATGTCCAATACCTGTTCTACCGAGACTTACAATGCCAGGCCATCGAATTGATCCTCCATGTGGAAGAGTATATTTGCAAATGAATCATACTCTAGTTGCACAACAACGGGTTATCACTGACACGGAAACTGCTACGATGCATTTGAAACATTTAGCTGCTGCAGCCAAAGATGCAGTGTCTGAAGGAGGCTCCATTCCAGGATCAAGAGCTAAACTATGGAGAAGAATCAGAGAGTTCAATGCATGCATCTCATATAGTGGGGTACCTCCTAACATTGAAGTACCTGAAGTTACTTTGATGGCTTTAATTACAATGCTTCCAGCTGCCCCCAACCTTCCACCTGAGTCCCCTCCCTTGCCGGCCCCGTCTCCTAAAGCATCTGCAACAGTAACAGGCTTTGTTGCATGTCTACACAGATTATTGGCATCAAGATCTGCTGCTTCACATGTTATGTCGTTCCCTGCAGCTGTTGGAAGAATAATGGGTTTGCTTAGAAGTGGTTCAGAGGCTGTAGCTGCTGAAGCTGCGGAGCTTATTGCAGTACTTATTGGTGGTGGTCCTGGAGATACAAATATGTTAACAGACACAAAGGGAGAACAGCATGCAACATTTATGCATACCAAGTCTGTGTTGTTTGCACATCAGAGTTATCTGACTATCATCATTAATAGATTAAAACCTATGGCTGTTTCACCATTACTTTCTATGTCTATTGTGGAGGTTCTTGAGGCAATGATATGTGAACCACATGGAGAAACTACACAGTATACAGTTTTTGTAGAATTATTACGCTTAGTAGCCGGTTTGAAACGTCGCTTGTTCGCATTGTTTGGTCATCCTGCTGAAAGTGTTAGAGAAACTGTTGCACTGATTATGCGTACAATTGCTGAAGAAGATGCTATTGCAGCAGAATCAATGCGTGATGCTGCTTTGCGTGATGGTGCTATATTGAGGCATTTATTGCATGCCTTTTTTCTTCGCACTGGTGAACGACGTGAAGTTAGCAGGCAGCTTGTTGCTCTATGGGCAGATTCTTATCAACCTGCTCTTGATTTACTGTCTAGAGTTCTTCCCCCTGGACTTGTAGCTTATTTATACACACGTCCTGAAGAAGTTCCAGCTGAAGAGGTGTTGAAACAGGAAGGATCTTCTATGAGTAGAAGACGGAGACGTCTACTTGAACAGAAAAAGAGCCATATAGCGAAGGGCTTGTCATCTCAGGGGCAATCCTCGTCTACTAATAACAATTCTGAAGGTAGTGATCCAGCACGTCTAGCAAGTCCTCATAATTTTAAAGGGTCAGATAATTTTCAAGGATCTGGGGTGGATCCTAGCTCTGCACAATCGCCATTACCGATTCAGACTACTGCAGTTTACAGAGGTGATACCTTACTTAATCAGTCTTCTTCAACAGGGGTACGTCAAAATGAACATGTAATGTCAGTTGCATCTCCCAATGCAGCATCAAGTAATGCATATCAGGCAGCAGAGCCAAATGCTCAAAATTTGGTTGATTCAGATGCCAACTCAGTTGTATACTACACTACAGATTCCCCAGCTCCTGCACAGGTAGTTGTGGAGAATGCACCGGTTGGATCTGGAAGGTTACTGTTGAACTGGCCTGAATTTTGGCGAGCTTTTAGCCTTGATCATAACCGGGCAGATTTGATCTGGAATGAGCGTACGAGGCAGGAACTAAGAGAGGCTTTGCAGGCAGAAGTTCATAAATTAGATGTTGAAAAGGAACGAACAGAAGATATTGTTCCTGGAAGAGCATCTGTAGAGGTCATGGCTGGAGAAGAGAGTGTAGCTCAAATATCTTGGAACTACACTGAGTTTTCAGTTAGCTATTCGAGCTTGTCAAAAGAAGTTTGTGTTGGTCAATATTATTTGCGGCTGCTGCTTGAGACTGGCAGCAATGGCAGGGCACAGGATTTTCCACTTCGCGATCCAGTTGCTTTTTTTAGAGCACTTTATCATCGATTCTTATGTGATGCAGACACAGGACTTACTGTAGATGGTGCAGTTCCTGATGAAATGGGTGCGTCTGATGATTGGTGTGATATGGGAAGACTAGATGGTTTTGGAGGAGGTGGAGGCTCTTCCGTAAGAGAGCTTTGTGCAAGGGCTATGGCTATCGTTTATGAGCAACATTATAAAACAATAGGTCCTTTCGAAGGTACTGCACATGTTACAGTTCTGTTGGATAGAACTGATGATAGAGCTTTGAGAAACCGTCTTATTCTTTTTCTTAAGGTACAATATGAACAATCTTCTTTTCCTCCCTGGGCTTCTTTTTCTATAATTTATTCCATAATTGTTGTGCAGCTACTCACTACATCTCTTTTTTCCCTATTGTCTAATATGCTTGGTCGAAACAACTGTTAAAAATAATCTATTGGACTTGATTTAATTTTGTAACAATTGATTTAATTTTTTCAGTAAATTACAAGCCAAGAGAAGAATGACCCAGGATATAGTTGTTTTTAAATGAAGATAGACAAATTGGGCTCAGAACTAAGATTTATTTCTTCAGAAAATATTAGAATATTGATATAGCAAATGTTCAGGTTTGAATTTTAGATTATAAAAAATTTGATGAGGGTAAAAGCAAATTGGAGTAGAATTTGTCGTAGTTGTCCTCAATAATCTCGTTGGTACATTTTATATCTAGCGACTAGCATTCTAGTAACAATCGCATATTTGTTGTTTTGTTTATTTACCCTAAAGTGCAGGGTAAAGGCTAAATCTATGTTATTTCTTCTTTTTTATGTTACTTGCCCTTACAATCTATATGATTAAATAAATTTATTGAACATATATTATTCTAAAGTCATGACACCATGCGTATTCGCATTTCAAATACAAAGTCAAAACTTGGTGGAAATTTAATTAGGACATTGTTCCTTTCAGCACATCTTTTAACATATACCTGTCATTCAATTTACATGTTTACATGTTCTGGTTGATCCAATAAACAACAATGCATCAACCATGAGTCTGTTCAATTTGAGAGTAGTATATCAGTATACTACAGTGCAAGTATTATGCTGGTTGGAGAAATGTTTGAGGAATATGTGAACCAAGCATACAGTTTTGAAGTTTTTGATTAGGCATTACAAGACATATTCAATCATTTAGGTAGAAATCCTAAGGTAGTTTCCTTTCTTGTTAGCCTTCCATATCACTTAGGCCCTGTTTGGCTCACTAACTTGTAAGAAAATTTCAACTTACGAGTTGAAATCAGCTTCTGTCCATGAGTTTGTTGTTCAGTTTGAGAGTAGTTTATCCCCAAGTAAGTATTTCTTCTACTTACAAGTTGTATAATAACATTAGACAATTATTTTTTCCAAGTTAAGCCAAACGTTAATATGCTCTATTATCATCGTCATCTGCACAAACTTTTCCCCGTCATCGTCATCTGCACAACCTATTCCCCAAAAAGTTGGGTAGGCTACCATGAACCACACTTATATGTTATATGGTTCATGCCAATAGATGTGACAGTCTTATGCTAGTTGTCAGAACCTAATGCAACCCTCCTTTATCCTGTCATCCTGGCTTTAAACAGGCAGCAAAATCTGGTGAAGTTACTTAACATGCTTAACCATCTAACTAAAATTGCAAGTAAAATATATGTGCTTTAATGCAGTCTCTCCGATTCGCCTTCACAGGTTTTGATGAAGGTTTTGTCAAATGTGGAGGCATGTGTTAGAGTAGGTGGATGTGTGCTAGCTGTTGATTTTCTGACACTGGTTCATGAAGCATCAGAAAGAACTGCTATCCCACTGCAGTCTAATCTGATAGCGGCCTCTGCTTTCATGGAACCTCTGAAGGAATGGATGTTCCTGGATAAAGATGGTGCACAAGTTGGGCCCGTGGAAAAAGATGCCATTAGAAGGTTCTGGTCTAGGAAAGAAATAGACTGGACAACTAGGTGCTGGGCTTCTGGAATGCCAGAGTGGAAGAGATTACGGGACATTCGCGAACTTCGTTGGGCACTAGCTATGCGGGTCCCCGTTCTCAGTCCTGTTCAGGTACTGTGGTTCTTGTGCAACAGGTTTTTTTTTGAAATTACTATGGCTCTCTCTCTTATGTTTTATGTGCCCAGGTTTTGTGTCTTAATTTTTTCTTTTTTTACGGTGAAGGGTTAAGATTTGATGCTAATGGTTGGTATTTGCCATTAGGTAGGGGAATCCGCGCTTTCCATATTACACAGCATGGTATCCGCACATTCAGATATAGATGATGCTGGAGAGATGGTTACTCCAACACCAAGAGTCAAAAGGATCTTGTCAAGCTCACGTTGCATCCCACACATTGCACAGGTGATATTTGAAATTCAGTTGTCGCTTTATAGCTATACAGTTCCGGTCTCGTAACTAATTTGGTATATTTATGTGCATGAAATAGGGCTGTCTACCTCTTCACAAATTATAACATATAAAATAAGCTGTCTTTACTTCCCACTGTTTATAGTAAAGTGTTGATACAGAAGTAATATCAGTGTTATAGATTGTTGTCCCTTCAAAACATTGTTTTGAGCTTCTCCGGGGGAATGCCTGCAAGGCTGCAAGCGACGAATCTAAACCATATACATTGTCTTTTTCTAAAAATTTTGATTCATTTATGTGATTGTAATTTTTGAACTACTTTTCCACTATTTAATTATCTTTACTGCATACAAACAATTTGGTTCAGCTATCTTTGTGTATAGATTACTACTGTCAGTGCTCAGTTGTTTGGAGTAGCACTCTTTGCAGCAAGATAATCTAGAATCTAAATGATTTTGTGTCTGAGGAAATGCTGCTTCTTTCCCTGCTGAAGTTACCGATGCCTTATATCATGTTGAATATATTCATCTGGATAATCACCCTGCTAAGGACAACTTTTGTACTCTGACTAACAATTTGGAAAAGTTGGAACAATATAACCTCCGGAGATATTTTATTTTTTTGTTAATTGAGAAGACCCTAAAAAATGTGCAGATTTCTTGATAAAGATATAGTATATACTCTATGCCTGTTGGAATCTTACATTGAAAATTTGACAACACTCCTGTATTTTATATATTGCTATTGTTGAAATTTTGAAACTTTCTTGTGGCTGAAAGGAGTTGCTAATTATGTAGTAAATATAATTTGTGTCTATATATATATATCCTGTGTAGGCTATGCTTTCTGGGGAACCAACTATTGTGGAGGTTGCAGCTGCTTTGTTAAAGGCTGTAATCACTCGAAACCCAAAGGCAATGATCAGATTATACAGTACAGGGGCCTTTTATTTTGCTCTTGCATACCCCGGATCAAATCTAGTTTCAATTGCCCAGCTCTTTGCAATGACACATGTTCATCAAGCATTTCATGGTGGAGAAGAAGCTGCAGTTTCTTCTTCATTGCCTCTGGCAAAGCGCAGCGTCCTGGGCGGGCTGTTACCGGAATCGTTGTTGTATGTATTGGAGCGTAGTGGTCCTGTTGCATTTGCAGCAGCTATGATTTCTGATTCTGACACTCCTGAAATTATATGGACACATAAAATGCGAGCAGAGAATCTGATTTGTCAGGTAGTTGACACATTACATCCGGCTTTGTGAAGTTTTCAAAGTTAAATAAACATATGATACCAACTTTTGGTTCTTTTCATTATCATTTAGTAATCCAGGCATACCTTCTCAGGTTTTGCAGCATCTTGGTGACTACCCTCAGAAACTCTCCCAGCATTGTCACTCTTTGTACGACTATGCTCCTATGCCACCGGTAACATATCCAGAGCTAAGAGATGAGATGTGGTGTCACCGATACTACCTGCGGAACTTATGTGATGAGATTCGATTTCCTAATTGGCCTATTGTAGAGCACGTGGAATTCTTACAGTCGCTGCTTGTAATGTGGCGGGAAGAGTTAACCAGGAGACCAATGGACCTTTCTGAAGAGGAAGCTTGCAAATTATTAGAGATCTCCTTAGAAGATGTAACCAGAGATGACACTGATAGAAAGTTCTCTCGAGAAATGGCTGATGATATTCCTAACATATCAAAGCAGATTGAGAACATTGATGAAGAAAAGCTTAAAAGACAGTACAGAAAACTTGCCATGAAATATCATCCAGACAAGAATCCCGAAGGGAGGGAAAAGTTTCTTGCTGTGCAGAAAGCTTATGAGCGCCTTCAGGTATTCATTGCCTCTGCATAAAACTTCGGAAAAAAGAGCCTCTAATTTACTAGTGTAAAAATATTTTATATTGCGAAACAAGTTTTGGCTTCAACTACACATAATTCTTCACTTGATTAACATAACGATACTGATATTGTGTTTGGGTTCAAGGTCATTTGGCATGTTTTGTCTAATATATGATACAAGTGAACATCTTACTTTTTGTGATGGATTCTACAAGAATTATACCATATTCTAAAAATTTACTTGAAAGATGTAGTTATTTTCTTTACTTCTCATCTTCAACACTATAAAAAATTCTTGCAATATCTTATTGGAGCTAAAGTTAGTGGCGTATGCATACTTTGGCAAGGTATGTTTATTTATTTAGTTCTTATATAACATAGTTATTGATTAATTCATACAAATATTTTCCAAATCTTTTATGCATGAAATACCTCTACTATTTTGTGAAATTTTCATGTAGCAGAAATAGTTGGATGTAAAGGTGTAGGTTGTCATCCATATGTAGCCTGATTGTCGAGGACCCCCATGTTCAAACTTATATTTTTTTATTGATTAAATAAAAAAATCCCAATTGTTTTGAGCTTTTTTTTAAAAAAATTGAATACCGAAGGCTCTATTTTCTGGAACAAGCTATTCTGAACTACCATCAAGTATTTTCTTTAGAAGAATGTTATGCTAACTTCCAAAATTTGATGTGTTATTACAATCTATTATACATGAATCACAATTTTACAGTGGTAGTGTTTTGCATAGGGGTGGCAATGTAACTTTGGTGAATATACAAGCTTGACACCAAAAAAAAATAATCACCATCAAATTTAAAATTTTAATTCTTACAAACACAGAAAGCACAAATGAAGTTAGATACCAATCATTAAACAACATTTGTAATGCGAGAGAATAGATCTAATGGCGGGGTTTTGAGTTAGGGAGAGAAGAAAGTTTTTATTGAAGATTAAGATCTGATGGGTTATTAATCAAGGGAAAAGAAGAAAGTGTTGGGGTAGACGAAGATGAAGATGGGTGTTTTTGTGGGAGATGGGTGTTACATGGATGGATATATAGATATAGAGAGCTGAAGATATATGCAGAGAGAGAAAATACATCAGATGAAAGAGATAGGGTTATAAGTTAAGAATATATGCTTCAATCTATTAATTTAGAGACATCCTTTTCTAGTTTATAACCTGTACCACAGCTTTGATTTACCACATCTTTGATTCGACTGACGTCTCCAAAACCCAGATAATACTTTCATTGATTATTATGTTTGCTCTTAGGCTGAAGCTATGTAATATTCAATTCTGCATCTTTCGAATAAAGAAATTCTATAATTGCATAGTAGCTCTAGTTTTGAGTAAATTTTGAATCTATGAGTGATTGTGGAGAGACATTAATACTATCTTCCAAGGTGTGACGAACATGATCATATATGTGCTAGAGCTAGTGATAATTAAAACAAAGGAAACTTAGTTAATTAGATCTGCTGCTGTTAGTTGAGTACATAGTATAGTATACAACTATATATTTTTGGATGGATGAATGAGAAAAGTGATAAATTTAGGTGATGGATCAATTAGGTTAGTTGTCTTTCTAAGTAATTCAATACTTCTGGTCGTAGTCTCATAGATTTGCAGACTACTTGTAAATGTTACTGGTAAAAAAACAAACTAGCATGGATAGTCAGCATTACAGTATGATTGAAAAAGTATGTTGCTGTTTCTTGCATCCGGCAGAATGGAAACCAAAATAATTTTTGCACATCAGGTATAAAAAAATGAATTGTGAAGTTATGCATGTGCAGGCTTTTTCATAGCATCATTCTTTTTGTTTATAGTTCATAGGCCTAGTAGTTGAACAGTCACATATATAGTTTTATTAGACATGACCTGGTCTAGTGGTCGGAATAGTTTCATATATATTTTTTATACCCTCGCATAAAATTGCAGGCCACCATGCAAGGGTTGCAAGGACCCCAACAGTGGAGATTGTTGCTTTTATTGAAGGGACAGTGCATCTTATATAGACGATATGGGGATGTATTGGAGATATTTAAATATGCTGGATATCCAATGCTGTTGAATGCAGTCACAGTGGACGAGGAAGATGCCAATTTTCTCTCCTCTGAGCGAGCACCTCTACTTGTAGCAGCCTCAGAGCTTATCTGGTTGACGTGAGTGACTATGGATGCATCAGAACTTACATATGATTAAATTCTTTCTTTTCTAAATTATGTTAATGAGCTTTATAACTTGTCCCTACTTTAGGTGTGCATCTTCGTCACTGAATGGAGAAGAGCTTGTAAGAGATGGTGGGGTACAACTTCTTGGAACTCTTCTTTCACGGTGCATGTGTGTTGTTCAACCAAGCACTGCAGCTAGTGAACCTTCAACCATCATTGTGACCAATGTTATGCGAACATTTTCTGGTCTAAGTCACTTTGAGAGTGCCAGATTCGAGATGCTTGAATTTTCTGGATTGATTAATGACATTGTGCATTGCACGGAACTTGAGCTTGCACCAGCTGCAGTTGATGCTGCTCTTCAAACGATTGCTCATCTTTCTGTGTCTTCTGAATTACAAAACGCCTTGTTAAAAGCCGGTGTCTTATGGTCAGTAACAAATTTCTTCCTGACATTACTTGCATTCTGCTAGCCTCTTCATCTTATTTTGTTCTGTACCTCTATCTTTCTTACGCAATCATTTGCTTCGCTAAGTCTTCGTTTTAATTACATGGTGCGTATATCCTATTTGACTAGTAAATACATTGGTTTCATGTGTTTCTTTATGTACCTGTTTCTCTTTCGTACTGCTTATTAGTTATTATAAATAGTTTTCAATTCTTGCATGTTGCATTTTCTCTCTTTATTAAGTCGGTTTTATATGATTATCTGGTAGACTGGTACCTTTTGTGGTTTACTTATATTATGTTTGCAACACGATTATTTTCTTATTGCCCTGATGAGATATTATTGGAAAGCCTGTATACCTTTAGGAACACAAAATTGCAAAAGTGGAGGCTCAATAAAAGAGAATAATAGATAACAGTAATGCATTAGTGCAGTAAAATTTTGCATCTCGGGATATTGGCTGCATGTTTATTTAATTTTACTCTTTTTGCTCTCCCAAGTTCTTTTTTCCCTTCATTTCATTAGGACTTTGCTCCCTTTTATTTACATCTTCCCTCTCCTTGGCCCTTCTTTTGCTTATCCTCCTTCTATAATATTTTATAGCTTTTTTTCCATTAAATTTCCGATGTACTTGATTGCTACGAGTATGACACCATATAATATATATCAGTATCTTTGACGTCTTGTATCAACGCCTTTACCCAGGCTCTCACAGGACCTTTGTGAGCTATGCTTGCATTTTTTCGGGGCATTGGGTATTGTTATTGCTTCAATTTCTGGAGATCAATTAACCACGGACCTCCTTTTCATGATGTACTTGAGCTAGCAATCTTAAGGTTTGTAGGTCATAAATTATCCTACACACTCCAGAGTACAGATACACTTTAACTTTTTCCTCTGGTTACAGATATACTGTTTATAATAAATACATTGCCTTTTAATACAAAACCATTTTTATCAGTTCTTAATTTAAAAAAAGAGAGAGAATGTAAGCAATAAAAATATATTGTCCAAACAAGCACCTTCGTAGGTTGACAATCCTTTCCAATAGCTGGCCTGGTTTGAAGTTTCAATTGTTTCTCAACTGGAGATAGAAGATATGAGAATAAAAACATTAACCAGTTTGCGTTGTAATTGCAAGGATGTTTATTTTACACAGTTAGCTTGAATGGCAATGGCTCAGTACTAGATTACTTGTCTGTAGTTTTCAACACTTGTTTTGTTGGTAATTAAGTACACTTGAATCATTGGTAGTTAAGTACACTTGAGTTGATGGTAGTTAAGAACTAGGTAGATTCTCTCTTCAGGGTATTTCAGATAATAAATTACTAGCCAACTGCATCCATTTGCTATTCTGATTGTTAATTTTTTTTGTAGGTACCTATTGCCATTGTTGCTTCAGTATGACTCAACAGCTGAAGAATCTGATATGGCAGAGGCACATGGGGTTGGCATTAGTGTGCAAGCTGCTAAAAATTTGCATGCGATGCGTGCATCTCAAGCTTTGTCAAGGCTTAGTGGTATGACTGTTGATGACAATCCAACACCCTACAATCAGGATGCTGCTGATGCCCTGAAAGCTTTGCTTACCCCTAAACTTGCCAGCATGCTTAAAGATTTGTCACCGAAAGAGTTATTGTCGAAAATGAACTCTAATTTAGAGACGCCAGAGGTAAATGTTGTAATTTTCCTGTATCTTATACTGAAGGCATGTTTTTCAATTACACTCACATCTTGTCGATACATGTTTAATTCTTGTCCTGTAAAGAAAGAAGGTTCTCATGCATCTGCTGACAACCTACTTTATCTTCTTAATCTAGTCTCAAAGATGGATTTCGAGCAATATCCCTAAACTTCCTCGTAACTGAATGGAAATTTCCTATAGTTTTATTAGATTTCTAAATGTATTAGTAATATTGCATTGTTAAGCTTTTTGACATGAATTTTTCGAGTCAGTCGTATCAAAGCTTAATGTCATAGGCTGATCATGTATGGCTATATCAGGCAGAGGTTGTCAAACTAAAAAATTATGTAAAATGTTAACAGCAGCCAACAAGTATGTTACTAGTTCTCTTTTTGACTAACTGGATATTTTATTATAACTTGTCTCAAGCTCTTCGATTATATATGATTCTATATAGGTGCTGAAATTTTAGCATTTGCCCATTGCACGGGAAGCATTGACAATGCTTCCTGTTCCTATAAGTATTGGGTAAAAGAAATTAGTTTATAAATCTTTTTATGCTCAAGTAATGGAGATGTCATTTTTAGATCGTAGGCTTTAGTTTTCTTCTCTGCACAGTTAGGAGGTGGGTGTTGGGAGGTTGGGTAGATGTTCAAGAAAGTACTAGAAGGACAATGATTGTGGCCTTCTTGGTGAAGGAAAGTGATAGATTGTGAAATGATGTGTGGTTGTGGCCTGTGGGTATATCTGTGATTTGTTTTGATGAGTTTGCAACATTGGATTATAAAGTTCCTTTTGGTGTGGTGTTCATTGCCGGGGTTGCAAGTCATTAGTCATATATGTTTGTAATTTTGTGAATGGATCTTTACTGTACCCATACAACAGTTCTGTTTCAGTTGTACAGCATATCAGATTAATATGAATCTAATGTCACCGTCTATAGAAAGTGTGGTTAGTGGCATTTTGATTTTTGGCGCTGAAACTTTTATGTCTAACTGATAAAATGCTTGAGAAATTTTAATAATGGACAAGGGTTTATTGCCTGCGTTTCCATGTAGCTCTGTTTTGACTCCTCTCCAATTTAAATTTAATGGTCAAGTTGTCTCATTTTATCTATTTATGATGATGGCAGATTATTTGGAACTCGTCAACCCGATCAGAACTATTAAAGTTTGTCGAGGAGCAGCGTGCAAGCCAAGGTCCCGACGGTTCATATGATCTGAAAGAGTCGCACACTTTTCTATATGAAGTACACTCCAAGGAACTCTATGTTGGCAATGTATACTTGAGGGTTTATAATGATCAGCCAGACTTCGAAATTAGTGAACCTGAAACTTTCTGTGTTTCTCTGGTTGATTTTCTATCACGTTTAGTGCGAAGTCCACATGATGTAGCGTCTGATGTTCAGGCCAGTGGCTCCTTGCTCAAGACATCTGAGCATAAAGATGATGCTGAAAATGAACCGCATGATGAACAACAAAGCTCGGAGGATTCTGTTTCATCTGATGTAAAACTTGTGGGGAAGGATTATGAATTGTTTAAAAATTTGCAATTTGGATTAACGTCTCTTCAGGTTCGTAATTACCTGTCCGTATTGGTTTCTGAAATTATGATTGTGTTGGTATATTGTGACACCTCTATCTTCTAATGCAGAACTTGCTGACAAATAATCCAAATTTGGCATCCGTATTTTCAGCTAGAGATAAATTATTACCCATTTTTGAGTGTTTTTCCGTTCCCGTAGCATCAGAAAGCAGCATTCCCCAACTTTGTTTGAAAGTGTTGTCTTGCTTGACTACACATGGTCCATGTTTGGAGGCTATGGTTGCAGATGGATCTAGCCTCCTCCTATTGTTGCAGATGCTTCACTCTGAGCCCAATTGTCGTGAGGGTGTTCTCCATGTTCTCTATGCCTTGGCTAGCACTCCGGAACTTGCATGGTCAGCTGCCAAACACGGAGGAGTGGTGTACATTCTTGAGCTTCTCTTACCATTACAAGGTAAACGTGTTACATGTATTGCTTCTATCTAATATCCCACAATATCTATCAGTGACTATATCTTTTTTTCAAAAAAAAACTGAAACATAAGCTTATGTTATGCAGAAGAAATTCCTCTACAGCAAAGAGCAGCGGCTGCCTCGTTGTTGGGTAAGCTTGTTGGGCAACCAATGCATGGGCCTAGAGTAGCAATAACACTTGCAAGGTTTCTTCCAGATGGGATTGTATCTGTAATTAGGGATGGTCCTGGGGAAGCCGTCGTGATTGCCCTCGAGAAAACAACTGAGACCCCAGAACTTGTCTGGACACCTGCAATGGCTACATCTTTGTCAGCACAGATTGCAACTATGGCATCAGATTTGTATCGTGAACAGATGAAGGGTCGCGTTGTTGATTGGGATGTTCCAGAGCAGGCATCTGGCCAGCAGGATATGAGAGATGAGCCTCAGGTATTTCTTGATGCAGGCCATGGTAGTTTTGTAAGAAATCTCCTACCGTGCTAATTCTAGTTTTTGTTGTGCATAGGTTGGAGGAATTTATGTTCGGCTTTTCTTAAAAGATCCTAAATTTCCTCTTAGAAATCCTAAAAGATTTTTAGAGGGTTTATTAGATCAGTATCTCTCTTCTATAGCTGCCGCACATTATGACATCCAAGCTGTTGACCCTGAGCTACCATTGCTTCTATCTGCTGCATTAGTGTCTTTGCTGCGGGTTCACCCTGCACTTGCTGATCATGTCGGGTACCTTGGCTATGTGCCAAAACTTGTTTCTGCAGTTGCCTATGAGGGTAGACGAGAAACAATGGCTAAGGGTCAGATGAAAAATGGTGATGATGCTGATGGAACATATGAAACAGTAGATGCTTCAGGACAGTCAAGTTCACAAACTCCACAAGAGCGTGTGCGTCTGAGTTGTTTGCGTGTACTACACCAACTTGCTGCTAGTACGACTTGTGCAGAAGCCATGGCAGCAACAAGTGTTGGAACTCCACAAGTATGCACAAACTCTGTTTTGTCTTGTCTTGAATGAGCTTGGATATGGATTCATTAGTTGTTATACACTTATACATGGTATCTTTAAACTTTAAATTGGCTTGGATGGGAGATTTTAAGATTATGATTAATGTCTTAACGGTTTACTTGATTAATTTGATTTTTTACATGCAACTTTTAACAGTCACAGTTTAATGGCCAGGCTGCTTAGTTTTGTGCCAACCATTTGATTTTTTCTCTAGTTTGTGTTGCTTATTTTGTTCACTTGATGTGATGCCTTTGGTGCCAGGTTGTTCCTCTTTTGATGAAGGCTATTGGCTGGCAAGGCGGAAGCATACTTGCTCTGGAAACATTAAAACGTGTTGTTGTTGCTGGTAATCGGGCTAGGGATGCACTTGTTGCTCAAGGACTGAAGTGAGTTTAATCCTGAATTTCTTTAAATGCTTGTTTCATAGACACAGTAGGGCACAGTATCAAATTGATTCATCATAATTTTATTATAAAGGATGATGGATGCTTCTTAAGCTTGATAGCTGATGCAATATGACCCGTCCTTACATATATCCTTTAATTAATGCTATGGTAATTGTAGGGTTGGTCTTGTTGAAGTACTTCTTGGCCTTCTTGACTGGCGGGCTGGTGGAAGAAATAGCCTTTGCTCACAGATGAAGTGGAGTGAGTCTGAGGCATCTATTGGGCGAGTGCTTGCTATTGAGGTTATTGCGCATAGCCATATATGTATATATTATCATATATTATTAGATCCACTTTATTGCACTGGTTCATGCCTCTCATTTTTAAATCATAATACCTGAATATGTTATTTAAAATCTGGAAATAGGTTTTGCATGCATTTGCAACAGAAGGGGTCCACTGCTCTAAAGTGCGCGACATACTGGATGCCTCTGATGTAAGTTTTTTACTCCCGGCTTGAGCCCCAGCTATTTTCTGTTTTTTTTACTCTATCGTTACCTAGGTAGGGTGATAATGACTATATAAACTTTTACAAGTGCAATTATCAATGGTTTTATGTACTACAATATTACTCCCTCTGTCCCAACAAATTCTTTACACTTTCCTTTTTGGGATGTCCCACCCAATTCTTTACATTTCAAAACTTTCTAAAAATAGTAAACTTTTATATTATAAAATTTACTCTCACCCACTACTTTACTCCACCTTTTCAAATCTATCAATTAAATATCAATTGACCCCACCACTTTATCCACTTTTCCTTCTCTTTCATCCACTTTTACTTCTATTTCATAATACTTTATATAATTTTCTTAACCTCCGTGCCCAACCCAAATGTAAACAATTGGGTGGGACGGAGGGAGTACTAGTTTTCCTTATATCTCATTTCTAGTTCAAAGTGTATAATGGACCTTGGTAATGTTTTTAACGTAGATGATATTGCTTACTGCGACTCCAGTACAAATTTAAACAAGCAAATCATAATAATCTTATTCATAGTTCTGTGGTATATAGAAATGAAAAGGTCTCTAAGCTAAGGCAACTTCTATAAATCCTTTGTTGTATAGTGAACCACTATACAAAATAAACAACTATGGCGAACAGAGAAGTAGACAGTTTCAAGAATACTTTTTGTGTGATTCTGAAGTGGTGTGAAGTTTCTAAATGTCATTGTGTTAGTAATTAGGTATCATTACATCGCTTCTGCTATAATTCTAGCTAATGTTAGTGTATATTTAAAAAGTTTGTAATCTGGTTATTGGGGTAATTTAGGTATAGAGCCATAGAGGGAGTATCCTGACTAGTCATCAGAGTGTCTAGAAGGTACTCTGACGTTGAGGCTCGATTAGGCACCGTGATGCTGGCTAACTTAGGAATAGAGGGATTATTTTTGTTGCAGAGCTTTCCCTTTCTGATTGATAATATTATTGTAAATTCTCTTGCAGGTTTGGGCCGCTTATAAAGACCAGAAGCATGATCTTTTCCTTCCTTCAAATGCTCAACTGGCAGCTGTTGGGGTCGCTGGTCTGATTGAGCAGTCCTCATCCAGGCTTACATACGCTCTTACAGCTCCTCCGCCACAATCTAGTCATATTAAGCCTCCTACTTCGGTCGGGTCTGAATCAAACGGAAAGCATGATTTTTTATCATAGTAGAAGTGATGAAAAAGAAACGGACAACCTCCCTCCATCCCAGTCCCCGGACCTATATACTAATCGAGATTGGTTTTCATTATCCAAGAAAGAGGAAAACTTGCCATGATGATAGTATCATACAGTCTGTATAGCACATTGTACAGTTATACTTTTCTTCTGTCTCCTCTTCACTCGCATGCCGAAAAAGATTTACTTGATGAAATGAAATGGTCGATTCAAAGATACAAATATCTTCCACCGATGAGAATGCATAATTCTGACCTTATGTAAATCGTGTATATATTGCGCAAACCTTTTCTTTTTCTTATATATATAGTTGAGGCGCTTTAGGTATATAAATCTGTGCAAGTTTGTATTGCCAAACAAAGCTCTCTTTTTTTGTGATTCTTTACTGGTGGAATATCAGAAATCAGAGTTGGTGATGGATGTGTAGTTCAAGCTCTAGGGCGTAACTACTTGTTATACTACAGTTGCAAATCTTCATTGATGATTATGTTTTTTTCATGGTATAAAGTAATAAATGGTTAGTAGTGTTGCTTGTTTCAAGATCTATGCTTGTTTATATAACCATGCTCTGGTTCCATTAGTATAATTCCAGCTAATTTGGTTATGCAGTATGTGGTATATTATAGTGCCTGTAGGGGTATCGGCCTAAGACTAGTGATTACACTTTCCAAGTATCAATAATGATTTTGTGCATCTAGATTATTACTGTATGTACTATGAGTATTTGATATGGCTGGCTAAACACAACGAAACATGATTTTTTAACTGCGAGACATACGTATTACTGAATGATTCATGTATGAGCGTATAGATATGTATCTCTAACTCGTTGGATTTGTTATGCGCTTCTCCTTCGCAAGTTGAAGAAACTGTTTCGATCGGGACACGGGGTATACATAAAACGATGACATGCTCGGAATAGTGGGATGGAATAGCCTTGGGAATCCAACCTAAACTTAAATGCCGATATTTCCTCGGGAAACTGGAATTGCGTTTCTCAAAACATTAAATTATGACGCAGCAAGCTATGTACAGCCTAGCCCATACAATTCTTGCCTGGAGCCTTCAATACCTCATGTTATTGACCATATTTTTACCTTAATCTTTTCTAAATATTTTATGAATATTAGTTAATAAAATTTTATGAATATGAATTTATATTTTGTACATCAACATTTACGATGTTTTAAAATATTGTAATATTAATAAATAATTATAAAACTGTGATAAAAGTTTGGTTAATTTAATTGAATTATTGCTTAAAAATACATTTAAATAGGAACGAGGGAAATATTTGTCAAAATGACTGTTCTCATGTGATGTAATACACTGAAATACCCTCTTGTTTTCATATCGAGAGGTTTAAACCTCTCAATATAAGTGCAGGCTCAAGCGGGTGAATTTCTAAATCTCTATGATCGACTTTGATAATGTAAATTACAATTGTAGAGTTTGTTACTGATAAACGACGGAGTAATATTGACAAAGTTATTATGTGGCATGTGCTCACATTTAAAATATTTAAAAAAAATGTCTTTTTCAGATTGAATTTTCTGATGTAAAAGATAAAATGAGTGTATGATCAGACAGGAAAACATTTAGTGTCACTCCTACTTCTATATATATACTTCAATATATAGCTTGCAAATTACAACCTCAAAACAGAAGGAGAAACTCATCGAAAAAAAGAAGTTTGTTCATTTTTCTACAGAGGGACAAATATTAGAAAGGGGAGAGACTTTGTTTCACTTAAGACTACGAAATGGATAGCAAAGCACTAGCAGTGTTTTGCATTGTCTTGGTCTCAGCAGCAACACTAGCAGTGGCCACAATGGAACAAGACGAGAACGACTGTGCAGATCAAATGGCGAATATGGCAGAGTGCATTCCTTATGTCAGTGGATCAGCCAGGAAGCCAACCCCAACATGTTGTGCTGATGCTGAGAAAGTGAGAAGTGCAAAACCAAAGTGTTTGTGTGTTCTTATTATAGAGAGCACAGACACTTCTATGGGTCTCCCTATCAACACCACATTGGCCCTTCAAATGCCAACTGCTTGCAAAAGTGATGCCAAAGTTTCTGACTGCCCCAGTAATCCTTCCCTTCTCTTCACTTTACAGTCAAGTTTTAGTTTATAAATATGATAACCTAATGCAGAGGATTCGTTGGTAGCCGAGTGACAAACTGACAATGTTATTTCCACCTCCCTCTCATCAAATCTCACGTGTTTGGATCTTCAATCTCCCTCCCCGTATACGAAAAAAATATAATGCATCGGAAAATATAAAACATAGATAATAAAAAAACAGCCTAGTCTAAATTGAACTCTCGGTTCTGAACGGATGGGTCAGAAATGAACATAGTGGTTTATTAACTTAAGGTGATGTGAATTATTGACTGTTTTTTTTGGGAATTATGCAGCTCTACTAAATCTCCCAGCAGATTCACCCAAAGCGAAAATCTTCAAATTAGACGGAGCCTCGTCTACATCAGATTCACCTCCGGCTTCTGCATCATCTTCTAGTTCATCATCGACACCATCATCATCGTCAACTCCTACTGGCTCAGCTTCAGGAACAAAGACAACTACAAGCACCAACACTGGAGGAGCATTGTTGAGTGGCGGAATTATGGCGATTATTGGATTAGCTTCAAGTGCACTAGCTCTCATATAAGAAACAAAAAATTCTGCTCCTGACTGGATAATGCATGCAATTGTAGGGAATTTTAGTTATAGATAGTTTTGTTCTGTATTGCAAGAGTTTCCTCCTCGAGTTTCATTATAACAATAAGACCTTGCAAATTTGTGTTTTGTTCTTAAATCAGTTTCTCCTATTCTCAGGAAGTGAAAGGTATTCGACGCCAGATGATGATGTTATGAATGTTTCATCTCTGTCTGTCACCATACATAAATGGTACACTACTACTTAATTTGAAATAATCTACATAACAAATAATAACTTAATTATTAATGATTTTTATATAAAGTTATTTTTTTCAAATATTTAAACACATGCTTTGCATGAATTATACAAGTTCTTGTATGCTTGAAAAAGCTCAACAATTACCCAAAAAAGGTTCCAAAAGAACATTATAAAAATTCGTGCTCCAGTATGTTACATACTTTATAAATCCATTGGCTGTAGGTCATGCATTCCACATTAAAAAATTAACACATTTTTTTATTTTTGTAAGCCAAAAAGCAACCTCTTTTCAAGCGTGGCATTTTAAGCCTCTCACTCTTTATTTGTGGAATTCTGTCTACTCACTTTAAATTGAGTATCCGTTTCCTTTTCCTGCTAGGAGTGTAAATCGTATATTCTACATATCCATACCCGCCAAATTCTACCCAACAGTTCTCAAGAATGTAAAAATATATAAGAACAGAAGTTAGAAATGCAGCTATTTTTTTACCTATTTGTGTCAATAAAAGGCCTAGAGCCGGATTCGGCTCTCGCTGCCCCAAAGATTAATATTATTACAATGTTTTATTTTATGACTTATTTTTTTGTCGCACAAAAAAACTTTTCGACTCTAACGCTTTCTTGCATAACACAGACTCTCTATATGAGGCACCTCTCACATTCGTTAGAACTCTCACATTCGTTATCAATTGTTGCATTCATTAGAAGATAGCCATTTGATAAATGATCACTATGAGTCAGACTCAATAGAATTTGATCAATCCTTTTTTCTATCGTTAAGGTGGAGAACTGAACCAAAAATTCTCTTTCTTCATCATCAATCGAATCACGCCCGAGGAGGGCTCGCGTCTGATTAGCTAGTTGGTGAGGCAATAGCTTACCAAGGTGATGATCAGTAGCTGGTCCGAGAGGATGATCAGCCACACTGGGACTGAGACACGGCCCAGACTCCTACTAACTACTAAATTCAAGTTAATTGCTAGACTACTAGGATGTTAATCTACAGTTGATTTGCAGGTAGTAAGAACAGCTAAAAAGTGCATTGAGGTTCCTACATAAGATGGTGAAGCTCTCCATGTGGCCTCCATTTTGAAAATCTCGTCTTTAAAGTCTCCAAATTGTAGGATCTCTCTATATGATTTCTCGAAACCCTTAGGCTCAATTTTGAGCAAGCATATTCGGGATTCTATATACCATGCCGTCATGTTACAGTTTTTTAATATCACTCAACTAGTCACCTGTACAAGTAACTTCTTTGCTTTAAAATAAACAGTATATAATAAACTGAAGGCAGTATTTACTTGAGACACTGTCAAGCCTCGTAGGCCTCGTAGGCCTCGTAGGCCTGCTTCACCTATCTGCTTCAGCCCCTTCAATAAAAATCATCAACATTCTTGCTGATTGGGGTCAATAGTTGATGAAGGATTCTCATTGCTACCAACAATCTCAAACTTGCAAAGTGGACATGATGCATTGATCTTCAGCCATTTGTCCACACAGTCTGTATGAAAAAAATGAGAGCATGGAAGCTCCCTCAACTCAGCATTGTTCGTGTATCTCGCCAAGCAAATGCAACAAACCTGCATAAAGTAAAATTTACAGAAGATCAAGATCTGCTACTTAAAACAGAAAAATATTTACATGAATCTGCCTTTTGACCCCTAAATTAGAAGATATTAATATGAAATCTGCCTCTTCCTGAACCAGTATGTGCTAGGTCCCTGAAGTAGCACATTGGAATCGGGTTCTTATACTAGGAACTTACTAAGCTACCACATTCTGCGCAAATGATCAAACAAAAGGTACCAAAATAGATGCTCAAGGCCAAATGCCCCTATTCTAAGCCTGAATACAACTAAATGGACGATATCTACATTAACCACAGAACATGGTAGTGTCGAGCAAAATAACATAGTTCAAGGTGAAAATCAACGGATAACTTTGTACTAATGATTTTTTTTAAAGTAAACAGGAATTTATTAAGTAACAAAATTGTGAAAATAGTATATAATCTAATAATGATAAAACTTACAGCATCTTCCCCTGAAATGGCACGCTCCTTTTCTGTTCCTGCTGCTACAACTCCACCTTCATCAACTCCTGCAATACTATCTCTACTGCTGCTACTTCCATTTCTCTTCAGCTGGAATGTGTGCTTGGGCAGAGCATTAATGGATTCTTCACTGGCTCCTCTCATTTGATTTACATCCTCCCGGACTCCCAGAATTGATATTATACATGGCAAGCAGCAACATATCATTGCACATAAAATGAAGGGCATAGCATACCCAATGCAGCTAATTGTAAGAAAAACTATACATAACCTGCAAAGAGGCGAGGAAGGTGTAAAGATTTTCTGAATTACATTCAAAGAGAAGCTTTTTTTCTTCTTTTTTCTTTTTGTGATTAACTGGTGCCTACCTATACAAATTTGGAGCATCAGCAGCAGATGCATTTCCTCCAAAAATCCATACATTTCCAACAACAAACCACACAGCAAAGAAACAATCCAATGCCATCTTGAATTGGTCCACCAATGCAATAAGCCTTCAAGGAAGAAACACATCCGTTAACTAACCACAATAATGTATATATAAGCTAAAAACAATGTGTTGCAGGCATCACTTGCTCATTTTCCAATTTCCATGCAATTAAGTAAAAGCGCACTTATATTCATTCAGTAACTACAATATCATCCTACATCCAACAGAATGTGAGATAATAATTATAAAAAAAACAGATGATCAAAGCATTCTGCAAATTTCTGATACTAGAAATACAAACCATATTTGGGATCTATGTAGTTCACTAGTTTGTAAATATGTCTATATACCATTTATGTTTATACCTCTTATACTACTATTAGGCCGCTTTCACATTTGAGATTTTATGGGGAATTCAGTTGTTATATTCAAACTTCAAAACTTGATAACATTTCATCTTATCTAAATCTGCATCAAGTAGAAACTCAAATTCTGTGACAGGCACCTAAAATAAGTTACCTTGGATTTTCAACTCTAATACTTTGAGCATTCTGAGTTTGTGGCACGTCATTTTGACCTTCTTCCTCCGATGAACGAGTCAGCGCAATAGTTATATAAGAATTCTGTTCAGCTTGAGAGTTACTTCGGGACGAATCCTGTCGCGATGGACTTGACACTTGCTCAGGAGCTTGATTCCGGTGAAGATAGCGCCAGTAAAGTAGAGGAAGACATGCAACACATCCAATTGCATAACCAACAATCCAAGCAAACAAAGGAGTCTGTGGGTTTTCATGTCTCGACAAAGTCAAAACAACAATTGCTGCAATTATTTGAGATGAAATAAATGCAAGCTCAATGGAAATCCATAGCATAGTGTTAAAAGGGCTCCAGTGACGACGACCATATGCTTCGCCTCTCCTCGAGAAAGAAGGGCTGGGTGGATTCGGCAGATTAGATGTAGATCTAGGTGAATGAGTGACAGTTCCTTGAGGGCTACTTGATGGCCTTTCTTCATGACTGTAGCTAGGTGAATGATTATCAGACGAGGCTGAAGAGGAAGAGGATGCATCACCGTGTCTCTCTATGTCAATAACATGGTTGCTACTTTCACCATTTTCTGGCTGCTCCATGAGCAAAGGATAACTGTCAGTTCGGTTTTCTCTTATTGCTTCGGGAGATGAACCAGCCATTGTGATAAACTGAATTGATTAATCAAAGGTCATAGAATTAAGGTTTTTAGTTTGCTTCTCTATGCAGTCCTTCCCAAGAAAAATACGCTAACAATATCCAGATCCTTTGAATCAGATATATAGTAGTGGTGACAAATAATCAAGACTAAGTTCAAAGTACTTCAAAATCTCTCTCCTGCCTGTAAAAGCAATGTATTAAAATCATATAGAAAATATATTTGAAGAAAAACTATCCCACTGCATGGGAAGCAACGCTTTCACAGGAAGGAAATATCTAGAGTAAGAAATGCTTCTGTGCACTATTTTTTTCTTCATTTATCACAAATATAATAACTAGAGGGTGTTCTAAGTTAAAGCATTGAAGGGTAATCATTATATACAGCTCCGATACACCACAGGAGACAAAGAACCTATACAATCTTCTAAATATTCAAAAAAATTGTGGGATGCAAAACACTTCACAGCTAAATTACCCTCCCAATCTGCTAAAAAGAAACTCCTATGATTTGATCCCAGGAAGTAAATGTGCTTTACAAATAAAATAATGCAACACAGAAAACACCTTCATTTACATGTCATTTTCTTAACTACAAAGTAAAGAACATTAATTAAATTGATAGCATAACATAACACCAGATGCTATACCTTGATTCAGCTGCATGTCAAGTTGTAAATAAATAAAATGCAAAGCGACCAATTCAGCTAGACATATGACATACAATAACATGATACCTTCTAATCATTTCAACAACCTAATGGTACCGCAAAAACACAACCAGTTGAGCTAAACGTATGAATAATTAATTCAAACAATAACTCATTATCTTCTAATCATTTAACCTACATAACAGTACCACAACACCGCAATCAATTCAGCAAAATTATATCATACAAACAATAACTCCATATCAGCACAACAACGCAACCAATTCAGCTAAAAATACGAAACATCTCGATGCAACCGATTCAGCTAAACATACGAAAACTATCATCTAATCATTTAAACAACCTAAGTATACATACATGTCCAAACACAACACCTTGTAATTAATCAAATAAATGGCTCAAAACATTCAAATTAATTAACCTTACATACAATAATCAATAACTCAATTAATAAATTATTGAAATTGATTTATATAAATAATTACATACAATTGATGTGAAATTACCGTGAAATGGAGGAGTCGGCTTTGATCGAATCGATAATCACTTGATTAACAACTCGCCTGTTCGGTAAACATATATTAAAATTTGTATGTATATATGTGTGTATATATTTCTTTTCAAGTACACATTTATATAATAATTATTATTATTATTGTTATTGTTTATTATTACTGTACAGTAATAAAATATACGAGTATTTGAAATTGATATCGATGATACAGAGAGATGAAAGGTAATAGAGAGAAGGATAGACAAACACGTTTTCTAATAAATTAATCCTTTTAACAAGGAGGGATCGCAACGGATCGGTTCCGGTTATTACCGTGAAATCTAAATCCAAATTCAAATAATTTTGAATTTTAAAATTAAATGCAAATCTAAATTTAAATTCAAAAAAGAATATCCAAATCCAAATCCAAATTTATCTGATTTCGGATCGGATTGATTTTTTCACATATCCAAAATTTAAAATATAACTTAATTAATTTAACTATCATAAGGGCACCTAGAATTTTTTTCAATATTCATTATATTTATACAATAATTTATATGTATACTTCTCTCATTAATACCTTAATATATAATATAATAAAATTTTAATAAAAAATGTGCTTATCACTTTATTAATCTTTTTTATTTTAATCGAATCATAACCGTTACATATTTTGAATATTTATATATATTAACAAATAGATAGATATTAAAATAATTTTATCTTGAATAAATCTTAAAAAATATTGAAGAAAATATAATAAGTCTCTTTCTTAAAAAAATTAAGTTAGTTATATATGTAATCAACATATATATATATATACACACACACATTAATCGGATTTTTTTTGAGTTTCGGGTTCGGATCGGATTTCGGATATCGAATCAGGTTTCGGATCGGTATGCCTCAAATCCAAATCCAAAAATTTTCGAGTTTAAAAATTAAATCCAAATCCAAAAAATCGGATTCGGTAAATCCAAAATTTCGAGTTTCGGATTGGATTTTTTTATCATCCCTATCAACAAGTCATAGTTTGTAACTTTTTTATTTAATTTTTTCAAAAAAAAACTTTTTGATTTAATATCACATTTAAACACCGAATTGAAATTAATAAAAAAAATTAATTTATGTTAACAATCACATACAATTAAAAATGTGGTATTGTTACAGAGTTGAATATTGAAAATTGAAGATCACTTTCTTTACAAATCTCAATTGTATTATTAAAATGACTTAAATCACTGTAAATACCATATATAACTCTTAAAATGTGTTTGAGGAGGTTATTTTTTAAGTTTTACATATTTATTTTATATGTTATTATAACTAAATTTGACTGAAAATTTATAAAATTATTATTTTATGAATTATTTAATTATCGAGGTTTATTGTGTTCATAGCTCGGTCCACAACGATAGAAACAATCAGCGACCCTGCATTTTTGAAAGTTTGTTTACCCTGTTCAGAACAATAAGCCCATATATTGATTTAAACAAACCTGTTACTAGCTACGGTATAAGCAATGAAGCCCGAGTTACTACAATTCGCGTGGACCACCATGACAAAAGCCCAATTCTGTTCCTTGAGAAGTTTTTCCTTTTCAGGGACGCAAGTCGTTTGATTACAAGTTACAACGGGGATTTATTTGTTTGATCTAGTTCGGATTTTGGATTCGGTTGAATTTGAATTTAATATTTTGGTCTAAATTAGATTAAAAATATTTGCCCGTATAAGAATTTTTAATCTTATTATTATTATTATTATTATTATTATTATTATTATTATTATTATTATTATTATTATTAGCTTAGATCCCGTGCGAAACACGGGTTATTATTATTATTTTATTAATTAAATTTTAAATTTTAATTTTTTAATTTTCTAAATTACATTTATATTTATATTTTTACTAATTTTTAATTTATTTAATATCATGTATAACTATATTATTATATCTTAATTTATTTAATTAGTTGTTTATATTTTTATTTTACAAATATATATTATACAAATATTAGAATATTATTATTAAATATTTTCTATTAGTTGTGTTTTTTAATATGTTATTATTACTATTTTATTGTTATTTTATATATTTATCTTTATTCTTATTAACTTTAATTGATATTATGTGTGAATATATTTATTGATTTTTTTTTTGAAATACGTGTATATTAGGAGTGTATTTGAATATTATTATTAAATATTTTCCATTATTTGCATTTTTTTATTTATGCTAAATAGAATTAAAGATATTATTTTAATTTTTTTGATATGCATACTTTTTATTATTATGGAACTCGATAGCAACTAAACCTGATATCCTTTATTTCAGTTATACTCATGGAATGCATTGTTACTTTTTTAATAATATTATTATAGTCAAATTTATTGATTTTTAAAAAATTTATATTTATTCAGTTTAAATATTAAAATTTAATTTATATATTTTTTTAAAAAAATCAAGTTAGTTATTGTTATTTATTGATAATCAAACATTTAATACTTTATTTATAAATAATATTAAACTAATTTATATTCATAGAGAAATCAATTAATTAATTAATAATATTTATGAATTTATATTTTTACCTCTGATAACCAAACCATGTTAACTCCCTTATTCCAATTATATATAAGATATAATTATTATTAGAATTAATTGAATTTTACATGCCTTAACTTTGGACTAAATTCACTTTGGTATCTATACTTTATTTAAATACATTTTGCATCCCTTAAGTTTCTAAGACCGTTATTTTTTGCACTCTTTCCGTCTAATATCACTGTTAATGTTAAATTTTATAAGAGTATTTTCGGTATAATATTTTTTAACGGTTAGATTGGTCAATGTATAAGAAATGATTTATTACTAACAAATCATTTAACCTTAAATTCATATTTCTTTTCTTTTTCTCAAACTCATTCTATTCTCAAATCATTTAACCCTTATTTCATATTTTCCTTTCTTTTTTTTTGTTAATGGCTGAAAAATATTTGTGTTGAGGATTATATATTGAACGAACTGTTTGGTCCAGCAAGCCATTGATTTATTAGTTTTGTTGATTGCAAATGCAAATTTTTTCCGTTGGATAGAACTACCATGTATTATGAGATCGTGCTCAAAGAATTATATCGGTTAAATGAATTAAAGTTTTAGAGACCATGAATCTGAAATTGTCATTAAAAAATAAAGATAAAAAGAAGATGAATAGTAACAAAATCGTTTATTTTGAATGCAACAAAACTTTTAAATTGTTCATTGTTATAAGAGTTTAATAAAAAAAGTGGAAGATGTCAGTTGAAACGAGGGAAAAGTGTGAAATGAAAAATAAATATACGATGCAGCTATATATATATATATTGAGAAAAGTATTAATTTTCCCTCATTAACTAATGTTAACGATCAAAAAATTAGAGCAACTTATAAAAAGGGTGCAAAAGATAGCGAGTTAAAAATATAGGAGATTCAAAGTGTATTTAAGGTATGGATATCAAAGTGCATTTGAACTAAGGTTAAGGGGTGCAAAATGTAATTAAGTCTCATTATTATATATACTTGTACAATAATATAATATAAGACTATAAAAAATAAATTTGCCTGGAATTTGTTCACATTTTAATAAGAACTAGCTCTAAATCCCGTGCGAGGCACGAGCATGCTTTAGAGATATATTATGTGATCTTGTGATATTAATAAATGAGCGCTAATATTTTTAATAAGTTAGTAAAATATTTATCTATGATTTGTAAATTTATAATTCTTCACTAATACTTATTATAATTGTGAGCAATTTTATTGCACGAGTTCCATATGATTACAAAGTAAATTATGATTGATTTGATATCATTTTACAATAGTATTGTAGATTTCAAGAGGGAACAAATATAAATCGACTATAACATGAGTATAACAAAGTTGTGTAATCATTTTATTTTTACTCAATGAATTACTATGAGTTAAAAAGAATACTTTATATACCAACAAATTGCTTAATGAAATATGCCCACAAAATTAATATAATTAATCTCATAACAGAGTTCTGAAGCTGTTCTCAAAGATACTGCTATACTATATTCGTATTTGATAACAATTACATATTTCGGTTGAAATTCACCAATAAAATAAGGATATAGTGTCCATATTATTCTATGTTCTTGTTATTGTGGAATATTTAATTATTACACACTTCGAATTAGACTCTTCTTTTTGAAAACTAATATTATTATTTATCAATAATGCAGTGTCCAATATCAACATTCATGCCACTTAGAGTACATGAAATTTAGGCTAATTCGAAAATGTAAATTATACAGTGCTAGTAAGTATATAAAAGACATCTCAGATAAAATGGCTCAATGAACCACTATTAGTATAAAAGTTGGTCAAGAATTTAAAATCAGGTAATATTTTTTATATAGCAAATATGCATATATAATTTATGAATAACATATATTTTATTTTTTTGTGAAAAAATAACATATATTTAAATTGGTCAAAAAGCAGAGATTAACATATTAGATTGAAATCATTATTAGATTTTCTTGAAGGGAATTTAAAAATTATTATTAGATGATGATGATGATGAGTTCAATATAATTATAAATATTATGTAATTATTAGTGGATAAAAGAGGAGTGAAATTAATATTCTATCAATATTAATTAGAGTTTTGTCAAGCAATAATAAATTAAAATGTTAGATACAATTACAAATATTAATTATATAACTAAATACATGCAATAATAAGTAAATATGAGATAGTAAGTAAAGATAAGTGAAATAAATATTTTGTAATAAATTTATTAATGCAATAATGAGGAGTAACAAGTGAAATAAATATTATGTTGATATTAATTAGCATATTAATGATTAAAATGACTTCAATGAACTCTTTGTTGCAGCATTATATATATAATAGATATAAAATCGCTTCTAACCAACTCAACAAAGAAACTTAATTAGATCCTAAACAAGATAAAGAGCACTAAACCTGATCTCACACACGACACACATACAATAATATTTTTACAATAAATCCTGATCTAACTATTTATTTTACAAGTCGATAAAAACCGAATTCAGAGGATTACATAGCCGTTCTAAATAGTAAACAATTATACTGAATATGTAAATGGATCTACTCCAATTAATAGCTAAGATTCATTATCGGAGTCAAAATCTATACTATATTATAGAGAACTTAAAAAAAAACGAGGTAAACCGTAAAAAATATCGTAACCGTCCAATTTTAGTTAAATCATAGAAACGATTCTAACCATCCAATTTTAATAAAATACTAGTTTATATCCCGTGCCATGCACGGATGAATTTTTTTAATTTTTTAATATTTTTATTTTAATATTTTTTAATGATTTGAATTTATTTGTATTTGTATAATAATAATTTAAATTTTATTTAATATTATATGTATATGTTTTTATATAATTTATTTATATTTATATTTTAATAGGATAATTTTTGTTTGTTTTGTATAGAGATGCATTTTACTTAGGAGATTAATGTAAGATATTTTAGTTAGAAGATTAATATGAGATTGTATTTTAGTAGTAATGTTTATATTTTTTAGAATTATAATGTTTATGAGTTGTTTGCATAAAATGAGGATTATTGGTGTTAGAATTGTATGTATGATTATATTCTTTTAAAATTATATTTTATTAAAATTCAACGGTTAAGATTGTTTCTATGGTTCACTTAAAATTGGACGTTCAAGATCTTTTCTATGTTTCACCTAGTACAATACCGACCAAAACTTTTAATCTTTCGTCTTTAATAATATAGTATTGATATTATACATACAACTCTATACTCCTCATTTATTACAACTACTCACGGATAATATTGTATTATATTTAAATTATATTCTATATTTTCTATTTTAAGAATCCTACTTATTCTATAATTTTTATTTAATATAATTTACTTACATTCAACTCAATTTCATAAACATTCAAACTCTTTTATTTATTTAAAATTATGAATTATCATTAAATTTTATGAATATTAATATATAAATATCATTGTGTAGAAAAATATAAAAAAATTATAATAAAATAAATTATCATATTAAATGAAATATTTAAATTATATAAAATAAATAATATATAATTTATTAATAGTATCTATGTTTTACACGGGTTATAAGCTAGGAATTACTAATAATAAAAAAGGGATTTTTTGAAAAATACTTAAGGGTAAACTTTTTTTTGCAAAAATACGGTTTTGCAACCATATTTGCAACTGAAATCAACCACAAATGCAATTTTAAATTTTAGTCAAAATAATTATTTTTTTGTTGCATAATACGTTTCTTAACAAGGTACACGATTAAAATTAAAATACAACCGTAAATGCAATCAAAAACAATTTCAAGTAACCTTAAATGCAACCAAAAGCAAATTCGGTTATTTTTTTGAAAAATAGAAAAATAAATTGCATCTGGTTGCTTTTGGTTGCAAACTGTATTTTTCAAAAATCGTAAAATTGTAAAAAAAAAACCTTAAAAAAAATATTCCCTCTGTTCCATCCAATTCTTTACACTTTCCTTTTTTGAATGTATCATCCAATTCTTTACATTTCAAAACTTGCTAAAAATAGTAAACTTTTATATTATAAAATTTACTCTCACCCACTACTTTCCTCCGCATTTTCAAATTATTAATTAAATATCAATTGACCCCGTCACTTTACCCATTTTTTCTTCTCTTTCATCCACTTTTTATTATCTTTTATACTATTTTATATAATTTTCTTAATTTCCGTGTCCAACCTAAATGTTAATAATTGGGTGGGTGAGAGTAGTTTTTTTGATAATTTCTCTAAAAAAGAAGTGAAAGTTTCTAGATGGAAAGGGAGGCGCATACTGATACTATACGTATTTAATAAGGACTACTTGGGAGAGTAGTATGCAAACTCGCTAGCTTATTAAATGGAGTACTATATTCAACCATGCATGCATAAAAGCTATATTGATAATTGTCTATTCATCGACTCCTTAATTCTTTTTCCAAGTCTAATAGGGCGTCGATATATGTACTGTAGTTTGTTGATCAAGGAATAAATGTATATAATTACCAAGTTTCTCTCTCTCTAAATATATTATTAAATTTTGATTCTTCTAAAATCTTAATTACGGTGTAATTCATTAGAAAGATGAATTACTAAAATTTTATATTATATTTTGATACTAAATATGAAAAAATTGACACCCAGAAATACTCATGCTCTCTTAAAGAAAATAAAGAATCAACTTACACCCATTTGTGGAGTTTGAAAGGCTAATATGATGGTTGGAATATGCATACGGCATGTCATTATAAGACAATTATGATCACCGTAATGAATAGAGATATCCTAAAGTGTATATTATCATGCATTTCCATAAACAATTGGAGCCAACTAGAGCCACCGCGTAAAGTTTATTTACTTGGTATAACAATTTAGTTTGGAGCCAAGGATTGTTCTATCAGTTGGGTAGAGGTCATTTTAGATGTTTCATTCATTCGAATTGATTGAATAGAAAGCCCGTGGGTGTCATTTAATTTACTCTTATATTTATATTTATATTTATGTATAAGAATGATATCTTAAGGATAACACACGTAGTTTAGACAGTAATTACATACATAATAAGTACGTATCACTATGTATACATATATATGTCGTAGGCTGCTAGCTAGTAGGCTAAGCTGCAGGACGTGTCTTGAAATATAGATGAAGTTCATGTCTTGAAAGGCACGGAGGTTGCATACATACCGGCAGTACTACCACCACTTCGTACGGCACCGCCACCTTTACTATCTTGTAGCCTTGTAGGTCAACAACCAATGACCTAAACAATATACTCCCTATATATTCTAAAGTAGGTGTTATTTGTCGATATTAATAATTAAATTTTGAGCTAAGTACGTAAATGGACAAGAGAAAAAGAAAATTACTTTTACATGGAATGCCATACTGATTGTAGTTGTAAAACGACGATGTCATTATGGTTTACAATGTCTATGTACACAGGTATGTATTCATGTGACCTAAGTATGGGTGACTACTACTCTTTTAAGAATGTACGTTCGCTTGTTACTGATGAAACTTTAATAACTTTAATTTAAGCCAACGGCTTAATTAAACATATATAGGGTCAGTATTTATGTATCCGTTTTCCCTAGTACAAGTGTACAACTAGTCAAGTATATAGAGCCAGCTATAACTTGAATAGATGAATTTATGGATAACGTGGGTTTATAGCTTAACTATAAGGTTGATACAGACATGAAACACTATGCCATGTAGGAACAAAAGTCAAAACTTTTGTAAATGTTCGCACCCTAATAGGTCTAATACTATGCATACTAAAAAATTTAATTAAATGATTGTAATTTTTTTATATTTATTTACATTTATTATATTAATTTATTATATATAATATTAGAATGATATTACATTGAAAATGATAAATAAGAATAGTTAATTTTAGAAGATTGTTAATATTTTTTTTGAAACATTAATAACCATATATTAAAAGAAAAGAGAGCCAACTAATTTTTTTTCAAAAAGGATATCTGAAATGAAATGAAAAGAGTAGTTAACAATTCTCTATTAGTTCAATTAATAATTTTATATTTTAGTCATTATTTTGTGATCAATTTATTGATGATATGATTCAACCGTTTGAATTGGATTTTATGCGTACGATTATTTTTAAAAACAAATTATTTTGTAGAATATTATTTTAGAATGATATTTGTTTGTACATATATTTAACTAAATATATAATCACATATACATATTTGTTATAAGTTAATTGACCAAGTTACTGAATTATCTGAAAATTTGTAAAGTCATTTTTTTATATAATATTCACATGATCATGATTAAATATTTAAATTCATGATTATTTAAATGTCTAAAATTAATTTAAGTTGCATTAATATAATTTTTAATTTGATTTTTATAAACTCCAAACCCATTATAATATATATTGCTGCAAATCCGTGTCATTATACTTGATAATTAATAGTTGGTGGAATAAGCATAATTGACTAGCTAATGGCATCAAATTGATTACTAATATAGTTTCTGGTTGGGAAACTTGAATTTGATATATACATGTTAAAGGAGTGCTAGCTACTTCTTTAGACTATACTCCGTAATAATTTAACTCCATCTATATATAGGAATTAGGTAATTTGATGAGCATTACTTGTAACTGCCTGAATGTTCCGGAATGTTGACAACTCGTCAACTCGATATAGGAAAAAATACATCTCAGTCCTATTTTAGCTGCTTTTGATTTTTTTACACGTAATTTATGATGTTAAAAAATTGCATCTAAACATATTTAATTTTTATAAAATTTGTATCAAATAAAAGTGTAGACTCTAAACTTTAATTTGATGTAAAAACTAAAATATTGTATGAAATATAACTATTATATTTTTATACCTAATATACATATAAAAAGTCAAACATTACTTAAAATTGGACGGAGGTACATTAAGGTATATGATTATCTATGCTGGAATATTTGGTTTAGCGACAAACGGGACATACCATAAATATACGGAGTATATATGAACTATGAACTCAGCAGGAGAGAGCAAACATCTTTTTATATAAAATCGAATGTCCTCGATTTTTAAAATCGATAACCGTAACCGAAACATCAGTTTCGGTTTAAAAAATCTCGATTAGATTTTTATCGGTTCGATTTCGGTTTTAAAACCGATCAAATAAAATAAAGTTATATAATAAACTTGAATTTTTTATTAAATGTGTTTGAGAATACCTGCTTGAACTTAATTTGCCACGAATTAAAGTTTTAATTTACTAAACTAGAAGAACTGGATTTAAGGCTACTGCTGCAGAGTCATGGTTTAAACTTTAAACGATTTAGTACAGAACATGGACACCGTCACACCGTGTTGGAAAAAATATAGAAACAAGTAAACCATCCATGCAGAACAATAAAAATAATTGGCAGAACAAATTAGAAATATGCACTGCACTATAAGTTTTAGAATGAAGCATAATAATCTCTATCCCCAGTCCTAATCAAACTGTAAGGAATTGAACGGTATACTTTAATAAATAATTGAAAGAATTCAAGAATATAGTGTAATGGCAGTACACGATACATCTAGTCATCGATATAAATTATATATAATTTTTTTAATAATCTATTTCTTCCGATCAGTTCGAACCTAAAACCGAAACCGATTAATTTATTCAATTTTTAATTTTTCAATTTCAATTACAGATCGATTTTTACTGATTTTTATCGATTTCGATTTCATTCGTTGTTTTCTCACCCCTATCCCCCTGAACCCATGACAAATTAGCCCATACAGATACAGTCATACACTGTGACTTTAATAGATTTAAAGAATTTTATAACAAAAGTTTTTTTTATCATCGATACTGTTATTAAAAAATCTTTATATTTCAGCGATATGTACGGTAAAAACAGTATTCAATTAAAAAACTAAATTCATTATTTAATGTAATAATTAAGGACAAAATATAAAAATAAATTATATAATTAAATATTTTTAAAATGTGTGATTTTTTAAAAAGAGATAACTAACTAAAAAATGAAAGAAGTAATATTTTGTTTTGAATTATTTATCAACTTTTTGTACAAATATTTTTTTTCTCAAGAAAGTTTTTTCACATAAATAAAAGTTTATAAATTATATTTTTACTGAAAAATGAATATTAAACAAATTATTTGTGAATTTATTTTTAATATAGTTTACAAAAATTTATAGTGAAAGGTAATTTAAAATCGAAAATAATATTATTATATTTTTTTGAAATATTATTATAGTGAAAGGTAATTTAAAATCGAAAATATTATTATTATATTATTAATTTTATTGTAATACTGGTGAAGAAACATTACCACACGTAACTTGTTAACCCCGTCTCGCGTTCAACTACTTTGGTTTGCGATGGTAGAGGTGTCATGTCATGGATATAATAAGTATGTATTTGTTGGATCTTATTTTTTAAATCCGAATGATTCTAGTTAATTCGTCTAAATAAATTTATGTATAAAAATGATTAATATTATTAAATTATCGAAATCGGCGGTCTAAAAATTAGGTGAAGTGTTTTACCTATATATCATAATTAAATACGGAGTAATTACTTACAATAGTGAGCGAATTTCATTGTTGGCACCACGTTCTTCCAGTTTAATACTTTAACTACAACTGGTCCAAAACTAAAAGAGACTGCCCATTTTAGTGTACGTGGATAATACGCGTGGAATATGTAGGTTTAAGTGTTTAACCATCAACACTGAAATAAATTTCTGTTTGTTTTATAAATTTAAAAATATATGTGTTTTCGAATTTACAAATTGTTTATAAGCAATTCCGAATATATCTAAATCTTTGATTCAGTAATGGATCGGGAATTTTATGGGATTCCGATAAAAATTAAGGGGTCATTTGACAAATCTGAATAATATATATTTGATTGATTAAAATTTCTGAATAGGTAGAATGAATCAAAAATCTGAATGACGAATGAATAATATTATTTGGTAATTACTTTTTTATAATATCTGAATGACATTAATTTTATGTTATATCAATTATTTATACACAATATAAAAATATTATTATATCAATGCATAAACAAATATATATTTAGCATAATTTAAAATAACTTATTATTATTTTATTTTTCATTGACCCTTAACTATATGTATATAATTATTTTATTTTTTTAAATAATTTAATACATAAGTTATTATATATATTTTATCTTATGTATACAAATTTGACTTATAATTATTCTTATAAAATTATAAATATCATAATAATAGTATAAAATTAGAATATAGTAGAGTTTTTTTTAACGAAAGAATATAGTAGAGTTAAAACTAGATTGTTATATAAGGTTATGCATTATTTATTGTTTTGACAAATCTGAATTCGTTCCGGCAGAATTATGAGAAGGAACGAGTCCGCAAGTCACAGGAATCGGTCAGCACCATAAATGACAATCCAAATAAACTGATACGGTTAGATTCATTCAGTTCAGCTGACTCAGATATATTCAGAACTAAACAAATTCTCTGATCGAGTTTTCGATAGGATATATATTCCTACTGGGTTCAAGGATCTACTGAGAAGTAATTTATTGTTTTAATACAATTCTCTTGTTTGTCAAAAAAAACAAATGTGACCTAAGATGTTATAAAATTTATGAAAATTATATATTTTCTATATTTATATTTATATAAATAAATAAGTAAAAATGCATGCTACGCAAATCCTAGCGCCTAGAAGAATGAAATACATCGGTCCAACCCGATAAACAATGACCAAAAAAATGGTTTCGAATATTTAACCGACATTGTTTGTCATTTCAATATTTTCATCTGATTAGTGGTCACGACATAATTAATTTAATACTCTAATAGTTAGGTGGAAATGCAGCTTAAAAGGGGTCCTGAGTACAACAGGCTTTTTGCAAATGCAAAAGAAATCAACTTTTGACAATTACCTAAGTTCTACAAGTTTCTCTCCATTTTGAAATCTACTTGTTTAGAATCTTAATTAAACAAGTCAAAGAAATCATACTAATCAAAATTTAGCATCAGGTTCTAAACATAAAATCACCTTTAAATCAAATGATATGTCATAGCTGAAGATACCATTCGTACTGATCACACTTGATTAGATTTAAAATCAAACAAATTACATTTAATTTGGATGTAACATATGTGTTAACTTCTTACGTTTAATAACTTAAAATAATACTCTATCTTGAATAACATATTCATGTACTACATCTTATTTTTATCATCATTTTTGAACTAGGTCAATGATACGACGTTTACGTGTTTTTAATTGTCCGAAATCTCTAGTAACTTATAAAATTTCAATTAATTTATTAGCGATGATGTGAAAATAAATAATGTCACGGTTACAAAATCACCTATAATATATTCTCTCTCTATCAAAATGATAGTCACTTTGATTTTTTTACACGAGTTTAAAATGTAAAAAAAGAAACATGTATATATTATTTTTATGATTTTCTTTTTCTAAATAATAATTTAAGTATTATATTTTTATTTAAAAAAAGAAAATTGAAAAACTTATACATGCAAGTAGTGTTTTTTTACCCCTCAAGTTACGTGAAAAAGTTAAAGTGACCTATTATTTTGGTACAAAGAGAGTATATTTAAATATTTGATATTTGATCTTTGATTTCAATTATATAAATTATCTATCCTCAATTTCATGGAGAAAAAAGTAATCAAAGCAATAAAAAAGAGAGCAAGTAGGTAAACAAATAAAAGAGAAAAAACCAAGTAAAAGTGGAAACAGAAATTTAAAGGCGGGAGTAAAGTAGTCGAGACTTGCTATAAATACTCTCCTCTAAACTCCCCCCAAAACCCACGAACACTCTCTATAAATTTCACATAAAAATATAATACTAAAAATTACACACTTTTCTTCTATAAATACTAAAAATAATTTTTTTTATATTACAAATCCAACGTAAGTTACTGGAATCCACCGAGTTCGGGGTCTGCAGATCAAAGCATATACTCTATTGTACATCTTTTTTTATAAATACACACACAACAAGACTTCCATATTTTCATATTCTATATATACATTTTTAGACTACGTGTGTATGTGTCTATTTTCTTGTTCCTTTTCAAGAATCTACTGAGCTGCTGCTGATTCAAGGTATGTATGTGCATGCATTTTTTTCTCTGTGTTTCTTTATTTTATTGTGATCAAATGTTTTTTTTATTACCATGAATTTTGTATCAGTTTGAGCGCTGCAATATGAAAAAAATTGGATCTTTTTATATGGGTCTGATTTAAAAATGGATTTTATTCATGGGTTTTGTGATTTTATTATTGTAGTTTTGGTTCAGATCTGTTGTTAGGTATGCATGTTCTAGAATTTATACGTGCTGAGCTTTTTGTGTGGCTGTAGTTTCTTTGGTTTTCTTGAATCTTGATACATACAATACAGCTATTTTCCTCTGTATGTATCTGACTATGTACTATTAAAGTTTTGGACCATGTGTTTTTTCAAATTTTGTGATTGTGAATATTTTTTTGAAAAGTCTTGAGCTAAGAGGTGATATTCTTTTATGAAATAGTGGTTTTAGTTCTTTGATTATTAATTAAAAGATGTTTTGTGTGTTCTTCAAGCCCAGTGACAAGGTATCTTGTTTTCACCCCTTCCCGCATAATTGAAATTTAATACATTGAGAATGTTTAACATGTCGAAAATAATTGTTTGTAGAGTGTTTTGTTGGATAAAGTCTCTGTCTTGGGAGTTTTGGTATTGGTTGTCTGTCTACCTGTACTTTCTTTTGGTTGAACAGTATATAATACAGAGACAATCTGTCTATCTTAATATACTACAGTATATAGGACAGAAGAGTCAAACCAAATTTTTGTTCTTTTGTTTTTGAAATTCATATTCTGATAATATTGTGTGTAATTTTTGAGCAATTGGGTTACTTTCATTTGTATATGGGAGACGAGAGTATCTGATCTGTAGAATTTCGTGTTATGCAGAGGAGACGGTGATGCAATCATTCCGTGATTTGTTTTAGATTCGTTTGATAAAGACTTGAATACCCCCTTCTTCTTTTTTAGTGAGGCTATATCAATAGCTATGGCTGCTACTGCCAGTACTGCATTCTTTTCGATTTCTCCGGCATCTGATGTCTCTAGTGTCAAGTCTGGCGGAAATGTAGGAGGCCTTCCTGTAAGTGTAGATGCACGGGGAATAAGGTCGAAATCTGTTTCTTCTAAGGCTTTGCAGGTTAAAGCTAATGCACAAGCCCCAACCAAGGTGAACGGTAGCAGGGTTGGTGTGAGGGAAGGCCTCAAGAGCGATGATGAAATATCTTGTTCACCACCACCAAGAACATTTATTAACCAGTTGCCTGATTGGAGCATGCTCCTTGCAGCTATCACAACCATTTTCTTGGCAGCCGAGAAGCAATGGACGGTGGTTGATTGGAAGCCAAAACGGCTTGATATGCTAGGTGACCCTTTTGGTTTGGGCCGAATTGTTCAGGATGGGTTAACTTTCCGTCAAAATTTCTCTATTCGTTCCTATGAAATAGGGGCTGATCGGACTGCATCTGTGGAGACACTGATGAATCATTTGCAGGTAGGATTCAACTTCCTTTTCATCTTATGCTTTGCATGTGAAAACTTTTATGCTAGTCTGACTAGCTGACCAAAATATGGATATATAAGTGTGATATTGAAATGGTGCTTTGGATTTACCTTTTCAATCGATTTTCCCTATGAAATACTAATAGCGAATATATTTTTTCTTTCTGCAGGATACAGCCCTTAACCATGTAAAACATGCGGGCCTACTTGGTGATGGCTTTGGTTCCACACCGGAAATGTGTAAAAAAAACCTCATATGGGTGGTCACCAAGATGCAGGTCATGATTGATCGATATCCTACTTGGTAAGCCAATACCTATTTTTATAATATTTTCCTTCTATTATGATACCATTTCTTGTATGAAAGAACATACTTTATAGAGAACTTTGATGATTCATAATAAAGGATAGATCTGATTGATATATTTCAGGCACGGTAGAATTTGTTTTGCTAATGTTAGGAATTGGAAGATACAATTTACCACTCACCAATCTGTATGCTCCTTTCCAGCAAGATAATCTATGTTGGATAATTTATCAACTTATATAACTTTGTTTTTGAACAATAAACCTCCATTTTGTTATTTGTAATGAAGTGATTAATAAACTGATGCATATTCATTATAAGGCTGGTAATGCATACCAAAGTCTTCTGTTATATAAACTACTATAAAATTTCTATAATTAATGCACGAGTGGGATCTAATAGTTTGTCTGTTCTCTAAGCATGTACTTGAATTGATTGCAGGGGAGATGTTGTACAAGTAGATACTTGGGTAGCTGCATCAGGGAAGAATGGAATGCGTCGTGATTGGGTTCTACGAGACTACAATACTGGGGAAATATTGACTAGAGCTTCTAGGTTGGATATTTTGATGTTTTAAGTTCCTTCTCCCTTCTCTTTTCATAATTAAATTAGGCGCATCCTTAAAAAAAATTCAAATAGCTTCAAGTTGTCTTTTGCTCTTTCTATGCACATTTTGTCTCTCCCAATGCTGTACGACACAGTCTAGGCTCTAACATTGGACAATCATGTCTATTTTTGGATATGTCTATCATGAGAAATTTAGCTAAAGATGCGGAAATTAATATTTTGTGCATTTTGTTCCTCCACACTGAGTAGAACTTTTGAATCATTGAATGCAGTTGTTGGGTGATGATGAACAAACAGACAAGGAAGTTGTCCAAACTTCCAGATGAAGTCCGAGCTGAAATAGGAAGCTATTTTGTTGATGCACCTCCTGTTGTAGATGAAGATAGCAGAAAATTACCAAAACTTACAGACAGCAGTGCAGATTATATCCATACTGGACTAACGGTATGTCTCTGCTTCTATACTCAACTATGAGGGTTATTACCTCCATGGCTCTATGTGTGTTGGATTTCCGCACAGCTTTGTTTTTGCTTCCTTTAATTCTTGATACTTTTATTCAATTTATTTAGCCAAAATGGGGTGATTTGGATGTCAACCAGCATGTGAACAATGTAAAATATGTTGACTGGATACTTGAGGTCAGTTTTAACTTTCTTAACTTCTTGATAATTTGCAGAGTCCTGTATTTAATAATTTGGATACTTGATGATTTGCATGTTGAAATTAGGTTTATGTCTTTATAACGATAGAGATAACTGATCACAGTACTTTTAGTTTTAGTATAGCACGTTAGTCTCTATATGCTACTCCGATGGTCAAATTTTTACATAGGGCTTGACACATACTTTCTATGTGCCATTTCAGTTGGCAATTGTCACTTCTTAAATCACAATATAAAAAAATGGTGCTGTTGGGTTTAAAAGAAATGCGTAGCAGTAAAATTATTGATTAATTAAATCATTGCTTAATTTTACCATATGGTGATCATCAGAAGGAACGACAACTATAGAACTTTTTGGTTGTATTCCTTCTTAAATCACAATATAAAAAAAATGGTGCTGTTGGGTTTAAAAGAAATGCGTAGCAGTAAAATTATTGATTAATCAAATCATTGCTTAATTTTACCATATGGTGATCATCAGAAGGAACGACAACCGTAGAACTTTTTGGCTGTATTCCTCTAAGAAAAATTCCTATGTGTAGATTCTACAAATACAGTTTCTTCTTGCCTCTACTTAGTTTGCTCAGAGTACAAAACAAACACCAATCCAGTTCTTGGCAATATCCTACCAGTTTATTACTTGTATCTCTCTCTAGACACATAACATTCTTTATTTATTCTGTATTTAAACTTATGCTCCAATGCAAAAATACGTTGGTTCTTTCAGAGTGCACCCCAGCCAATTTTGGAGAGTCACGAGCTTGCTGGCATGACTTTGGAGTACCGAAAGGAGTGTACCAGGGACAGTGTGCTTGATTCCCTTACTTCTGTTCTGGAGAAGGGACATGGTGAGCTGGCAGATAGCGGCCAAGTTGAGTGCCAGCATTCGCTTCGACTCAAAGATGGTGCTGAGATTATGAAGGGAAGAACCAAGTGGAGGCCCAAGCGTGCCCACGGATATGGAAGCTTTGGTCAATTTCCAGCAGAAAGCGCATAGATAACATTTGCAATAATATAGATGTGTCACAAACTCACAATATGCATTTGTAAAAAAATCTCACGTCTTGAAAATCCTACCTATTATATCTGGCTCTCGGTCTATAACATATTATATTCATTTTATTCCATGGTTTATCCTTTATTTTGAGAGGAATAGAGGAAATGTAACCCCATTGTAAGTAGCCATTACTCTCAAGTCTCAATTATGTTGGTTTGCATACTAAGATTTTGGACGGACCAATTTTTTTTAGAACGGAATGAAATGAATTAGTATGATTATGAAAATGAACATTAATTCTAGTCAAGGAAAATCATTTTCTCAAAAAAAAATCCCGGAAAAAAAGTTCTAGCAAAAAATTTCTCGAAAAAAACTTCCTAAGAAAAATTTCTTGAAAAAAAGTTTCGGAAAAATTTCTCGAAAAAACAACCCAGGAAAACTTTTTCAAAAAATATTCCCAGAAGAAATTTTCTCGAAAAAACGGTCCTGGAAAAATATCTCGAAAAAAAGGTTCCGGGAAAAATTTCTCAAAAAAATTTCCCGGAAGAAATTTCTTGAAAAAACCTCCCGGAAAAAAGATCTCAAAGAAAAGGACCCGGGGAAAATTTCTCTAAAAAAAGGTCTCGAAAAAAATTTCTCGGGAAAAATTTCCTATAAAAATGTCCCTAAAATCGGAAAAAATTCTCGAAAAAATTCTCAAAAAAAAGGTCCTGAAAAAAATTTCTCAAAAATTTGTTCTAAAAAATATTTCTACCGGGAAAATATTTTTCGAAAAAATGTTTATGGTAAAAATTTCACAAAAAGTTTCCCGGAAAATTTTTATAAGAAATATATAATGCTATGTATTTGAAAGGAATAAGTCTATCCCACATGTTTCTGATGAAATGAAATTTGACAATTATGATGGAATGAGCGAAGAAATGATTGATTCAATTCTTTAGTCCAAATGAAAAACCTTAATATTTATTCCGACCGGAACAGTCATTCGGCAAGTAAATGGAGCCTTTAAAGTTCCTGAATATCACTCCTCGTGTCCTTGATGTCATATTTAATTCGATTTGTAACATTGACGAGACAGCAGGATGTAGATATAGCATGTAAATAAATTTTAACTATTTTTGCAAAATAGAATAGTATTTAAATTTTAATTTTTTTCTTGATTAATTTTCGAAACTCAGTCTAAGGGAAAACATGGATCAACCAGACAACCACCGATGTATATATTAAAAATATAAAATTTGACTCAGACAATCTAACAGTTCTTGATGAGGCACATGATCAGGCACATGGAAGACAATGGATAAAGCAACTTTTTATGATTGGGCTCCAATTACCGAAAGTTATTTAAATATTTTTGGAAAAATAATAATAATAAGATATTATAAAGGACAAACCTGCAAGCTGTGCCAGATGCTGCTTTTTGCTCTCCACGAAACCCACTAATACACGGCCTTAAATTTTACTCATTATTTTATTGCTGGTTGTGTAACTAAACAATGATATTATTTAATTAATTATATAAATATTTTTAAATTTCAAAATTTTATATTTTTTTCATTTATAAATTATTTATTGGACAAAATAAACGCATTCGGTCGTAGTAGTCAAAGTAGCAAGTGACATGATTATGACCTAGAAGATTGGGATCCTAAGCCTAAGGTTATAGAGTAATATGTGAAACTGAGGTCAAACAAATATAGCGGAGTAGCGGACCGTGTGTAAAGAGTGTGAATTGGGTTGATGTGGTCGGCCCACCTAGTCCCTACTCCATTACAAAGCTGACATATTATTTGGCCCAATTCCCCAACTTGGGAACATCCTTATCTCTAAGTAGGCCCCACCTATATTCCTTCCATTTTTTAGGCCTCTTTTTTTTGCTAATTTTTTCGAGGCCTCTTATATTCCTTATATAGTTACATTTGTTATTTACTAATAATATTTATTTTTATCAAAAACTAAATTTAATAGTTGGGGGTGTTTATCCAAATTATGATTCACAACAACTGACATTCCAAAAAAGTTAAAGAAAAAACAAATTAAATTTTCTTTACAAATTTATTACTACTATAACAACAGTTTCATAACTCCTCAATAATTAATTCACATAGTTTCATAAATTACAATAATTAATCAGAATAATTAATAATTTATCATTATCATACTTAAATTAACACTTATTTCTATAAAAGATAAAATATTAATATTGCTTAGATTACCTCCCATAATTTTACCAAGATTAAAAAAAAATCATATAAACATGCAAGGGTGTTATTACAATTATAAAAAATTATATGCAATTCAAAAATGTTATTATTATTTTATATTAATAAACAATTGCATATAAGGTAATAATCTAAGAAACTTTATTATCAAAGAAAAATGCATTATATTTATCAGCAATTTAAAAAGAAAGATGTTGGACTACTTGAATTAAATTTTTATAATTAGAATATTTTTTAACGGTTTGTTTATCTTGTGCCAATGGGGCACATGCTTAGCCCACTTAAAATCACCCTTTTCTAGCCACTTGCCATGTAATTATTAGTTATAAATATTATTAAAAATATAAATATTATTTATAAATTATTAGTTATATATAAACATAAACGTAAAATACAAATATTATTTAACAAAAAAGTAAAACAGCATAGCAATTAAATGTATAGATATATAGACGTGGAAACCAACCGGGATTTGGTTAATATGCAATTTCATAGTTTGATAAACTAAAATTCCTATTTACATGGCAAGTGGCTAGAAAAAGGTGGTTTTAAGTGGGCTAAAAACCTGTGCTGCACAGAATAAACAAACCGATTTTTTATTACATTACTCACTTTACTGCATGTATTTATAAAAAGATGGTAAAAATTTTGTGTAATAAGTACATGTATTTACCCAGACAGAGATTCGACAAGACCCAAAAATGTACACAAGTTAAAAAGAAAACAAGAAAGGACAGTAATAAATTTCAACAATCGGTATCCTTCTCTTCAATCGAGAACCCACTGGTAATAATATATACATACACACATACATACATACATTAATACCAGTATATTAGTAGTACTAGTACCTTCAATTCTTGATTACCCCAAATGGGCTCCTCCTAAATTCATCATTACAGCTTCAATCCCAAGTAAAAATCACATTATTGCTAGCCCTTCTCACTCTCATTATCATTTCTTGCTTAAATCTTGACCTGGGTCTTTACCAAACTCATCTTTTCTTAGACCAAGCTCCTTACTTTACCTCCAGATCTTGATTCTTGGTATGGGTTCTTGAGTTTAATCATGCTTATTTATGTAAAGTTTTTTACTTTAATGAAACTTGTGTGTATTTTATTGATTTTACACTCATTTGTAATGTATTTATGGTATTTTTCTTTGATTGTTTGGGTTTTGTATGATGAGATGGCTTTTTATTTCTACTTTTCATTGTCTTGTTGTCATTTTATTTCCAGATCTGCAATGTGTGTGTGTACATATGGATAGATATTTGTATGTAAGTATGCTTGCATGTGAAATGCAATTTTGATAGTATGATGTTGATCTATAGTTTCTTTATTTGCTGCCATTGTCGGTGGCATTTCGGAATCGATGTAATTGTGTGATGATTATGCGTTTTAGGATGGAACTGAATCCGAAACTTAAATTTGCTTATAGATGAGGCTATTTTGGTTGCATTTGAATTTGTTGACTTGTTAAACATAAGGCTTATTTTGAAGGGATATATTGAAAATGCTATAAATGGTATCCCACAAGTACAAGATTTCTGTTTTTTATAGGGTCATTCTTTTATGGTGAAGCAGATTTTGCATTTTGTTGGTATTGTGAATGGTTGTTAGTGTAACATACTCGTTTACAGAATTTACTTCCGTAAATTTCATTAGAAGTTGTGGTGTTTGCCTTCACAATCCTTCTTGTAATGTAAGTATTTAGATTTAGTTCTATCATAAGGTCCGGCTTAACTTAAATCAGTGTCAACACAAGGAAATGATGCCTGTCTGCATGCTTTGAGGAATTTTACAACAAATTAATGTTCTTTTAGGATTCACATGATTATCTGATTGCGCCACTAAATTGTGTTTACAGTGACTTCCATATTGGAATCGTATTCACTATGTTGAAGCAAATTCTTGCAAAACTCCCTCGGAAGTCATCAAAATCTAATTCAGTAGATTCTGCGGCTGGGAGTAGTTCCAGTGGCAATGCAACTGATGTAGTCAATGTCATTTCAAGTCGACTGAATGCTGTTAAACGGATGTCTTCATCGATTTTCCCTGCAAGCATCACAGCTGGAGTTGAGATGATTGAGCCCCATATACTATTCAAAGATGTTCCGAATTCAGATAAACAGAACCTTTTTGTTAGTAAGTTAAATTTTTGCTGTTCAGTATATGATTTTAGTGATCCTGACAAGCACTCTACGGAAAAAGATCTTAAACGCCAAATATTGGTAGAGCTCATTGAGTTTCTTGCCTCTGATTCTGCAAAGTTTAATGAGTCAACGATTTCTGCTATGTCTAAGATGTGTGCCAATAATTTGTTCAGAGATTTTCCACCTAAATATGCTTCGCATGGTGCTCGAGGTGAGGCTGAAGATGAAGAACCGTTGTTTGATCTAGCTTGGTCACATTTACAGCTCGTATATGACCTACTCCTTAGATTTTTAAGTTATAATTCTTTGGATGCAAAGGTGGCAAAGAAGTATGTGGATAATGGTTTCATATTAAGATTACTTGAACTATTTGATTCTGAGGATCCAAGAGAGAGAGATTGTTTAAAATCAATTTTACACCGAGTGTACGGGAAATTCATGGTTCACAGGCCTTTTATCAGAATGGCTGTTGGCAATATCATCTATCGATTTGTTTTTGAAACTGAAAGGCATAATGGAATTGCTGAGCTCTTAGAGATTTTTGGGAGTGTAATAAGTGGGTTTGCTTTACCGTTGAAGAAGGAGCACAAGATGTTTTTGACAAGAGCCTTAATTCCTTTACATAAACCAAAGTCTGTGGGCATTTACCATCACCAGCTAACATACTGCATCGTACAATTTGTAGAAAAGGAGCCAAAGTTGGCTGGTACTGTGATAAAGGGTCTGTTGAAATGTTGGCCGGCAACAAACAGCCAGAAAGAATTAATGTTCTTAAGTGAGTTAGAAGAGCTTCTAGAAATGATTACTATGGATGAGTTTGAAAAAGTCATGGTTCTGTTGTTTCGTCGTATTGCGTGCTGCCTCAACAGCTCCCATTTCCAGGTAACATGCCAGGCTAATATTTTGTTGTTTTGACATGCTCGTGACTGAAAAATATTCAGGTCGTAGCCAAATTGCACAATTTAAAATGATAAAAGTATGTATGTCATGTGATTAGAGACTGGTTATGGGGATAATAAGTATGGCATTTCATTTTAAGATCCTTAAGAGGTGAATGGCGCCTCCGCTTTCCATTTGGATGATATCATTACACTAATTTTGGGCAAGTATTTGGGGGAACAAAAACTCTCCCAAAACGTCCTCCATTCCCATCATGCATTTAGACTATAGTGAATCCATTGTAAGTTCATGCTGTCTGAAGCCATAACTTGGATAAATTGATCACCAGATACTTACATCAAGAATATAACAAAGATTTTTCAGTTCACAAAATTCTAAGCCAATTGACAATCAGCTGGTTCTTGATTCTTGCAGGTAATTTTTTTTTTTTAATCTGATATGTAGTATAACTAGACCTGAATGCTGATCTGTAATATTTCATAAGAATGACTGTAGACAGCATGTACTTGTTAATTCTTGCGTATGATTTGAATGTATGTTTACCATAGCCCAAATATGTACTAATGTAGGATTGTTGATGGCATTAAGTTTCAGTAATCAGAGAACAACCTTGGTATCTGAATTTGGCTGATTAAAACCAACTTCCTTATTTTACATTAAACTGGGAGACAGTTGGTCAATTTCTTGAATATCCAACATATGCTATCCCAAATACTGTGTTTTTTTGCCTCTTAGAACCAGATTGTGTTTTTAAAAGGTGGTCTCAAATTTTGCCCAGATAAGTTGACGATTACAGATGCTAGTTTGAGATCCAAAATTCTATGACACTTGGAGGTTCCATTTGTTAGCAAAAACCTGCTACTGAAACCAATTAAACCATTTACTGTCTTACTTGCTCTGCCATGGGAGCGTCTTCTATCTATTATAACATCTATATTAGAATGGTCTTTGCCTGTTTCTCAGGAAGGGAACTGGAACAAAATGCATCATACCGTGTAACTCTACTATTGTATTATAGATCCACTTCCTTTTGTATATTGTATTTACTTGTAAATTGTAATGCATACAATAACCTCTCAATCTATCATTTTCTTTTTTAAAAAAATTTCTAACCTTTTGGTGTACAACGGATTTTCTTCTATCTGTCGATATAACTTTTTGATGTATTTACTCTGTTAATATTCTAACCTGCATTCTCAGTGTAGGCAGAGTGATACTGAATCTCATTCGTTACTCCTGTATTGCAACTTGTATCAATTTTGTACTTGAGTATCTGATCTTGGGTACATGCTCTTTTGAATTTTGATTAATTACTGCTTTTAAATTATGATAGAACTAGATTTTTAGTGAATTATTCTTGGTTGGACCTTATATTAGCAAAGGAGGTTTCTCCTCCTTACATATCAGATCTATTGAATAATAGTTATATAACAAATTCTTGTAATCCCTTTATGTTGGGGTCAGCTGATGAACCCAATTTTCAATTTTTTTAGGTGGCTGAGCGTGCCCATTTCTTCTGGAACAATGAGCACATTCTTTACCTTATAATGCAGAACCGGCAGGTGATTATGCCTCTAGTATTCCCAGCTTTAGAGCGGAACATTCAGAACCATTGGAACCGAGCTGTGCTCAACCTAACACAAAATGTAAGAAACATGTTCTCTGAGATGGATCCAGAGCTTGTGCTAGCATGCCAGGAAAAAATTGCAGAAGAAACTTCTCAGTTGAGTTTGGTAGCCGAAAGGCGCAGAATGACATGGGAGCGCCTTGAAAATGCAGCTAGTTATCAACAACCAGTTTCCAACAATATATCTAGCATTATAGAATCTGCTCCATGTGTTGTTGCTTGCTAATTCATGCATGCAGTAGGAGCTGAAGTAGAATATATTATATATGTTTTTTTTTTAAATTTTGGATGGCATTAGCTGTTGAATGGTAATTATGATCTGTTTCAAAGTTTCGGTTCTGATATCATCTTTGTTCTATATTGTTTGGCTTATGTGGTATTCTTTTCCCTTGCGAGGAGTAGATCAATCGACTTTTATGAGAGCTCTGTGAAAATTTTATCAATTTACTACGGTGCTTTTAAAATATGGCTCATTATCAAAATATTAACGACTATTGTAATTAGACCTGTCGGATTCAATCCGATTCTTTGTAAATAAATATGGATTAGTCTAATATGGTTATGCTGTTTTTCCAACATAATTTAACTCGCTTATCATCAATAAATAATATTAAATTTTGTATAAATATAATTAGACCTAGTCTTATTGCATTTATGATAAACTTTTTTAATTTATTATTTATAAGATTATCTTGTGATGATTGTCTATTTAAATTTATTTCTTAAAAAAAGAGCCTGGGCATGTTTAGTTTATTATATTATTTTTAATCAAGTTTTATAAGAAAAAACATACGAGATCTATAAAGATACGGTCAAGCAAAATATATCCAACAATTGTAGACGTAGTACATGATTACGTGGGTATTCTTATTCACACGTATACCGACAGTGACATACTGACATGCATAGATTATTAGATTGTGTGTGTATAAATTCAACTTTTATTGTAGAAATGTATTCCATAGTATGTACTTAAGAGGGCATGGTCAAAAAGACTGCTTCTTGTAAAGAAAAAAAGCTTATAAACTCTGAGTCAACCTTCCTGTTATGCTTTAGCTCATAATTATAAGCATCATCTTCTTTCAATTTTAAACAATCCCTTTTGAGTTCATCACTTAAATTTCAGCTTCTTGAGCTTAAACTATACACACCCAACTTTTGCTTACTCATTTTTATTAAGTTCTGTAGGAAAAAAAGGGTGCTTTAATAGAAAAAGGAAGAAAATTTAGGGGGTTCACATTAGATCCATGTGTTTTTATTGTTTTACTTGTATTTATTGAATTTTCTTGATTGAATAATTGTTGGGTGTTAAAGTTGGCACTTTTTTGAGGAGGAGACACATTTGAAGCATTCAGGGTTTGTGATTTTGATTGTTTTGATGGGGGTTTGCTGGGGTAAATATAAGATTAATATCCAGTTTCATACAGGTGAGTGTTAAAATATTTCTGTACTTGTCATTAATTGCTTATGTTAATTGATTGAAGTTGATGTATATTTGAGTTTATTGATTGTTCTTTTGATAAATATTGGTTTATTCTTTAATTATTATTTGGGAAGCTCTGTTTAAGTCAGTCTATGATTAGTTGTAAGTTTTGAGAGTTTGTTGGGGTCATATTAGTTAAGTTGCTGATTAAACTTGAACCAAACTGATCATTTCATACATTTGTAATTAAATTCTCTTCATGCTGGTCTTTGTTCAATGGATCCTCAGATAGATGAGGCAAAAGTTTATGCTATATGCCTGTTGCTGTGAAAATGCCTGTCAGTCTGTATACTTGCATATGTGTGTGCCCACTCCCTGAAGTCATGGCTCATAAGTTCTTCTGTTTGAATAAATTTCCGTGATCCTTGGCATATGCAGCAAAGAAATATATGTATCATCTATACATAATACATTTATACAGGCATATGTTGCATGTTCAAGTGATTTCTTTTTTGGGATTCTGTTTTTCTTTTCTTTCTGGAAATGGAACACCCATAAGTATCTGCACATATATGATGGTAAACCAAATGTTGCACTAGAAGAATCGATGCCGCATACATGTGCCCCCATGTGCTTTGTGGCTGTGCATGTACTCTTTAGTATCGTTCTAGACTCAGTGCTGTGTTAACATGTTGCCCAAAATTCTGTGTGTATGTTTGTTTCATAATTAGAAGTGGATATCCTGTAGGTGAGGATTCTAGATATGTGAGCAGAGATGCACATGATATTAGTAATACCAATAGCAAGGGTTCATCAACTGCTGTACCTGCAACTCGTAGAGAGGGAGAAATTTTACAGTCTTCTAAAATAAAGAGCTTCACATTTAGTGAACTCAAGAATTCGACTAGAAACTTCCGCCCTGATAGTGTACTAGGAGAAGGCGGCTTTGGTTCTGTCTTCAAAGGATGGATTGATGAACAGTCATTTGCAGCGTCGAAGCCTGGTATTGGGATTGTCATAGCTGTCAAAAGGCTGAACAAAGAAGGGTTGCAGGGTCATAAGGAATGGCTGGTAAGCTGAACCTGCAGAAGCTTTTCTCTGTTATTCTAATGCTACAAATTTTCCAAACCGGAGCAGAGTAGTTAGTTATCTTTCATGTCCTTGGATATACAGGCAGAAATCAATTATCTTGGGCAGCTTAGCCATCCTAACCTTGTGAAATTGATTGGTTACTGTTTAGAGGATGACCACAGACTATTGGTATACGAGTTTATGCCAAAGGGGAGCATGGAAAATCATCTCTTCAGGAGTGAGTTATTCATATTAGTTACAAACTGCCACTTTTATGTTATTGTTAGTATTGTCCTTGCAGCTACTACATGGTCTAATGAAACACTAAATTGCTTGTAAAACAGGAGGTTCATCCTTCCAACCTCTGTCTTGGAGTGTTCGAATAAGAGTTGCCCTTGGTGCAGCAAGGGGATTAGCATTTCTTCATGGTGTTGCAAACCAAATTATATATCGGGACTTCAAGACTTCAAATATCTTGCTGGACACTGTATGTACTTGATTTGTTCTTTTCTACAATATTGGATAACAAAGTGAGTGAAATCTGGTATTATTATGAATTGATTGGTATTCAGTTCTCTTTTATGTATTAAATTAACAGAACTTCAATGCAAAACTTTCTGATTTTGGGTTGGCAAGAGATGGACCAACTGGTGACAAGAGCCATGTCTCTACCAGGGTTATGGGAACATATGGATATGCTGCCCCAGAATATCTATCAACAGGTATATTCGAGTAATTGTTTTGTAAATAAATTTTGATAAAGTGTAAAGTCAGTTTCATCATTACATGCTGCTTACTTTTACTTTTGTTACCTGAAAGGTGCACCATAGCCTGATAGCCATATTTATAGACAATGACTATGTACTTTCCCAACATTTTTATGTTTGTTTTAACTTTGAAACTGAATATTTTGTCTGTGATAAAGAATATGTGTATTGTTATGTGCATGACAAATGTTATAAGAAATAGGTTTATCAAATGACTGGAATCTTTATCATGGAGACTGGAGTGTATATCTTTTTAAGGCTTAGTTGATGTTTAAAGATCTTTTCCGATTTTGTCCAAAAAAAAAAGATGAAAGAAAGATCTTTTGTGATGAACTAGTACTAGCATGCCTGTAAGTAGGGACTGCTAATAATTTTGTGAAAGAAAGATCTTTTGTGATGAACTAGTCAAAGAAACTTGTGCTACTAATTTTGCGAATCTCTAAAGCTGTTCTAGGTTGGTACTGATGTACTGTGGTAGAGCCATGTATTCCTTCAAATAGATTACGACATTCTGAAACATTTATCTGATGACAATGTTGATGTTTATGGAAGGTCACTTGACTACCAAGAGTGATGTATACAGTTTTGGTGTGGTTCTTCTGGAAATATTATCGGGTAAAAAGGCCATAGACAAGAACCGACCTAAAGGGGAACACAACCTTGTGGATTGGGCAAAACCTTACTTAAACAACAAACGCAAAGTTTTCCGTGTTTTCGACCCCCGACTCGAGGGCCAGTATTCGCCAAAACGGGGCCTGCAGGTAGCAGATATTGCACTTCAATGCCTAAGCGTGGATTCCAAGTTGAGACCAAGCATGGAAGAGGTTGTGACAGCTCTTGAGCAACTTCAGAACCGAAAGGACAGGGCGAAAAATGATGCTCAATCAAACCGACACGGCTACTCCAATGGCGAGTCAAAGTCCCACGGGAGCACTGAACCAGAAGCCGCTTGAGTGACTGCTTATCCAAGACCTTCGGCTTCTCCATTATACAGTTAGATATGAAGCAGCATTTTTTTTTATGGTCTAGAATCTAGATGATTGCTGTACCAATATATATAAACCACTGTACAGTTTTTTTGTGTGTCTATGAGTTGGTTCATGTATAATTTATGTACTGTATGGACTCTGGTGATCGAAATTATTTGTGAGCTGAAATACTACTCTATATGTGCATATGTTTGTGGGTTAAATATCAATCAGGTGACTGATTGCGTCCACCTAATTGCGTCCAGATGTATCAAATAGATGACTGATTGCAAATTTGACTCATTTTGTTGACTGATTGCACAATTTGATTCATTTCAGTTTTAAGGTCACCTGAAAATTTTTCGACTAAAAAAATATGTATAAAAAAATCTGAAAAAAATTTATATGTAGTAAAACACCCCGACTTTGAATTTCCTAAACTCAGAATTATCGAAAGGAAATTCAAAACTTAAAATCAAAATTAAATAAATCTTTACCCAAATTTATTTATTTTCGATTTTGAGTTTTGAATTTTATTTCGATAATTCCGAGTTTAGGAGATTCAAAGTCGGGGTGTTTTAATACATATAATTTTTTTCGGATTTTTTTGTGCATATTTTTTTTCGCCGGAAAATTTTCAGGTGGCCGGAAACTGAAATGAGTCAAATTGTGCAATCAGTCACCAAAATGAGTCAAATTTACAATCAGTCATCTACTTGATATATCTGGACGCAATCAGTCACCTGATTGATATTTAACCCATATGTTTGTTTATGACTCGTCAAGCTTGACGTCTGATTAACTTGGAGCTAATTTCTCCTATAATTATGGTAATATTACCTGTCAATTTCTGCAATCAAAACTAGTTTAGAGTTCTAGATGCAGAACTAGTTTACACTTAAATTTTGTAAGATCCATTATTCCATTATATTTATATTATATCAAAATATATAATCGATCTTCAAGATTTTCCTGACACACATAGCATTAATAGAAGAATTAAAAATTCACTACGTGTATTATGTATAATCAAATGGTGATAAAATTTGAAACAAAATATTACTTATATCATATATATATATATATATAAATTATTAGAATTAATTTTTTTTAAACATGAATATCTTTGTCCTGCATTATATTTTGCAATAATTTTACTATGGTTTGCACTTCATAAAGAACATTTTACTATCAAAACACTTATTTTTTTATGAGAAATAATTTGTTAAGATTAGAATCACTAAATTGAACTACAATAAACCATAACATATCGAATATAACATTGAATCTCATCTAAATTTTAAAAATCAAATTTTACAGAATCTAAAATAAAATCCAGCATATAATCTTATATACATTTTGTAAAAATAAAATTTACACATAATCATGTTATGATTTTTTTATTAATCTCATGTCATATTCTATTTTTATTTATAAAAAGCATAATTTATGTTAAATTTTAGAATTTAAATGAGTTTTAATGTAAAATTCTAAAGTGTTCTTTCTTGTTCTGTATATAAAGGTGTTTTTTATGGAGCAATGACCATTTTACTACTATATATATTATAAGCGATATACTTAACCATTACTTATATTCCCAACGTGGATTGTACTCTGTAAAAAACATCCTTATATAAAGAACACGGAATAACACCATCAAAATACTTATTTATTTTTTAATGAGAAATGGTTTGTTAAGATTAAAATCACAAAATTGAACTACAATAAACACTAACATATTGAATATAACATCGATTCTTATCTAAATTTTACATAATCTAACATGAAATTCAACATAGAATCTTATATATATTCTGTAAAAATGAAATTTACACATAATCATGTTATGAATTTTTGTTAACATCATGTTAGATTCTATTTTTATTTATAAAAAAACATAATCGATATTAAATTTTAGAATCTAAATAAATTTTTATATAATAATTTAAAATATTCTTTCCCATTCTTTGCAGAAGGGTGTTATTTACGGAGTAAAACAGTTACCAATGTTATCTGGTCTCCGTTTGTACAAGCTCCCGTCTAAGGAAGAATCTTTTTCACTAGAAGCCAAGCCATCTACCCATTCATCACTTTATCCGCATTAAACTATTGCAGATGAACATTAGAGTCTTGTAAAAAAATGTATCTATATTAAATACACGGACAACTGTAGTATTTAACATTTTAACTTCATTTGCAAACTTTACCCCATTATAAAAAATACCCACAAATAGGTACTCCCTCAGTTTCAAATTATTTTTTGACTTTTTTTCAAGTCAAATTAACTTAAGTTTTATTGAAAATTATATATAATATATAACTAAAAAATTATAAAAAGTATATTATTGAAAAATATATTTAATCAATTTTAAAATGTATATTTTAGCTTTTTAAAATTAATTTTTCGTCAAAGTTAAGTCAAATTAATCATAAAAATGTTAGAGTTAATTCGGGACACATGGAGTATTATAAAATGAATTAGATAATTCGAATACAGTACTAAACACTGAAACACATGTTGAATAATTCAACTAAAACACGCTTAAAGGAAGTCTTATTTACCTGTCGGGGACGACTCCAATTATTTTATCCATCTGCTCTCCAGAAAACACTTGACTTTTTAGTTTTACCACTAATAAATAATTACAATTGTTAATAACCCGCATGCATGAGAAAATAATTTTGCAAATAAAATTTCATTCATGATTAAACATTTAACAATACATGTTCATTGAGAAATACTCCCTCCGTCCCGGCCAAATGTTTACATTTGGTCCGGGCACGGAGACCAAGGATAGTGGGTGTAATAGTGATTTTATTGTTAAAATAAATGAAATAGTGGGTGTAATAGTGTAAAGTGTTGAAAAAGTGGAGTGAAGTAGTGGATGTAATAATATATTTATTGTTAAAAGTTACTATTTTTAGTAATGTAAAGAATTGGGTGGGACGTCCCAAAAAGGAAAGTGTAAAGAATTGGTTGGGACGGAGGGAGTATAAGTATATATCGAGATTACGGCGTATTATACTAAAGAATTTAAACAAAGATTTGGCCATTCGGGTGGTATTAAATATAAAGATTCGAGACCGAGTGGAAGAAAAAATCAATATTAAGCCAGATGATTTGAAAAATGGTCATGCACATGGTGTTGTAAGAACCATTGTCAGTGGTTTTGTTTATAAAATTTCGATTGTTGATATGATTTTTCCACATTCTGGTCAAATTACAGCATCTCGAACGTACAGCATGCATTCGGTAGCGCGCAGACATGTAAATAATTTAGCCCACTTGTTTCTAAAAGTGATCGAGAACTTTTTAACTCTTCTTCGTGGAAGCTATTAAAATAATTGAGTAGATAAACTAAAACGTGAAGCTTTGGATAAAAATATGTGCAGGTACTAGATGTTAGAAACTACGAAGCACGTTTAGGTCATCCATCATCAGTGACGGGGATCGGAACTACTCCACCTCCGTCCTATAAAATACACACAAATGTGTGGGTGTGTTTTATATCCACTACTTTTTGTAGAAAGGTACGCTGAAAGAACATGCAATTTTATATGTCTTATATATTATATTATTCATATATGTTAGAAAAACAGAACAAGACAAGGGCTAAAGTTAGAATTTTAAGTATCCACAGTTTAAACAAAATTATTAGAACCAAGAGAAATGAAATTCAATATTTTGTCGTGATCTCGAATTTGATTCCTCAAAAAATAATTTGAATTTAAATGAATAATTTTTATGGTGTGATATTAAATTAGTCATTCGAATAAATTAAAATGCACACAAATTGGTCACCCACCATATCTTAGTATCAAGTTACTTATTCCATAATGTAACTTTGTGCCCGTTTGACTGGACTTATAAGCCGAAAATAAGTGCTTATTTCCAGAAAAAGTTAGTATGTATGTACTTTTTCTGAAAATAAGTAACTTATTTTCAATTTTGAAAATCATATTTGGTTTTAAAATTATAAAATAAATATTTATCTATTTTTTTTTTTGAAAATATGTAAAAAAAAATTAAAAAAATTTACTTATTTTAAATTTAAGTCCAGCCAAACGGGGCCTCTAATTCATTCAGCTGCGAAACCTTTCAAATTTAGAATAAAATGATTTTATTATAAATCTCAATCCCGAATGATTTTAAGTTCTAAATTCTGCTAGTGTATATATACTGTATACATGTGTAGAAGAAGCTCAATTAAGTGAATTAATACCTACCTTTTAACGAACATCCCTTTGGACTTTGGTAAGATAAAATGTAATATTAGAGAGTACTTAACGCGGTGAATAATAGTACTATTAGTTTAAAGAATTACTGTAAAGTAGACATAGACGAGTTGGCAGCAGTTGAATTTTGAATCGAAGACTATTCTCCCAAGTCTCTCCTAGGAATGGATAGTTTATACCCTAGTTATCAATCTACATCTATACACATAAGATATATATAGACACGCACGAAAACGATTCCATTAAATCTTCATCACGACAAGACATACACATACATATACACACACATTTTAATTTACTTGCTAAGTTTCATACAAGATATATACAAGTATACAACTTCACTTCAATTTACTCTTCATAAAACATAGAGAGATGGCTAGTGGTATATTAGAGGTGACATTGGTCAACGCTGAAGAGCTCAATGAAAAAAAACTTTGGTGTAAGTGATGATGACTTGACTTTATTTTCTGATATTTTGTTTGTTTCGACGATTATTTTTATTTTAAAAATTTATTCTACATTCATTAATGTGGTTTTCTTGATTTATCAGGTTGTTTTAGTTGTTTCAAACCATGTGTTAATCACACCAGGCCATACGTTATGATTCAATACGGAAGTCAAAAGCATATCAGCTGTCTTGCTCAAGGTTTGTAAATCTAACCATATACAAACACGAAAATATGGTTAACAAATTTAGCAAAAAAAAATGGTTAAGAAGAAGTTGAGGGTTCGAGTTTTAGTGATTCGAAACTGATGTTTAACAAAAAAAAATGACAGAAGAAGATAAAAAACAAGTGTGGGATGAGAAATTCAAGTTCAAAGTGAATTATGAAGCTGGTGAAGAAGATCATACAAACACTAAGTTGATACTCAGTATAATGGACAAACACCAATTTTCTACCGATAAACTTGTTGGTGAAACAACGTAAGTACTATATATAGTACATTTTTTTAATATAAATAGATTTTTTTTATCTACCGCTCGATCAAGTTTATGCTACATATATTGATGATATATATTTGTAATATGTACAGGATATATGTAAAGGATATATTGCTATTAGGGATGGATGAAGGAAATGTAGATATTGAGGCTCAGAAATACAGAGTTGTCCGACCAGATAAGACCTACTCCGGCGAAATTTCTGTTGCGTTGACTTTTACTAAGGTTAGTTCATTTTCTTCAACTGCTGCTTTGACTTTTTCTTGGACAAGTGCATTTAATTTACACTAGCTAAAATAATTGTACTCAAGCCACTTGCAATTATGGTATTCCAAGTTGTACTTGTTCTTTAAGCTAGTAGTATATTTTTTTTTATTAATGTTTTTAAAGTTTTGCTCTTTAAATTAGAGGGAAGTGAAGGTAAGAGTTGAGTGAGTGAAAAAGATTGAGAAATTTTAAATTTTTATTGATAAAATTTGTGAAGAAAATATAAAAGTGGAGCATTACTTGCCAAATTGTTGAATTCGAAATATAGTTTAAATTGAAAAAATGAATGATAATTATAAATATTTATTTGTAAAATGATGGGAAAATTTTATTATCTGGACCTAACAAAAAACTAATGACTCTTACAATACTTATTGCAGGCCAGCAGTGAGAAGAAAAACCATATGGCTTTGGCCCAATTGCTAGCTCAATCTCCTCTTTATCAGAACCATGCTTTGTCAAAAGATGTACTGGAGTATTGATATGACAACTTGTCAAGGATTAGAACTTTGCTTGGGCTAGGTGAAAGTTAGCTTTATTGGGCCAATATTCTGGCTTGGGCATTTGTTTATTATTTTGTTAAGCTCTGAATTTGAAAGCTTTTGTATTTTGTTCTACTTACTCTAAAATCTAAATATATAAAACTTGTAATTATTACGATGTTGGTCTAATTTTTATTTAAAAAATTATTTTTCCAAAAGTTTCTCTAAGTTCAATTGCCATTAATCGGAGCATATGCACAGAAAAAAAAGAGACAAATAATACAACATATTGTACTAAACATCAAGAATCTGAACTAGTCAAAGTCATGGTACCAGCAGTCTCAACTCTCAATAACTTGTTCAGTCTCTGGGTTGTAATAAAATATTTTGTTACTCGTACAACATTTTTCAAGTGACGGGCGGAAAAATTCAAAGTTTAAAATCTTAGATTTACGGCATTGTGTTTGCGTGTGCTACTATTATAAACAGTGTATCATTTTAAATTAATGTTTCATTAGTCAATTTCTCAGCGATTACGATTATTCATTTGAATAACCAAATGAATCGTTTCAATATTTATATATGTTACATTCAAAATTCATAATTTAATAGGAAGGTATACGTGTATAAATGAAGATTGACATTTCAAACATTAGGAATAGGGAGTCATCAAACCAGTTGTTCATTCGAAAACAAGTCTTCAGCGCAGCATGAATCAACGCAACCAACGCTCCAATCAGGACAGCCAAAATCCCCTGTCCAGTACAGTATATCCGCAATAATTATCCGCAGATATATGAGATCTTTACGATCATCAATTGTATGTTGAAAAATTGAATTTCGAAAAATCACTAGTGTCTCATTGCGAATCAAGTACAAGAGGCTAAAAAACGAAAATATTATGAAAAGTAATATTCGTAGATTTGAGATTTATAATTATAGAAATAGTAACATCGTTTGATTTCATAATAAAAATTCAATAGAAACTGCGGGCCACATTTGCTATTTTATATGCAGCCGCTTCAGCCTATTACATATTTCTGCAAATATTAAATCATCACACCTCAATTTCTAACAACTAACCAGTTCACTTTTTCCCGGGAAAAACATGAGAAATTAGCGGGAAAGAGGATCACATTACAAGCTTTTTACTTTAAAACACTATTTAAAAAACTATATATTATAATATAATATAATATATATTTTTATATGATTAGACCCTGAAATTCTTGCCAACGTAGGTCTGGCCGAACTGCCAATTAGATGGAGCAACGTTGTATGAGGTTGATGTACGACGGTCACTGGCTGTAACTCTAAAGGAAAGGGCCTGGCCCACAAGAACAGAATTGGATTGCCAATTTTGCCCCCAGTTACGGCTCATGGCCATCCAACCAGTTTTGGTGCCTTTGATATAAACCTTCTGAATGTCACCTGCTCCTGCAACATTTGTTATTAAGACCAAGTTGAAGTAACTGAAGCCGTGGATTGTGAACCTTATTCCTCCGCTCTTTCGGCATGCTACCCTACACGACTCGACACGAAAATTTTTGTTGGAAAATAATTGGGAGTAAGCCATATAAGATCAAATGTACGTAAATTCTATACTAAATTTTACTTGAATAAGATCAGATCACATTTATGTTATTCTATAATAAATTAATTGTTTTCATGTAACTTATTGGATCTGTGTTACGAGGGGTAAATTTTGATACTTTTGGCATAAAATGAGTAAAGTGAAGAACCGAAGGTGAACCATGTGGCCCACCAAGAAAACAGCCCACGATCTGAACCAGTGTTTAGTTGTTAGGATGACCCAGAACACTCGTGAGTGGGACCATACAGCTCCGGCCCACCATCTTTACTCTAAATCTGAATATATTTCAAGAAAGGGACAACTGATTTTATGGGTGAGGTGGACATTATTATGTATTTACATTTTGGCCTTGTGTCTTTACCAAATTTACAGTTGGAACCTTGTTGATGGGCTTGTGAATCTGGTTTGTACTTAAGTCAAATCAGAAGAAAAGACAAATTGACTATTGACCACTCTTACTAAAGTAGCAAAAACGCGTTACAGATACATAAATGACCAAAACATCACCTCTGGCTTTCGATTCGCACCTTTAACACTTTAGTATTCAAAATTTTACCTTAAATAAATATTACAGCAGGTCGAAAAATCACGATAAATATGTACTACAAGCCTAATTTTCTTTATATCCAAGTTCAAGATTCAAATGTCTTTTCATCGTATGCATAAATAAAAATATTAATTCCGTCAAAAACACAAATTATCTTTAAAATGGTATACGATCTATTTATATTTGAGTTTGAAAATGAACTGACCGGCGGTAATTAACGGGAACAATTCCGGCTTTATATTCAGCAATCTTGAGAAACATGGGCATGGCAAGATCAAAATGGGTTCGGGGCGGATTGCACCACCCACCATCATCACTGGGCTGGGCAAAGTTAGGTGGGCAGAAATTAGTAGCAGTCACTAATATCGATGGGTTGCCCGGGTGACACCATTGTGGATCATTGTCACATTTTATCTCAAAACATGAACCGCAACTCAGCCCATTATTAAACAGGGCCGTGCTTAATGCTGCCGTATTCACCCCGTAACCTTGGCTATATAAATTCCCGTATCCGCATGCACCCCCTGTTGTAAAAATTATGCACAACACAAATATAACGAAATATTAAATTATTTGAAATTCCGGTCCCGCCACTGAATTTACGTAAAATGAAATAAATAAAAAAATGTGTGTATTAGTATGCTTAGTTGTTTACCCATGGTGCCGGAAGCATCGCTGCCGCCATAAAAGGTGGCGTGGGCGCTTTGCCAAGCACCCCCGGTGTAAACGCCGGGGATTCTAGCGGTGGCAGTGATGAAGAGAAGAGCAACGCAGAGTAATATTAGAAGAGTCATTTTGTATTCACACACACTTCTTGAAAGTGAAAAGAAGAGTGTGTAAGAGAGGGGGAGTTGTAAGGCCCTTTGGAAGGAGTAAATGAGGATATATATACACACATATGGCATAACTACTCAATTTATACTTTATTTGGAATTTTTAATATATATAAATGTTATGGCTAGTACTTTTATATAATAAACTAGCCTATAACTCGTGCAAAACGCGGAGAAGAGTAATAAATAATATATTATATATTTTAAATTAAATATTTAATTTAATTATTTATGTTATTAATATTTTTTATGTAATGGTGTACATGGGATAAATTAGTTTTGCATCATATTTATATTATGTGTTTAAAGTCTTATTAATATATTGTTATATATTTATATTAATTAACATAGATTAATAACTCATGCAAAACATTAATAAATTTTTATTAATAAAAAGAGTTTCAAATATATTAGAAATATTTTAATTAAAATTTAAATAAAAGAGTATGCTTTGATATAGATAAAATATTAATATAATTTTAATATTCAAAAAAAATTATTATAAAGTTGCAATTTAAAATAAATTAAAATGTTTTAGCAATGAGGAAATTGAAACATACTATTAGATTGTGAGTATAACTCTATATTCTAATTAAAAAAGAAGTTCGCTTAGAGTAATCTAATATAAAAGTATATATAATATAGATAGAATACAATAATAAAATTCAATTAATATAATTAAAATAATAATATTATTTTAATATTCATAAAATTTAATTAATAAATTCTGATATTGAATAAATTAAAGATATTGACTAATGAGAAAATTAAAATATGATAGTATATTGATTAAAATAATGTATTTGAAATTGAATAGGAGACATACACATATATTTGAACTTGAGTGAAACACAAAAGAACTATACCGACGACGGACCAAATATTTGTTCTTACGGTTTTAATAATATAGTATAAATAGGTGTGATTTTTTTATATAAATATTTTTAACCATCTTTATATTTTTTATTTTTAAAATTATAATTTGAATTTTAGCATGCAACGTACTAAAAGAAGTGATGTGCATGCGTGAGTATTATTATTATTAGTATAATTACAAAACTCTGTTTTTACTAAAAATAATCTCATTTTAAAGTAAAAGTTGTTATCATCCATATTAATATATATTAATGCTGCCTGTAAAAATTAAAATCTGTTTTAATTTATTTAATGTTGCCGATAAGGCGGTAATACGAAACGACATTAACAAGCAAATATAAGTATTTCGTAAGTATTAAAAAATATAATTAATAAACTGAAATAATCAAAATGCTTGAGTATTACTTTTAGTCCACAACAAGTTTGTTTCAAAATCTCCAGTACAGTCTGGGATTATTAATCATGCTCCACAATCTCGCAAAAGAAAAAGGAAATCAAATTAAGATCAAAGATAGCTTTATATATATTAATATATGTGACCATACTGAGCAAAAATTTAGTGTATTGAATATGTTAGAAATAAGTATATTTTATGGTATTGAGTCACATCAATATGTTACACTCCATGTGCCGACTCATTGAGTTATAATTTCAATTTTTGACTTGTACGAAATTATTTCCTAAATCATATACGGTAAAACTTTTATAAATTAACAAGGTCGGGGTTGAAAACTTTTATTAATTTATGAAGATTATTAATTAATCAAAATAAAAGATCGATATACTGTTACTATTATGTTAGAATCAAAAATCTATATTGAAAAAAAATAATTTATCATGAATTATTAATTAATCGAGATTTTATTGTAGGTTATTTTATAATTAAAAATTTATTAAGTAAAATGACAATTATTACTCCCTCCGTTCAATTTAATTCTTAACATTTCTGACAGAGTGTCTAACACACATTTTAAGTTGCATATAAAATATATTTTCATAACTTATTTTAAAATTATTTTTTTTCTGAATACAAATTTAAACTTTCAATTTTTATTCATAAAAAGAAAATTGTCAAAATAAATTATATAACTATAATTTATATGCACCTTAAAATGTGTGTCGGATACTCTCTCAGAAACATTAAGAATCAAATAGGATAGTGGGAGTGATATTTAAAGGGTAGCTAGATAGAAGAACCCTAGCCACAAGAAGGAGCTGGATAGACCTGCATGCAAGATGGTGGATGGATCACATGGAGTGGATTACTGTTTGGGAGTGTTCTGTTTTGGTTGCTTGCTTTCTACTTGCATGATTTTATTTATGACTTGATCTGTTTGTGTACATTTTTTATAAACAAACCCACCGCCCTTGATATTCCTTTGTCATTTTATCAATTGTTGCTTCCTTGTTTTTCTACATCTTTCTGCTTTAGAAAACTACTCGCTCTATTTTTATTTTTTTTTGTCATTTTAATTTTTGACACACATATTAAGCTACTTTGATTGCATAGTAAAAAATATTATTTTTAAAATTAAAATTTTGATTACATATTTTTATTCAAAATAATAATTTTAACTATACAGTCAAAATTCCTAAAACTGTGTGTTAGAAAGTTAAACCTCCAATAATAAAAAAGAGTGAGATCCCTCTATATGTTTCTCATCAGGGACAGACCCTTTTAGCATTTCTTTCGTATCAAAATAACAATTACTCCATATGACTAATCAGATCCTTCTACGTCTAATATTAACAACCCAGATTTTTATTTCATGTAAACACCTGCAATTTATTTATTTTATAAAGGTAGAGTCTTATTTTATTCAGTGGTATACATCTAATGAGCTTAAATTCATTCAATAATAACAACTTATTTATTTTTCATTATCTTGGTAAAAATCTTATAAAATTCCACTCTTTCACACACAATCGATCTCTTTGTACACTGTATGTGTGTACTGTATATAATCAACCATATTCAATTGGCTACATTTATCTGCATGCATGTCTTCAACTATAAAAAACAAAAAACTTGCTGGTTCATTAATCGAAGGGTGGGAATACAGTTAACTAGTTAAGGGGTGTCGCACTTTATTAATTAATTATTACACGTAGGAAGATCGAATAAGCTAAATCCATAAAGTCCTATACACTAAAGCAATTGAAGTAGCTAGCTTACCTCAACTAATAAAAAGTTACGTAGAAAATATATTATGACAAATACATGTGAAAACACCACCAAGATCGCCCTAAACCCTTTTCCTGTCCACGTGTATAGCCATGTGTATATATGAGTTCTGTTTCGTTTATAATCAATTAGAAGATAACACAAATTAACATATATCTTAATTAGAAGTTTGTTATATAACAGATTGGATAAAGTACCAGGGCTGTGTATTTTACTACTCATAGATTCCATTTGTTCCGTACCACTTGGTTAGCAACTGAATTCTCATGTGACTTTCAATGTCATAATTAATCTTACTTTGTCGGTAACCCTTGTGTATTTTCCTAATCACATTGTTAGCAATGAGTTTATTAGTATTATTAAATTTATTTTAAACAGATCGAAAATATTACAATTTAGCCTCTAGGATAGAACTTTATAATCAATACATATTCTTTTGTGTATGTTACATGTACTAGTCAATTTACACTCGAGATCAATGAATCTTTTTGTCGAAGATATTAACAAATAATGAAGTAGTCGCTTTTAGGAATTGAACTTAACTAAACTGAAACTTTAACTTTGATTTTAGTTCTTTACAGTTTGGATTAATTTATTTCCGTTCATATTTTTCTGTAACTTTGATTTTCGATTCTCAACATCTCCCTCTTCCATCCCCGCATATATGGCTGCGTGGGAACATATATTTATAAAATGTACAAAAATTTAACTTTAGAATTGAGATTGAATTTATTTACTTTTAATCAGAACTCAAACCTGTAAAAAACAGAGAAATAAATATCACGCAACTTATAATTCAACTGATAAGGCTATTCTTTCTTTCTGTCATGAATTTATCAACATACTTCACAAGAGATCATATATATTGGACAAAATAAATCAAATTTAGCTAGTCAAAGACTCAGAAGAATATACCAGATAATGATTTTCGCTGAAGAAATTTTCCCATCCGATCCTATAAAAATATATATGACTTGATTTGCAATTTCGATTTTAACCAAAAAAATTAGATTTGAATTTCATTTAAAATCTAATACATTCAAAAATTAGTATAAAATTGAGAATTTAAAATAACAACTCAATTCATAACATTTTAAATGAAATTTATGGTCCGAACACTGTTATAATAAATTGTAAAATAGAAAAAAAATAAAAAGAAAAAAAATCGGATATAAATAGAAGGCGGCTATATGAGGGTAACATGGCGCGCAACAACTTTTATCTTTTAAGTCACTCGCATCGACTTTGATACTACAATCGTATACATAATACACGATACATACAAATTCATTATTTAGCTATGTTTTTCTTTTACCATATACTAAAAGTAGCTGAGAATTCTAATTTACATTATCAGGGTATAAAAGATCGCTCTGGCCTCCACCTTTTTACTAATATATATATATATATATAATAAAAAAGTTCCATTGCATACAATAACTACATATATAAAACAACAATAGAAGATAACCAGTACTCCCTGCCTCCCTGGCTCATAATAATAGTCTATTTTAGAGAGAGAGAAATTATTTCATAATAATAGTCAATTTCTACTTTCAATATATAAAAATTCAAATTTATCCTTTTTTTTGTCATTTTCAATATAAAACTTGCAACACTTTATTTATTATAAAATAGTCATAATAAATATGATATGCATGAATAACTAACATTTCCTAATATGCTTTATTTTTTCAAAAGAGACTAATAGTAATATGAAACGGGGGGAATACTAGCATTCATAAGAGCTATGCACCAACAAACAAAATATCTTGGGATATTGATGACTGAAGATTCTGTAAATCCTTAAAAGATGGGCGAAATGACATGGAGTATAAATCAACATGTTAGGTTGTTGGTAGAATAAGTAGCACCAAGAATTGAAAGGACAAATGATCTATTGTAATTCCCATGCTTCCCTGTATTTAAAGAAAACCTGAAACCCTGATTAAACCTTAAACCTTGCATCGAATGGAAAACATTTCATTATAATAAACTAACAAAAAATAAAGTTAGAAACTGACAAAAAAATACCACGGATGTTCTAAGATTAGCATTTGAATACAATCAATAGCTTGAACCTCTCTGATAGTATCGTACGGGAAAATATATGCAAGTACTAACTAGATCAGCCATGTGATTCCCCGTCAATCCGTCATGTTCTCACTGTCTTGTCTTTAAGAATCCAGTCACAAAGACACACAACTTGGATCAATATCTAGTCCGACTTTGCCATAAACTGAGAACAGTAATTATACAACTCCATTCATGCCAGACACCCTCCCGTCACGCTGAGTTGCTGAAACTATTCGTGCATCTTTACCAGAGTCATATTCTTCTATAATTTACTCGTGCAATCCAAACGTAATATATATAGGTCACAGATAATATATGAATACCAAAAATGAAAAAATGCAACAAGGGTGCATAAGATAAAATTTACGAACCTGTATATGATTACCAAGTTAGTAAAATGTTGTATAATATTGAGTTAACTTTTGAAAATGACATCTTAGCCCTCTGGTAGCATTCATTACAATCAGTAATAAGCAAAACGTCTAAAAAGTTTCTCTAGGAACGATTCTGTGTACCCTTACAGAAGGCAGAGATAAATATACATAGGTACTAGTAGAAAACCTGACCTGTGAGTTAAACTGGTGTTGACAAAAAAACTTTATAATTTACTTCTGAGATCAAGTGAAAATGCATACTTCCATTATTACCAATTTTTTCAGCATTGAGATGAGGAGATATGTGCACCACGGTAATTACACCCAGCAAAATATGGCGTGTCTGCATTCTGGAAGCTTTTTCTATTGGCACTAAACCAGTCTGCAAATAGACTTCTGAGAGCCCCCATTTGTTAGCAATCATTCTCCTACTAAAATGAATGATTAGTTTTATGTAATTAATGGCAGAGTCATTTCAGTATTGCAGGCAAAACATTATAGCTTTTAAACCCGGCTGAGGCTGACAGTTGAAAGGAACGGAAAGAAACGCCTCTTCCAAGAAAAATAGATCATGAACCAGAGCTGATATCTTGACTGCTGCTAGAATTTCTTCAGGTTGCTTGTACAATTTCCTTCAGAGAAAGAGAATCATCACGAGGGTCAGCTTCTTCCACCCGAACCACCACTTCATCCCCAATCTGGGACCCTACAGAAATCCATGCAGTAGCTTGAAATCCTACCTGCAAATGAAAATTGTAATTCCATTACTCGCTAGCAAGACCCCTTTTCTAACGATGATTAATAAGGTCTACAACAATTAAAACTTTAAAAGTAGTTAACATCAGAGTTATGTTAAAGATTTTTCATTCCAATACTAAGATATTTATAAGTTCTGAAACATATTGACGCACAATGCCTCCATATACTGAAACAAAGTCTAAATATTTGATATAGCATGTCAGAAACCTATACAAGTGATCAAAAGATAATATACAAGTATCCAGGGAAAGTAGAAAGGACCACTCATGAACTTGCCGGAAATTCTACCAAAAATAAAAGTGTATGCCAAATTGTAAAGAGAACTTAAATAAAGTTATAGTTTATTATTGGTTCCAAAGTAGAAAGTCTGATTGAGGTTTTTAATTATATATGAACTTTCAAACCAAATGTTTGGGAAGCAAAGCTCATTTAACTCTAAATACCAAGAGAACAAATCGGTAATCCCTACGACAGCACTAACTAAGATTTAAGAATAGTTGTTCATATAATAACCAATATATTTAGAATATGCAACACCATTTGGGTATATCAGACTATTTATAATTTAAAATTAGAGATGCAGTTTTATAATTAGGGTAAGGATTACCTTAATCCTATAAATATAGACCCAAATAGTTTAGTTCGATTTTCTTTTATCTTCGACAAAGACAATCTTATCCATACAGTGAAAATAATATTGTTAGATCGAAACTTCCTTTAAGTATATCACTCCACCCCATAAATCCCCACCCTTTAATACTCCATAAGAGTGGGTATCCCCACACCATGAACACATATCACAGACCACGTGATCCAGGACAAAAGAGAAAACAATAGAATGGATAGATTTGATTGGATTAACTGCAGAAACCCCACCAGCCCTGAGGCTACCCATATGATTTCTCAGCCACGGAAGAGGAGAATTCATTCGGATTCCAAACCATAACAAGAGAACAATCTCAAATTCAATAATCAATCTATCCGTCTAATATAGTTAAACTTTATAATAGAATACAATTATTTTTCCTAAATAATAACATGAAATATATACGAATTAATCTTATATTTCCTAGCTCTGCATCACCCTGCAATAGCGCTAGTACATACATGTCTATAAAGAACCATATTCCTTTGTTGTCTTCTTCAGTAATGAAAGAGGCAAATACTTTCAAGTAACTATTGCATGTTTTAGTCTGTGTGTTTAGACGTTGACTAGCTAATGTGGTCCTTGGTAACAGGAGTAGAAGTATAACACCATAAAAGCATGTCCTCGGTGTTTTAGTATGATATACTAGATTCTGGTAAACAAGATACACGTAAAGACATAGACATGGAGTATCATTATTTAGTAAATATAAAAAGTTTCCATCCAAGCATTTGCAAGTGAGTTCTTGACTGGGTTATGCATACACAACAGGTTGTAGCTCAGTGATAGATTATTGAAACTAGGACATCATAGAAAATGACTAGAATATACTTATGCAATGCCATCACCCGAACTGCTATAAATTGCCACAGATAATTTATGAGTTGTAAAAGGTCATGATATGTCGTTATTAGTGAGAAATTGATATGTTCTTACCTCTGTTAGTAGCAAAGCTGCAATTCGATCTTTGACGAATTTAAGTATCAATGCACGGAACCTTTTCTCTTTAGGCTGTCTTCTCAAGTATTCTAGAATCCAATATCGCAGACTGCTGTTAAATAGTTTTTTTGCTACTTTGGCCTGCATAGTTACATTTGATGACATTTGTTCCAGCTGACCAGCTGAAAATGGTGGACTCTCACCTCTAATAAATGCTTTCACCTATGAAAAATGTAGTAGATATAATATCATATTTTTATTTTTGATTATGTACAGCTAAGATCATGCTTAAAAATTAAGAAGTATGATATAGATCTGATGGTAATGTCATAGCTCATACAAAGTTGACTGAATAAAAATGATACAAGTACATAAGATGTAAAGATCCCTAAGTTTAACACAAACTAAACTAAGCTCAGATTTTGTAGGGAAAATTCTTCAGTCTAAAGTAAATGGATCACCAATCAAATCAAATGACACTTGATACAACCTAAAACCACTACACTATAAAATCTTCAGTATAACATATAAAGGAACGATATATCATGGAAACAAACCTGATAATGAGCAAGAAGATCCATATATCTACGAATAGGAGATGTAAACTGAACATAACCAGGAAGTCCCATTATTCCGTGTCGGATAGGCTTCCTGTAATCCATCTCAGCTGCCCGCATTATCTTAACGATAGCAGAAGTTCTTACAGGCCCTTCGGGAAGATGAGCATATGCAGATAGATCAATATCTGATTGGGGCTGTCCTCTGTAGGGTAGAGGAATATTATTGCAAGAACCAAAAGTAGCTACAGCTTCTCCACATAATATCATCATCTCAGACACAAGTCGCATTGCAGGATCTGCTTGATTTTCCACATAGAGCTTGATAATTGGATCTGAATCATCTGGATTAGCCACCTTAATTCTTGTTTCTAGTGAGGTTGTCTCTATTGCACCCTGAAATATACAAAAATTTATAATCAGAAGAAAGGATCTCTATATTGATCATATGTGATGAGAGCCATTAAGGACAAAAACTTGCTCGGAAATAAGATTGGTTACACATTTTAAGGAAAAATATTAGTGAAAGCGAACCCATATATTCGTTAAAGAAAGAGAATAAGGAGACCGTAGTCTAGCTGTGACATGGGAACAGATGGTATTAGTAGAAGCGCCTAGAGCAGTGAGCATTGATAGCTCCCGTCAAGGTCCAGAATCATTCGCTTCTCTAAGTGAAAACTTTGAAACAATACATCACTGTGTGCACAGTGGTGGACTCAAGTTGTAGGAATAGGTTACCCCCCCCCCCCCCAAATTTTCCCCAAAAACTCTTCTTTTTTGTTTTTGCCAAGTAAAATTCCATTTTATAATATTATTGTTTAAAAAAACTTTTTACTTATGATTGGTCATGAGATTATGGGTGGATCAAAAATCTATCTTATTCCCTAAAAACTCAAATCTAGTCTAAATAAAAATTTTATAAAAATAAAAGAAAGACATTGTTTTATATGTTTGATACAAAATTAATGGATTTGATGTTTGGTAGTAATCTCCTATTTGTGACTTGAACGAGCATGTGCCAATATTTTTGATATATTAAAGATAATTTATATATTTTTCATCAATATATATACACACACACACACATTGCCCCTCATAACTTTAACCCTGCTTACACTCCTGTGTGTGTATCCTGTGGAATAAATCAGTTCAGCTAGTATTCAAATTCAAAAAACTGTACACATAATATATAATAATGCTGAAAGGCAACCTGTTCCCGACGCCATTGCAACCTAAGTGCCGCAGCCTCGGATAGAATTCTCAGTTCAGCTTCCTCTTGCAGATTCAAATGAAGAAGTTCCGAAGCACTCTCATATGTTAGCATATAAGTCGGTCTGATAACTGAGTTTTCTACTTCGTACTCTGCAATGCTGCAAAAAGCATCCAAGCATCAATGCAAATCTGTAAGCAGGTCATGTAAACAGCAACACACTGCTTAAAAAACATTCAAATGTGTAGTAACAAGGATCATTCTTAAAACTTATTCTGTCGACATAGCATATATAAACTAAGGTCTTAACTTTAAAGGTTTCTTCTCTACCCTACTTTCTGATGGAGTGAGGTTTCCACTTTCAAGTCTTACAAAAGTTATTCCTAGTTTCGTGTTGTGTCCGAATTCTAAATAATTTTATTTCTCTTATTAAAAAACTCTACAGAAGATCATGTCATATACAATTCTGAGGGTCTGGTGCTAGATTTACCCATTTCCCCAATTTCAGAGTGAAGTTTCACAAGAGACATTTCTCTTTGTCGTGTGAGTTCAACAGAAATACAACACATGGGTGTCCAGAGACAGTAGCATTATTACTTACATTATAATGCATCTCACATGAACCTAAATGGACAGAAACATACTACAAAGGGGACAACTAATCTGGAAACTAAGAAGTTGAAATTTTTTGAAAACATGAGAACTATTTAACAGTTAACCTGCCATTAGAATGCAGTACAACAGACACTGTAACAGCATTGCAAAGCTTTCCCTGCTTCATGCTCATCCCTTCCATTGCAAGCTTTTCGGGGAACATTGGATAAGTAGCAGTTGGTAAAAACACTGAAGTTCCTCTTTTAAATGCCTCCCTACAGATCACTGAACTCTAGTTATCCAAATTTAAAAAGCTCCTAAAAGATACTTATTGGTTGTATGGCAATTTAATTTACCTGTCCAAAACGCTGCCTGGTTGAACTAAACTACTCGCATCTGCGACATGTATCCAGACCTTAATCCGTCCATCGGGCAATCTTGTAGCACTTAATGCATCATCAAGCTGCACAAATTTGGTGAGCAGCAACTTAGTGTCAGTTAATTTCACTGAATAAGATCAATATTTGTGGAAGGTTAACCAGATATTGTGCTAAAGATTGAAGAACAATCATATTTTTTACCTCATCAGCTTCATCAACATCAATTGCATAAACCTTCAAGTGAGTCAAATTTACTCGGTCAACCTAAAGAAAAGTAGCATCAAAATGAACATATAGCTATAGAAGTGCCAACAGCATAAACTAACACTTGAGCATGTCAAATCATATTTCATTTTGAAATTATCTGCTTAAAAAAAAGTTGGAAAGTTTAAAAAATGTGCTGGTATATAAGATAATCTTGTATAAGCACAAAAAACAACATTCTATACTCAATATGTGACAACTTGGATCCTCTCTGGTGGAAAATTGACCTCATTTTCAAGATTGGCCAAGAAAATTAAACACTGGGCACAGAATCATGATATTCTGTTTGTAAATAGGACAAAATGATTAAGCATGCTTGGCTTACCAGGATCATAATTCATAACTACACACAATTCTGCAAGTAGCAGAACAGCATTTGGTATTTAGAGTTCCTAAACTTCTACATGTTACTGACCCTGTCCGGCATAGCAAAATTGTAGTGTTCCCAAGTCCTAAGTACAGTGTAGCACCAAGATAGTAAAATTTGTACAAATGAACGAGGAGCTCTTTTATATTTACATTATAAATTTCATCTATCAGGAGACCATTTAGATTTTCCTCATCAAGGGAGATATTTCTGTTGTTATTAGACAGAATCGGTCTTCCTTTAATGACCAAGACCCCATCACATCTCTCTCCCAAAAAGCAATAACTAGTTAACTACTACATCATTTCATGTGCTTTAGGAAGCTTTGTGTGTGCCTAAGCTACCAAGTGCGCACAACTTTTGGTACAAGCAGCTGAGCTCCTAAAAATTGAGCAAGAAAAACCTAATGAAATTAAAAGTTCAACAGATGCATATGCAACTATTAACTGGGAAAAACAACTTATAATACCTATATATAAAATCGCTAAAATTCCTAATGGAAATATTGTAAGCCCTCCTTCAGTTCTCGAATGATCATAAATTCTTTTCTTAAGAAGCATTGATATTGAAAGTTCTACAAAAAAGAGACTTCATACTATGTGGATAGAATATGAATAGCATGCACACCTCATCCGTGTCAGAGGATTCCAAGAGAAGATTTTGAGCAGCTGATAAAATATTATCTGTATAATCTGTACGAATGTTGAGCTTCAACAAATCAAGATTTACATGCACCGGGAAATACCCAATATCTATGAGGAGACCAACTGCTGAAGAAGACTTTTTAACCATCCCCATTGCCTTCAAGATCTAATTGAAAAAAGAAACATATTACTAAGAATTTTCTTACTTGCTTCTACCTTAAATAATACTCTCCGTCCACAAACTAATCAAATAAAAACATTTTCAGATGAATAGACTGAAATCTGAATCATCAAATCTTAGCATCTAAGCAGATTTATTACCATCCCCGCTGTTTGTTGTTCATCATTTTTGCAAGTATCAAGGGCATAAGCTTGAAGAGATTCAATTTTATGCCAAACATTGTCATCAACTTTCCATGAAGATTTGGGGAGCTTGGCATCATGAGGCAGTCCCCTGGCAGATTTTAGTAATTGAATAAATTCCTCAAATTCCTTGTCAGCAGCTTCCTGAGCAAGCTTCCGGCACTGAAGCTCTTCTACCTAATTTGAATAGTAAAAATACAATAGCACAAAATATAATTGCCTAATCAATATTATATAGTAATAGCAGGACAAAATTATTTTCACTGTGCAACCCTTTAGGTTTGGAGATCGAGATAATAATTTTTACCCATCCCCGAACCAAGTGGACCAAAAAGTTACAGATCAATATTAATGACACAATCGAAAAACAGGTAAACTAGAAAAGCAGCAAACATACCTGAACAGTAGTTCGAGGCCCATAGACAGCAGGACCTTTGCTATGTAGAGATGTGAAGTAAATGTCATCTCTTGAAAGCAAGAGATGAGCACAATAGCTCTCAAGTGGCTCCAAACTACCAAAAATCATCTGTTATTATAATTTACTATCATTAGAGAACAAATAATACATAATCCTTTAAACTGAGAGGATATACCTCAGCTAATTCTTCTGCTGTGACAGACTTGTTACTCTCCAGAAGCTCGAGCCAAGCAAACTCAAGAAGCGTGGTATCCTGTGTTAACAAAAGAAAAACTATGTTTGTCTGTAAGAATAAGGAAAGATAGTGAAACTGACATTTAAGTGTATATGCTACCATGAGAACTAACCAAATTATTATGAGCTTTCTGAATGAAATCTGAAATCTCTGTGTGGTCAAAATTCTCAATACCAGGAACAATATAAGTTATCTGTTGTGGTTTAATAGAAGTTGTGACACCATTCTGCCCATGATAATGAAAAAACATAAAAATTAAGTCAAAGCAAAATGTGGATCTCAATACAGGAGATGTTAGAACACCACAAAGGTTTAACTCCTAGCAACCTATTTAACAATGTAGCATTAGTTGTTACTGCAAAAACCTGATCAAAGACAATCCAGTTCTTCCTGCCATCAGGTTTCTGAGCAACTGCTAGCAAAAATCTTTCAGAATCTTTTTTGAACTCCAGCAACAGCCCCTTTTTTAGTGCTCTCTTTTCCACCTTATCTTCAACAAGGCTTCCGCTGGTTATAATTCCTAATCTGCAAATTTGTTTAGCAAGATATTCAATGCACACTCTTGAAAACTTCAGATCAATAATTTTAGAAACTTGGCATAATAAGAACAAGCAAATAATATGTTTTCAACTTTCCATTTAGTAACTAGTTATATGCTGGGTCAGACCCTATTTGCAGTTTTGCGACAAATGAAAACAGCCAACAGACTTCTGTTCTTTAATAATCTCCCTTGCAAGTTTATAACTGTCTTTTCCTAATTTCGTAATGCTTTGCTATCAACATAACTACAAAAAATCACTAGCATAGTAGCCAAGTGGATCCCCTCATCTATTGGTAATAAGAGGTTGAAATTAAGCCTCGGTAGAGGCATGCGTGTGTGCTAATATAAATTTCTGTAATTGACCTTGTCGGGAAAACAAAAAAAGTTCTGCAAGAAAACTGTCAGAACAATTCTTCTTATTTCTGCAATTCCTTAGCAAACTTACTTCTATTAATACAAAGAAAACAGATACTACCTCCATCCCACAATACTTGTCTCTTTGACTTTTTTGTGTATTATAATATTAATAGAAGAAATAGTTAATCCTACATAATTTAAATTTTCTTTTTTTAATTAAAAATTTAAATAATAAGATTTCTATAAAACAAAAGTAAAATAAAATTAATTTGTACAAGTACCTCTTTTACACCTTAAAATACGTGACAAAAGTCAAAAGGACTACTACGGGATGGAGGAAGTATAATGTACGCTCACTACGAAATTGTAACCACAAAAGCTAATAACACTAAGCTCATTTCCATCATCTACTCAATCATTGTGTGTGTGCACATTGCATACGTGTAGATTGATACATAACATTTTCAAAAAACATCAACTATCTCGAAAAATCAAACAAATATATCAGCATATGTTTATATAAACTCAATATAAGAGTACTTGTCATTATCGACTCTCATCAAATATTTCACAACATTCACATTGATCAATGTAATCAAGCCACTTGACCGAGCCATAGTTTCTAATCTCGGTTCGACAAAAGTTTGATATGCTAGAGCTCAATATAACATTTCGACAACTTAACTATCTCCGAAACCAAACAGAAACGCATATACACAACACATTAAATTGAAATAGCAATCGAATACTTGTTTTTAGTAGCGGAAACTCTGGAGCCAATTTTTCGGAGACTTTCGAACTCGGCCATAATAGAATCGAACAAGCTCTGCATCGAATAGCTTCGAACACCTAATACACATCGTGATTGATGAAATGAGAACCTAATTTCCGCGAATTTCGAGCTCCGGCGACGAAAATGACTGGACTGGAGTAACGAATTGAAGTTCCGGTACCGGAATATAGAACACGGCGGCGCGGCGACGGTGCGGAAGACGGCGCAGTTGTTCACGGAGCGAACAGAGACCGCCATGGGGGTGTAATATATGTATGTATATGTGTAGAAATTTATTGGTTGGTTGTATATTCAAGGGTTCATGTTCATGTATGTATCTATTTTATTTTGTTCTTTATTATTCTCTAGATTTTATTTTTTATTTTTTTATTAATTTTTTAATATAAAGGAAAAATATATTATGTTATTAGGCCTCGGAGAAAAATTTACGTGAATAGAAAATTTATAAATCAATAAAATAAAATAAATTGTATAAATTATGAGCGACATTGATAGAACAAATATATTTTAATTATATATAACACCTTGTGATTGATTAAAGAATTTTGAATCATTAATAAACATTTCATCTTTCTATTATATCTACCTTTGAATTATGTTATTAGTTTTTTTTATCAGAATTATCTTTTCAGCCAATAAATGTTTTGTTGATTTTTAACTTTATTTTCGTAAAAATTTAATACTAAAATATAGAACTGCATTAATTTAAGCCCAAAAAAGCTCTCTCTTGGGCATGGAATCAACCAATACACAAGCCCAACCCAATAATGACCTTTACCTCTGCAAACATTTGAAATTCAAGTATTTGAACAATGATCACTAATTGTTCATTCACTATAATTGTATAATTTCTTTAACATGAACAACATTTTGTAACATTCAATTTCAATCTCACTTGTTCTACAATTCACTGATGAGAGCATCTAACTTCAAATATCATCGGCAGATCTGGCTACATAGTCCCTGGATCTGAGATGCAGTTGCATTCACCAAGTCATACGTTCTGGTTTTGTTGTTTGAACACGTTAAGATGAGTTGGTTACCTCTTTGGTCAGACTGCAATAACAATGCAAAAAACTGAGCAAAATACAATAATTGACAAAATCAAATTTAAGAAAATATATGATTTTATAGTTCACAAAATCAAGTACTTCTACTTCCCAAAATATACGGTATGAGTTGCTGCCCACCATAGAGTTCATGTTCATCTAAAAGTAGAAAATCTGGATTTACAGAACTAGACAAATTATGCAGATTTTAGACCCATGAGGTAATGTGTTGCTCTCCAATTGATGCATATGCAAACTCAAGTGACTAAAACTACCACAATTCATTTACCATTGATTTTATTTTATACCTTCAGACATGTAATGTCTTTTTCGTATTAAATTGCATAGATAAAGGCTCAATGGACAAATAAGCCCCCAGGTTTAGTTGGGGTTTTAGTTCTGATTAAACACATTATATGAAACTAATTTTATTGTATTTTCTGCTCAAGAAAGGAATTGTTACCGTGCATGAAACAGGTTGTGAATTGCATCTCCACCGGGAAGTAGGTACACAACTCATATAATGGCACCAAGAACAATGATCATTCAAATCAACTCCACGAAGAAGCATAATCAGAGCAATGACCAACCTGGTACAAATAACCAAAAGCTTAGCCTTGCGGACAATAAGAGGTTGAGGGTTCAAGCCTCGTGGAGGTGTCACATGTGTGCATGAGCAAAAAACTATATTGGATATAGCTACTTTATATTTCTAGAACTTACCAGACAATCACAAGGATCAGTGAAATGATCCAGAGCACGCGCTGATACACCTTGAATTTAGATTTAGCCCATGTTGCAGAATATTCAGGAGTCGTGTATCTTTGGCTGACCCACCCAAACTGGGGGCGGATCAGAAACACAAAACCAATTAAAAACCCCGTGATAAAGCCTCCAAGATGAGCAAAGTTGTCAACATTTGGGAGGACTCCTACTGCTAAATTAAGGACAATTATGAGTAACAGGGTCACAAGAGCTGCTACCTGGAAAAAAATACGAATTATATCTAGACTGAACTTTATATCATTATAAAATAAATTCTCACTTTTTTAATAAATCCATCATAAACAGCTGTTACGAAAGTACCTTGTTAGCATATATAGTCCAATTTGTTATTAGTTCAGACAACATTGCACCAAGCAATCCAAAAAGTGCACTAGAAGCACCCACGGATATATTGGACTGGATAAACAGAGCAGAAAGCAAACTCCCGCCAAATCCGGAGATGACATATAGCAAACCAATAAGAACTGTGAAATGAGTAAGGTGAGATTTTTTTTTGTTTGAATATACACATATATAATTAAGTTCTAAATGCAGATATATCTTATAAGTGTACAGGTTCCTTAAAAAACATGATGAGGTGCTGTTGAAGAGAACTCCAGTCTCCAGATATCCATTGAAGCTAAATTATTATTTATTTTATTGTAGAAAGCACAAACTCGATATATTTACAATTAAAGTGAGGAAACTATTGTCATGTTTGCAAGTAAATCAGAATCTCTATCCATAAAATACATCAGAGCCCGACTACATACCAAATCCAAATTCATGCTCTAGCCGAATACCAATGACCACGAGACCCAACATGTTGGCTAATAAATGAAAAACTCCACCATGCAACCACATGCACGTGATAAGGCGCCATCCCTGGTGGTTCTCAACTACTTTACTTACATCTAAAGCTCCCATCTTGTCCAACCTAGAGGAAGATAAGTAATCAACAAAGATAAGATAAGTTCATCCATATTGTGCAAACTTATGATTCATGAAATACAGATTGCCTAGAACTCATTGCTTGTTTTTCACAATATTCATATCATAGCTAGTTAAACCAGACATACTCACTAAATCCCACTCGTAGAGCACGATTAAGGAGCAAAAATAAACGACGAGAGACAATAAATATCAAGAAGACACTAAAATAACGAGTAACAATGAGCATGCAATACAATGACGATCTCTACACAACATAAAAAATAAATGAGCTGAATTAAACTAAGGAGAGAGCTTTACGTGGAAGCGGAAGGTCCTAGAAGAGGATTTTCTTTAAACGGCTGAAAAGCGAACCTCCCCAAAGAATCAGCAACGCAAGAAACAGAGTTTTTCGGACAATCATTTACGTACATAGTAATTATAAACACAACAATATTAGCAACTACAAACGAAGGAATCAACCAGGGCACCCATTTCTTGAAATGCTTAACCTCTGTATACACAATCTCGTTTCGTTCCAGGCCTACCGGTGATCCTACCTCTAAAGGGTGAATTACATTGCCACCCCTCTTAGAATTAACTCTTATTTGGACCTCTGGTTGATGGTTTCCCGCCATAACAGCTTCAAAACAAACTAAAAGCAAAACGTTTGAAGCTTTTTCAAGTAAAAGATGATTGTTTGAAATGTGTTTGATGAATGCCTGGATGAAAAAGAAGGAATCAAAGGCTAATTCTTTGCTTTGTCGGCAGATAAATTGGTTGCTTATTCCCCTGTCTGTTGTTTGTGTTTGCTGTGTTGTGAAGTTTCCAATTGTACAGTTGTAACTGTTTTTAAGCTACTAGGAGTCTTTTTATAGGACACTTGTAAGAATATTATAAATGTTTTATTTTAATATATTTGTGTATTGTAACTAATTTGTTCATCTACTTCAACAATATATACCTGCCTTTCATAACCTAATGTCCACTGATTTCTTGGAACACTATTTGATTCTCGATTACTTGAGATTTTGGTGCAAGGTAGTCATCTAATTTTGGCATTTTATTTCATCAAATACAGTTGAATAAATAAGTAAATATATGAATAATCTCGATGAATAAATTAGGTTCATGTGGTTCATCATAGAAAATTATTTTTTATCGAAAAGTATTTGGATCACTTATGAATAAAAAGTAAGTTCTAATTTATAAGTTATGTTAACTTTTAAATATATATTATTAATATATAATTCAATAAATTATTTTTAGAAAAAAATATTAATTGAAAATTTATAGATCTTACACTATGTTCGAATCACTACACTACATTTAAGAGTACTTTATTAAAAACTTTATTTTAATATATAATTTATAAGGCTGAGGTTTAGAGAGACTCTTATTAAATAATGTAGATTTTGTATTTATGTAACAAAATATGTTTTCTACGTCTTCTAGTTTTAAAGTTCTCCCGTTAAATAGTAAAATTCATTAAAAAAAATACTTTCATAATAATATATTATATAAAAATTAACATTATGATAATAAAATACTAGAAATTACTTGTAATAAAATAATATTTATTTTTATAAAATCAAATTGCTAATAAATAATAAAACAAATAATACATATTTTATAACTTTCAAAATTTAACTCATTAAATATTTAGAAGTCACTTTCATTTAATTACATAAATAATTATAAAGATATCGAATCTCAAGTAGACTAAAAATTTCGAAAACAATAACTTGTGACAGTCTGATGGCGGTTGGTGCAACCACGTCAATAATTAAGAATAACATGTGTTTTGACAAAGTGAGTTGTGTTACCTACTTACCTATCAGTCCATCACAATAAGATTGCCTACCATACAAAACATTGATCCAGTCGACTATTATATTGCATTACATATTTAGTTATTTACACAACCTTTCAAAAATAAAAGTTGCTTTATGAATCTGTGAAGTGCTTGCTAGTTGCTACACCCAACCGAGGATCAGTTCACCACTTAATAATTAATAGCATAGCCACACATATATTTATAGTTAAGACGTGTAATACTTTGGTACTTTAAGAATTGTTTAAAAATTATTTATAAATTTAAAAATATATGTAATTTTTAATTTATAAATTATTTATAAAATAAAATAAATGAGTCTTTTATATGATAATGAATATGAATAAAAAATTGTTAGTATGTAACTAATTCTTTTGTAACTTTTATAAAATATACTAATAATACAGTGGGAATAATAATTTTCATTAATTGGGCAGTGATCATAATCATCCTAGTGGTTTTCGTTTTGTCGCAGAGCTCAGGCTCGAGATTACTTTTTAAAATTGTTGTAATGTTGGAAAAAATACTGGTAGAAAAAATATTGTTAGAAAAATTAGATTAATGTTTAGTAAATTTTTTAATTTACGTATATTTTGAGACATGATATAAAAAAATACAGAGTATTATTTTTGAAATAATTTGATAGTGAAATCTATAATTATTTCATGTAAAGACTAAAAACTGAAAAGGAGTTTTTTTTCAAAAGTACGGGAACCTACTTTTTCTAAGAGCAACTTTTAAATCAAAAATATTTTTCTAGAAAATTGCTTTTAAAATTTATCAAATACATTTTTATCTGTTTTTCATAAATAAACTGAATATTCGTAACATAAATCTTGATAAGCACCCTAACTTGCTTAATGGTGTGTTTGAGATATAACAACAGCTTATTTATGAAAAGCAGGTAAAAATTGATTGATAAATTTTAAAAAGAGTTTTCTAGAAAAATATTTTTGGTTTAAAAGCTGGTTTTAGAGAAAATATGTATTCTCCTGTTTTTGAAAAAAAATTATTTTTCAATTTTTGCAGGAAGTAACTACATTTTTCACTATCAAACCATCCCAAAAACATTATTTTTTATATTATATCTTAAAATATAAACAAATCAAAAAAATTACCAAACAGTCATTTAAATTATCTGATAACACTTTTTCTGACATCACTTTTTTTCAATAGCACAACAATTTTAAAAAACAAACCCAAACATAACCTTAAAATGGCAAAAAAATAAAAATGTATATATATAACCCAAAACAAGCGCTGCCTGTGGTCAACCTGCGAATGCGATAGAAAGAGGCCATCCCTTGTATTGATTGACGTGCCCGGTCATGCTGCCTGCATGGAGCTAACTCCAAATAAAATTGATTAAATTGACAAATTATCAATAATATTATTATTTTTTTCTTTTTTTTTAATAATATTTTGGCATTATTTTTTAAAAAAATTATTACAATGGTTAGCACTCAAAATTGTCAATCTTCGATGCATGTATAATTAATATTATGTATGAATATTTATGACTTTAATGTGATATAACATATTTTTATCATTTTTACAGGGTGTCAAAAGTTGACAATTTTAGTTGGCACCCATCTCATTCTAATAGAGTGTTAATAAGAGTGTTATGCCACTTCATGTGACACTTTGACACTCTTTTTGAAATCTCATTGATTATGCTCTTAAGTACCGATCCAAAACCAAACGATTCCATTAAATAAATGAACATAATTTCATATATATAACCCAAAACAAGCGCCGCCTGTGGTCAACCTGCGAATGCGGTAGAAATAGGCCATCCCTTGTATTGATTGACGTGCCCGGTCATGCTGCCTGTCATGGAGCAATTCCAAAGGGGTGTCAACTAAAATTACTTAAATTGACAAATCATCAATAATATTATTATTTTTTCTTTTTTTTTAATAATATTTTGTCACTCTTTTTAGAAAATTTTACTACAATGGTTAACACTCAAAGTTATCAATTTTTATACATGTATAATTAATACTATATATGAATGTTTATGATTTTAATGTAATGTAACACATTTTTACCATTTCGACAGGGTGCCAAAAGTTGACAACTTTGGTTGACACCCCTCTCACTCTAATGGAGTGTTAACAAGAATGTTATGTCACGTCATGTTATGTGACACTTTGACACTCTTTTTGACACCCTATTGGAGATGTTTTTAAAGTATTGATCCGAAACCAAACGATTACGGTAAATAAATGAACATAATTTCCTAGTTGTTCAGGACATCTCCGAGAGGCTCCTCAACAAACTCTTAAATTAAAATATAGAGAGTATAACAAAAAATTAAGCTCTCTTAGGTTGCGTTCACTTCGCATGAATGAAATGATGATAGAATGGAACGCACGCAAAAATGGAACGGGGAAGGGAAATGAATGTAATAGCGAAGAAAACGAATAATCATTTCATTCCTTTATTCACTTACCAATTTTTTTAGAATGAAATGAATTATTACCTTATTTGATTATCTATATTAACCTTCATTGAAAATGAACATTAATTTTAGGCAAAATTTTATCACAGAAAAATTCTAGAAAAAAATTTCCAGAAAAAAGACCTGTGGGGTGTCCGTAATTGATCTTACAGTAAGTTTTAAACATCCTGACTTGTCACTTGTAAATGTTCGAGCATGTTAGTTTATATATATTAGTTTCATAATTTTTAGAGATTGTTTTTGTACTCCAAAAAATTATCTGGTAGTCGAACTTTTGGGTTTAGGTGACTGTATTTCTCGTTTCCAGCAATTTTATATGTATGAGTATAATTTATTTTGTGGGTTAAATTTGTTTACTTTATCTCAGCATAGTTGGATTATATTGTCTGTGATTGATTTTGAGGGGCTATGACCTAGAGAAAAGTTCATTTTACAAAGATCTTATTTTGAAAAAAATTCTTGTAATAGGATATTTATTTCAGATTTCAAGTATTATTTGATTAAAAATATTTTTTTTTAATGTTTAATGTTATGTTTAATTGTTTAATTTGACAACGTCATTGAGGGTAGACGTTATAAGTTTTAATGTATGAATTAGAATTGTTAGTTTTATTCTTTTTGTTCGAGGATTAATTGTTAGTCTCGAGAATGAAATGTTTATTTATATTTGAGTCTCGAGGATTAATTATTTATTTACATGTGAGTCTCGAGTATTAATTATTTATTTATATTTGAGTCTCGATGATTAATTGTTTTTTTATATTCGAGTCTCGAGAATTAATTGTTTATTTATATTCATCCCTCGAGAATTAATTGTTGTTTAATATTCGAGTCTCGAGGGTTAATTGGTTGTTTGAAGATTAGTTAATAATTGAGTTTATATTTTATTTATTGGTTTGTTAGGTTTGATGTGAGTTTTTTTGTTAATAGGAATATGTCTAAGATAAGTACTTCATCCGTTCCATAAAAAATGACAGTTTATAAAAATTAAAAGTCAAGCTGATTCAATTTTGACCATTTATTAATAATTATTGTTAGAAATAAAAATTAAGAAAAATATATCATTAAAAAATATATTACATTAACTATTACAGTTAATTTTTATTTTTGTAAAAATATAAATCAGTAATATTTAATAAGTGATCAGAGTTAAATCAGTTTGGCTTTTATTTTTTATAAAGCGCCACTTATTGCGGAACGAAGGGAGTATATAAGTATAGTTAAGTTATAAACGCTCGTAGAATATAGCGAGATACTTCAAGTACTAGAGTACTGTATTATATTTGACTATAGATGTAGACGTGCAGACTCAATCTCAATAGTTCAGACTCGTAGCAACCTCAGGAGCGTCAAATTAAAGAATTATTAAAAGGTGATACCGTGATACGGACAGTGTAGTCGACCCATTCCAGCTTAGGACCGCATCTATATCAGACAAATATTTTTTCCTTAATCATCCTAAACACTTTTATTTTACTATTTCGATTATTCATATCATGATAAATAGTTATTATTCAGATCTATTTATGATTCCTGTTTTATTTTGTGCATCAAAGTTACTTGTTATTCGTACTCTGAATATTGGAAGTTGATTATAATATACACATCATATTTGGTGTTAGCGTAGTAAATAATGGGGATATGACATGTATTTAAAACTAAGCATACCTTTATTTTATTTGGGTTGCTCTGTTGGATTGAAATTTTAGCGTAAGAGGCTTAGAGATAAGAGTTCAGCATTTGAAGATGATATGATAACCATTTCATCTTCCTATAGGCTAACATTACTTGTTTATTTTGGTACCTATATTTTAAAATCCTTGTTATATATATGAGTATAGAAATATACCGATGAGTTATAAAGGGGTCTTATTGCTTTTGAAACCTGATCAATGAATAATAATGTTTATTTGTATGTATCCAAACCATATTGCTAGCATGACTATTATATAGTGATTTTGAGTAGTTGATTCATTTTTATGACATACTGCATTATTTCAGTTTGGTTTACAACTGCGATTTATTTACTGTTCAGTTTTGGTAATAAACTGTTTTATATTCCGTTCTCTATACAGATCTCATATTCTGATTACATTTCGATTATTCATATACTTGTTGAGCATTTCTTTGGCTCACTCTTCCTTTTTATCTAAATCATGCCAGACTGTCAGCATGAGTCATTCCAACAATTCTAGCAGGCGTAACAAGAGACATGTGTTGGGATCGCTCGCTTTTCGGGCCTCCCATGTATTTAGTTATTTTAGTATGTCTGTAGATAGTGCTTGTAATAAAATTGAATCTAGACTTAAAACCTATCTAGACTTATGGATTTGAGTTTGTGGATTAGTGTGGGCTTGTAATAAAGTATTTGAATTTATTTTTAGTTTCAGCTGCTTAATTTCGTACTGTTAGCGATCCTTAGTTCTTGGCGGGGTCAGTACGCCTATGATTTATTATGTTATTATTGTTGGTTGTTGGCGGGCCAGTGTGCCCCTGATTTATTATTTTATTATTATTGGTTGTTGGCGGACCAGTGTGCCTCTGATTTATTATTTTATTGTTGTTATTGGTTGTTGATTGATTGGTGGTCACAAAATATATTTTTTAGTAAACTGAAAACATAAGATTAAGTTAATATCTTTTAACATAATCATAAAATTTATGTAACTTCAAAACTTTAGGAATTTTAGTAAGTTAAAAACTCAAAATGAGAATTTTTCATAATATTTAAAGGTCAACATCAATACATCATCTGTTTCCTCATAATTGGTTTTTTCAGTTTTTTTAATAAATTTTACACAGAGTACTCTAGATTATAAAATGACATACATAACATTTAGAACCAGAAAAAGTCTTCTGCTTGATGTCAACAAACACATATATTTGTGAAAAAAATTATATAAAATAGATCTACACATTTTTTAGGCTCTAGATTCAAAGAAGACACATTACAGTACTGTTTTTTCCACATGAAAATCAGTGACCTGCTATAGCCAGTCACATTTCTGACATAAACTCACAGTCTTCTCATTTTTAACTCACTCATCCCATTTTCTTCCTTAAAGTCGAGCACATGATTGTATACTTACACCAACATATATCTATCTATCTTTTCTCTTCCCACTCTTTCTCCCTCTACATTTTAAGTTCACAAAAAAGTTAACACTTAAAACAAGAACTCGAGGTATGCCCTTTATCTTGTAACGTTTCACTTAACTTTATACTTTCATTTCAACTGTTTTGTATTGTATGATTTTGTGTAAGTGACATGTTTGTAGTTTCTCATAGGCTTTTTATTGTTTGATTATGCTGTTGACTGTGTTTATTAAATTTTGTTTAAAGTTTAAGTCTTGATTTAGTTTTTGTGATTTCTTGATCATTTTGCAGTATGTAAGTGTTAAAAAAACAATCTTTTTTTCCTTCCAAGAATTAAGTAGATTAATTTTGTTGTTTTTAGGAATTGAATTTGTTATCTGCATACAAAGTTGGAAGAAGGGTGTGACGAGATTTTTTTTTTAAGCAATGGATGCCTTGAATGGAGTTCAGTGGGGTGCTTGGGGAAACCAATCCGAGATTGTATTTTCGGATCAAAAGATAGTTAGGGAACCTAGATTTGAAAATGGTGTTTCTGGTGAAGATCAAGTAGATGGAAGGAGAATTGAGAATACATTTATAGGTCAAGACTCGAGTAGAATTGAGTTGGTTCCAAATCCGCCTACAGTTACTCATATAGCTCCGAGTTCTACTGCTAGTGCTGAGGATGGGTCGCAGGAAGACTGTGATTTATCTGATGCGATATTGGGTTATATAAGTCAGGTGCTCATGCAAGAAGACATGGGGGATCAGACTTGTATGCTTCAAGATTCTTTGGATCTTCAAGCTGCTGAGAAGCCATTCTATGATGTGCTTGGCAAAAAGTATCCGCCCTCTCCTCAACAAGATCAGCAAGATTCACATGACCAATATAGGTTCAGCTTAAATGAACAGGACACGATAGCTAATTATAGTCAGTTCATTGATCCCTGTTGGAGTAACTACCCTGTTGACTATAATGGCTCTCAGGTGCAAATTCCCCTGGCTTCTAGTGTTTCTCATACAATGGTTAATCCAGCAAATAGTTCTATAAAGTTTATAAATGGATTTTTGGACTCCCCTATAAGTCCTCTACAAGTACGTGATTTATATAATGAGAGCCAATCAATTTGGCAATTTAAGAAAGGGGTCGAAGAAGCAAGCAAGTTTCTTCCGAGTAGCAACAACTCATTAGTCAATTATAACTTTAATGAGTTGATACCACAAGGACTACAGATAAATTCCAGTGAACTTGCATCCAAAGTGGAGAGGAAAAATGAGCTCCAATACTTGCCTACCGGGTCAAGGGGAAGAAAGAACTCTCATAGGGATGACATAGGAATAGAAGAGGAGAGGACTAACAAGCTAGCAGCAGTTTACCAGGAATCAACTGTGCGTGATGCTGAGTTTGATACGGTTTTGCTTTGCAGTGAGGGGACAGGTAAAGCTGTTCTGGAATCTTTTCGTGAAACTCTGAGGAATGATAAAAGCAAGTTTGCTGAACAAATTGCACAGTCAAAAAAATTTAGTAGAGGAAAGGGCCGTGGTAAGAAACAGAACAAGAAAAAGGAAGTGATTGATTTGAGAACCCTTCTGATAAGTTGTGCACAAGCTGTTGCTGCTGATGATCGCAGAAATGCAAATGAACTGCTGAAACAGATCAGACAACATTCTTCACCTTTCGGTGATGGCAATCAGCGATTGGCTCACTGTTTTGCTGATGGCCTTGAGGCACGCTTGGCCGGAAATGGTACTCAGATTCATAAAGCTCTTGTCAGTAAGAAAGCATCTGCTGCTGATTATCTGAAAGCCTACCATCTATATCTTGCATGCTGTCCATTCAAGAAAATTTCGAATTTTGCAGCTAACTTTACAATCAGAACAAAAGCAGGGAATAACATGAGGATACACATTATAGATTTTGGGATTCTCTATGGTTTTCAATGGCCCACCTTCATGCAACGTATCTTAGACAGAAAGTGTGGTCCTCCAAGTCTTCGGATAACTGGCATAGACTTTCCCCAACCCGGTTTTAGGCCAGCAGAACGAATTGAGGAGACAGGGCGTCGGTTGGAAGATTATGCTCGAGGGTTTGGTGTGCCATTTGAGTACACCGCCATAGCAAAAAGATGGGAAACTATCACACTTGAGGACCTTAAGATTGACAAAGATGAATATCTAGCTGTCAACTGTTTGTATAGATCTAAAAACTTGCTTGGTGACACCGTGGCAGTAGACAGTTCTAGAGACATCGTTCTCAACCTAGTAAGGCAGATTAATCCTGATATTTTCATCCATGGGGTAATAAATGGGGCTTTCAGTGCCCCATTCTTTGTCACACGGTTCCGTGAAGCTCTATTCCACTTCTCAGCACTGTTTGATATGCTCGAAACTAATGTACCCCGAGAGCATGTTGAAAGAATGCTGATAGAGAGAGAGATATTTGGGAGGGAAGCTCTGAATGTCATAGCTTGTGAGGGCTGGGAGAGAGTTGAGAGGCCAGAGACATATAAGCAGTGGCAAGTTCGTAATATGAGGGCAGGCTTTGTGCAACTTCCCTTTGACAGACTAACTATAGAAAGAGCAAAAACAAAGGTGATATCATACTACCACAAAGACTTCATTATTGATGAAGATGATAAGTGGTTGTTGCAGGGATGGAAAGGGCGCATTATATATGCCCTTTCTTGTTGGAAACCTGCCTAGATAACTTGGGGGCATGTTTTAAACATTTTTAATATGCTTGAGACACTGAACACTTGCTGCAGTGTTCCAGGATTCGGATGAATAGTCCTATTTATACTCCAGAATTATCTTCACAAGTCTGGTATCCGAACACATTTATGGCTCAGGCTAGGTAAAACATAAAACCTTATGCATCTTACTGCACCACGCTTCTGTATTACTTTAATTGACAACATGTGAGGCGCATATGTAATTTAATCGTCATCTCATGATCGTTAGAAGTCTAACTAGTCAAGTTACGATGTAATATCATCCATTACGGATAACAAACGATGTTTTGAAGATGATATGTATAGTACAAGTTCATCAACTTAAAGATTCAATATCTCTAGTCTAGCAACTTGGTAAGTTGCGTTGTTTAGTTGATTATCCTTCTTCAGCTGTAAATTTTTGTTTGATTGTTGAAATCATCAGGGAAAGTGAATTTTCTGTAAGTGGGCTGTTGCCTCTATTTTTTTCAAATGTATTTGACTTGCATATATTTACTAGTACAATTTAAGTGCGTTAGTTTGGTGCATATGATACATTCTAATAAGTATAATCATGATTAGAGAAACTTAAATATTGATCAAAGCTTGAATAACTCAATAATTAAAGTTAGCAAATCTCGGCGGAAGATCATTAGGCGGCCGGGTAATGAGCGACAGCTCATTGTAATATATATCTAGTGTCTGAGAATGTACAACTATAATTGTTGTATGCATGATTATCATGGCCGCTGGTACTAACAAATGATTATTGTTAACTATCTATCCGCTATACTTTATGAAGCGAATACAGACGATGTGACCTGGATTTATAAAAATTTCTCACCTTAGACCTAACCAAATAAATTTATATAGGGAATAAATGGTTCCGACGATCGCTGCTGCTCAGAACGAGGACCCAATAATTATTAGTACTATTGCTACTACTATTGTAAAATATACAGTACTCAATTGAATGATAATTTTAAGCCTTGAACTTTTTGGAATTAGTGCTGAGGTTGTAAGAGCTCACTCCACTTGTATCTTGTGCAAAGTTGAGGAAAAGTCGAGTGAACGCGATAAAATATTTGAAAATGGGAACGGGACCACAGCACCCACCAGGTCCGTTCATTTTGTAGATTCTTATTGGCTCTACGTCCCAAGGTTGATTGGAGCGAGGTCATATATCGTAAAGTTTAGGGTTTTTTTTCAAAAATATCTAAAGATAATTTTTTTTTAAAAAATACTGACTTTTTAAAAAATATTTTACAAAAATACGATTTTTTTTTAAATTGCAAAAATACGATTTTTATAATATATTTTTTTGCAAAAATACGGTTTGCAACCATATTTGCAACTGCAATCAATCGAAACCAACCACAAATGCAATTTTAAAATTTAGTAAAAATAATTATTTTTTGGTTGCATAATACGTTACTTAACAAGTTGCAAGATTAATATCAAAATGCAGCCATAAATGCAATAAAAAATAACTTCAATTATTTTTCAAAAAAATAGAAAAATAAGTTGTATCTAATTAATTTTGATTGCAAACCATATTTTTGTCAAAAAAATTAAAGATAGTAAAATCGTAATTTTTTTTAAAAGTAGTATTTTTTGTAATTTCTCTAAAATTTATTCATTCTTTACAACTTATTTTTGGTAATCAGATACAACTTATTTTTCTATTTTTCAAAAAAATAGAAAAATAAGTTGTATCTAATTGATTTTGATTGCAAACCGTATTTTTGCAAAAAAAAACCAAAAGATAGTAAAATCGCAAAAAAACTTTAAAAAAAGTAGTATTTTTGATAATTTCTCTAAAGTTTATTCATTCTTTACTTGAAAAAAAGTTTCTTTTGGTTGTGAAAGTTGGATATCTAGTGGATAAATAGATATAATCAGCATATTCAATACACAAGTATCGTATGTAGTATTTTTTTTCCAAACAGTTTTTAAGTACACTCGCAAGACAATCTATCGAGATTAGGATGTTGAACAGGTCTATATGAGTTTTGTACAAGTCAAAGCTGTGATGAAGCTACCATTGGTCGAATCCCACCGGATGAGATCTGCTCAAGATACAGATCAGTTTTATAGTAAACCTCTTGCTTAGCTGCACCACCACTTATCTAATGAAAAGAAAACAGAACTTTAGTAAACAACATACTTAAACAACCACAGATGCTAAATAGTTTTCTGCTAAGATATATGATCGAGGAGACTATTTTGCAAAATTTGATTAGATTCATGCAATTAGTACTTCGTAGTACATAACATGCATCATATAATTAGTACAACTCCCTATAAACTTAATTACAGTACTCCACACGCAGTTTTGCTGATGACATCTATGGCAGAATACACAACAAGCATATATAATGAAGTCCGTAGCTGTATGATTTACTATATATTCTAATGCTGACCAGCTGAAAAATATCATGTCAAGCTTTAGAGTTGTAAGCTTACCCAACATATAAATGATCAAATGGAAGTGCTAACTGAGTACCGGATATGATTATTCTACCTATAAAATACAAATAAAGATCCAACCACCTACTTCCTACCTATAAGATACACATAAAGATCCAGCCACATACTTGCATGACTTAATCTTGTTAGTGACTAATAGATATATTAATCATCACTCACTCGACAGCTTTTCTTATACGGTACTTAGTGCTAGTGGGTTACACAAGCTATAACTAAACAAAGGGTGTTGATGATGTTGCAATTTTTTTACAAGACATGTGATAAGATGCACAATTTTTAATAAAATAGTAAATAAATAGCACAGTGTTCACACAAAATACAAATTTGAAATTTAAGATAAAAAAGTATAGATTTAGAAGAAAGATATGATGGTGCATTTGACAAAATGAAGGGCTCAGAAACAGCAGTAAGTATGATACAACTAATATTATTCTTTTTAATGACAGAACAGAGGAGCAGGGTAACATGAGAAAGTAAATGTGTTATATATCCTAGACTTATTTTTAGCAGCATACATGTCCTCGACTAAATACCCGAAACCCCCAAAATGGAAAAAGGGTTCTTATTTCAAGCAATTAATTCAACCATCGATGAGTATGGAACGACGATCCCTCTTAGCCACCATTGGTCAATCATCTATTCATCACTTTTCCAGAGTAGCAACACAGTAGCAAAATTAAGTTTTGTTATGTACTTTAGATTTAGGCATTTCCTTGGTGGTAGTGTCAAGAGATAGTATCTATAGTTTGAGAGTTAAGCAACAGGAAGGCACGGACCTCCGATAAATATCTAAATGTGCATGCTTTATTACACACACACGCGCACACACACGCACACACGCACACACACATATATATATATTGATCACCAGATTTCACGCAAGATGGTGTGTCAACATCGTTTATTACAGAAACAAAGAAAGCGCCATATATGGCGGCCTAAGTTTAACTACATCAAGGTTCAATTATGCTAGAAAGTAAAGGCACTCATATAAATTTTTTTGAGTCCACTTAATTGTTGTCGCAAACAACATTTACTATACATCACATGCGGCAAAAGAAAGCTGGACAAGCAAGAACAAAAGTGATCTCATGCTTTTCTTCGTTGCAATCTAAACAGTCAGTCAAAGATATAACTGTTAAGAAAATGTACAATCTTTTCAATTCTAGGAAAAGGAGTACCTAAACAAGGTAACATCCACAGTACCCCATCTTCTCATTCTTCTGGGGGGCTTGTTTCACCAAACCATCTTGGGGGATCAAATCCAGACCCACCTGAGAAACATACAACCTTTAACAATTATGAGCACATTAACAGGAATAAGGGTTATTCCCTCAAAGTTTGAAATCAATAGAAAGAAAAGCACTTTTTAGGCAAATAGATAACAATTATGGAGGTTAGGTACCATACACAAGGATCTCAGCTAATTAAGGTTTTAAAATCATGTTTACTATTTCATGTACATTGTGACGCAGGACTGCTGAAAATATTGATCCTATTTATGCGGAAAATTTGAAGTATAGAGAATGCTACCAAAACAAACTTTTCTTTTTCACTTCGACCAAACTACGAAGACGAAATTCGCCTGTTTGATAAAAACATATGGCATTATATTGCCGCAAGTTCATATTGATGTGAATCCCAGCTGTAACATGTACACGCTGTAAATTTTAGATCAAACATAATCATGTAAACTACATACATAGACCATCCAATTAATCGGTGTTTATTTCTTGAAGAGAATTCCCAAGATATATAGATTGTCAGAAATCAAAAAAAGCATGCGAGGATGTACAAGTCGTTTGGACTGAGGATGGCATAAACCATTAAACTATAAACGTTACCACATTACCCCACTGGTAACATATTAATAGCGGATTTAGCAAAAAAAACATATTAATAGAGGACTATGCGCATATAATTTCACGATGATGCTAACAGTTATGGGTGATCTCCATCATAGTACCTTGTTATCATCTACCCTTGTTTATAACTGGTAAGTTAATGGTTCTTCATTTGTTATTTCATACATTTTATAACCAGTGAAACAATAACCAAATAAAGAATTTGTCTTATATTCCGATTAGAAGAAGATTAGAATCTTTCTAATGCACTAACAAAAACACAGTATTATTACCAAGGGGATTGCAGCGACATAAACGCCAAGCAGTCAAAATAGTCCCCTTGGCAACTCCATATTTCTTGTAAGCAATCATTGAATACTCGCTACAAGTTGGAAGATAACGACAACTATTTGGCATCAATGGTGAGATTTCTCCTGCTCAATAGCCCATTTCTCAATCCATAACCTCAACATAACCAATAACAAAAACATATAATTACATAAAACAGTACTTACAAATAAACCTTAATACATCATATATATATATATATAAGTTATAACACAATGCACACTCACTTTTGTAGAACTTGAGCATAGACAAAGCAGTTCTAACTCCTAAACTGTTAACCTCGTCACTACCTGATTTAAGAAAACACACCACATCAACTACATATAAACATTTCAGAACTTTATAACCAGAGAGAGAGAGGGAGAGGGGGAGAGAGAGACCTTGTGCATCACTTTGGCCATTTTCTTGGTTGAATTTTACAGCAATTGGGTAAAAGGGTGGGCTCTAAATACAAAAAAGGAGAGAACTTTAAGGAAATTAAGCAAATTTATAATGACAAGAAACTGAAATCAAAGTAAAATTAGTACTGTACCTTTTGTTTGCTAGAAATTCTGATATTTGGGTTCAAAAATTTGAGGGGTTTGTGTGGGTTTATTACATACATATTATTGTATGTATAGCTGTTAGTGCTGAGTATAAGCGTCATTTTTATCACTCAAGCTCATCAATTTGGACAGAACAGATAAAAGTATGTGTCTTGAGGAACAGTGGTCTAAACGCAGTCGTTTTTATCATGAAGTTGACGACTTGAGTTTTTTTCAATGAATCAATTCAATAATGAAAAGTTATCCAACATCTATAAATATAATTAAAATTGAACAAACATTTGTGTTGTATCTTTCTTTCTTACAGAGACAACCAAATAATTTTTTAAAGATGTTATAAATATATATATATATATATATGCTATGAACCAACTGCTTTGAACAATCGATTGATGTGATCCCATAAAAATTATTATCATAGAATAAAAACTATAAAAATCCTGCACATCTATCATCCGGATACGAATAACACTAAAATAAACCAAACTCACACATGAAGATAAGGAGAGACTAAACAAAACCAAAAAAAATAAAGTGCAATCTAGGGGTTGTTTGGTTCACGAGGTGATATGAGTTTGGTATCAAGAATCGGGCGGTGGTATGAGGATTAAATTTCATTATTGATATAATGTGTTTGGTTTACTTCTGCAATGAAATTATTTAATATAAAATATTATTGAATTAATAGTTAGATAAATTTATTTATTATATAAATAATTTTTTTTATTATTAGTAATGCTTGATTGTATATATTATTATTTTTTGATTATTAATAATGTTAATTATCAATAACAAAATAATAATATTAAAATTGATACTCATACTCTTCCCTCGTACCCACTCCCGGGTATCAAAAACACATTGCTTAGTGGGTTTGAGATATGAGTTTGAAATTAAAAAAAATGAAACAAACACTATGTATGAGTTTTATCCATTCTAAACTCATATCTCATTCCAGAAATTCCCGAACCAAATCATCCCAAAAGTTTTGACTTTTTTACTAAAAAGTAAAAATAAAATATTTTGTACAATAATTAAAAAAATAAGTTAATGTACATGATTTTAAAAGTAAGTTTGCATAGGAAGTGCAATTAACTCTTTATATTCTTACATGAAAAACAGGCCATTTCACATAAGCAATTTAAAACATATACAGTGGAAGCAATCACCAAAAATAAATAAATTGAATCTTTTTTTTTGAACAAAAATAAATTGAATTTTGATAATTTACATTTTTTTAAATAAAAGTACTTATTTTCATTAAATGGAATTAATAATCGAAACCGAAATAAACCCAGGAGGAGTGTCAACCCAATCAGCATAGAACAGGGAGCTCTTTCTAGCATATGAGCTAATCCATTCCTTGAGCTATAAATAAACTCAATTTAAATATATGTATAAACAATGAATCTTATATCACTGAAACATTGCTAATTTAAACATGTATCTCATAGAACTTGTGGAAAAATAAATAATTGAACATTACAAACAAATTTTGAAAAATCGCAAATTCTAATTTTAGAGGTGACAGAGCACTACTAAAAAAAAGAAAAAAAAAGAGGTGACAGAGCACGAGAACATAATTTATTTGTTTACCGAGTCTACTAAAACCAGCTTTGGTAAAGAGACACTAATTGGTTCGACATTTTGCCATTGCTAGCTACCCATTTTTTTAAGTACCCAATTTGTAGTCGCATAGCTTCATAATAATTTTATAAAATTTCCGCATAATTTCTTTAGTATGTTACGGTCGTTATTCAATTAAAAAAATCTCCGTTATGCATCAGATTTTCAATCCATTCTGCTCCTCTTTTTGTACATAATAAAAATTAAACAGGGAATAAAAAAATGAAAATATTATGATTATGAACAGAGCAGGCCAGTGACCATAGGAAACTTGTAGAGTAGCAGTCACTAGAATTGCTGTATTAAAATAAAGGATTTGGTGTAGGTGCGAACTTTTTTTCCCCTTGTAACAAATGAGACAACAAAATTACTTTATATATATACAACAGCAAAACATTTACATCACTTGATTAGGGACTTGCAAGATCCCTCTCACCCCTCATCATTGACATTAGCTTAACTTCATTATTTCCATCAATGATACATGTACTAAATTAATAATACACAAAATCTAAGCAGTCACAGATGTTTCCACAGCAACCTTGCCGTAGTTGCTAGCTTCAGATGTCCTCGCCCTAGCAGTCCAAAGCTCTGGTATTGCTTCTCTGATATTGTGGATACTTTCCAGTGCATAATCTGCTCCCTTAGTCCTTTGTGAGACACCTACCTATAGTCACCATTCAAGAATTGTTGACTACACATTAGACTTTACCATGCCAACTGAAAAAATGTTAAATTGGAACTATTAAACTAGGATCTTACCAGCACGGTATCGAGGCCAACACGCTTTCCTGCCTGTATGTTCCGAATGCTATCTTCGAAAAACAGCTGATATGGTATTCAACAATACAAGAACATAAGAATACTATCTGACATCCATCTCAAAATCTAATAATAATGATAATAAAAGAATACGAATTTCAACTCTGAAGGGTGAATCTTACAGTTCTTTGAGGGTTTATGTTGCCAATCTTGAGCGCTTTCTCAATGGCATGCTCAGATGGCTTGCATACGATTGGTGTCTTTGGCAATACTGAAGTGGAAGCATTAGGCTGGGAGAAATGTTTGACAATGTCAAAGATTTCATTTTTGCAAGTAGTCATATTGGAAGATGATTTTGAACCGGTGAATTGAATGTCATCCTCATCATCTGATGCTGCGCTTTTGTAGATTGGGTTCAGAGTTTCAAAGCAAATGATCCCTTCAAAACAATCTTCCAACCCCAGTTTGCTAAGTGCTTTCACAGCATGAACCTTGTCAGCATTTGTGAAGATCTATTTTACAGATTAAAACGTAAAAGTAGAATCAGTAAAATATATACCATCTCAACATTTATGATGTTCAGATTTATATATTCAGTGGACTTGTTACACTTACAACTTTACGGATAGGAAGACTTAGCAAAAGGCTTCTCAGAACAGGGTCAGGCTTAAGATTTTCGTAGGGTAATCTTCCATGAACGAAGCTGAAAATTGCACAGAATAGTTAAGACAAGCAAACAAAATTTATTTATATCTATGAGCTGAGGCCAGTGAATATGCGATAAAAAGTTCAAGACTGCATCCTCACCTGTGGTACTCATCGTAATCAAAATCATAGCCTATAGCCTGCATATATGATATTGAATGACTTGTTGTTATAAAGAAAAAAAACACAAACATAAATTAAAATTCAATAGTCTGAATAAATACTAAAAGGCATCTGTTTGAAACCATACCCTGAGACCTGCCATAGTTGTACCATAATTCTTATACAGTAAGTTACCCAACTCTGCGATTTTGCTCCTATCAATACCGAGCTTTTCAACCATATAATCTGAAAAGTTTATCGAAAGCAATATCAGAATTCAAATTTCATTGAACAGCATAAAGGATATTTATACACTGAATGGAAAATTTCCAATACCTTTGATATTATTGCCACAAGCAGTTGCCAAACCAGAACTGTATGGATAAAGAGTATCATCCAAATCTGAAAGTAAATTCATGATCCTTGTTAAATATTACTTGCAACATATTCTATATGAGAAACTACTAATAAGTAATGCAATTTCAGAGTGTCCACTAAAAAATACTTACCAAAGAGAAGACATTCATATTTTGGTCTTTCAACCTGCATGTACCGGTTTTCGGGTTCCATCTTGTTTCTTGAATATACAACAAAGGAATGTAAGCAATGCAGATCAATATAAGTTAATACAAGTAAAATTAGTGTAAACTTTCAGCTTAGTTCTAGATTCATCACTACTTGTTCAAGTGCAAGTGTACGTGCAACTAATGACAAATGTCATACAGTTCTTACTTGTCATAATGAAGATGTCTTTTTAGTTTGACACCTTTACAAATATCCTCAACTACTCAAAATTTTGTGGCTAATTGAGCTCCAATATTTCTAGAAATTATTAATGAATATGACCATTCACGCCCACAAATAAGTGTACCATATGAAATATGTCTAAACTACTAATTAAGCTATTAAAATTATTACAAGAGAAACCTCAGGGAAACGGTTCTTAAAAAAATATCGAGTAACAAACGCTAGTAAATTTAAAAAAAGACAGGAACATATGCATATAAGCAAACTACATGAAACTGCAATACAAAACTAATAAAGAACATGAAGCAAAGTTTAAAGAACAGAACATACCAGAAATATCAAAATGACAGAATGCTAGATGAGAAGTATCAATGAAAACAAGAGGAATGGGTAGCAACTGGTTGTGTGTGTGTGTGTGTGTCTAGAGAGAAAGAACTAAATAAATAAGCAGGGGAAGAGGGGGGAGGAAAATGATACAGAGGGAAGGGTTTAAATAGCCGAACCATTTCGTCTAAGAGTAAGTCCAATTCTAATGTTAAAATATATGTAGCTATTGCTATAATATGAAATTAAAATATACACTTTGATGCTAAAATAGATTTAATGCTCCAATGCATGGTTTCAAAAATAAAATCAAAAAATTAAGTAACTTTTCGACCCACAATGTAAAGTATGACATTGAATTTGTTAAAATATGTGTTTTTATATTCATTTCCCTCCAATTTCCCACTTGAATATTTATGTGTCAATTATAGCTACATCTATACTTGGTTCTATATTTTCTAAATATATAACCAAGTATAGAACTTTTCTATTTTAGCAACTCCTATAACATTGCGTGAGAGTGCCATGTTCTAGATGCTATATTATAAAAATAGCACATCCAATAGCATTGTATTGGACTTTCTCTAATATATATATATTTTAAAATAAATAAAATATAGTACATAAATTTAGATTCCAAAATATTGATGAATTTTATTAGTGAAGCAGTTTGTAGTAGAGTAAAATATTTATAGATTAATAATGTTGGGACTGACAAATTTTATTAATTTATCGAGATTATTAATTAATCGAGATAAAAAATGTACTATGATTATTACTTTATTTTAACAATCGAGATTTCATGAATTTTAAATTTAAAAGAGAGCATGTGTTGATTGTATCATAACCTAATGAATTGAGCTGGCCATGCGTTAAGGAAACCTTTGGCTAAACTTTTATTCAGAATATATATGCATCCAAAACACCATCTACTTTTCGAATGTATACGTACTTTACAGCTTGCAATTGCATGCTATTTTACAGCTTGCAATTGCATGCTCTTAATTTCAACACAAGCTAGATGAACCTTCTTCCCTTCCTCATACGACATGCACGCACCTTTCAAATCTCCTAAACACACTTTTGCTTTCCGATTATTATTTGTTTTCCAACTCTAATTAGCATCAAAGTTACTCCATGTACAATATCGACTTGTTCTAGTTTATTCACTTCTATATATTTATCTATATCTATATATCTAGGTGCGAAAAAAAAAATTATAGCGAAAAACATGAAAAATCTTAATAAATTTCACAGAATTATAATAAAAAATAAAAATAAATGATATAGAATTATAATTTTATTTATTGTATTAATAAAATTATAATGAAAAATTTATTTATAAAATCTCAAATAATTTTAATATATAAAAAAGTTTATAATTTTTTCCTATCATATATTATGTACATCTAGAGCCTAGAGGTCTTGATATCAAATTGAGAAAAAAATAATTTAATCAAAATCCCTAAAATTAGGTGTAAAAAAATTAAATGATTTTATATAATAAATCAGTGGAAGTATATCTATCATTCGATGAGGTAATGATAAAAAAGATTGATACTAATGAATTCGAGTTCTTCTTTTCGTTTTTTAATAAGAAAATACGATATTCGAATAGATGCAAATTTCTCTTTTGTATCTTTAGCGTTTCGTTACTTGTGTACTTGTATAAGGAGTAGCAGGCATTTGACGATCAACATTAGTTAAAATATAAAACTCCTATCACAACTTATATTAACTTGCAATGATTGCATGGTGAAACTAGACTTTCATTTCGTCAAGAATAGATAACTAGTTATAGAAAACAAACTATATATTATTGATGATACATACGTAGGAAACTTGAGCATCCACTTAATAACAAAACATTAATCATTTTAAATATTGTGTTCCAATTAAACTCTAAATATGATGTTGCTTGGTTTGTATTTTGTGGAGTTAACTTTAGTGTTATGGTCTTTGTTGTTGAGGATTTTCGTAACAACGAATTTCGGAGGTTTGCTGGAATAATAGAGCTAAAAGTATAATAATATGACTGTTAATGGGGATTAGAGCTTGTAAAAAAGATTGGGTTGGACTTAGGAGGTGTCTCGATTTGTCTCGTGTATCGGATCCCTTTTGCCAAGATGTCTGCGTACGTATTTATATACGATCAAACCCACGCAGTTCTGTTATAATTGGATATATCCCCGAGAGACTTTAGGGATATCTTTGTTAAATATGAGAATTAATTGATTTTATCTGATATAATCTTCGCGTTGTGATACCTTCCTGATTTGAAGGATATCGTTTGGAGATATTTTCCGTAATTAATGCATTGAGATTGATTATTTCCTCGTTTCAGAGAGATGATGTCTTGGAGATTAAGCAATTGATTATTAATGAAATTAATACTAAAAATAAAGAGGAAATAAAAGCACTATGCCAAAAATATGGCATAACAATTACTCCCCAGTTCTTCAGTGCAGCTTGCTAGCTGTAGTGGAGAACTAAGCATTCTTCAATTGCTGAAATATCTGAAAATAAAGATTAATGAAAAATATGGAGCATCACAGTGCCCGTAATTTCTATGCGGATGCAAGTAGACATCATGCGAGAACCAAAATAAGATATATGTTTTGCCAAGGTTTGTAAGTGCGCGAGCATAATAATTTTGTAGAAATTCATTGCGATCTTCGATGTCAAGTTAGGACCTTGGCTTTGTATATCCCGAATTGGTGTACACGCTTTGTAAGTGTCTATGCGAACCACACAAGAGTATGATGTCTTCAATCACCCCTGAACTCCCCTAGTCGGAGAGTGAGGCCTTCAATAAATTTTACCCATCTGAAGAGGTGAGCCTTCAATAAATTTTACCCATCTGAAGAAGTGGGCCTTCAATAATGTAAGATTTACCAGTCGACTCCATGTTGAGGAGGAAGATATTCCATAATGTAAGTTTTGCCCGTCGAATCCCCTTTAGGGATGAGGGTAATCCAGAATGTAAGTTTTGCCGTTGACTCCCTGTTGAGGAGGGCTTTCCAGAATGCATGTTTTGCCCGTCGACTCCCCGTTGAGGAGGAGGGTAATCCAGAATGCAAGTTTTGCCCATCGAACTCCCCGTTGGAGGAGGAGGGCCTTCAAGGGGTTGCTGACTCCTTACTTCAAGCGTGTAACATTGCGGGAATTATCGTTTGCCATGGCTACCCCATTTGACAATTTAAGATCGCATGTTTGTAAAAACAAATCTTGAAGTATATGTATATTACCGCGACAATATTTACAAAATATTTTGAACACAATCCAAACGCATCCATAAATATGTCGATTTGAAAATGTCGCGATGTATATATTTTTTCTAAAAATATGTTACTTCAAAGAATTTTGTTGAAGATAGTATGCTTTGCCATAGTGGCTAATATTTTTCTTTAAAATTATGCAGCTCGTACAATCTTATAAACATATCCACAATCATCAAAACAAAAATCTTGTACGATTGTTTTCTAAAATATATGTGTCTCCCAAAATATTGGTTGCACAAATTTTCAATCACAATATATACCGCTCGCACGAATTTTTGGATAATAAAATATATTTCATGCATGACATCGATAAATAATATATGTGATTGCAGAAAATAAAAACAAGAAAACTTATCTCGTATTTTTGTCAGATGGATATGATGTGTAGATATTGTGCTCCTTTTGATGATGAGAGTCCCAACACCATGATTTGTATGTAGTAGTCTACTCATCTTTTTTACTCCTCTCTACCGTTGTATTTTATTCAACACGCCATAACTCCATCGTTCGGTTCCCCATTGAACTTGTCCAAAATATTTTTTTAACTCCCCATGTGTATTGTGTTTGTTTGATATATCGTTTGTCTTCCACAAACGAAAAATAAGCCCCTCCTTCTAGCGCCAATTGTTGTTGGATGATTTTCGTAACAACGAATTTCGGAGGTTTGCTGGAATAATAGAGCTAAAAGTATAATAATATGACTGTTAATGGGGATTAGAGCTTGTAAAAAAGATTGGGTTGGACTTGAGAGGTGTCTCGATTTGTCTCGTGTATCGGATCCCTTTTGCCAAGATGCCTGCGTACGTATTTATATACGATCAAACCCACGCAGTTCTGTTATAATTGGATATATCCCCGAGAGACTTTAGGGATATCTTTGTTAAATATGAGAATTAATTGATTTTATCTGATATAATCTTCGCGTTGTGATACCTTCCTGATTTGAAGGATATCGTTTGGAGATATTTTCCGTAATTAATGCATTGAGATTGATTATTTTCTCGTTTCAGAGAGAGGATGTCTTAGAGATTAAGCAATTGATTATTAATGAAATTAATACTAAAAATAAAGAGGAAATAAAATCACTATGCCAAAAATATGGCATAACAGTCTTCAAGAGCTTTAGTCATTACATTAACATTCAACTAAACTTGAGGCTAATTAATAATTGGAAAAAAAAACAAAAAAAACTAAATCTGAGGCTCGTGCATGCGGCCACAATATACCAAAGTGAAAATTACTATCTACGCGACAGTTTTTCATGACATACCCCTTTACCTAGGACAATTATTGGTCATTTTTTGGGTTCCTCTAGCTGGGCTTAGTAATATATTAATAATGAATATTTAGTGGGGTGTAAACTGTAAAGTATAAAAAAAATACAAGTCCCCGACAATTTTAAGAAATTTTATATATATTCAAAGCAAAATTTGCAAAAAAATTATGTAAATTTGTTCGTTTCGACATGAAACAAGTTGTTCAATAAACAAATTGAAAGTTGAAACAAGTCTAAGCCGATGACTACATATTTGAAGGTGCTGATCGGGATCTAATTAACCATATATATAGTTAAGTTATATTTCACTCGAAAATTAAAAAAAAAAGTATATGGACCGGTTTATAATTCCGTATAATAATTAAGTTTAAAAATATGTACACTTTTTAATTTATAAATTATTTATAAGATAAATATTTTTTATGCGAACAGGAAAAAATATTATTTTTGTTGAAAATTCTAAATATTAAAAACAATATATGAATTATATAATTTCTACATTTTTGTATTTGAGAAGTTATTGTAATTTATATGGATAAAAGAAATGTGAGCAAGCGAAAGCTAAACACGTTATTCACTGCATTTGCCTCTATATTGCAGAACAGTAGACAATTAAGTGTCATAAACTAACATTAAAATGGTAACCAAATCACTTTGTCATTTGCGTAAAGATGGTGGGTACAAATTAAAGGAATGATCATCACGTACGTGTTCATTCCCAGAGAAAACTACAGAACTGATTCATACTGATTTAATAATCACAATTTAATGAGAAATGCTATGTACTCCAAATATCATTCCCCCCCCCCAAATGAGGTCACATAACATTTGACTATTTTAATTTGTGTACACGCACGCTATTATTATAAGAAAATTATCAATTATACACGTAACAACTCAGCATTTGTGTCAATTTTTTGGATCTCTAGCATTATTTTAATTTAATTAGTCTTGTTCTGACTCAATTATTTCATGAATCCAACCTGGCTGCCTGACTATGACTCGTTTAATTGTATTTTAGTAAACTAATGTTGTTTTATTAAATGTGTAACAACCATGTTTTGATATATTTACTTGTGTTTTTTAGTAGGTGAGATTGGTTGAGTGGATAGCAACAGCAGCCATATCACCAAATAATTTGTTATTTTCTTGTGAAGAAATGGTAATTTATATAGGGCAAGCCAGGCACCACCAGCACATAAGATTGTGCCAGCTATACATACCGCAATGAATCTGTTTGAAACTAGTAGTAGAAACAATTGGTTATATATTACTCAGATTTTATTATTGAAAATCACGAAATAAGTAGTCTAGTTCGTATGTGAATGCAATTGGATTATTTCTTACTCTTGCTTACAAGGTTTTTAGTTATTCAAAGACATGATACTCTTTTATTCAACGTTCTAATTCAAAAATATACTTGTAAATATTATTTTCTTATTTTTTTCATTTTGTATTTAAGTTTGAACATACTATTTTTATATAAAATGAAAAAAATGAAAAAAATAATATCTACAAATATATTTTTTACAAAATGCGTGAATTTTTTTTGAAAAAGATTAGGACATTTAATGTGGGACGGATGGAGTAATTAATTTATGATTATATTATTTTTATATTATAACTAAGAGAGATGTACATAATTTTACGAATAACGACTTCGGAATACTTTTATAATTTTTATAGAAAAAAGAGATGTGTATGATTTTACGGATGACTTCTGAATAGTTTTATACTTTCTATTATATTTATTTATTTTCATTAAAATAAGTATAATAAGATGATATTTTTGTATTTTTATACTTTTAAATTTTATTTGCCATTCAATTCCACAATCGAATATTTATAATATTAATTTCATAAATGTTTTTGTAGAGCATGATTTCTTTTCATTAATTTTGGAAAAATAATTAAGACATTTTTCCATGGTACATTGTGAATTCAACTAGAACTTTAGTCTTTCGCAAAAAAAAAAAAACTAGAACTTTAGTCTATATACTATACTGAATCCGTCAACCAATGTCATTGATTATAGAGTGCTTCATATTATTACGAGTATATTGTAATATTATTTTCCTAGTTCTCATTTGTTTAGTCAATTTTTGAGTTTTGAGTTACGCAGGAACTTGAACTTCCTTCTAATTAAGTTAGATCATAAAGTCATAAGATAATTACAATATTTGTGTTTGGTTTATTACTATGTAACTAGAAGGTCAATTGTGATGACACTGGGTTCACAGCTAATGTGAATTGAAATGCTCGAGATATCATTGTAATACTTTTTATATTAAAGAATTTGAATATTTTATATGTTAAGCAATTTGAAAATAACAATCAGGTTGTAGTTGACCGTTCAGAGGTTTGTTTCGGCTGGGTTATATTGTTTTAATAAAATCTTTTTGTTTGTCAAAAAAAAAAAGAAGTTACATAGTTAATTTTGGAATGTAATTAATATTTTTATATTGGATAACTATTTAACTTGCAGTGACCATGATTTTTATATTGGATAACTATTTAACTTGCAGTGACCATGATTTTTATATTGGATAGCTATTTAACTTGCAGTGATCATGATGAACGTAGGTAACTAAGTTCCCGTATTTTATAGTAACTACAAAAAAACTTGGAATTTAAAGTTCCCTTATAATATTTAAAATACATTAAACCAAATACATGCACCTAATTTACAAGAAATTTCGAGTTACATGGTTGGATTACATGGAAACAAACGACCCTAGTATTCCTCGCGCAGTCCCTCATTCTCTCTTCAGCATCCTGTAATACAGGAGAAGCATGATTAATCAAAGATGGAAGAAGTGTGTACGTATATATATTGGCAAATTACAAGTACATGACATGAAATAATTGGATTTGTCTGATCAATAATGTTACTCTAGAGTCTAGTGTCATACTATATCATAGCTAATCCAGAACTAAACTTAGCAAGTCTTTCTATAATTGTAGCGTTTTATTAATCATTTGTTATATGTTATTTAATGAATGATAAAGAAGGTATAAATTATATATGAAAATAAAATCAATTGTGTGATTTATTTTATACAGAATGACCTCATCGGATATTATTATTAATTTTATTATTATAACATTATTATGGTAGCTGAAGATTTAAGATACAAGTCTGTATTATTGGAACCAATTGACTCAATGAATTGATGTATTCAGGATATGTTTTTAGCTTAATTATCTAGTTCGATCATATTAATTTCAAATGGATGATTCTTTAATAAGCTTAAACTTGTGATTATCTCTAATGCCTTTTCTTTAATCTATTGATAGGGTTCATAATTATCATTACGTAATAGCACAAGTTTCTCACCCAGCATGTTCATATTGAAACTTATATTTGAACTTTTATTCTATTAATTAATCAAATTGTTCCACTTGTATGAGAATATAGTATTTCGAAATTCACTATATATATGCTTTTTTTTACTGAACTATATATATGCTTTCAATATGTGTAATTGCTGCTATTTATTAATTAGTTAATAATTAAAATACAAATACCTTCAACTCCAATAAAAAAACTATCGATAAAGTACAAGAAAGATTAGATTTTTTGAATTGGGTGAAGAATTATTGATATTGCATATAGAGTTTTGTTTAATTTATCGTCTATACTATATTATTATAGTGAGAAAATTAAAAGTTTTGGTCGGTACTGGGGCACAGGTCTAAAAAATATACATACATGATACTATAATTTTACTTATTATAATACGACCCTTAACTATATACATATATATTACCCAAAATCATAACATATTTATATTACATAGAATAAATTACATAAAATTTTAATATTATAAAATTTTATGTTATATATAAATAAAAAATTTATTTAATTAAATATTAGTTATCCCGCGTTTCGTATAAATTATAAGATTGTATAAATAATTTATAATATACATAATTTATAAATTAGAAAAAGACCCAACTCTAAAATAAGTGAGGAAGGACCGGAGGTACATTGAACTTAAAAACAAAACAAAAAAAAACTTTCTTCGTACCTTCTTTTTTACGGTGGAACGGAAAGTACGTGTTTTGCTTTCAAATTTTTGTTGTATTTGATTGGAATTATTTACCAAACATCAATCGGCAGTCCAGCCTGTAATTTACTCTATTTGACTTGTATAACCTTAAAACAATATAATTGTGTTTTTAGCAATGATAGGTAGGGTCTTCATGGGTCGGGTTGACATGATTTGAACCATTTTTTTTACCCAATTTTGAAAAAAATTAATATGTTATGTTAAAAAATATTATAAAATCCAATCCTATTCAATTTAAATCGATTTGGGTCGGGTTGATTTGGTTTGATCGGTTTCTAACTAATATTAAAATTTTATATTTTCACATATTTTAACATAAATTGCGATAATAAAATTTACTATCTCAACATAAATGACAACAAAACTAAAACAACATTAACGAAATATGTTCATAAATAGTAAAATTTATAACTAATCTAAAAAATATTTAAAATTTTAAATATATAATTACTATTATATTAATATCTATTATCTAATGTATAAATTTTCATGAAAGTATAAAATATCGGATATAATTATATATTATATAGCATCTAATATATACGTATCGGGTTGAGTTGGTTAAAATAATTTTCAACCCATAGCCAACTCAATTAATTCGAGTTGAACTGTTTTTAACCTAACTTAATATTGAATTTTTTATTTTCGATTAAATCGGTCGAAATAAAGATCAATTTAATGGAGTGTCGTAACCCATGAACACCCCTAATGACAGGGGGAGCAACTTATTATCGATCAGGGCTGGCGAAGTGTTTGCCGTGTTGAAATTTAGTACTAGCCACCTATCATTTGGCAATAATATACAGCAGAGATGACACGAAAAATCCGAATTTGAAAAGTACGTCCGGTCTAATCTGAAAAAAATTCGGGAAAAATTTGATTTGAAAAACCCGGTCTGTCCTGCGCACCTGAACGGATCACATATTTTTCAGAAAATTTCGGCCCCATTCGATACGGAAAAAATCCAAATTAAGCCCAATTGAGCCCGATTTTAGCCTGTTTTTTCCCGATAAAATTTTGAATATATTTAAAATTTATCTAATTTCATTAAAAAAATTGAATTAAATTTTGAATAAAAGTATAAATATTTCAAGAAATATTAAAAACACTTTCTAAAAATAATTATTTTATTTATAAAATTAAAAAATATTACTATTAAATTATTAAAAAAAATCCGGTCTGACCTAATCCGCGGGTCTAAAACGGACCAACTATTTTCTTTCAAAATCCGAACCAGCCCGATTTTGATAAAAATCCGGCCCGATCTGCTTCAAAAAAATTCTAAATTTTTGTAATCTGATCTGAATCCGACCCAATTCCGGTCGATCTGATTTTTGTATATCTCTAATATAGAGGGTGTTTAGATTTATTTATTTACCTTGATGTTGTATATAAAAATGTAAAAGAAGTACCTATAAAGATAAAACATATACTCCCTCCGTCCCGGTCAAATGTTTACATTTGGTCCGGGCACGGAGACCAAGGATAGTGGAGTAATATTGTTAAAATAAATGAAGTAGTGGATGTAATAGTGATTTTATTGTTAAAATAAATGAAATAGAGGTGTAATAGTGTAAAATGTTGAAAAAGTGGAGTGAAGTAGTGGATGTAATAATGTATTTTATTGTTAAAAATTACTATTTTTAGTAATGTAAAAAATTGGATGGAACGTCCCAACTAGGATTAGTAGTAAGGTTATGAGGGCTTTCCCCATTCAAAATCGATCTTTTAATTTTAATTTTTTTGAAAAAATCTTTTAATTTTTTTAAAATTTTAAATTAGTTGTTAGATAAAATAAATAGATTACTAATATCACGATTCCCGATTACATACTCAGCCAAAAAAAGAGAGCATAGATTGAGAGCTAATTGCATTGCTTCTTGTAAACTCAAGCACCGAACAAATAATTGGTCATAAATTTTATATAGTTTGTGACTATTGTTTTTTCTCCATGTTTTTTCCGTTGTTCAAGTGAAGTTCTTTAGTTTCCAGCTTGAATGCACTTGCAAGCTTATGTGCACAAGATCAGATTCTGAATTCTCGATCGTATATAGAAAAGCAAAAAATAGTTACATAAAATAAACCTCTATATTTTTATAACTCAAGTTTCTCCACGTGTGTAATAAAATCTCGATAAATAAATACACGATTAATGAATAACACAAACAATTTTCTTTAAATTTTAAAAAAAAGATAATTTCCGTAAATATAAATTTGCAATCTCAAGATATTCAGATTCGACTGTACCGAGGTGATTTAGCCTCATCAACAATTCAACATATATAGTAACCACACACCTTTGTACAGAGACTACAGACTGAATGCATTATTGACGAGGAAAATGTCCTAAAGCAAACAAGGACGCATCAGATATGTACGTGACATAGCAGATATTGAGTGTGTGGACTGTGGACATATATGCTATTAACATATATATAAATCTCCTTTTCAAGTGTCTGCTTATGAATATTATTGCAGATCATAAAACTCAGACCACTAATCTTACAGGGCCAAAGTTCTAAGAGATTGAATTGTATTAATCTTTCCTTTAAATTCAACGTCAATTATGCACCAACCACGGATTGTTGGCCAGGACCATTATTAAATTGCACATATATATAATATTTGCTGTACACCACATAAAATCGGCCACTAATTTGTAGTAATGGCGAAAATTACATAAGGCAACGTTTTTGTTTTCTATTTTTCCTTCACTCGATTATGTGCAGTGTATTTTTATTAATAAAATGTTGCAAAAATTTATAAATCTATACATGTTTAGAATATAAAACCATTAGCTTAATGGGAGAGCGATCGAAATGCACCAGTATATATAATATAATGACTGATTGCACTTAATGATCCCAATTAATTTGTTTTTTCAAAACTTTAAACAGATGTACAAATTACAGAGTGAATTTCTAATGATTGATTGTCATCGATCAGCAAATACTTACAAGCTCTGTATGTCATACATATATCTAACTTGATCGCTTTTAGACCGCCTAATTACTACCATACATACAACAGGATTTGGCATTTGTGATATACATTATGCCACAGGAAACAGATAATGCTTAAAAAATGAGTGAAGTTCATGAACCTATGAATGAGACCAAGTACTTTTTCTGTCTTAGGTACTGTCATATATATAAGTACTTACTTTTTAATATTAGCTAAAACAAACACTCAGTATATATATATGTAGACTAAAGTGTACATGCAGGTAATCAACTATCCGCCTATCGGTGGTGTTATTTATAGCGAATATATGAAAATCTTAGAATGTTTTTTAAAAAGTAAATTGAGTGACGTGGTTCCTGCATTCACATAAAAATTACGGATAAATAGTTATATTAATCACTTATTAGCGGCAAACACCAAAGTGTAGTACATTGATGGTGAAGCTTTATGATTAGCATTCTAATTGTTGGAATTTCAATTTCTTAATAAGGTGACCAAATACGTTTTAAGATTATGTATCTTTTTTCAGCAATTTGGAATGAATTTACTTTCTATTTTCTATTATGAATATTTAAAACAATTCTTTACAGAATTTTAAAAAATAGATAGATATAATAGTGGATAAATCTGGACATTCTCCATGTAATCTAATTTAGGCATGCACCTGAGAAAGCATTATAACTATATATATATATATATATATATATATATATATATATATATATATGTTACAATTACACATGATGTTTATTTGCTATTACATTTTCACATACATGGAGACATTCTCTATAGTCCTATGTCAAAGTATAGATTAGAATAATCAGTAGGAGACCAAGAAAAAGAAAGAGGTGAGGTAGGGGGAGATGGACAAGAAGAAACAGATGAGGAATGAGAACAACTAGTGTTCGTATGTGGATTCCTTACAACAAATGGTACCATATCCTCGAGCAAGCCTTGTGGGCCTAAGATTACTTCTTCTTGGGCCAATTCAGTGATAGAAGGTGGGTCAGAACTGATAAGCCCAGGTTCCTTCTCTTTAGATACTTGTGGGTCATCTTCATGGGCTTCAACTATTGGGCCTGGAAGTTTGGGCTTCTTAGCAAGTGGAATATTATTGTCAGTTTGACCCAGTGTGAGGAATGGATAAGTAAAATGGAGGTGAAGGCCTTCATAAGTGATGATTATAGTATCCGGGTCATCAGTAGATCGTTCGACCTGTTTTTTGGCGCTGCAATGTGGGTTGGTGCATCGATAGTAGCTCCTGATTCAAGAAACGTAATTTGCAAGTATTATTAATGTCTTAAGAACCATTTATTTAACTTATGACAACGAATAATTTTATCGAATCAAATGAGTATAAATAGTTGAATATGTATTTTACTCTCAATAACAAGATGATGAAGGTTGAAAAGTTGTGTAGCTAGAGATATTTATTCGAATTTCTGTTAATCATTTTTTAAAAGAAACGTGTCTCATATGTAATCAACATAATTTTGAGTAATATGTGGTCATTTCTCGATTTGAAAAGGCTTGTAGTATTCACAATATATATATGTAAGAGTTATTTATTACCTGGGGTTTGAGTTATTCTTGATGGACTTCTGACCGTATTTCCTCCATTTATATCCATCATCCGAAATCACATTGCCACTAGTCTTTATTCTCAATGTATACTTGCTCTCACCTTTACACATTCCTCTTTCCAACAAAGAATTCCTATACTTGAAGCAGCTAAATTTATTAGTCTAATTAGAAAAAACCACTTGAATACATTTAAGTCGAAAATACCCGTGTTTTCTTGTAGTGCACACAACAACACATACACGCGTGCACCGTATAATATTTATGTACCAGAAAGATACTGACAATGCAGGACCTGATCAAAGATTGGAAAACAAAAAATCTGCAGCAAAGCACAAACCTGGAAGTGGCTAATAAAAGCTCTTGCATATAGCTGATTGGGTAATTCTTTGTCAAAGATGACGAATTCGAAGAGCTTTCTACTGTTTGGTCTGAGAGAATATCAGAATTGGACATGAGATGATCGAGAAACGATGAGTTTGAAGGATAATTTGAAGAATCCGAACTAGTATTCAAATTACTCTCCTCGTAATTAGGTGCAATAAATAAAGGCGATTCGTCGACAAGAAGCTCTTGAACAAGCTCATCTTCTAACCACGTAGTCTCCATCAACTTCTCCAATCTCCACTAAGATAATTCAATTCCTTAATTGTGTATTAGGAATGAACCTGATTTTATTATAACAGTAGTAATGGAATAGTTATGTATATATGAAGTGGCTAGCTCGATCTTAGATATATTGGTTTTTCAAATAAGAAGAGTGAATAACAACAGTGGAGCAGATGAACTGAAACTTGTGTATGGTAGTTAGATTGGTAGCTACACATATAAAACCCTAGAGATAAGGTGGCATATCTTGCATGTATATATACACACACGCCTGTACTTATTACTGCGTGGACTTTTGTTAATCTAAACATGCAATAGTACATACTACATGTAGCTTCCAATATTTTTACATAACTGGAAATTTTCTTTGAAATGACATTATTTTTAACCAAAAATAAATAAAATCACACCGCACCGTAATTAATTCTTGTAGTATATATATACGTACCTAACGAGATGATTTTTTTTCACATTCATTAACAAACAAACAAATATTGACAAGTTATATTGTTATTATCTGTTTTATCTCGATAATACCCTTTCATTGTTTGTTTCCTCTGATGGGATATATTCATCAAGGTGGACCAAGACTACCTGAACCATTACCATGTCTAATTAATAAACTAGCAGTCAACCATTAATACTATTACAATTCAAAAGATACATGACTTGCACTTATTTACATCTTAATTTCCAGTGCAGAGATTGAAATAATAGACACAATACTTCTTATTAATATAAATTTTAATATTTATGATGATATTTTAAATTTATATAATAATTTTATGCAGGACACTTGTCTTCGGTGGTATGTGTGTGTAAATTAAAATAGCTCCAGCTCCATTAAAAAATCTCATCATTTACATGAAATAAAAGTGCTCCACTTGTTTTACGGGACAAGTAAATTTTTAAACGAACAGAAGGTTAATTATTTGCTTGAGAGTTTGGGGTGGCATCTTTTGTTGGGGGTTGACTTTAAAATAATTCCAAAAAGAAATCACATAGGGAACTGTGAAATACACAAGTCAATCCTCAATAAGCATCCTAAACGTAAAGGACAAAAAGAAATTAATACTATATCAAATGGGGCTGACGGGCAGGAGTGGGTTTAGGTTTTGGCTGGTTTCGAATTAGTGGGCACTGGTTGATTGGGGGCAGCTAGGGTGTGACCCAAACGTCCTATTTCATGGCCTCTTATGTTTTTTTATTACAAAAAAGTCAACCTTTTTTTACATTTTTTTTTTGTAAACTGTTTGTAATTTGATTATAGATATGATTGGGAGGTGCATGCATGGTCCATTTTTAAATTATTCACGTGTGGTTTTGGAGTATTACAATTAATTATCGATTATCGATGGATTGGTTCGAGCTGTCGAGGGTTTGTGTTGTGTGTTACAAGTTTTGGCAACGTAGCATCTTCTTATTCCCATGATTCAAATCCAAGATTTATTTACACTTAATTTCTCGTAGTTTGTTTTCTATGTAAATACTATATAACTTTCGTTTTTTTAAGCTAAAAATTTTAAAAGTGGAAAAATAATTTGAAAAAGGTCTATATTATAGTTATAACGTAGCTTATTTTGATATATATAATAAAATTAGTTTAGATGTAGTATAATTTAAAATTTAATTGATTGTCATATTAAATATTTATAGAATATTTTATGTGTATAATACTCCCTCCGTCCCTAATTAGTTGCACCTTTGAATTTTTACACGTATTTTAACGCGCATGAAAAACATAGTTCGATAAATTATTTTTCGAATTTTACTTTTTTTTAAATATTTAATTTTTTATTTAGAAAAAATAATCAAAAAATAATTTGTCAAATTATGTTTTTTATGCGTGTTAAAATATATGCAATAAGTCAAATGGATAACTAATTAGGTACAGAGACAGAGTAATAAATTGCGAAAGTTTAGATTTTAGAATCAAAAGTTTTAATACATTGTGAAGAACATTACTTGCTTAAGCGCAATAAAATAAGAACTGAAGCCCACACTGAATGGCCCATCCTTCAAAAGGCCTAATAGTAGAAGCCCGATAGCCTATTACCAGCAAGGCAAGTCTACCATACTCCTAATCAGGAAATGTTTTTTTCTTCCTTTTTTGTTGGGAAGCATCTAGAAGATTGTATTTTATTTTATTTTTGACTAATTTGGAGATTTTTATTTCGTTTTTTTTTTGAACAATTATTTCGTTTGTTATTCGTTTCGAAAATAATACTCTTTTTCATCCTAGAAAAGAAAACAAGGAATATAAATAATATAGTAGATCAGAAGTATAAGGGACATGAGAGCCCAAATACACACTGTTGGGCCGGGCGTTAGATTGTTCCCGCGCAAAATCAAACAAAATAAAATATGAGTTTCTGTCAAAAATAAAACAAAATAAAATATGAGTAAGGATGATAATTTTATCCAATCTGATATATCTGATTCATTCTCATTTGATTTTTATTGAAATTGAAATTGATCTTTATATTTTATTTGTACTATTTTTTTAAATCTAAATTTAGTAGAGTATTGATCAACTGTTAATAATATATACATAAATGATAAATCAATATATCATCTTATCTAATGCAATTATATTTGTCCCCTTATTTATCCACCTTAAATATTTGGGACTTCAATTATTGTGTATATATGATGTGAAAATTGTTATTGGTGCTCGGTGATATTTGATTTAGTTACATTTTTGTTTCAACTTTCTGAATATCGGATTAAACTCAATATTATCTAAAATACAAGAAATCGAATATAATTTAAATTTAAGTTTATTATTACAATCCGTCCATAAATATTTGAATTTAGATTTTACAATATCTTAATGATGCTATAAAAATATGATGAAATTTCTAATCAATATGGAAACATTGTCATAATGTCCTAATTATTATCCGTACATAAATATTTGGATTTTACAAAATCTTAATGATATTATAAAAATATGATAAAATTTCTAATCAATATGAAAACATTGTCATAATGCCCCTGATTATGGGATTATATATATATATATATATATATATATATATATATATATATATATATATATATATATATATATATAAATAAATAACTGTCTACTAATTGGTCATGAGTCAACAAACGCGGAGAAGTGGAGCCACTTACTTGTCCACGTACAGGTGCTTCCCATTAATATTTATGCTAGTAATGCAACCTTGGTAACTTTCTCAACTATTTCTTCACCTTTCCATTCGAAGTTGACAAAAAACATAGTTTATTTTGAAAATTTTTTGTTTGTATATTTTATTTTGTGTGCATTTATATTTGAAGATGGAGGAAGGAAAGTGCAGTACGCCCAAGCAACAAGAACATCGCATTCCAGAGACGAAGGTATGCCCTCCAGCACCCAAGAAGAAACCGCAACGTGAAACTGTAAAGAAATCGAATTCTTCGTTGGAGAAAGCCTTTTTTCAGTCACCTGAAATTGACTCGTTCTTTGCTGCACATTGTAGAGAGTCTTAGTATGTTAGCTACCATTTTTATGGTAACTTGTTCTTGTACTTTAACATTAGCTATCGTCTTAGTTTGTATTTAAGTAGTATTAAATTTCAGTGAAGTATGACTTTTATTCCATTTTGTGATACATGCTTGTTTAAGGTTGTTACTACACAGAGATCTTACTGCAAGTGTTTCATATTTATTTTAGACACCAAGGGGTTTAAAAAAATAGATATGTGGGAATAGAAGTGCAAATCACATAAATTATGTAATAAATTTGCAAGCTTGTCCCCCTCCCAATGCTTTTTCACACCACAGATTGATCTTATATTTTCTGAGTTACTGCTATCCTGTTCAAGATCTTGAAAATGTCTCTTTAAAAAGAGTTGGTGTTATCCAAATGTTTTCGTATCCCTGCATGGTGATTTTTCTCTATCAGCACTTGTTTAGTCATACTGCTGTCTAAAGCGAACGTCTTTATCACTGTCTCTGCCCTGATTGACAGTAGATTCCAGTAAGGCGGTAATCAATGTTATCTTCCAACCGCAGCTTAGATCCAATAATCAATATTGTTATTTTATCTTCACATTGATCAAACATGAAACAGCAGATAGGAAAGAAGAGAAACCTGTCGACTCTAGATGGGTCATAGCACTCTTACACGTTGGCTACCGTTGTGTGTGAGCAAGAAAAGATGAAATTAACAAACAGCTAGAAGAGATTTACAAGATCCAAGAGAAAGTTGCAGCTTCATCTACAATCTACATGGATAACTGTCGCTGCAATTCCATATTGAGAAGCTAAGAGTGTCTGCAAGTGGAAGAGTTCTAACTGTGACTTGTTTTTCGCTCTTCATTTGATGATAAATTTAATCTCTCCTATGAGTGTATATGGGAGAAAAACATTGTTGAGAATTTCTAATTAGACTAAAATTCTAGAAAGATTACCAATAAGACACCCTATATATGTCACATGAATCGAATTGTATCACCATACGCATCACATGAGTGTTCTGTAGTCTGTACACAGTCCCTCAATTACAAAACCATACAAGAGGATATATATTCTCAATTACAAAACCATACAAGGGGATATATATTCAGACAGAGTTTGTTTAAAATTCCGATGTATGTACATATCAAAGATATCAAATTATTACCAAATTTCTGAAGATACATGAGACTATAGGAACATAAGCTTTTGAACCTGGAAACAGAGTAATACTCTCCAGAGCCATGAAACATAGTTGATCACAGCTCCAATTGAGTATCACTCTTTTGAGCCATGAAACATGGTTTATCATGGGCCCAAAAGAGTTTTCTTTTAGTTCAAAATGATTAAAAAAAACATAAACGACAACATTGTACACGATTACAAAGTTTAACAAGTTACATTTTAATTATGCTCATTTGTCTTCTGATTCTCTTTGTACATGATCAGCAAGCACAGCAACTGTATAAACTCTACATAATCCACAATCTAACACCAAACCTTTTCAACATTCACCAACTTTAGCTCTGAAAGACCACTACTACTACTACTACTACTATTACTGCTACTGCTACTGCTACTGCTACTGCTACTGCTACGTAAGAGAGATAACAACACAACAAGACAACAAAACAACTAAAGCCAGAAATTCTGACATGATGGTATGGTACTCTTAAGTTGAAGCTAATATCTTCCTCTCTAAAATCAAGCAACATTCATGCACTAGTTTCTTTATCATACGTTGTGCGGAAACGAAGACCAGAACCCACATGACCAGATGTTGGACATAACCAACATATAACGTTTGGACCAAGTGCCTGTTGAATTAAAGCAAAGATACAAAGTATTACAAAACTTTATTAATCCAAAGACACAAACAATGACAGAATTCCTTGTGTCTATTCCAAATCTTGGTATCCTCACAAACTAGATATAAACTTCATTAATAGTAGAAAACGAAGATGAACAATATGAGATGGGAAATTAGAACCGTGAAGGGAGCAGTTTCTTACTGATATTAGATTTTCATATGAACCAATATTATATGGATGCATGTACACATCTCCTCCCTTGTCTGCAAGCCACAATGCTCTTACCCCTTCAAGTTGCTGCCAAATAAGTTCAATAATCATTGAATGTTAGTGTAAAAGAATTGGTTATCAGAAAATACATAAGCAACATGTCCGTGTCAAGGAACCTCAATGGTTGTCTGGTTACGTAAGATAAGCTGGAGATGCCAACTCCAAAGATAGCTTAATGCAACAGTTATCGCGACTAACAGAAGAAAACAAAAAACCTGGAAGTGAAGTTTGAAGATGGTTATTTCCAACAGATATTTGGTAACCAAGTATAAACTACTGCAGTGAGCTAATGAACTTACATAGACAGCTTGGAGAAGTCCTTCAACTTTCTGCTCATTTCGGTGAGGCACTATGGTTAAACTACCCAGAAGCAGAATCTGATGATTTTGAAGCAAAAATAAGAGGGGACAGCTAGAAAATAAAGGTGTCACACAAAAATTTGGGTGGGTGGGTGGGGGGAGGGATGAAAAAGAACTGAAAGCGAAGAAGTAGAAGGCATGCCACTTGGTAAAGCACGTTCTACTCAAAGAATATAAATCAAACTACATTGATTCGTCTTGATCAAAGAAAAGATCATTATCATCTTGAACGTACCAGGGAGTATATACATGCAATAACAGCATACGTAACAAATACAAAGAAGATCTTATAGTTTGCATGCCCCACACAGTTATTTATCCAAGTGCAGTGATGGTCCTAAAATCACGAGTTAGAACAATATCAATGTATATCGTTTATTTGACAGAAGGTATTGTGACAATGTACATAAGAGTCATAGACTAGGCATACCATTTTCAAAACACATCTTCTGCATATGCGACAATGATGTGTGCGAGGTGGCTTGTATTGGGAACACTTTTGACAGTATCTCAAGTCCCCACCCTGCAAGAAAAGAAAAGTTAATCATGTACGTTTTAATACCGGATTAGTTCTTTATACCCTGAGTCATAAGTTATGAACGCTAAGACCAGGCCAGGAAAGAAGAAAATGATTAATTTTACAACTTTTATTGCTAGAAAAAAACAAATTCCCTCCTGACTCATTACAGGAATGGTAGCATGAATTTAATTATGATTTTACATAAGAACCACATGAGTACTTTCACATAACTTGAATGTATTTCAACACAAAAAAGAAGCAGCAAATATTAGATTCAAATTCCAAAAGAGTCATACTCATGAAGAATATAGTTATAGTTGTCACTCGGAGCATCACTGAAAATTATATGGAAGTACTCACTACAAAAAGTGACACCAACGATATCAACACCTTCACCTCAATCTGATAAGAAAATTACTTAAATTGGTTGATTAGGAACATTCTTATTTTTAGATAGAGAGTGCTAGTAAATGTGTTAGGACAGGCATGGTATGTTTTTTGCGGTAAAAAAATATTACGTCAAGCAAGTTTCAAATTGGGGAATAAACTAAGAGAAAAAAAGGGCAAAGAATGAAGATACAAGCATCTCAGCCAACTAAAACGGCTACAGGTTTTGAGCCGTATAACACCTTGTCAGCTAAATTGACTTTCAAAATTCAATTCCAACAAGTGCAAGCAATAAAGTACAAACTTAGTATCTTGCAGCACATAGATCATATGATTGAATCCCTTTCACTATAGGCGGAAAGTATATTCACACTAACGAACCAGTCAAGAAGGTGTTACACGTAAGCCATCGCTGCGGAGAAACTAATAAAGGAAAAAACTTGTTCAGACCAAAGATAAGGCCAGAGCTGTATAAAAACATTAGCAAGGCAGAACGACAAAATCTATATGTCAAAGGCTATGTTACTCTGACTCGGGTACGGAGTGTCGGACACGACACATATCCGAGTGTCCGACTCGAAAAATCTAAAAATTGGGGACACGGGGACACTGTCCAATTTTTGGACACGGGTGCGGGGACACGATACAATATATTAATAAATATGTATGGTAGGCAAGACACCTTAACAAATAGAAACAATAAAACTCATATTAAACACTATTTTTAAAGGACTTTGCAAATTAGGCGTATTCTTTACTTTTATCTCATTTTTGTTCTTTTCTTTTTTCTCATATATTTATCTTGAATCATTAGATTGACTCATATGTGGTCTTTAAGTTAGTCAAAGTGTCCACATTTCAGTCAAAGGATCCAACATGAAATAAGTGTCGTGTCCAAGTATCCGACACGGGTACGGTGACTGAAACAGAAGAGTCGGAGTAACATAGGTCAAAGGCGAAAACTTTCAAACAGAAGAAACTGCATCAGATGAAATCAAGGAAATCAAAATTTAGAGATGCGCCACCATTTTGCATGAATTTAAATTCAGTTATCAAAACAAACGCTGCCACATGTAAAAAGATGTCAATACACTGTCTCTACTTCCCGGTTAGAGGTTTAAGCCGTCTCTTTTCATTTCTGCTCCGGACTATCCGGAACCAATGATAGCATACCAATTCAGTAACTGAAATCTAATTACATATAATGCAAATGACTATCCGATTATATCAAAATTACATATTTCAGATCACATCACAAAAATGATATCTTTCATAAATCTTTGCATCAATATTCAGTAAACCATCAAATTATCTCAACAATACCCTACAAAGATCGAAACTTTAACTCCAATAACATAAATTTAGCTCACATAACATTCACATTTCACCCAAAATCCAGATCACCTCAGAATAATAACATAATACTTGCAAGATCAAACTCAACAGTCCACACAAACACACACACACACACACACACACACACAAAATAATAGGGGTTGAAGTAAAGTAAATTTAACATACATACATAAAAACATATACACACATATGTACCTTGCGTTTGACCTCATGAACAGAGCTACTTGAATCCTCAATATCGGGTTCAAAATTAGAGGGAACCCGACCCGGGTCAGTAAAAACAGCAAGGGCAAAATTATACCCACACATAACAGCAAGAGCGGTGTATATAACAACGTTCATTAACCCGGGTGATGACCCGAGTCCGAACCACCGGTTAATGAAAATAAAAATAGTAGAAAAGTAAATGAAAGCGATGCCAATTGATACAATGGTGATGTGGAATGAGAAATTCGCCATTTTGGGTGTTGGAAAGTGTGTTTTTTTCTTGGGTTTCGTGAAAATTTGGTGGGGTCGGAGTCACCGGCGGTGTCTCCGGTGAGTTTGATGCCGGTTTGTTTTGTAAAACAGTAAATAAAGTGGTAGGTGCCGTTAGTTTGTTATAATTTGTAACTTTAAAAACACTGCTGCTATTTATATTTATTTTTTTGCCTCGAAAGAAATGTATATATATTTTTTTCAAGATTTTTTTTTGGATAATTGATGTTAATATATGTTGATAATTACAGAAGTAAATTAGATGTGTCATCAGTTTTGTTGTTTTTCCAATTGTCGGAAGTTTTATTTGCATGTAAATTTGTTTGATTTTGATAAAGGATGTGCACATAAAGAAAAAAAGAGAGAAATTTCAGAAAAAGAAAAAATAAAGTTTAAAAAATAGTGATTGCATGATTTATGAGCTTGATTCAATTTTATATTATTTATATAGTAGAATTATGCTTGATTCAATTTTTTATAATTTATAATACAATTATACATTGTAGTAAATTTTGTAATGCTAAGAATATAACAACAAGAAATGAAGCAAATTCATTTCCTTTTAATTTTATTTTTAGATTGTAACTAGTTTGAATTGTTCGATTATTTGATATATCAATAATTTATTTAATTGTGGGAGAGCTCATATATTGATGTTAACAAGTTGATTACACAGTGTGTCGTCAGTTTCGTTTTTTTATATATTGGAAATATCGAGTGTCTTTCATTTTGCATGTAATTGATAAAAAATGCAAGACAGATAGAAAAAAAGAAGCAAGAGGTGATACAAATAAATTAATATTCTTTTGTTTATTTGAAAAATATGATTTAAATAGTGTAAAATTAAGTATAATATATACTACTGTACAAGTCTAATAAGAACATCATTGTAACTTTGTTATAACTGAGACAAGTTCAAAACATAGTTAAAATTATCGGAGGGTTACCTGATGACTTGCATGGTAAGCAGTAACTGACGATGGCAACCTATGGTCCATGGATATTGCAATTTAAATGTTTTATATATATTAATATTTTGAATGTCACAGAAAATCAGGAAAAAAAATTAACTTTAACTCGAGACAAAACAAAAAAGAAACTACAACTCAACAGTAATAAAATTCGATGTCAATATTTATGACTAGAAATTAACATTTGGGAAGATCCGTCGGAGGTGGCATCAGCTTTTGATTCGGAAGCTTTCCATCTAAAACAAGCCATGCCATCTTCAAACCCCAGCTTGTGTGAACCTCCAAATGGCAATGCATAAACCACACTCCTATTAACCACAACAACAATATTCATGAAAAAAATTGATGAGATCAAGAAACATGATGTATAAAATTTCGAACTTTTTTTAAGGCCAAGCAGTATTTGACAGTGACCCTTAAATTTTATAGGGACACTAAATCTCGAACTCTCAAACCTCACCTCTTGTTACCTAGAGAAGAAAATATGTTTCAAACATGTTAGAATATAATATATGATCTTGGTAAGTCAAGCTAGTTCTCCTAAAATATAAAGTTATTAGGATACCGACTTACCATGATATTCTAACAAAACATTAGTGAATCAACAAAATCAATTAGAAATTCAACTCTGTTTCCTCTATATTACTTGCATGCATTGAAATCCTATAAGTTTAATGTTTAAATTAACTAACCCGGGTTATCAGCTTGGAAACGAATAGCAACCCATCCACCTGAGGGCACGCCAATAGTGTTGCGCTCAACAGGATCCACAAGGTTGAAGTTTTTAGGGTCTACATTTGGATCATAGTTTCCGAAACCTTGTCCAACAACAAAGAAATTGAAGCCATGGAGATGAAGTGGATGACTTTCAGCACCTAAAATGCTTGTATCCTGCATGACTAGCTCTACACTTGTGTTGAATGGCAAAACCATAAGTTTAGTGCCATTGCTCACTAAAGTATTGTTTGGAGGGTTTCCAGTATAGTTAAACCAATGTGAAGGACTGACCGGAAAATTAGGGTTGTAAACGCCATTCGATTGGCCAAAATAGTGAGATTGAAGGAGTGATGTTGTTGGTTGAATGAATGATATATTATTAATGGAAGCGGCAAATCTTGTTCCATTTGGACCCTGGCAAGTCTGGTTTTTAAGGCCACAAGGGCTTGTTCCAAGGCCTACTGTAAAGAAGAACTGCTTGTCGACTTTCATAGGCACATTAGCTGGAAATCGAGCACTGGCTAAACTACGAAGTTTCTTGGAAAAATTAGTAGCAAAAGACGTGTCATTTAGAGAAGGTAAGGTTGGTTTAAAAACTGGAAGTTTCTTCAACATGTGACGAGAAGATCCTTCATACTCGAGAACTCCTGCAACTGTGGAATTATCAAATGTGCCAGAGCCTGTAACATATGGTCTAGCAGTCATAAGAAAAGAAGCTTTCGGATGATTGGGTTTCGTCTTTAAAAGAACATTTGTCGTTTGTCCAGGGCTAAGTAGAATTATTTCTGTTTCAAATGGTTTCACATAGATAGCATCAGCTTCGACAACTGTAAGACTATGGTTTGCTATGCCGAAAAAGAGTTCATCATTAAGTGCAGCATTGATGAATCGCAGAAGATATGTTTTTCCCGGCTTCACCTTTAACTTAAATGTGTCTGTGAATGAAGAAAAAAATCAGAATACATGAATTTCCTGTATTATTGTTCTGCGATCATCTAATGTGTACAGACTATATTTTTCGAGCATTTGTACAAAATGTATACATGCATTTCATTTCAAAAAATAATACGTGAATACCTTTTGAGGAGCAATTATACAAAGGTCCAGGAAGTCCATTAAATGTATATGCATCTGAAACATTAGGGCCACCACCAGTTTGTATAGCTTGCGCTATAATGGCTTCAGTATCAGCATTGAACCACTCTCCTATAGATGCAGAGTAGACTTCACATGTAAGTTTAGAAGAACTGTGGTAAAACCAAATATCAGCTTATATATTATTTGCATTCATATGTACACTACTACTCAAGCTTTAAACAAATGATTTTATGTGGTGTATAGGTTACCAAATATGATGGGAACTTCCTTATGGGGCTTGGGGAATGGGTAAGGCACATTGGTCTTGGGGAGAATAATAATAGGACCATAGAGAGTTGATCTTAGCCATGAAATATGAGCATGCCAAAACAGAGTTCCTCTTTGCCCAACAATGGTGTAGTTATACACATAGCTCTGGCCACTTTGTATGGGGCACTGTGTTATATATGCAGGACCATCCGCCCAGCCGCTTCTAAGCTGTCGAATTCCATGCCTGTTCCATTTAAAAATGTAGCACTTTATCCTTAAGCTTACAAAACATATGATATTAATTGTGAGTTGTGACGAGAGAAGTTTATGCATGTATCCATACCAGTGGATGGAAATATTGTTTGAGACGTGATTATTGACTTTGATGAGTAGACGATCGCCCTCTCTAGCTACAATCCGAGGTCCGGGAAATTTTCCATTTACAGTAACAATGCTCTTGCTGTGGCACAGTCTTGTCACATTTTGCAGCTTAATCTGTTTGTAGCCGAGTTAATTTACTATGAAAGGGAAAAAAATAAAGAGAATATTTATGTTACATGGAAACTTACATTGAATTCGTAATGCCTAGTTACGGGGCCTACATTGCTTGCAGAGGCCAAATAAGGAAGGAAATACATCGAAAATAGAAGAATTCCTCTACATAATGGTAAGGAAAGCAAGAATGCCCCCATTCTTAGCAGCTTGATTGTTTTCTGACTGTGAATTAAGTATGTCTGTGACTGAATAAATAATATCTATTGCTGTTTCTCTTGTGAGATAGGCTAATAGATAGTGAACTTGTTTGAATAAAAGCTCTGGAAGTTGGATTTATATAGAAGTGATGCTCTGCCTAAGGTGATGCATGGTCATGATAATATTATATTATAACATTATACATGCAGCAGTACTTACTATATATTAGAGTATTATTATTTGTTTGAATTTAAAGGAAACCAATACGCTGGAATAATTAAGCAAGCGTCAAACTAGCTATTGTTTGGACCAACTATTGTTGGAGAGCAACTTTTGAGTGAGGTCCAAGACAATCTATGTAATTAACATTTATACAAGTATTTTTAATAATTAATTTAAGTACTTGTTTAAGTATCTATATTTCAGGTATATGTAATTGTCCCCATCACTGTCCGTTGCATGTTAAGTCTCCATCATTATGATCAGTTGCGAAGCCGGAAAGATTAGTAAACATTTTTATTTTAAGTCTCATTTCGTTCTTAAAAATTAATATAAATTTTACTTTGAGCCCCTAGATCCTCGATAATCAAGGAGAATTTTATCGTAAAAGTGTTTCAGCCTTGGGATCATTTTAAATACTGGTTCTACCAGTAATTATGACAATGTTAAATCGTTAAGTAAGCTTACTGAGCAAGTGAAAATGTAGGTGGACTTGGATATATATATGTGTATACATGTTCATTTTCATGAAAAAGACATGTGAATGGTTAGAAAGGATAACTGAAGAAGCTCAGTTTGGTCTGCTATGTATTTTCATTGGTCAATTTTAGAGCTTTCAGATGTAGTTTACGTAATTTCTTATGAAGCAAACATGGGACAACTTCCTGCTGTATATCTCTTATTTGTTGGTTTAATCTATTTCTAGATGAATAGTTTAAACAAAAAGATTTATTGCTCAAGTAAAAAATTTGTGCATGAAAGTGGTTGATTGGATTTTGTTTATGCTTTTAAATTACTCCGTATATTTTCATTAATTTGTAAATACCTTCAAGTATAAGAAATATTTATGTTAAAATGATGCTGTCTGACTAAAATTCTAATACTCCTTGGTCAAAACTAATTTTTGATCGAAGAGTGGATCACCAGCTCCCCATGAGAAGCGAGAAATCGAACCTCGAACCTTGTTTCGTCGTGAAACATTCCAATACCCGAAGCAGGAAGTTTGCTCCAGACGTTTATTTGTAGCTTCTTTCATTCAGCCGAACTACCAATCACTTTTTAGTTGATAATTTCTTGTCTTGCATTGTGTTAGTACTTAGTAGTGGTTTAGTTGTTCTATAATTCTCTCATCAAACTGCAAGCTTGAAAGTCTCCAGTTACTGTTCCATTTAAAATCTTCATCAAGGCAATAGAAATAGGGTGTACTACCTTATGATACCACAATAACTTATGATACCACAGTATTCTAAAGTTCGATATTGTTATCTAATTACTAAAAATTATTGAGACTGTGAGAGTACAATGAACACAATTAAGAATTTAACATGAAATGCATTGGTAAATGAAGGAAACGAGGATTCACGAAATAAGTAGAAATTGCACATGTTCGCTTCTGTTTCTTAAGATTAGCCATAATATTGTTTACTTTGATTAAATCTGATATTCCCTGGTGATAAATTCTGTTTCCTTGAATTCAATTCTTTGCCATTTCAGTGTGAGTTTTTCCTTCCATTTTCCTCTTCATTGAATTGCGGAGATAGTCTCCGTACTTCACCTTCTTGTACTTTTTAATCAATCCTTGTGATTTCACCATACAGTCAAAGGGCTCAATTTCCTTGTCAAGATTTGGGAAGAGAAAAGCTGCTAATGACATTCTAGCTTTACTTTCATTTGTCACTGCTCGGTGTTCAATGCTCTGGTATTTCCCATTACTCCATATCTGTAGCAGTACGTGAAGAAAGAAAAGGACTGGCTTGTAATGTTCAAACAAGTTTTTTTATCATGATATACAAGATTGGAAGAATCAGTTACCTCTATAACATCTCCAATGTTGATAACCAGAGCATTTGGAATTGGCGTAACTGGAATCCACTCGCCATTATGGTGTATCTGTAAACCATGCAGATGATCTTCCTGTAGTAGTATAGTTATTGAACTTGTATCAGAGTGAGGACTTATACCAAGTACTTGATCAGGCTTCGAGCAAGGAGGATAGTAGTTTATTCGCAAAGCTTGAGATAAACCCTTGTGCTCTTTAAGGAGAGTGTTCCTTTCTAGTCCCATATTTAAAGATATGGAACTAAGTAGCAGCTCCCCAATGGTTGCAAGTCCTTTTGAATATGTGTCAATAATATACCTGCATTGACAATTGATCATTACAGTTCCGTAAGAAAGATCATAAATGTGCTGTTTCTGATATTATGATTTAGAGGACATACTTGAAACCGTCTGGCGTAGTTGGCCAATACTGAAGATTGCGAAACTCTTGAGGCATGGTAACAAGCACTAATGCATCTGACCAGTCTAGCTTCTGCTCTTTCGAAACAACATAAGCATGACCATAGCCTTGTATGTCGTCAGGGGGCATTGAAAATTTATTCTTCTCCTCTAAGGATAGATTGAAAAAACCTTCTGCATTCTGCTTCATGTTCTGCAGCACCTCACCTGGAACTCCATGGTTTACCACCTATAAGGTAACAAACAAGTAGAAAATGTAAAAGCAGACAAATATTAAAATACAGTATTAATCCAAGTAGGTGATCAGTGTAAGCATACAATACTTTTCTAGTACCTGAAAGAATCCCCATTCTCTGCATGCCTGATCAAGTCTTTTCAGCTCCTCGATGTCGTCATTTGAGAGTAGTGATAAATCAACGACCGGAATACTAGTAGAAAGATGAGTAATATCAATAGCTTTTGGCATGTCATGTTGGTCCCTGATGTATATTTGAGGAACCCTTGAAGAATCATCTCTTACAATTTCCTGGACGTTTGGTACTTCTAAGGATCCTACAAAGGTTGGAGCATGCCCCTGATCAAAGGGTGTTTCACAAACCATCGAACTCATGATTCTTTTTCTCGAAAAATTTAAGATACGAATCATACGTTCTTGCTACTTCAATGTATTTATAGTCGAGTCAGTGACACTACAGTTTAAACACGCAGTTCTATTTTTTAACTAGGAGGAATCTTATTCTTCTCCCTCCAACAATATTCCTCATTACTGGAAGTGACTAGTTTTATGCCAGTCTCACTTGGATTTCATGAAGTGGATGTTTCGAACACTGGACAAATGCCGTTTCCTACTACAACATCCTCAATTCTATATATGTTTACTAGGCGTTCTTAACATTACAGACAAGAGCGAATAGATCCCTTGCTTAGTTCACTTCAATTCAAATTTTTTTTTTTTTTACCATTCCGACAGAAGAGAATGTATTATAATTTGTTCATGGATGCTAGAAATCTTGAGTGCTACGCCAATTTAATTGGTTTGGATTTGATTAACTTGGAGGTTTCTAAACACAAGTATATAAAAGTATCATTGACAGACGGCTGTTGCTAGAAGTTGATAGACTTGTTTTGCTTGATTTTTATGGTAAATTACAAGTCTTGTCTCCCCAAAATGTACACTTCTTCCTTGTCATCTAATCAGAATTTACAGGAATATTAGATAATAATGGAGTATCTACATGAAGAGTTACAACGAAAATTTGTACGACATTTCATCTATATAATTATTAAATTTACAGAACAAAATATCAAGTCGTTGTAGTATAGTGGTAAGTATTCCCGCCTGTCACGCGGGTGACCCGGGTTCGATCCCCGGCAGCGGCGTCATTTTTCCCCTTTTTATTTCCGGATCCAAATCGGGTTCTCATACATCCAAATATAAAACGGGTCATCACTATATAGCTACAGACTACAGTTCATTATTTTTCACAAGAAAAAACAAAAACCCCAACTGAAAGCTTCAATCTTTAAAGAATTTCAAGACTTTTCCGGCGATGATTCGAATTGGATGCAAGCTTTTAACGGCGACGAGGGTTTTTCCGGCCACTTTATCTCTTTACAAACCCATATGTAACCCAAGCTTTTTGTCTCAGTTATCACTTACAAAATCACAAAAGATTAGATTTTTTTCATCAAGTGATGTTTTTAAGGCCAACCCAGTTACTGTTCAGATGATTAATTATGCTCTCTCTCTTGCAAGAACCCAAAAATCAGGTCTTTTTTATGTTTCACATATGTCTATGTTTAGTAGAAAATAAATTTGTTAATTCGACAGTGTATTTTTAATCTCGATAAATTAATAAATTTCACTCAACTTTATATAATGACTGTATGTGTGTGTATCTTTACCGTTCTAGTGTGCTTGTAAAGTTTATATACTCTGTTGTATATAACTAATTATGTGTGTGTGTGTGTAGATGAATCATTTGCACAAGGTTTATTAGTATTGGAACAGTGTCAAGCTACCCAGCAAGATGATAATTCAAAGGGTCTTGTTTTACTTGGCATGTCTAAACTATTCTCCGAAAGGTATTAGCTTTTTATTATTTTTTTGTTAATTTTTATATTTTTACGTTTAGTTTTGTAGTTTAAATTGCGGTTTTTGATATTTTGTATGTGGTAGAGGGAATTTTGAGGAAGCAATCGACCAACTTAAGAAAGTTCAAGACATGGCTGTTTCCTCATTGGCCATTAAAGGTAAGCAGTGCTAATCTATCTATATGTATAGGCTCACATTTCATGTTGTATATTACTGATAAAATTAAGTGTTCATTAGGCTCTAATTCTTGGTTTTTGTTTGGTTTGAAATCTAGTGGCGGCATCGGAAGCACTTGTGGGACTTCATTTGGAACTCGGCCAGGTAGTGTACAAAATAATTGTAATTGTATGTGAGGTTTGTTAGTTTTGAGCTCAGTCTTTAGTGGCGACATGTATTTATCTGGAGATGGTTCTCCATATATAGGATGATACTTCATCAGTGCTCGCAGATATATGCTTACAACTTTTGGAAACTGTCAAATTGGAAACTGGCAGCAGTTATGGAGATGGAGTACTGGATGCTCGTGCTAGGGCAGTAAAAGGGCTGGTTGAGCTTGTCCGTGGTGATCTTGAATCATGTACGATGTCGTGCCTCAATGTGCTTTTTGTTTTTGACCTTAATTTTTTTCAAATGAAACTATTGCTTTAATATTGAGTTGCTCTTTTTCAGCGGATTCATTTTTTCAAGGACTTGAGGAAAATAAAGGTGGAATGATTTCAGTTTATGTTGTTATATATCATTTACTCCTATATATTAAACTTTGATGTTATTTTAAAGGCAATGTTGCCTTATCATATGGAGGATACCTTCATGCCAAGCAAAATTTTCCGATGGCGAAGGAGATATATGAGAAAGTAATCCAGGGGGTATCGGAAACAAAAGATTTGAGTGATCCACGTAACTTAGCAGCTGGTAATATGGCTTTGGAGGAAGCTCTCTTGGCAGCTACTTGCTCATTGGGGCAGCTTGAGGCACACTTAGGGTTAGATTTTTGTTACTGTATTTTTTTCAGTTTTCAATATGAGTCCTCTCCTTTAATGAAATCTGTTTTATGCTGTTTAGAAATTTTGCCGAGGCTGAGGATATGTTGACTCAAGCATTGACTAAAACGGAAGAACATTTTGGTGTGTTAGTATAGATTTTAATAGATTTGTAGTGAAGTATGGAACAATTGTCTCACACTAATTAGTTCATATTGATTTTAATATAGGCTCACGCCATCCCAAGGTTGGGGTTGTTTTAACCTGCATAGCTCTCATGTTTCGACACAAAGCAGCAAAGGAACGGTCAAGTTCCCTCTTAATTCAGGAGGTTGGATACAAATTGAACCTTTGCAACTTGGCATTTGCTCTTTTTGAAAACACACTGATTTATTTGTCACAGGAAATTTATTCAAACAAACAAGACTATTAATTTATTTGCAACTTTGTAAATTTAGTTGATATTATATATGGGTATTTTTTGCTTGTAACTAAAAACTAGTTTGGAATCCTCCTTTCCCAATCCATTCATTTTTGTCAAAAAGAACTTTACATCAGCTATTTATACAGACGGTTTCGAATTATGAATATCATGCGACTTGCAAAACTTATTTCAGACTTTCAGTATATGATATATGATTACTGATTTGTTGTCAAGTAGCATATTTGTTGTAATATATTTCAGGATTAGTGCTCATAATAGCTCCTGATATTTATCATCTACAGGGATTATATAGGAGAGCTTTGGAAATGTTAAAAGCTCCTCCACTAGAAACCAGCGATATGGGGAAGATGCAGAGAACTGACATAGTTGCTCTTGCAAGAGGTAGAATTTAGATCTTTATGTTTGTTAAGCAGATTTGCTCAGTTGCTAAATAACTTTTTAAATTTTATAATATCTATATCGGTATATCCTAACAATGACATGATCCATATTCCATGTCAACACGTTGATGCACCTTTTATTTTGGCTAAATTATTAAATTGCATCTATTTTGAGCTCAGTGAGTTCCACATTGTTGTGATGACTGTTAGGTTGAGTACTATTAATAACATGCTTATGTTTCCGAAGTTATTTATGTTGAGAGCTAAATTGCTCTGGTGAATCATGAACATCATGTATGTCTAAATTACCAATTTTAATTATTTAAATATAAGGAGAAAACAAAAAAGAAGTAATATGTATCAAGGAGGTTGGACCATGAACTTCACACTGATTATATTGCATGTTTGCAAGTTTTCCAGATTTAGCATACTATTAGAATGTACCCTGTGTCCTGTGAAATAAATTTATGCAGCAGGGTTCCTGAAATGAAGGTAGATTAACTCCTTGACTCTTGAATGCTTTTTTCTTCTTACTAGGATGCATGTTCTTACTACATGGTATGCCTCTAACTGCAGTGTAGCATATGTATACATGAAATATATAAGTTTGCGATCCTTTTGTTCAAATCTCAAGGACTTGTTAAACATGAGCTCTCTATATTAACATAGCTGATTATATGTAGGGGGGTATGCTGAACTGTTATGCGTTCAACAAAACAGAAAGGCTGAAGGAGAAAAGATGAAAAAGTGGGCAGAAACTGCATGGCTAAATCGCCGTCTACCATTAACTGATGCACTGACTATATCTGAGCCTTCTTCCAAGGTGCCGGTTGTTGATCTTAGGATTAGCAGAGTTTTGTAGTATTCTGCCTAGAGCTTTCTGTCCAAACAATCAAATGTCAATGTATACATATTATACGTTGTATAATAATAACCTGTAATTTCTTGCGAGATCATCAGAATGTGCGATTCTGTATTATCTTTTAGAGAATACTCGAGAATAACAAATTACAAACAAGAGATGCATGGTGTTGTAATATCTTTTAGAGAATACTTGAGAATGCTAAATCAGTAAATCATGAATAATCTTTATGTTTGTTCTTTTCAATGGATCTGGTCAAGTGTTTTTAAGATTATTTCAGTTAGGTCATAAGTGCAGACTCTGTATCTTGGAAGCTTAATTTCTGGAGAACAACTTTGAATTAGAATTTACATAAATGAACAATCTTTACTTAAACTTGCAATGCAGAGCATTGCCCTTGGTAATTTATATTAAAGACACTGGAAAATTGTATAAAATATTAGGACAGTGTAACATTTGATGCAAGTCAGAACCTCAACACTTCTGTCAAAAAGACATTTTACAAGGCTATTGTATCATCGTATGCAACTTAAACTGTGTATCTTCAGAGAGGGATATCAAGTCCTTTCCCAATCTCCACACCAATCACCTCAAGTATCCCCTTGTTGATTATCTGAAAAATCAAGAACATAACATCTTAAAATCAAGAAAACCAAACAGCTACAGATTACAAAACAAATCACCTAAAAGAACAATGTAAAAGGATAACACTACCAACTCAACAATAAAGGTTCCAATTAGGCCAATCATACAAGCTCTTGAGTTCCATATCTCAGCAGTTCTTGTAAATCCAAGAAAAGGGGCTTTGAATTGAGGCTGCACTTTAGGCACTTCAACCTGTAAATTTTAATAGCCCATCTTGTTATATAAATGCGATCACATACATATACTCAACTACAAAGATTAGCATGAAAAAAACAGGCAAGTGAAGAGATTTAGTACTCCAGCAGGAAGCTTTGCAGCTTGAATTCTGAAAGATAGTAGCTTTTTCTTGTTGAGTGATGTTTTGCCAATTTGATTATGCAGAGGGGAGATTTGCTTAGTGTGGTGATCAAGTGCTGGAGTTGTTTGAAGAAAAGAGGATGAAAGTGCTGATGATGTCGCCATTTTTTGTGTGCTTGGGTGGTAGCAGAAACTATAGCCATTTCTTTCAGCTCCAAACAACCTTATCTAACTCACTGCTGACTCTGGATTGTGTGGACCCATGTTTTTTGAGATGACTTGGCCCTTGGGGGTTTAAGTGTTTGTACATGGACCTCACATTTTTATCTTCCCGTCCTATATCTTAAGAGTTGAAGCATAACCTATCACCAACAAACAGTATATCTATCTACTTATTTAAGTATAATTAATTTGTGCATACTTCTCATGACAAGCAAGATATACGGGGAATTTTTTAGACGGGCTTAGGTTCAAGCCAAATAATTGTTGCAGTACAATTACTGTGAATTTAAGATTTTTGTCCTTAGTGCGGTAAGGTTGAATGGATCATTCCTATTCACATAACGAACATGTATTTTTTTTTTTTTTAACGATCATAATAAGCGTGAAACAATCATATATGTCAGGGATATGGACCCTTTTTAGATTGTTATCCTTTACTATATACAATGCAACCTGTGAAACAATCTTTTTAATTATGAAATTAAGAGTAGTAAGAGTAAAATGAATTAACAAAAAATAGGTCAAAGTAAAGTTGGTACCTTTTTCTGGTACAAAAACATTCTTAACATAAATTCATTATTTATTTGTGAGATCATATCATTACTTTGATTCTTCCAATGCTTTGTCAAAGCATTAGACATATTTACGAATTTTTAGGGTTCTAAAACTAGTTAGAGCAAAAAAGACCATTGTTTTAACAAGGTGATATTAAATGATTACTGCCATTGTGTGTGTGGAGTGTGGACAATTCTACAGACATGAACACTGAAGAACAGATAAGAAACCTATTGAGATGACTAATACTATAAATATACTCCACTCCAGTACTGCAGACATATATATATACTCTTAATTTGTAATCTGCAAAAATAAATGTTTTATTACATACAATCATAATAATATAATGACCTGCACTTTGTGCAGATCATGAATCTTATGCTTCCACAATAACTACATGCAGCTGCATTACAGCTTAATTATCCAACCATTACAATTCCACATAGCCTCTTTTATCTGGCATATACCATACAAATTACAACAATAATTAACAAGCAATTACATCATTCATGCAGATCAATCCTCTTCCTCTTCCTACAGGGCATCTTAGAGATACACAATAATTCGTCAACTTGATGATCACATCTTTCGACAAGTGGAGCCATATTTATTACAGTTACTGGACTTGAGGATCCGTAAGGCTGTCCAGAAGACAGTATGTCGTACAAATATTCAATCAGTTTCTTGTCCACGATTTTATGGCACTCGATAAGATTTTCCTAGTAATAAAACAAACTGATTAGTTGATGAAACAGTAATATATATATACGTTTCGTCCATGCGATGAAATACTAGGAAACTAATATCTGATTAATTACCATTTGATCTTGTGGAATGAGGTTTACAAAATGAGTTAGCTGAGAATTATATGTTGATGGAATGAACTGTTCAGGAATGCACCTGAGCACGCACAGAGAGACAACACTTGGCCTGAATGCTAGGAGCTTAATATCTGAAAAAATTCAGAATCAAACTTAGGCATCAATTAGATTACGTACGATTCTGTTATTAGGATCCATATTGGTGACAGTAACTAATAAAGGATCAGAGCAGGGAATTTCTATCAAATCATTTACTTTTATAAGATTTTGTCAATTGGCAATTTGGTTTAGGTCTGTAAATAAATTTATCATCATAAAATGTATGTCAGTAATTAAGCTAGAGATCTCACACAAGATAATTATAATGGTTCCATACTTCCATGCATAGTTTTTCATTTTATCTTCATCCCGCTGTCTGAAAAATGTGTAACCAATTTCATCATATGAATGATTTCTCTATATGTTTTATATTTATGAACGCAATATGGAGATCATTCAGAGGATATATATATATATGTCACCTAAACAAAGAGCAAACAGGAGCAAATCCGTCAGTCGTGTGAGCAAGTCCTCTATTAGGAGCACTGGTTTCAACAAGAAATCAATATCGCGTATCATCAGCTCCGCATAGGAATATGGTGTTTTACAATTGAGTCTCCACTGTATTGTTTGGAGGAGTTTCAATTCCATTTCTTGAATTAGTTTTGGTTGAAAAGTATGATCCATCCCCTCTGCCTGCAATATGTGTAAATAGCTATAGTCAGATTCAATATCAGAACTGTCAAAATTAAATGCACCATGATCATGAAATTATTTGCAAAAAATGATTTAAAGCATCTACTGATCACCGAGAACTTAATCAATTATTAATCTAGCATTAAGAAAACACCAATAATATAAATCAAGAATAGCAGTCTCACCTGAATATCATGCAATGCAGGAGGGGATGTTTCACCGAACTTAGATGCAGTGGATAAACATGCAACTGAAAGTAATGCCACCATCCAGTATTTCCATCCCTACAAAATATAAAATGTTACTTAAATTGGAGCAAGATACATTGCACAAGAACATATATACTTAATTAGATTCATTATAATACTAGAAGAACAGGGCATATCTCATAAACTTACACGGCACTTATTCAAAGATATGAATCGATCAAGGTAGTTGACAGCATTAGAAACCGTTTCAGGAGACAGATTCATTCGTCGTCGCGTCTGATATGATCCAATCCCATATAGTCAAAAAGAGTGTTGAACTTAACAAGATCATATTATATCATCAAAACGACAATACACATGACAATCATCACATTATATTGTTCGAGAAAAACTTACTTGAATAAGCCACTGTATAACTCTCTGTCTACAAGTGCTAATAAAATGATCCGAATCGAGAAGGTCCACGTACCCCGGGTGAGGCATATAAGTTACTTCCTTTTCTCGGTACAATTCAAACGCTTCTTCACAATCTTGTTTAGTAGTGTAAAAACAAGTATTAATACAAGTTTTTGAACGGGCAGAGTAAGTATTAAAACTTGTCTGTGTTTGGTCAGGAATTGCAGCAGCAGGACTCATCATAAGCCAAACATGCTCTTCATTGCAGAAAAGATTATCCATCCTTGAAATTCAGATAGCATAATATAGTTGTGCAGATGCATTTATAGAAGAAACACTTGTATAAATATAAGTAAGTGTGCATGTTTGTGCGTGTGCGTGTGTGTGTGTGGTGTGCATGGGTGAAGGTGGTGGAAGTGGGAGTGACATAAAAATTGGGACACGTAACACATGAAATGGGGTAAATGCAGTTTCAACTGTTTAGTTGGGATTTATGTTTAGTTTTTGACTGCTCACTACCAAACTGCGTGACTTTTATAGATTAGCAACACGAGACCTCTATTTATTGATTTTTTGGACTATTCCTTTCGGGAATGACCCGTCTAATACAGAAACACCACATAAATCATATACAGTATATCATGTTAAAGACATATCATACAATTACATTGTTTTTTCAAACATTTTAAGAACACAAAATTTAACTTGGCATCAGATTTTTAAATTATATTTCTAACAATATATTTATACCATTAAGGTGAGAGCCCAACGATTTTCATTAATCACACATGAAGGCCATTGCTGCGTTATAACACGCCTGAACATCAAATCATATTTAAATAATAATAATAATAGGTTTTATTCTATGGAGAACCCTAGATGCAATAATAATCGGAGAACATATCTTGAATTAGATTCTATAATATATTATAAGCCCAATATAATGCAAATATATATGTTTTCACTTAGTACTCTAAGGTTCTTCATAGAACTTTTGAGTTATCCAATCGCGTTTTTCTCGATGTTTTTAAGAATTTTTTTGTTTAGAGGAAATTATCAGCGACTTCTTATCATTTTGGTATGATCAGAAGACATTCTCACATAACAATTTTTTTATTGCTTTCATATCCCTGATTTTTCTTCCCTCTATCAAACTGAGGAACAAGGGGAAGGAAATTTATCAAACTACTCTTCTTTCCTTTTCTCATATTCACCTAAAATACTTGAGACACCAAAGTTAAATCCCGAGTTATGCTGGGTAGTTAAAACATCCCATTCAGATTCATAGAAGTTAAATACGCATGTACTATCATGCTTCTTGAGACGCACTCGGTCGAGTTTTTAGTTTCCCTTTTTGGATCGAGCATTTGATCGAATCTAAAAAATACAAAAAAGTAAACACTGGACTTCTTGCATTATAAAGAATTAAAATAATAGTATTTTTTTTGGTAATTAAAGAATTAAAAATAATATTCACTGACTATTGCGATAATCGGTGTTTAGTCAGAGTTTAATATGTAATAATAGGGTTTATTTGTATTATATATTTATATAAACATTTATATATTTATTACTACTTAGGTCTAGTTTGTTTTTCCGATTTTGTAATTATATAACTATTTTCAACTTTCATGAAACTAAGTCACACTTTATAAATTTAAGGAAGATAAAATATATATGTTTGGTTCATCACTTAACTAGTAATTATATACTTATTTTTAGTAAATTGAATCAATTTATAATGTAATTATTATGTAACTTGAAAAAATCATATGCTAATAAAATAACTAAGTTATCATGTTTTGGTGTAATTTTAAATAACTTAGAACTAAAAGTTCAATGGTAAAATTTAAAACTTAACTAACCAAAAATGATAATTTAATTAAGTTTCAATGTACTTCAACTTGTAACTCGGTTACATCGAAATAAAGAAGGCCTTGCTGTCTGTACTGTACTGTATTCTTTTAATCATTTTTCAAAGTCTTGTTCTTTAGTAGCACTGTAGCGGGATCAGGGATGAGCATGATTTTCTGAATCAAAATAAATCAACAATTTGAAATTTTAATTTATTTTTTGGTTAAGTTTGACTTTGATTTGAAATATTAAAAATTGAAAATTAATGAATTAATTTTAATTTGAAGGTGCAAATCGATCAAAATAATTAAATTGGCCAAAACATTATATACATATTAATTTGAGCATATTCAAATTTTTATTAAAAACCCAATCCAACTATTTAATCTGTATATAAATCTATTGTACTAAAAATACTTGAATTTTATATAAGTCTCTCAAATTTAATCTATCACTTAAAACTTACAATCTTCATTTACTTTCTTTCTATTTAATACACAAAAAATTACATATAACATTAAAATTATTTAAATAAATATTAACTTGAAACTAAAATTTTTATTTTTTAATTAAAATTAACTTTAAATTTTAAATTTAACCAAACGAGATATTAATTAATCTTGCGTAACCATTAACACATTCACAACATCATTTTTTCCGTTGAAACTAATTTTAAAGTCAAAATTTAACCAAACGGGATGTTAACCTTGTGTGACCATTAACACATTCACATCATTATTTCCACTCCTGTCACACGCATGAAGCGTTAGCCACGCAATTATAACATACGTTGAGTAGCATTTCATTATTGTTCTAGTTCAAATCACAATGGGCAAGACAATTATAGGTAGCGGTGGAGAGAGTTTGACTGTATTACATGTTTTAAATTTATTTGTTCTTATTTGAAAATTTCATAAAAAGTTGTCAATCAAAAAAATATTCATTAGAAGTAGAGAGTGGATCATTGAGGGTGTTTGGCCGACCCTTTTCCCCCAGAAATAAGCTCTTATTTCTGAAAAAAAGTATGTATGTATGTATTTTTTTTGAAAATAAGTAATTTATTTTTTAGTTTTAATATGATATTTGGTTTTAAAATTCTAAAATAAATATTTATCTTTAAAAAATATATGAAAATATGTAAAAAAATATATGAAAATAAGTAACTTATTTTAAGTTTAAGGAATCTCAAACGGTCACATTATCTTCGTAAACCAGCGACGCAAACTTACTGATAAATGTATATTATATTATTATAATCAAATTTGAAATTTCTTATGTTTGGTTAAATAATGTTTATAATAAATTAAAAGATATAATAAGAAACAATTCTTATTTTATTTTTTGAGTAATAGACTGAAGACTCTCGCTCTAACTAAAATTTGAAACCATAAAAATTAAAAATAATGGAAAAGTTGGTCCAAACGCATCTCTTGCCCCGTTTATTTTCACTTATTTTCTGAAAACAAGTGCTTATTTTCAAAAAAAATAGGTATATATGTACTTTTTCTGAAAATAAGTAACTTATTTTTTATTTTAAAAATAATATTTGGTTTTAAAATTTTAAAATAAATATTTATTTTTAAAAAAAAATAAAAATATGTAAAAATATATATATAATAAATAAATTATTTTAAGTTTAAGGAACTCAAACGGACGCTCTAATGTCATGTCTACTTCTCCATGTTAGCTGTCTTAGCTTTATGTAGTGACTAGCTAGTTGCATATATTTCTCTCTTTCTTACCCATTCATATATATAGGCAAGTGATCAAATAGAAAATAACTTAGAATAGAAAATAGAAAATAAGATCTACACCGCATATTCAATCTAATCTAATGGCAATGGGAACATCCACACACAAATCAAATACACCCTCATACACCCAATCCCACATAATCCCTCCGTTTTTAATTTAATTTTTCCAGTTAATTAGTGAAGTTTTTTTCAAATCTAATTTCACCACATTTTTCTCCATCTCCCAACAATCAGTTTGCATACCATATGTGATATATTCCGGTAATTTTTATTTTTTCGGCGATTTCCATTATTTTTTTTGAAACCATGATATATAATTGAGTGATTTCTGTAATACAAATTAGTGATTTCTATAATACAAATTAGTGGTTTCTGTAATCTTATTTAGTGATTGAAGTTTGAATCTGATAAGTTACGAATTTATTTTAATTATAAATTATATTTGTCGAAATATAACACATATGGTATGAAAACTGATCGTTGGGAGATGAAAAAAAATATGGTGAAGTTAAATTTGAAAAAAACTTTGTCAATTGACGGGAAAAATCAAATTAAAAACGAAGGAGAATAGATGGAATTGTGTGTGTGAGGGTGTACATAATTTGTGTGTGGGTGCGGCAGATATAATGATAAGGTTTTCTATTTATCATTTAAGTTACTTTTTATTTGAGTAGGACTCATATATATATATATATATATATATATATATATATATATATATATATATATATATATATATATATATATATATATATATATATATATATTTTAATTATTTTATTATGTTTCAATTAATTTCTTAAATTCTGCAAGATCAATTGTATAGGAAATATTCATAATCTGTATCTATTACTTATTTAGTACTTTCAAATATGCATATTAATTTTCTTTTATAAAGATTTACACGTACGTCTTAACACAAGCTGATGCCCGATCTATGTTATATTTCCATATGCATGTTACATGCGATAGTAGAAGCCTAATAATACGCATGAAGCATCCGCCAGTCCGGCACACGTTATTATACGCACATAAATTATTGAGTTATCAGTTCTCTTATTTAAAATTTAAAATTATTAAGAAAAAGACTTATTAAAATTTTATTTAATTATATTATAATATTTTCTTTCGAAAGTTTTTTAAATTGAAAAGTGAATTATGGATACTCATTTTTATAGTAATAGTATGTCTATTATTTGTATAATAAATTACTAAAATATTGAACAGATAGGGAATCGAAATTAGACTTTGCTGACCTTTGATTTTTGATACATAACAGACTTATCCGGATGGTATATATATTTTAATAATTGGTATGCATTATATTATATTCTAACAATTGTTCCATACGGACCATACCATTCCATTTCTGTTCTAAGTTGGTAGTTAATACCATCAAATTATCAATGGCCAAGACAATTGTAGGTAGCAGTGGAGATAGACGATGGTCTCTCAACGGAGCAACCGCTCTTGTCACCGGCGGAACTCGTGGCATAGGGTTAGTTGTTCACCAACTATTATTTCATATTAATAGTCCACTTTAAAAAAATTGTTTCAAAATAATTGTCCATCACTTCAATTTTGAATGTAAAATTTAATCTAGTTTATATTTTCAAAATCAATTACATTTTGCATATCTCTCTGATTTATATTTTCAAGATCAACTGCATACCATATGATGTATTATATTCATTCAATGTAATAAATATGAGTACAACCAATTAACAATAAATTTTCTTAATATGCGTTATTTTTTTAAAATAGACTATTAATATGGAACGGAACTTGAAGAGCAGGAGTTAATTAAAATTATACATTATAATTTGTGTGATTGAATAGGCATGCAGTTATAGAGGAGCTAGCAGGGTTTGGAGCATCAATTTATACATGTTCCCGCAACCAGAAAGACATTGATAAATGTTTAGAGGAATGGAAAATCAAAGGTTTTACAGTTACAGGATCAGTATGTGACTTAAAATCGCGATCAGAACGCGAGGAACTAATGAAATCTGTGGCCTCTGCTTTTCACGGAAAGCTCAATATTTTGGTAAAATGTTTAGTTTTGATTTTCTTGAATATTGCTTAAGGTGGGTTATTTCAATAAGCTTACATGACAAAATAATTATTATGTTTTAGATTAATAATGCTGCAATATCTATGAGTAAGGAGACTACAGATCACACAGCAGAAGATATTTCCAACACGATGAGTATTAATTTTGAAGCTCCTTATCATTTGTGTCAACTTGCACAACCGTTGCTCAAGTCATCAGGAGTTGGGAACATTGTGTTCATTTCCTCAGTTGCTGGAGTTGTAGCTTTGCCTCTGATTTCTGTTTATTCATCGTCAAAAGGTGTATGTCTGTGTGTATTAAGCTTCCTTCACTCATTCTTGTTCTATACTTTTATATATTGATCAAAATCTAACACGTACGTATCGAAAACACAGGGGCAATCAACCAACTGACCAAGAATTTGGCATGCGAATGGGCACAGGACAACATTCGTGTTAATTGCGTTGCACCATGGATTATTAGGACTGAAATGTTTAATAGACTTCAAGTAAGGATTCTACTTCATATTAATATATGTTTTTTTAACATATATAATGTCATTCTTTACATGCGCATCTTTTTTCTATGATTATTGTAGGACGAGAGTCGAGAATTTCGGGACAAGTATAATGCCATACTTTCTCGGACTCCGCTTGGCCGGACGGGAGAAGAAAATGAAGTTTCAGCATTAGTTGTATTTCTTTGCTTACCTGCAGCTTCATATATCACTGGTCAGGTTATTTGTGTTGATGGAGGCCATACAATTTCCGGTTATTGATCAATAATTATTACAATAAATAAATTGTTGCTGATGAACTGTAAAATCTGTTGCTTAAGTTTCATATAAATTATTACAAGAAACACATGGGATCTGTTTTCCTATCAGATGATCAATCTCTGTCTATTCCGCTGCATTAATTTATCAGCCCTCATGAAAAGCCTGTTCTTGTAATTAAATTGGCTGCTACATTCAAAACTATTCTTCTCTGTATAATACTTCTTCTAACATACCTACCCTACGGAATGGCTGCAATGAAATGTGGGGAATGGGGATTATGGCTTCAATGAATTGTTTTCAACTTATTATAACTTTAATTTTTAGGAAAAAAAGGTCAGCAACTTGATTATAACTTTAACTTCAATGAAACAAAGAGTATGATGAGTAACAGCATAAACTACATCCAAGACTGCAGCCATAGTCATCAAAAAACAGGTCAATTTAATAAGATACGAGTATATAAATAACAAAGAGGCAAAAATTCTTGAGATTAAGATGAACATTAGAGAATACGACACACAATGTATACCGTGAGATGGTAAGCTGAAAATGATTCATAGTGATGCCAAAATCCAAAACATTACATGTGCAGATATGGCAATAAGTAACCAAGTAGTGAAAGCCAGAGCAATGGAAAGGTCAAATCTAGCACAGGGGATCTTCAAATGAGGCTTGCAAAAATCAAAGTCTTTCGCATACAAAACTGCAACCCCTGCTGATGAGCATGCAGCTGCAAGTGATAAAGTAGCAGTCACCTGCATTTTATAAATCAATAAGATTATATATTGTAAATCCTAAATAAAAAGCTTGAAAGCACATTGTGCCACTGTGCCACTAAGATGTACATATTTGAGATTATAGGGAATTCTAACATCCATAAAAAGTCACAAAGCAAACATATTTGAGATTATAGGGAAGCAAATTTTTTTTTAAAAGAATTAGCTATATACCCAGTCACCGACAACAAAAAGGCTGATTAGGACTGGATTTTGAAGGTCTTTCTTTATCTTTAAAGCATAAACATCAAGGCACGCGAGTCCAAAACTCCACAAAACTTGAAGCCCCATCGATGCAATCAAATAACTGTGTCGACACAAATTTCATCAGGAAGAATAGCACACAGCTTGATATATACAGGATTATATGTATGATGCCATTAAAGAAAAACTTTGAGAATGCTAGAAGGAAAAAGGAGGAGCAGTCAGGCAAAAAACAGCAGACCGAAAAATGCTGGTGGATGGGACCACAGATGCAGCAAACCAGTACCGATGCTAATTAGGGTAGAAAACTATTTTGCAATTTCCTGACCTGTCACTCTGACTCTCTTCCCAGAGACCTAAAACCCTAAAAGACGGCCTGTTAGCAGACCCCAGACTTAAGGTTTCTACCAACTTCTTTGATGGTTTAAAACAGTAGGCCACTGACATCACAAGAAGAAAATATTTGGGGCCTTATGCTGTACTATACACCAGATAATTATCCAGAGAAGTTTCTTGTTCACAAGCTTGTGGCTAGAACAAGTGCTCATCTATTTTGTGATATAACATATAATTTTGGACTTTTTAAGTCGAGCAAAGGCATCTTTAACATATAATTTCAGGTGAGGTGATACAAGTAATAAAACTATACAGTTTGTTTAAGAAACTACCAAGCCACAGACATGTCTTACATTTCTAAATTATTTCATGAATACTCCACCATAACCATACGGAAAACTTCTAAAACCTAAACACAGTAAGCGCTATTCCATTTGTTTTTCAAGAAACTTAAAGCTAGCATGCATGCTATCCTTATAATTTTATATAGGCTATGATGGTCTAAGATTTTTATAAATATCTGTATCAACGCTAAGGAAAAGGAACAACATTCCTAAAAAGCATCAGATTTCATTTATATAAATTAAGAACCAGCTCCCAGAGTTTTATGCTTCATTTAATAGACATTCAATTAGCAAGCACTGTACAAGCTCAAAGAACATATCAACAAGCTAATACATATATTACAACTATACACCTTATGCTAGAAGATACCAAGCTTTTTATGTGATAAAAATCTCATGAACAGATAAATATCAAAGGCCGTCCTTCAAAAGCAATCTCATATAACTAATATCAACAAGATAACATTATAAATTAAATTGAAATACTGGAACACATACTTCAAGAAGACATCCATATCTCCACTCAAGCAATGTAATATTTACGATTTACATTTCACGATTTAGCACAAATTATTGTCCAGTAACCAAAGACAACATTTAAGAACACACTTGAGCTCAACTTCCAAGGAAAGGCCAATCGTTGGCCTTCATCAAATTAGCTAATTGTAACAATCTAAAATGCAGTACGTGCAAACTTATCAACATCACACTTGGACACTAATTACCATCAATTTAGAAGTAACTAAGGCTGTTTTTCTCTTGTTAATTAATAGATAAATCACTTGATTATCTAATCACAGAAACAACTTCTCTACTCATCACCAGAGTAGTGTAGGATAAGGTTTGCGAAGCCCATACCTTCTCTCTATGCGGGATATACTACATACATGGATTTAGTTTAACACTAGATTATCAAAAAATGTTACTAAACTTTAACTGCATTCAACCAAAATAAACCCGAAAACCATCCAATATATCAATACTAGATCAAGGTACCATCTTGCATACATACTCAAAACACAAATGTCATAAATTAAATAAACATTAGAAACCCATCAAAGATTAAAACCCGCACACACAAAATGTACCAGAAAGCAGTGTAGCCAGAGAAGCCTTTAGCAGAAACCATCACTCCAATAGAAGCAGCAGCAAACAAAAACTGACTAATCCTCATAATCAGCCCACTCACCATCCCAGGACTCCCAAACAACTTCTTCATTTCTTATCTCTAAAAAACAAAAAACAAAAATCCTAACAAATACTCAATATTTTACACATCCCCAAGGACCCCAAATGGTAAAATCAATACACACACAATCTATATGTAAATGCATCTATAACAAAACCCCAAAAGATGAGTTCTTGAAAAACTACGATCTGGGTGGTTTTTGAGTGAGATTAGATTATACACAATGACCCACCCTTTACCAAGAAACCTATTTGGGTTAATGAAAAACCCAAAAAGACGAGTTCTTGATGATTGTTAATTTGACTGCATTATTTAGTACTGTGAGTATTTAACGGTAACGGAGGTTTTATTTACCTTTTTTTAGCTTTGGACTTTTTCCGACAAAAGCTTGGAGAGTGGCTTGCTCTATAAGAAATAAGAATACCAGTGTCTGTCTTAGTATTATGCGTGGATTAGTATAGTTTATCTAAGCCGTTCAAGGAAGTGCACGTCAGCTATGGTAAAAGGAGCGGAGCAAGTCCAATCGAGTTGGGTGATTCCTGTAAATATTATAAAATAATGAATTTTAGTGATTTAAGTAGTTTATTTTGCATGTCAATTCCAATAATATTTCTCATATTCATTCCCTATTATTATTATAAAAATAATAAATTTAAATCTAGGTAGTATTAAAAAGGAAAAAAGAGAAAAGATGTAAGAAAATGGAGGAAAATGGATTTTTTTTATTCACTAGAATATTCTAAAGGATCCCTTTTAATATGACATGTTTAGTAAAATTTAGAATATCATAATGATTTAAGGAATCACTAGGATACCGTTGAAGTTGCATTTTATGTCACATTTCCTATTTTTGAACTTAGGAGCTCATTCAGGGATACTGTTGGACTTGCTCCAATAATATGTAATTTTTGGGTCCGGTCCTAACAAACGATTGTCACAACCATCTATTTACAAAAATAGCATTAACATGGAGTGTAAATTTAGGGTCCATGTCATCTATGCGGATTTTTAAGATTTTTTTCTATTCATTAAAAAAAGCAAAAAAAAAAAGATGAACAATTGATTAGTCTGGACCAATTGCCTATATTTTTTTAAAGAGTTTATAATTTGAGACGAAATAATTCTTTCATTATTAGATTATTTCATCTATCCTTGATAATATAATTAAATAAATCGGACAAAAACGGTGAAATTTGGAGAAATTTTAGCTAGAATTTGTTGGAACAAAAAAAGGCCCAGCTAGGTACTTAGCAGGTCAGGCCGCGGGAATAAAAAGGTCCCTTTCGAACAAAATCAAAGCAAAGGGGTCTTTTTTCTGTTTTTTCTATTGAATCTTTTGATCCTTTATTTGAACTAACTGGAATTGTTAATAAAAGTTATATATATAATATAGATAAAGAAAGAAAAAGAAATATTTTTTCAATTCTTATTTCTTGTGTAATGTAACATAGTAATTATCTTTTTCAATTGGAAGAGATGATTGAGTGGACTAAAGCGGCGGATTGCTAATCCGTTGTACGAGTTATTCGTACCGAGGGTTTAAATCCCACTTTTTTCCGTTTTTGTTGATGACTTGATATTTGATTTCTCTTTCAAATTTCACTAATTCTTTTTACTGTTTCCTGGTTAAACATGTGGAATAGATAAAAATTCTAATAAAATTTAAAACTTTGTGAGCATTAAGGCATCATCGATCATTTTTATAGGTATTTGTTCTAAGAAATTGTCGGAATAAGTTAAAGTTTAACTCAGAATCTGGGATAACAGAGGATAAACTCATTATCACTCAAATTATTCAATCGTGCTCAATAAGATGCATTAAATCAATTGAATTGAATCAACTCGAACTAAAATTTTATTGAGTTGAGAAACATAATTTCTGACCTTCAATTTGTAACATTTTCAAATCGTATCGAATTTGACAACATTGCATGATGCATCCAACTTTGCTTTGTACTACTTTATAAAAAGGTCCACGAAAAAACCCAAAGAAAAAATAAAAAAAGTGTGGGCCGTAAATGCAGGCCGCCCGCCTAGTTTACAATATTCAAATGCTGACTTTCCATTTCCTATATATTCATTCCCCCTTCGTCTCCAACTATTCATCACTGCGTGTATCACTATAACAAACACACACACACATTGCTGTTTTCACACGTGACTGAGTTTACAATGGCGAGAGCGATTCGTTTCTTCAAATTGAACACCGGCGCCGCCATTCCGTCGGTCGGATTGGGGACGTGGCAGTCGGAGCCTGGTGTCGTTGGTGACGCTGTCACCCATGCCATTAAGGTACCTATATAAATCCAAAAACTATATATATAAATAGTTTTTGGATTTATATATGAATATGTTGATGTTAATTAATGTTTCGTGATTAATTATACTTAATAATTATTATTAATGTTTTTTTGTACTGTGATGCAGATTGGATACAGGCATATCGATTGCGCTCAAGCGTATAATAACGAGAAGGAGGTTTTAATTCTTTCCGCTTTTCGCAATTTTTTTAATGTTGCTTACAACTAGCTCAAGTAATTAATCTCTTAGACTAAAGTTAGCCGTGTTTTCGAGAGTTCGTAATTTTATACCTGCTAGCTCTTGGAGAATAATTACCTACACACTGGTGTTTTACGAAACTTTAAAAATCTTGTTATTGTTACTAGAAGAGGAAATGATACTCGCAACTCACTTGGTTCATGAGAGTAGGTGTTAGGGACCAAAATCACAACATCTAATATGTGTTTGTGTGTGTGTGTGGGTTATGATGATTTTGTAGCAGTGGATTTACATTTGACAAAATTGGATATATATTAGGTAGAATTTGTCAAAACATTTGAAAACATTTTAGGCTTCCGCCTACTATATATACAAATGCGTGAATATAACTGACATCAAATGGAAATTTTACGGATTTGTCTGCCTATTGCTTCTTAGCAATTTTCATTTCAAGTTACTTTCCCATCACACAATTTATTTCATAGAAATATAGGTACGCTTACATTTTGTAGACTAATACTTCACTAAGGTTAAGATGAAAGCAAAGAAATGTATTTGGGCCAAATTTGCTTGCCAAATGATAATGTGTGCACTGACGCCCTTCTTCCTAACATTAATACTTCAATGTATTATAGATAATAGTGTTGATGATGGAGGTGGTTCATCCAATCCACAAACTTGAATTTATAAATTCCTGGGAGATTATAAGATTGACTAGTTTTTGGTGCCTCAAACTAATTTCTTATTGGTAGCCAATATTATTTTATGGTTTGCTAAACAGGTTCACGCCTGCACCTTGTTACCATGTTGCTGAATAATTGTTTTTTTAATCTTAATTTTATTCATGACTGTAGATTGGTGTTGCTTTAAAGAAGCTATTTGATGACGGAGTAGTGAAACGTGCCGATTTATGGATCACCTCTAAACTCTGGTCTGTTTTAACACTTTACTTTTAATATTTAATCATCATATGAAGCTGTATTCTTCATATAATTTTTGAGGATATTAAATGTTCATATGATCAAATATAGAGTTCAATGGTATGTAGGTGTTCTGATCATGCACCAGAAGATGTTCCGGTGGCATTGGGTAGGACTTTGCAAGATTTACAACTTGACTATATTGATCTGTATCTTGTAAGTTTATCAATAACTTACATGCTTGAAATTTATGTTATCGTTCTTTGTGCTAATTTACACTTTTAAATTTAAATAATAAACTGCAAACGCTTTTGTTTTTGTTTTTAAGATCCATTGGCCTGTTAGCATGAAAAAGGGATCAATTGGTTTTGCACCTGAGAACCTTTGTCCACCTAATATACCCAGTACATGGAAAGCAATGGAGGCACTATATGATTCTGGCAAAGCTAGAGCTATTGGTGTAAGCAATTTTACTGGCAAAAAACTGGAGGGTCTACTGCAGGTTGCACGCATTCCTCCAGCTGTTAACCAGGTCGAGATCCATCCATCATGGCAACAAGCGAAGCTCCGTTCTTTCTGTGAATCAAATGGAATTCACCTATCCGTAAGCATATGAATCTAAAGTGTGTGTTCTGAAAAGGTTTATGGTGGGAAGTCGATTAAGTTGTGTCATGATTAAGACTTTAGCCAAATGAATCAACAATCTAGTTTGCAACTTTTTCTAGTTTATTGATCGTTCTCAGACGCTGTATGTATGTGTTGTGCAGGGATATTCACCATTGGGGTCCTCGGGTAGCTCGTTTGTTAAAACTCAAGTCCTCAAGAGTTCTGTAATCAATATGGTTGCGGAGAAACTAGGTAAGTCTCCTGCACAAGTTGCACTCCGCTGGGGTTTGCAAAAGGGTAACAGTGTTCTTCCTAAGAGCACCAACGAGACAAGAATTAAGGAAAACTTTGATGTCTTTGGTTGGGAGATACCAGAAGAGTTACTTGCCAAGTTTTCTGAAATTGAACAGGCAAGTATCTAACTTTTTGTTCCTTAATTTGCTTCGGTTATTTCCCTTCACTCTCCTTATAAATTTCCTAATTATAGTTTCAGTTTGTGCAAATCTTCCAATATTGGTGGCTGGACTTCTCAGGCTTCAATTCCATCACTAATGTGTTAAACTCTTCTCTCTTTTTTTTTCTTTCTCAGGCGAGGTTAATCAGGGGTAGTGGATTTGTTCATGAGACTCTTGGAACCTACAAAACTGTTGAAGAACTTTGGGATGGAGAGCTCTAAGCAATACGTGACACCCTAGTGTATGGAAATAGAACTCAGACATTTGCATTCAACCAGTAACTTTCCAACTAGTAGCTTTGGTATCGTATATGTTTGTCCTGTAATCATATTTAGCATTTACAATATTTCCAAATTAGTTGTGGGATTTGATTATTTTTCCTAGACCTGATAATTTGTTCGTGTCGTATACTTTCGTGTACTTTGTGGCTAGACACAAAAATGACACGAAATTTAATCGTGTACCAAAACTGTAACACAAACACAACACCGACATAAAAACGACCCGACATGGAAACACACTAAAGTACACGAAAATTTTCGTGTACCATTCGTGTACACGAAACACATGAAAACGAATACACACATTTTAATACGAAAATAAGTAAATTTTATATTACATTTTCAAGTTTTAATGTTTAAAGTCTAAATAAAAGGCATAATAAAAGGTATTAAAATTTAAAATTGAATAATGCTCTTCATTTAATTTCTTCGCAAGCATCTGCAAAATTACTTGACAGTGGATCACTGACATCTCCCCATCATATAATTGATTTGGAGTTCAGACTTGAGACTAAGGGCCTGTTTGGCAACTGACAACTTATGGAAATAAGAGCTTATTTCCGGAAAAAAGTAGGGATGTATGTACTTTTCAGAAATAAGCCCTTATTTCCAGAAAAAAGTAAGTTCATATTTGGTTTTAAAATTCTAAAACAAATATTTATCTTTAAAAAAAATATGAAAATATGTAAAAAAAAATAAAAAATAAGCTACTTATTTTAAGTTTATGGAACCCCAAACACCCACTAAGTCACAGAGAGGTGAGAGGTGAGACCTGAGAGCTGCGGCTCCTAGCACTATGTCGTATGTGCTAACCTTAATAATCATCAGTTAAATTGAAATATTGATATAACTCGTTGACCCGTACGACTCTTCTATTAGTATTTAGTTGTATATAAAATATGTTCTTTTTATAAAATTGTATATAAAATTATAAAATATATTATTAAATATTATATAAATATATAAATATATATATATATAATATTTATTTATATCGTGTACTTTCGTGTCGTGTACTCAAATGCTAAACTCAAATATGACACTAAATCTAGGTTATGTACTTTCATGTTTCGTGTACTCAAAATTAAAATATAAATATTAAATTTTCGTATGATTTCGTGTCGGGTACGGGTCTAATTTTTACATTAGGCTTTGAAAAGAAAAGGACCGGAAATATCAAGTTAAAAGCAATTTTTTAAAGGTCAAATGTTATATGGGTTTTGGATGTCTTTTTCTCTAAAGTATTTATGTTATACAGGACGTATTGTTTTGTACCCACAAGATCAACAATAAAGCTCAAACGTGGAAGTAAAACACGAGTAGAATAATTTTTGGGCAATTATTTTTAGTCAAAAGAATATTCCAATACACTCCACCGATTACTTTGATGAAGTACAAACTCCTACAATATAATTATTTTATTTTTAGAAAAAAAAGAATTTAAGATATATTTTAGATAATTTTTTAAGATTTAGTATAAAATAATAATATATCAAAAATTTTAAATAAATCCTGATTTTATAAAAAAAATGAATCTTGATTTTATAAAAATAACTCTCTCATGTTTTATTACTCTATAAAATCATTTGGTAACTAATCTAAAATATATCTCAGATTCCCATCTCTTACTTTTAATATTATAATATAATAAATGAAATTCAACCTCTTCTCTTTTTTTTTCTTTTATACATAAATTATAAATAAACAGATTAAATAAAATCTCTAAATTTGGTAGTATCTTTAAATAATTATTGGAATTGTTTACCTAACCTGAAATTACACAAATAGCCATGACCCAATGAAAATATATAAAGTCAGTGATAATAGTGTCTGCCTCACTGCAAATCTCATTCATAAAATTAAAAAAAATGGGCAAAGAGTTTGCATTGAACACCGGCGCTACAATCCCGTCCGTTGGTTTAGGCACGTGGCAGTCCGATCCTGGTCTCGTCGGTGATGCTGTTGCCACCGCTATCAAGGTCCTTTCTCCCCCCCCATCTCTCTATATTTGTATGTATATGTGTATGATTATGTGGATGTTGTATGCATTTCTGTTGTATATATATATATATATTTTTTGTTGTTGTTAAAGATATCCCATTTTATTCTCGAAACATTTCGAGGTTTTAGGAGAACTGCTGATGACAAATATGAGTGACGACAAGTCATGAAGATTTTGTGGTTAGTTGGGGGTCTTGGGTTCGAACCCTTCTATTTTTAGTATTATACCAAATTTTAATGTGGACTCTGAAGTTTAATATTGACCCGGGATCCCAGTGGTCGTATTCTTTAATCCCGAGAAATTGGTTTTTTTAAGTGCGGGGCGTGTTTGCAATTTTAGATTTTAGGAGAGCCGACAACTTATGGGTTGAGTCCAAGATACAAGTGTACATGGTGCTATAACATTGTATAAAAAGTAAGGTAGGGGAAATGTTACAAGTTTATAACTATACGAATCAATTAAGCCTTCTTTTTCATACATTACGATTTTAGGAGCACTGGTAAATCTGGGTTTTGTTATGGAACTTATCTGTATATGGGGAATGTTTATAAATTTATACAGGCTTGTAATTTAGTACAGTTTTGTTCACATAATATACACATGTTTTGTGAGTGAATGTTTGATAAACAAACAATTTTATTACTAGTTATTCTATTTTTAGCTATGTTTCTGATTGCAGGTTGGATACCGCCACATAGATTGCGCACAAGTTTATGGAAATGAAAAAGAGGTTTATCTTTAAGCTTTTTCAGTCCTGTTTTGTCAGCTATTATTGCCTATTTGTCTTTAAGTCCATTATAAACATCTTGATGTGTGGGTTGCGAATGTGTGACCGCAAGAGACGGTTCTAATTTTAGATTTTTGACTGCAACTTGTTATCATCCAATATTATATCTGTTCTTTAGTTGTAATCCATATAGTTCCACAAAGGGAGATCCACTGTTATAAATTTTTACACATCAGCATGTAATGTTACATGTTTTGCCCAGTTGATAGTGTTAGAGAATATCCAAACAATAAATTCATGCAACCAGACTTAAAAATATTGTCTTGATTTTTTTCCTAGGTGAATACATCTTTTTAAAGTACAAAAGTTAGAAAAATTATTTATTCCTGGAATGGAAATCTTTTTTGTGCAACAACAGAGAGATTATAAGATTACAATGCATGTATCCGGACCTATAAGGCCAGGACCAAGTGAATCGATGGGTCCAAGTCACTGACACTGTGAATCTATCACACAGAGACCGAGGAAGAAGAATGTAGAGGAAAAGTGAGAAATTCGGGATGGGAAGTATAAGAGACTCAGCTGCATCCCTGTTATCATGATTTTTGGATGCTTAGCTTAATAATAGAGTTCATTAAACTATTTACAGGGCCGTAGGGTCCCACGTCAACAGTTATTATATCCTGAACTAAGGTGATATAGCATCTATCTGAATAAAACACACAGAACTTGCATCTTTTGATCATAAAACTCCTCTCATCAAATAGTCTTTAACTAAGTTCGGAATTTCTGGATAGCAGTGTGTAGGTTCATACAATGTTCCTGGGATTTGTGGAGTCTAAGGCCGTTATCACCAAGGCAGAGCTCTATCGCCTCTCACCTTTCTTAAAGCTAGTTAACCATATTAATTCCTATGAGATGGTCAACTGCACAATACATTTGACATATCTAAATCACAGAAATAGTTCTTTATTATAGTAGAAGATATTAGTAAAGAGGAACTATAAAAATCTAAATACAGAATATCATAAATAATAATTATTCAACTTCCAATCCTTGTACTTCATTGCCAAAGATATCTAATTGTTTTTTTTAAGTCAAATGATGTCTAATTGTGTATTTTGTCTTTTTGTTAATTCTAATTTTGTATTAGTTATTTTTTGTAGTGAGATTTTTTTAATTATAACTAAGTTTTTTTAATATATTTGATTTGGTGCTCATTTAGTTTTGATTTTTCATTTATATTAATATATACGAATATACATATTTCAAAAATCTGTGAATAGCTCCGGCGCACCTTGCGCCTAGTCTTCTAGAGGTTTCTGCTCTTCGGTGCACCTTTCGCCTTAATAATGCGAAGTCTGTTGAAATTTTGGTATGATATTAAACTTAAGAAAAAAGTGGGCTTTATTATGTACAAGATATCTATATCAGATATCATTACAAAAAACTTTATTTGCGATACGATTGAAGATTTATCATAGTGTAAAATAAACCTTTTAGGTATATTATCAACCTTTCAGGCACTGATTTTTTTTTTTATTATATATTTTTGATATCTAGATTGGTTTAGTTTTCAAGAAGCTGTTTGAAGATGGCGTGGTGAAGCGAGAGGATCTGTTCATCACCTCGAAACTCTGGTTTGCAATTGTTTATTTTCTGAAGTTGCATGCAGATTTAATATTATATTTAAAAAGTCCTTGCTTCAATTCCACAATTTCCACATATCATTTTTCACTTTGTGGGAAATTATATTTTACTCAAAGGAGGAGCTCATTTTTTTAGTTTTACATATTAGCATATTCATTTTGTTCCATCTATACCTAATAGGAGCTTTTAAGATAAAGTGATGGCTGATCAAAAGTATAATATGAAACATGATGATTGTCATTTGTCATTATATACTTCCACCATTCAGAAGTGGACCTATTTTACTGTGGTGCTATAGAACAAAATCTCTTCTGGAATGTGAGTTTTACTGGAAGGATGTTTACTTAAGATTGTTGTTTGAAATATTCTCTAGGTGTTCAGATCATGCACCAGAAGATGTACCTGCAGCACTGGACAGGACTTTGAAAGACTTGCAGCTTGACCATCTTGACTTGTACCTGGTATGTAATACATTGAGTTATTATCTACCTAAATTTGCAATCTATAGTATAAAAATGTGAAGATAGCAACAACAAAAAAACTGCGACATAGCCTTTTTCTAAAAGTCTTAATGTGAATGGTGGAAACCTGTTGATGTTGATATTATTGTTCCAGTTGTACACTTTTTAGATTTCCTGATCATCTTGCTACATTGTAGATCCATTGGCCTGTCCGGACAAAGAAGGGTTCTGCTGGCTTCAAACCTGAAAACTTCCTCCCAACTGATATACCTGCCACATGGAAAGCCATGGAAACACTTGTTGACATTGGCAAGACTCGAGCTATTGGTGTTAGCAATTTCTCTACAAAGAAATTGGAAGATTTGTTAAAAGTAGCTCGCATTGCACCTGCAGTTAACCAGGTGGAATGTCATCCTTCTTGGCAGCAGGCTAAACTGATGGAATTTTGTAAAGCCAAGGGAGTTCACTTGTCTGTGAGTTGCCAATCTAAAGCTACTTGAATATTTGTGCTATTTATTTCTATAGAGTCAACAGAAGGGCTTCCACAATCCCTAGCATTTTAGCTTAACTAATACTCCTCTTCTCTTGGTAAGGAGAGGCTGAGGGTTCAAACCTCAGTGGAGGTTAGGGTGTGTGTGTGAGTTTTAAATTTTATGTAATTTACCATTACTTTTATAAAAAAATACATCTGCATATCTTTAGTTTCATTAATTTCAAATAGTTTCATCGCTTCTCTATCAAGGATTATTAATATACGATTCCTCCCTGTGTCATTTCTAAAGGGATATTCGCCGCTGGGTTCCCCTGGCACTAAATGGCTAAAAAGTGAGGTCCTTAAGAATCCAGTTCTAGTTATGGTTGCGGAGAAACTCGGTAAGACTCCTGCACAGGTTGCTCTCCGTTGGGGTATACAGACGGGTCACAGCGTACTTCCTAAGAGTACAAATGAAGCGCGAATCAAACAGAACTTGGAGGTGTATGACTGGTCAATACCAGATGACATGCTCATCAAACTCACTGAAATAGAGCAGGCAAGAAAATTTTATTTTCTTGTTCTTTATTCCTATTTTTTTCTTAAGTAATATTTATGTTGTAGCCTGTAGGCATACAAATATTAATAGCTACAAGCAGCTAATGCATTACAAAATCATATACTGGCTAGGGTACTTGAAAAGAAAGGGCGGTGAGGTCGCTGGGTTTTGGTGATTGATATTGTCCTCTGTGTTATATAAAGTTGTACCAATGAATGGGTTTATTTCGTAATTGGTAGTATCCTCCATGTTACTGAAAGTTGTATCACTGAATCTTTTTTCCCTTCCATGTTGACAGGCAAGACTTCTAAGGGGTGATTTTCTTGTCCATGAAACTTTGAGCCAGTACAAGTCAGTCGAGGAACTCTGGGATGGAGAGATCTGAGCACATAACTCCATGAATTTTAAGATCATGCATATCTATTGTTTTAAATTCAGCCCTTTTTGGGTCAAAGATTATGACTTGTGATGAAATTCTTTCTATTATTACTATTATCCAATCTCTTGCTATTATGTTTATTACTTTATTAGCTACGGTTAGTAGTTTTTTATGGTCTCAACTTACGGAAGAATATTTGTGCTTAAAATACTCCTAAACTAGCTTTATTATTTTCTTCTTTAATTATGTTTTTATATCCTTTTTAATATTTTTTGAAATCTGATCGTTTAATATAATTTACGATTATGAAAGGAATTAATATCTCGCATTCTCTATTTGGTGACGGCGTCACGTTGAGAAGGGGGCCAGATGCTGAAACTGACGTTAGGTTTGGCGACGAAAGGGGATGGTTTGTCTGTTAATGTTGTGTTTGGTTGTTGATCGGAGGCTATGACACTGGAAACTCTACACGTGTGATTATTGTCCAGTGTCTGGCTGAATTACCAGAGATCTATCAAGGTGTCTATGAGGTAAAATCAAGCAAATTCTCTTCGATTCATGAAGCAAATCAACCCAATAAATACGAATTTTCTTCTATTTTGATTCAAAAATAATTCTTTTAAGAGTAAATTCTCCCAAATTTAGAAATTTTCTCTTTTCTGTAATAAAATATTAAAATATATTAAATAAATATTCAATTAATGCAAAATACAATAAATATGAGAATAAAAATAAGATAAAATCAGAAGTAGTGAGCCCAAATACGAGGTGGGTCGATCAATTTATGTCATTGGCTCCCCGTGTCCAAATATTGGGTATAACAACATGTACACAATTAATAAGAGGATAGGTAATTCTATAACAGCGTCTTTCAAGTATCGTGGTGAGATTCTGTGCAACGGAAAAAATGATTTGTATGATCACAAGTCAGAAGAAATCAAGAGTTTTGCTCATCATAAGCGTGGGGGATATTTAATTTTCGGCTGTAGTTACACTCCTAGCGTACTTGCTGTTCAAGGAATTAATGAATGTAGGGTTCCAGAAAGAAAAGTTAAGAAGGAGAAGGTTATTCAAAGCATGAATACGATTCTCCTTTTAAAATTCCGCCAAACTCTGTTGAGGTAGGCTATGAGCCTTGAAGTGCCTTCGGAAGCAGATATTAGTGGTGAAAGGAATGAAGAGATCGATGGAGATTGAAGAAAAGAAGCCATGATTAGGTTTTCTATATTTGATTTTTGCACCTACCGGGATGTTTGCATCGTATAGCATCAGTTTGTTATCTTCAAGCTTGCTTAGAGTAGTGTTCTTACTCCTTAGCTTGAGGGAGAGTATCAAGGAATAGGGGTAGTATAGACTTTATATATATATTAGCTAGCACTAGTCTAATATATATGATACGGGAATAATCAGATGCGGCTCCAGCATACTGGAGGCTTTAGGCAAACAAATATATTGAGGCCCCTAAATAACTCTTCTTGCTTTTTGATGCGTAAAAGATTCAATCAGATTTTTGTAATCAAGTTCAGCTGCGATTTTCTTCTCTATAGATAACATAGCCAAACCATTCAACCTCTCTTGTGACATAATTGATCGAAGGTAGTGTTTTATCAACTTCAACTTGGAGAAACTTCTCTCAGCAGTAGTTACAGTAACGGGAATCGTCAGTATTATCCTATAAGCAATTCAAGTATTAGGAAAAGCAAAATGCATATTCCTAATATACTCTAACACTTCAATTGGTTTGCTTATACACTTCATCTACAACTCTTGTTGGTCTTTTTTCCACCAAAAAATCAATTATTTTTTGAGGCATATGTTTCTCCCAATTCTCCGGATCCAATAAAATATCTAAATTTTCATTGTTCACATCCTGATTCTCCGTCACAAATTCATCATTCACTACATTATCAACAACAGGCTCTAGACTTTCATCAGCATTCCCATGATCAGAATATGTATTTATATTCTCATCATTCACAACAATATTTTCAGCAGGCAAAGATTCATCAAGAATAGATGTAGGCTTCACATACCTATTCATGGAGCCTCTGAGAGATTGCGTGAGTCTTTCTTCTCTTTCTTTTCGTTTTTTTTTCGAACTTTCGGATTCAAACTTTCTTTTACCCGTCATATTGAAACCCTAAAATTAAAACTAAACCAAGTGATTGAACAAGAAAATCACGAGATTAGATGACTCGTTACTAATCCTAATTGATTTTGTATAAGTTTTTAGTGGCTATTTGGACTTGAGGCCCAAAAGTAATAGTTTATTATTATTAGAATAAAATACTTGTGATGATAATTGGTCCACTATAATTTTTAATTTTTAAATTATAATTAAATAAACTAATATTAAAATATTATTATATATAAAATTTGTGACCTCTAAAATAGTGAAGCCCCGGAAAAAATGAGGCCCTAGGCTCCAGCCTAGGTCAGCTCTCCCCGGAGCCGGTACCGGGAATAATGTATTAACTTCTAAAGATAAGTAAGAAATGTAGTCTCTTATTTTCTCCCTTGTTCCTGCAATGTTCTTTATCCACTCTTTATCTTCATAATTGTCTTGCTCATAATCTATAATTCATAAACTCATTAGATACCAATCTTCAAGTATAGTTGGTTTGCCATGTTTTCTAAACAAAAACCACCAACCTGATACAATAATCAAGAGCTCAATGGCTCCAATGGAAGAATCTTTAAACTAAACTTTGGTATAAATTTAATTATGTTTCTTTTAGTAAACTTAAACAAGTAAGTAATAAGTGTCCATTTTCGATTTCTCATCTTGGAAAAGTTGTCATGAAATGTAAAAGAAAGACTAAAGTCTGGTGCGTGACTGCAGGTTTTATGTTCTTCTGTTGATAGTTTCTGTTGATGAATGAATAGCTCATATATAACAAGTACCCTCATGATGAGTTCGTAGCAGTAGAAATGTAGAAACGATAACCAAGCTTTCTGTTTGCTTGATAAAATTGGATATAAATCAATAAACTTATCAATACTATCATAAACGTATGTGACAACCCTTCAAGGTTCCAGAGATGATGTACCAGAAACTGCAAAAATAGTTGACATCAAAATTGGAGGGCTTTGTCTGCATCTCAAAAAATTTTGCAATTCTTACTTTGCTGCTGCTTACATTTCATGAACTAATAATACTTCATTAAGTCCCCCCCCCCCCCTCCCCTCCCAAATTAACAAATCCACATACCGGGGCCTAATTTGTCTACCCCTCTCACACCCATGTCAGGCTTATGATATTATCATACCCTTCCCACAGATCTTCTTAGACCATAAATCTGGGAGCTTCGATAGGGTCCGCCCCACAATCTTTTCCAGCTCCTTGTCATCAGATTTGAAACAAGCTTCCAGTAATGAGAAAATCCAGTTTCCATGGTCCTGGTACATCCTAAAATCCGTACCACCAATGACATCAAAAATATCTCCGATCACTGCAACTGCTGCTCTGATAACCCTCTCATTCCTACAAAGAAATGATATAAGTTACTATGTTCTGGAATATAACATATTAATACTACATTCAACTCATTATAATTTATACCTTGGTTGATTTCCCACCATCAAACTTATGACGGGGATAATTATATTAACATCGGTATTCACAAACCCTCGGCAGATTGCCGAATAAGTCTTCAATATACTCAAGCTCATTTGACTACCAAATACCCCTCCCTCCTCTTCGGTGCAACATTCTCTTTCTCCGTCTTCCAACTTTTGCACGACAAAATGTATATATTTTTCAAAACGGACCCCACTAGCAAGATCAATATCCCTAAAGCAGGAAACAATCGCAGGTCTAAATGAACGGGGTAGTGATGAACTAGAGAGGTCACTATAAAATATAGTCATAATCTCATTGTAAAGAGGCAAACCCTCGTCTCCCAAAGCACCACATATGTCACCAATAATAGTGACCGAACTCAAATACATTTGAGAGAAATTATAATCTCAGTCCAATTATCACGTATTTCCAGACTTTTTCAACCTGCTTCCCAAATTCTCGTCCACTGGCATAAGCCAAGGCACCCACAAACCTCAGTGCTTCTTCACCAATCACTACTAGGTTTGCTTCATCATCCACTACCCAACCAAAAATCATGTGAATTGATTCCACGATTTGGTTGGCATCCCGAAGTACTATGTGATTCGTCTTCCGAAAACCACCCATCCTACGTATGACCACTTGAAGCACCCCGCAAATTGAAGCTTGCAAGACACAAATATCTTTCTTTTCAACTTGGACTTGAATCGTTGCTTTCAACCTTGTGATAATACTAGGGAGAACGGTCACAATTACTTCACAGTTATCTTCATGCACCAAACATTCAATGACCTCACTTAAAGCCTTATACGCATCCATGAGATTTGCATCTTTTCTATCCCCCGCTTCCATGAGGCTTGTCACAAGAGAATGCACGAACATTGAGGCATCCGAACTGTCATCCTCATAATCCCGAGCAAGGTAATATACAACTCTACAAACCTTCTGAGATATGTGAGGAGGATCCTTTAAACACTCCAATAAAACATCGACAACATGCACGAGGGTTGCTGGAGTTAGTAGAGAAAAACCAGCGGTTCCAGGAGAGCGAAAAAACTCAAAAATACGACTTCGAGTCCATGCAACTGTGTCCCTCGCATTATAGCTTTTGTCTGCCATTGCATCAAGTATAAAATCAAATCTTTTACCGACTATCATGGACAGTGATTCAATGCTAGGGCCCTCCATCATTAAACCAATGACATGTAATGCAGCTCTACGAGATCGCCAACTAGGTTTTGATATATTTAGTTCAATGAAATGTTCTACGATTGGTACTACAGCATCTTTGAGATAATTCGCGGAAAGAAGAAGGAATGTACTAGAACAGTCAGTACGTTTCCAAATCCCATCATCCTGGTCTTCATCTTCATGCTCCTTCAAGAAAGTGTCTAGGAACATTAAAACGAGACCTGATGAAATTTTATTTTAATACGTTTCGCTAGTATCGATCAGTAGCTATTCTGATAATAAGATATGACTTCAAAGAACTGCATAGCTCTGGCAAAAACTTAAAGAGGCGTGAAATCACATCTCTATCCCCACTAAATGCGTTCAACGGAGCTTAAAAATAAAATCTGTGTGAGGCTTGAGCATAAACTTAAAAGAAATGTATGCCTCACACATACACTGAACAGCAATTTTTCTGAAATGAGTATCTTCCGCCAATGTTTTCTCTGCCACTACATGCATTATACTGTTAAACTCCGTAATATCATTGAGAGTTAAGTTTGAGAGTTTGAGGGCTCTGAGGGCTATTCTCAAGGTCATTGCAGCTGCAAGGCTTATTTTTGGGCTTGCTCCATTGATTTCCCGTGCTATGATAATGAAAATAGAGTTGATATGGGGTGGCTTAAGAGGATGACCAAACACATATAACTCCTCACAAACAGGACCGGCCCTGAGTTTTAAAATTCCCTATGCCATTTCAAAAAAATTTACCCCCCACACAAAATACTCATGATCACTTCCTTCTCGATCGATAACATAGCTAACCCAATCACAATTGTTGCGATATACTAGAATGAAGATACGATTTAGTCAATTTTAATTTTGAAAAGTCAGTTCGGTAGAATTCTTCCGCTTCAAAAGTTCAGCATATCAAATATATTTTTTGTTCTACATGTGATCATTCTTTTATAATTCTTAACCCGAGAAACAGGACATTCCCATCAATATCAGAAACAAAATCATGTTTTAAAATCTTTTAAAATTTTCAAGATTCATGCAAGAAGCCTTCAAACTATCATCACTTGTGCACTTCAGCTTTGTCAAATTTAATAGAAACCCAAAAGTCTCCTCATACTTGAAATTGTTCAAACCTGGATTGAAGTGATGTATCAAACATGATCTACTAAGCATATGAAGTAATTTGTAATATTTAACAATATTTTCAAGTTACTTAGATTTTTTTTAAAAAAAATTGCCCCATGCAATGGCTTGTATTACTTGCGCCCTGCTCACAAATAGATCGAAGGGTTTCTAAGATTGCCAGACAAATAGATTCTGGTTGGTTTGGTGAGACGAGTTCGTCAATGATTTGCGGCCATTCATCTACATCTGCCTTGAATTTTTTTGACTTCAACTTCAACCAAAACTAGTCTGGCCACAGCTTTAGAACCAGCACACCCGAGCAAAACTTTTATCATCATTTTGTGACTTCTCTCGGTGGCAAGCCACATTTGAATGGGATCGGAGAGACAAACAAACACTACAAAAGGAGAGACACACAAACACCCAAAAAAATTGGGTTTTATTTAAGAAAAATCAACAAAGGAGAAAATTGTAGGAAAATGAAAGAGACGGCTAGAATCTGGAAATGGGAATCGACTCTAATTTGAGAGCAGCAGCTAACCCTGTACTAAATGAATAATTGTTAGGGGTTTTAATGATTTAGTGTCTACACGTAAGTTGTTTGGTGAAATGCCAGGGAGGGGATTCTAATTTCAGAGATGGGTGTGTTGATTTGGGGTGGAGTAATCAGTTAGAGATTAAATAGAGGAAACTATTATGGTGATTGCGGGCGGTGGTGAGGTGAATTACCATAGAAAGATGGTTAAACTAGATTATACCTAGTCCCTCTCGTGCTACCACTCCATCTATTCCATCCGGCTTCTAACAATCCTTTGTTTGATTTGACGGAGAAAAAGATACTTTTGTCATGTCAGGCACCCAAGCCCTCTTGATTTTGGAGATAATTTAAACAGTCGAAAATACTTTAAAGAAAAGTCACAGCGTTAACTCAATTTGACGAAAAACAACATTTTGTAAAAAATTAAGAAATGTAGTATAACAGGTGGCAGTTTTTAAAGTGTTGTATCTCAAATGGTCCGACACACAAACTACGCGTACGCGAAGTGCACTTTATTTTTATTTATTTTCAAAAATATTTATACAATTGTAATTTAATGATTCAAATTTATTAAATTTTAATAATATGTATTTTATTAATACTTATTTTTAGTTTATAATATATTATTAAATTTAAAATTAAGGTGTTTTACATATTTGCCCTTTTCTCACTTTTTTAACGTAATCTAATGATTAAATTTTATCATTTTTAATAACAATGGTAAATGTGTTTTTTTACTGTGTATAAATTTAACTTAATTTCTTATATTATTAAAAATATATTTGTAATTGATTATTCAAATCTTTTAGGTCTTTATGATATATATTTTATTAATATTAATATGAGCTTTTTTTATTTGGCATTAATTTTTTATTTAAAAAATATAGCAAGCTCTAAATGATTATTAGCAGTAATTCAATTATTTAAATAAAAAATTGATATCATTATTTTTTAAATATTTTTTGTGCAATTTAATTAATTATCATAGTTTTACGATCAAAGAGATAACATAACTAAGATTACAGTCATCAACATTATGATTTATGACTATGTTAACATATAGTAATTATTTATGATGTGAATGAAAATTATATGATCTTTTCATTTAAAAGATTATATGTTATATATTAATTAATTAGCATATATATATTCTAAGTTTTAAAAAAAACATATATGATATTTTTCACTATCAACCTTGTGTCAGGTAAGATTTAACAAAATACAAGCGAGCATAAAACTTATAATAAATTAATGGTCTTTTTTTTTAGTTATTAATAAGTGATGAGAATCTTCCTCACAATCCACGGACACATGAATTGGCTCCCACTATTTAAATTATTACAGAATAAATAGTATAGTTAACAAAAAAATTGAAGACAAATATTTTACCAATAAAAATTTATATAAATGGGCGTCCACCTCTACAAGGGCCAAGAAATAATCATCTCATAACTATAATTCTTTCTAAAATCAAGAATTTACTGGGAGATTCTTGTGGGTGTATGTAACCCCCTTATCACCTTGAACCACTTGTCCATTACCTCTAAGAATCCTACATTCATAAACAAAAAGAAAGATAAGATTTTAGTATAATATTTAATTTCAAGAAAGTCAAATGATTGATATATTAATAATAGATCGATTTTCAAGATCATATATATAAGTTGCATATATATTTGTTACTAAAAATTCACATACCATCGAGTTGTTAAGAGACCTTCAACTCCTACCGGACCTCGAACATGAATCTTACTTGTGCTTATACCGACCTTAATTCATTACAAAGTACATCATGAGATTAGAATAAGAAGTGAAAATTGAGCATAATGAAAGTAATGCATGAAATGTTCTCATCTATGATAATGACCATTAAACAAATCTTATTCATACCTCTGCCCCAAGTCCAAAACGGGCTCCATCACAAAATCTTGTGCTTGCATTATGAAAAACTGCCGCACTGTCAAATGCATAAATTTCGTCAACACAGAAAATGTGAGAGAAATGGACTGGTTGTAGTCATATTAATTACTTTACAGATTAGAATGCTGAGCAATTTTACCTGTCAACTTGTCGTAGAAAATATTCAGCAACCCTGGCATCTTCTGTAACAATGCACTCGGTGTGCCCACTGAAATAAAAAACAAAAGTTACTACTCACTTTTGTGAAAATGTAATTATAAATATCAACACATAGATTAAGTTGATGTACCTTCCGTGTTTGTGTATATGTTTAATGGCATCATCCACATCATTGACGATTTCAATTGCACATGCCCTTGAGCTATACTCGTGATGAAATGAGCTTACATCAGAAATACTTAATAGCTCACTTGCTCGCGGGCCACCATATAGAACAACACCTGTAGAATAATGATATTAGTGATTGTAACCAAAGATGGTATAATAAATCTTTCTAAAATTATTGACGATATTAATAATCTTTATAAAAATTTTGGTTTTTTGAAGGAAGTTTAATATAAGCATTGAAAAGTATATTAACTTTAAGTATATATACCTTCACTCTCAAGACCTATAACAAGTTTTTGAATTCCACCGTTAGTTGCCAAATCCTTATGTACAAGAAGTGTTTCCTAAAAAAGTCATGATGAATATTGTCAAGTCAAATATGCAGGAAATATGTAACAAGGTTTCCTACTTACATAAAAAAACAACATAAAAGCAAATATAATTTCAAATTTTGTTTTCTTGTGTTGAGATGAACTGACTAGACTTAAATGTGCTCTATGTGTTTCATTAATTGTGTCTGTGTAAATGTATTATGTAATGTATTGCAAGAAAAGAAACTGTGTTTATTTAATAACATGTCTAATGTCTAAAGATGACAAATCTACAATTACCATAGCATTACAGGCTGCTGGATAATCAGTTTTTGCATCCAAGACAATTTTCTTCGCCTTGTCCAAAATAGCCAATTTATCGACATAAACATGACAAATGCCATCTGTGCAGCAAGTATTAAAACTTTAAGAAGACAACTCTAGATTCTTACAGATATTCCATTTTAGTAAAAGAACTATTAGTTTCAACAAAATTTCCTACCAGAGTGACCAAGAACTGGGATTTTTGTCGAATTCTTTATATCAGAGACAAGTTTGTTGCTGCCTCTGGGGATCACAAGATCTATCGCATCATCTAGCTGAAACAGATTAAGACAGTTAATAAACAAGAGATGAGAGAATATTCATATGTATCACCCGAGTCCCCACCTTAAGTAAATCAGGAATCTCCTCTCTTGTAGTCAAGAGTCCAATAAGCTTATCTCCAACTGTATCCGGGATCGCATTGGTAATCACCTACAAATTAAAGGCCATTAAAATTTAACAAGAAGCAATAGGATTATACATTAATGAAGGAACTGATACTAAGTTCCACGACAAATATTTAATTAATTTTTAAGAGATAAGACCTTGTGCAAGATTGCATTTGAACGCCTTGCCTCCTTCCCACCTTTTAATAGTAAACCATTTCCACTTCGAATTGCCAAGGAGGCTATCTGTTGAGTTGGATAAAGGTCAAGGATCCATAAAATTTTGTCAAGAGATTGAAAGATATCAAGGGAACAGAAAATGAGTCTATGCTTGAGTGGATATAGTCTCAGTTAACTAGTCACATCCTTTAGATATTAAATGAAATTAGCCCTATAACAAGTACATCGCTTAATAATATGAAATCACATATTGCAGTATTGTCTCTTAACAATATGATACACTAGCGGTGAATCATTAAGATGGTCATTGAAAAACAATATTGCACGTTTATGACATAAAAATGTGACATTTCTTACCTGAACTAACGCATCCGGCCGAGACTCAAAAATGATTAGTAGAACACCCAATGGGCATGATATTTTGTCTAAAATGAGTCCATCTGCAAGCTGAAACACAGAAAAAAGAGAGTTGACCGAGATGCCTTCTATTTTTTCCTCTTTTCAATATGTCATAAATATACTTAATACTTCAAATGAGTCTATATAAACATTTTAAAGTGACATTCAAATCATCCTAGATATCTTTTTACCTCTGTTTTCTTTAAAACACGGCCTATGGGCTCTTCCATGTCGGCAAGTTTACGAACAGAATTTGCTAGAGCAGATATCTGCGATATCCAATGAACTCCGTTAAAGAACTTCAATTTCTCAATGCAAATTTAATGTGTTGTTTTATAGGTGTAGGGAGGGGATGTGTTATAGGTAAATGTGTCTTGTGAAAGGTTATCAGAAAAGTAGTAAACTGAAGATAAGAAAATACTACTTCCCAATGGAGCAAGACTTGCCTTCTCAGGTTTCAGTGCCAAGCGAGCTACTAATGATTCATCATAACCAAAATCCCTTGCAGCTTCAACATCAGCTTCATTCTCCACAGAGATTTGACTTTTATTGGCCTCCAGTGCAGTAGCTATATCCAACAAAATTTTCCTTCTATCCTCTGAAGGTAAGGCCTGCACAGTTCATTAGCAATTATATTAGCTTATAAGATCTAGAATATCGAACAAGTTGAGTAGATCTCCCAAAGAGAAGACAACTTCTTTTGAAGTCATGCTAGTACAAACAATCTAAGATGTAAGATCTCTGCAGATGTTATGGCATTAACCTGAAGCCTCCTGGAACAATCCCGTCCTGCAACCGCCATTTCACGTCCGCCAACTTCAGTAAATGAAATCCATGAACCCGCGTCTTGATGAAAGAGTGTACCAACTCTTTCACCACTTAGTACCTTTACGATATTGTCAGTGGCAAAGCCACTTACAAATGATGGAAACATAGCAAGAACATTAAGTATAAAGCAAAACAAAACAAGGATAATGTTTTGCATAGTGTAGATACAATATCAACTACCATAGGCTGAAAAGAGTAAACAGTATTGCAATTATTTACGATAGACTTTGTAAAGTACATTTCAATATATACACAATTAACAAATCGACAAGTTATCTGAATGAAATACCGAGTGGAATAAATTTGAAGTTGTACTAAAGAATATGAATAAAAACGATTATTTGAAAGAATCAAGAGCTGCTAAGTTCACACAGGGTTCTACCTGCCAATAACTACAGGTGTACCACTATAAGCTGCATTGACAGCAGCTTTAACTTTAGCATCCATGCCCCCTCTTCCCATCCTTGATTTATCTCCAAAGGCAATTACTCCTTCATGTGTTTCTTTTACATATGTGTGGAGTAGCTTTGACCGTGGATCACAAGGAGGACCACTATAAAGGCCATCCACATCACTCAACAGCAGGAGAAGATCAGCATTTAGTTCCATAGCCAGTAAGGCCGCTAAACTGTCATTGTCCCAAAATATGCCGCTTGCATCCTGCCAATGTTTGTCACAATCAGTACTTACAGAATTTGTATATAAGACTTGTCTGCTAGGAACATAAGAAGAAAGTAGCAATTTTGTGATGTATAGCCTATGCATGTGTTTGTCTCCAGTGTTGTTCATTATGTTCTCCATAAATGATATACTCATGACTAAACATCTTAACTGGATAACTTGCAAAGTGATAAAATTCAAAAAGAACAAATTCTAGTTAGTAGTGACCACTTCTAATAAGCTTAGTTCAGAGACACCAATGATTTATATCACGAGCAAGTTTAGTTCTTCGATTCAAAACAAAAAACACAAGAGCAGAATATAATAATATAGATACAAAATGAAACATAGAGCCCTATTTATTTACCTCATATGGAGCTTTTCTGGTACTGATTGCATCATTTTCATTAAAAATTGGAATGCTCCTCAGAGCTAATAAAGAATTCACTGTTTGACCAAGTTGCACTCTAAAGTCTGCATTCTTGAAATCATTGTCGGTGACTAGAAGTTGAGATGATGTCACATCCAACTGGAAAAGAAAATGATCTTCAACACAAAATAAAAACTCCTCGATCTTGAAGGTAACAACAATGATTAACAAAATTTATGATGTGAAATATGTTGGCATAACACAAATGCATAGCAATTCTATTCTAGTGTTTGAAAGCTGCAGCAGTACATATACTCTCAAACGTACCTGGCTGAATAATGTATCATAAAGTGCCATGAGGCCGTTCTGTCCAACGGCTGCACACGCCTTTCCATCAAGTTCAACTTGAGGCTTCTGGAGATCAGCAAAACTGCAATAGAAAACACATGCACATCCTCCTTAGTGAATAATACACACTCTTATTCAAATTTCTTAGTGGTGTTCTTTCTTCTAAATGTAATGTTGTAAAAAAATCTATAAAAACCTGCTATTGACCAGCTTTCTGTATTTAAGCCTCTGGCGACCTGCTCCAACCGCACCCGAAGTGACTAAAATTATTTCAAATCCACGGGAGTTTAACTTCTCAAGCTGCAGATATATCAATCAGCACATAATACAATCAACTATATATACTATTGCAACAAACAAACAATTAATTGTATACCTGCTCAAATATGGCTCCTAGTCTACCAACTGCCAACCTTCCATCACTTCGCGTAACCACTGCTGTTCCTACCTTAAATGTTTATAACAAAACGAACATTATACCAATCCCAACTCTGAAAATAAAATAAAATTGGATCTATGTATGCAACTAGATCGAGGAGTTTATGATAAAATCACTTTAATTTTCTCTCCCTAGCTTGCAAATTAAGTTCCTTTAATACGGAACAAATTAAAAAATGTAATTTTTGTAATACATATAAATCTAGAGTAGCAGAGGCCGGTGTCATGATCACGTGAATCACGTACACTTTAATTTAATTTGGTCATAATTAAAATCTAAACATAAAAATAATAACAATGAGTAAACATGCATAAACACAGATCGATCCAAACATCATCAATTAACGTTAAAACAGTACGAGGTAAGCTTACTTAAACAGGCTTGCATGCAACGTGTAATTTATGTTGAGTTTTAAGCCTAAAACTAAGTTTCCTCACTTTTATTCTTTGTCCCACATTGAACCTACATCCTCAAACCCACTTCCCTTCCCCTGTAAATAAACCCCTTTCCCCTCTTTACTAATTACACATTTCTTTTCTTTATAGCTGCTAGATAGTCTATCTTTTCCTGAAAACCGGTTTAGCCTGCTTTCAGGAAATGTCGGCGTAGAAGGTCCTCATGCCTAAACTACCCTTAGGAGTGTTCGGGTTTGACTGCAGCCATCGGAGGTGGTCCCGCTCGTTGCGGGGGTCGTTCTATCGGGTTTTATGACACTGTCTGGGTTAGAAGAAAGGCTGTCGAGAAATAGTATTAGGGTCGGGAAATAGTATCAGATGAGGTTTAGAGGGAAACATTTCACTGAGTGAGAGATATACATAATAACTATGTTATATTGAATTTGTGTATAAAATTTAGAGTCGTATATACGGATATTGTAATCTCTTTATTCTAGTGAAGTTATTATTCTTATGGATGTAGGTTTGCCGAACAATGCCTCTCTTTTACTATATTGTTGGTATGTTGTTTCCATTATCATCATATATATTTGTGGTCCAAGCACAGTTAAGTATATAAATACGCTTCCGCATATGCCCGGATCGGGTCAGATTCCCAGACAACTTATACATACATGTCAACGAAAAACAAATATATGGAATCAATACAAACATGAATGCACACATACAAACTGCACACGTACAAAATTTATACACAAGTGCATAGATAAACGAACCTTGACAACGACACGCTTGACATTCTTTACAAACGCGCGAGTAGGATCCATGGAGGCTACTGCGTTAACTCGTACAAGTTGAGTGAGGGAAAGAAAGAAACGCAAACGTAACGAGATTGGATACTGTGTTCAATATGTTTGTTGAGATACAAAGAATGTGTGTGTATATATTTCTTTTGCAAATGGTATTCTGATGCCTATACAACTACTCTACACGATATTTTAATATTTTCTACTTTTTTGGATTTTATATTCGCCGCATAAATATTTGTTATTGTTAATATTGTTGATACAAATTTAGTAAATAATATTTCCTCCTTCCCACGCAATTGTTAACGTTTCGGAGAGAAGGTCCGATACGCATTTTAAGGTGCATATAAAGTATAGTTCCATAATTTATTTTTTTATAAAAATTCTGAATAAAAATTTCATACATTAAATTTTTATTTAGAATTTTTTTTTAAAAAAAAGTTATGTAACTATACTTTATATGCACTTTAAAATACGTGCCGGACATTTTTTCCGAAACGTTAACAATTGAGTAGGACGGAAGTAGTATATTATTACGGAATCCAATATACACTTTTTATTATGAAAATCATTCTTTATGTGTCATTTTTTCTTTTAACGTTTGGATGAAAAATGAGAAATACATTCTAGAATGTACTACAAGGTCTATAGTAGTAATTGAAAAAGTAGCAAACCGGAAGTAGGCTCTCTTTTTGTAAAAATTGAGAAATTTAGGGGATGTTTACTTCAACAAAAAAAATTCATTTTTCCGTTTTCAGTTTTTCTAAATTTTTTCATCTTTTCTGTTTCTTAGAAAATTATTAAAAATTGAGAAAACATGTTCCAAAACATATTTTTAGTTAGCCTTTTCTTTTTTCTTTTTAAATTCATCATAAGTACTTAATTTTTATTTTAACATACGATTAGTAATTATAAGAATTCTTTAAATAATCTTGTTTCTTATTAGTTGTTCAGGTTTAATTTCTTTTATTAAATTAAAATTAAAAATAATATTAAAATTTAGTTATAGATAGTATTTTATAGTAAAAATAATAGTTTTTCATACATTCTTTATTTTGTATGTTTGTGTGAGTTTCAAATTTATATCACCATAAATTTATCAACACATTTTTAGGTAATTTAAAATAAATTTCTATTTATTAATCACGTCTTGTATCTTTGCACATTAAAATATTGCATAAAATATAATAACACATATTTCATTTTCATCTTCATTTTAAATTTGAAAATTTTAAAAAACTCAAATGCATCAGGTTATATTAATCAAGAAATAGTACTACTTGATAATATATTACTATCCGACAAAATTTATTAGTAATTTTCTATAATTATATTGAATGTTTTTTTTGAAAAAATATAATTGTAATGAATGTTATATATACTGTTTATGAAATTAATATATCAAACTAGATCAGATACATGTATGTTAGAAATTGGTGTTTTGTTGAGATTGAATAGTGGGTATTGGGTACCATATTTTTAGCTGTGTATTCCATTTTTCTATATTTGGAGAACACATCAAAGATGTTTTCTATAATTTTTTGAAGTATAATTATAATTTAGAAAATCTTGTTTTCCAGTTTTTCATTTTCTGTTTTAGAAAATATCAAATTTGAACATATTTTCTAATTTTTCATTTTTCTTAGAAAACTTTTCTAGAAAACAAGTGAAGTAAACATCCCCTTACTTTTCATAAAATTTTGTAAAGCAACTTTTTAAAGAGGGGTTATTTTAAAATCGAGTTGTGACTTGGGCTCCGTATATAGTGTTGTTGAAAACTGTTGTGCTGTGAGAAAAAGTGTTGTCAGGAAAATCAGATATAGACTATTTGGTAATTTTTTTGATTTATGTATATTTTGATATATAATATATAAAAATAATATTTTTGGGAATGTTTGATGATGAAACTGATAGCTACTTCCTACAAAAACTGAAAGTAGCTTTTTCCAAAATCATGAGGGACATGCTTTTGCTAACAACGATTTTTAGACCAAAAGCGTTTTTCCAGACATAATGTTTTAAAATTTACCAACATCTTTCTAACAGTTTTTGAAAAAAAGCTGTTGTAACTCTCTACAACAGCAATACGAAACGGGGCCTTCATTATAATATATAAATGCATTAAAAAATGAATAAAATTTAAATATAATTCAAAATTTATTAAATACAAATATAATTTAAAGAATAGGAGGATTTAGGGTTTTAATTCGAGCCGAGTTTGAGATTTTTATTGTCGAGCTCGAGTTTTTTTTGTGGAGTCGAGCCAAAAATTATTCGAGCCTAAAATATGTGTTCGAGCTCGATCATGTAGTATCCGAGTCGAGTTCGAGTCGTTCGCGAGTTTTCGAGCTTAACGAGTTTTTTTAATGAGTTTTCGAGTTTAACGAGCTTTTAATGAGTTTTCGAGTTTAACGAGCTTTTAACGAGTTTTCGAGCTCTCAAACTTTAATCGAGCCTATCGAGCTTTATCTTAATTATTAATAAAAATTTAAAATTTATTTTATTATTGTATTTTTTACTACATTGTTTTCCAAAATTTTACTTAAAAATATTTTTTCCCAATTTAAAATGACAAATAAAGTAATACATTTAAAATAATACATTTTTTTCTAAATAATATAAAAAATTCTTTGATTTTTTATTCTTATAATCTTGTGTATTCATATTTTAAGTCACTTTATTTTTTTATTTTATTTTTACTGTGGGAACCCGTAGCCGCTATCCTTTTTGGGTGCGTAGTCGGTAAACCCACATGTTGTATTTGTGTATCTTAAATATATGATAACAAATAATATTTAAAATATAATAATTTTTTTTAATGTGGCAAAAAAGAAATAAATAAATTTTATTTTGCCAAAACAAGTATGCTAAATAATTATCAAATTATTAATAATCACTCAATCCGTCTAAACTCTCAAGTTTCAAAATAAGTTAATTATTTAATTTTTATTGTAAAATTAACAAAGCTTTAATCGAATATTATATAATTAGATAAAATTAAAAAGTTATACTAATATAATACTAAAAAGTATATTTAATTTAATTTAAAATTTTAATTTTAATTTTCAAAATTTTAAAAAAATTGTTAATTAGTAGTCAATTTGTTAAATTTGAACATTAAATATGAAATTACATTAGAGATTTAGGTGTCGTTTGGCTATACTTATAACTTATAGGTTACTTATAACTAAAAAAAGTTAGAGTTAGGTTTGGATAAACTTAAAAATAGACTTATGACTTAAAGTTGCTTAAAGTCAAAAGTAATAAGTAAAAAAATTAAGTTAAAATCAGTTTGGCAATTTTAATATTTTTATAACTTATGAGATATTAAAAGTATATAACTTGGAATAAAATTAATAAATTGAACATTTGAATGATAATATTAACTTTTATAAAATAAAAATAAAAAAATAATTCAAAAAAGTACCTCCAACCAACCTCTAGATTTAAGCTATTTTTTCAACTTTAAGTCATTTTATAATTTATTACACAAACATACATTTTATAACTTAAAAATGAAAAATGACTTTAAACTAGACTCTTAGTGTATATTAATTTTTTTTTAAATAAATAACTTATTTTTTATTTTAAATATAAGATTTGGTCTCAGATTTTTAAAATAAATTTTAATCTTTAAAAACGGTATAAAATTGCATAATTTTTTTAAAAAAATAAGTAACTGAGACAAAAGAAGTATATAAATTATAATTTTAATTAAAATAAAATTAAAATTAAAAAAAATCGAGTTTGAGCTCGAGCCGAGTTCAAGCGTTATCAAGTCGAACTCCAGTCAAGCCTAAAAATACTCGACTCGACTCGAGTTTTTAATCGAGCCCGAAAATTTATTCGATCTCGTGCTCGAGCTCGATAACGAGTTCGAGCCGAGTTAATCGAGTTGAGCTCAAAAAAACTCGACTTGAATTACAGCCGTGAGCGGATTTCTACACTAATATGATCTTATATTACGTAACTGATAATATTATCGATCACTCAATCCGGCTTCTTTGCAGGTTAGGTTGGATTTTGTACTTCTCAAAACACTTTCGACTTTAGAGCACCCGCAATGCGGGGTCAGTTTCCTCCTCGGATCACGTGAAATGGGATAATTGTGCAAAATGATCCTGGTGTAGTATTGTATGAGACATGAGAGAAATGAGCAGTCCCTCCACGCCGGGACTGTCAACATTAGATTATTTTGGATTATTTTAATAACAATCACAAGTAACACTGCAGGCTTTACTTTTGCTTTTTCAATTTATTATTACTGATTACGCTTCCAACATTAATATAATGTATACATTTCAAACGTAAACTTTAAAAACGGTAACATTTTTTACCTATAAATACTCAATTCTCACACCTTATTCATAATTTTTATATTCTCAAAAAAATTTAAATTTTTCTTTATCAAAAGATGAATCTAAATAATTCCAACAATCATCCACCTTCAAACTCCCAAAATTCAAACTCTCAATTTCGATACCAATATCCAAATTCCTATTTTTCAAACCCACAAAATTATAATTTCAATCCTTAAAATCCGAATTCTCAGTACAAATTTTCATATTATCAGAATTCTCAATTTCCATTTTCATGTCCTCAAAATTCTCCATACCAATTTCCATTTCCTCCATTTTCAATTCCACAATTTGAGACCCAACAAACACCCACCAATAGTCAAAATTCTCCACATTCGCAAGTGTCGATGTTTAATAACCCAAATTTTATTGATCTAAATGATGATTGTGAGGAAACTGAAGATGTTCGAGAAATTACTGGTGAGTGGAACTGACTTGAAGATAAACTTTTAGTAAGTGCATGATTGAATGTGTCGATTGATCCATTGTCGGTATTGATCAAAAAGCTGAAGTATTTTGGGAACGAATTCATCAATAAAAAAGATAATCCTGATGTTATTAATAGAGGAGTTGTGGTTATGAAAAGAGGGGAGCCGGATAAACGATTGTGCTAAAAAATTTGAAGCATGTTACGAACGAAAAGGCAATGTTGGTGGTGGAGAATGTGGGTGTAGTGTTGAGATTCCTGTCGTTGTACTCATAGTTGGCTCCACTACTATTATCAATCACCGAATTTGACGAGAAATCTCCTTCTACGTAAGCTCCGTTAACTTGTCTAGTTTAGGCGCGCGCGTGCACACACATATATATTTTAAGACCTGTGCTGATGATTTATTTTTTATTGTTTGTTGTTTCCAGTTTATTTAATCGACGGAAATTTACACCTGAATTGAGCTGTGTTTTTTATAATATGTGTAATTCGTTATCTTCTGTTCGTTTTATTTGTTGCCTTGTCACTGTTGCTTATTATACGCTCTATCTGAGTTGATTGTAATCGTAAACCTCTTGTTAATTGTTATTATATTAAGTATCAAGAGCATGACCACTACTATTTCTGATGATTTTTGAGGATGTCATTTGTCTTTATCAGTACAGGTATATAACTATAATGTTGTTCGGCCTCAATATTTGAGACTGATACTGAAAGCCCATTCATAGAAAGGCCCATGAAGGATCCACGTGTCTGCTTTCTATGCTATGTATTGAATGAGATCATCAACGTGTTTTTCTAGGTATGGTATATATAATGTTACTGAAGGCATTTTCTGTTTGGAGACCGAGGAGATTGATGCTGTAGTGGAGAAGGCTGTGGAGGCTTGTTGTGTCTCCATTGGAGAAATAATTCAAGTTGATGACAAGTGCTATAGCGGACGAGTGGGTAAGGTGAAGGACCCTACCCTTATGGCAACACTTGGGTGCTTTGCTTTCCTGCCAAAAAGGATGTTGGCATGGAGGTTTATCATAATAACGCCAATGCTCAAAATGGTAACTCAACGACGGTCACATTCTGGGAAATGAAGCCGCAACTGTTCATGGAGGCATCCACAATTATCCATGCCATAGAGTTCTACGAGCCCGCATTTGGAGCTGAGGAAGTCAGCCGTGTCTCTCAACCAAAAAGAAAGGCCGGTCAGGAGACCCCTCTCGTCATCTGTGCTGAGCTCAGACTTGGCTTTACTACTGTCATCATTTCTGACCTCAACTATGACTATTCTGCTCCGTAAGCTCTATTACAATTTGATCTGTTCACACTTTGTTCAATCGTTCAGTTCAGTATTTTATGACCTGCATAGATGATACAGATTTCTGTCCCCCCTTTTCAATTTTTTAAGGATTTTATTGTTTATTTGTAGCTTCTCTCTTAATAGATGTTGTGTTTGTCTTCATTCAGATGTATAGATACATGTTTCTCTCTTAATGCTTAACTAGACCTATGCAACCATTCACAACGTGTATGACGGAATATTTGCTGCTTGTTTTTAATCCTCCTGTTTAGATTCCCAGTGTGTTTTAACTGTGTTGCTTTCCATGTCAAGTGTTGACTGAAATTGTAAACTTGTTCTTTTACGTATAGAATCGAGAGCATGACTGGAAGCTTTTTCTGTTTGGAGACCGAGGAGGTTGATGCTGCAGTGGACAAGGCTGTGTCGCAGTGGGAGAAATAGTTGAAGTTGATGGTGCGTGCGTGGGGAAGGTGAAGGACCCATATGACAACAATTGGATAATCTATTGTCCTGCTAAAATGGTTTTTGACTTGTTGAATGGGTATTTATACGTTAGCTCTTGTTTCTTCTTGTCCATTTATAATTATTTACTTGTTTGTTTATGTAGGATATCACTGAAGTTTTAGAAAAGGCTCTTTCGATAAATGTAGAGGTCTGTAATAATGCATTGGCTCTACTGAAAATTTACGAAGAACAAAATCGACCTGGATTCCTCTTATCATTAGCCATTGAAATATTATAAAGAGGAAAGCCCGATGGTAGCGGTAGCCTGACTGGTATTTTATTGAGAAAGTCTACTTAAGTGCTCTTTTTTGGATGACAATGAAGAAGAAGTAGAGGAAGTAGATGACAATGATGAAGTAGAGGAAGTAGATACAATGAAGAAGTAGAGGAAGCAGAGTTTAAAATAAGGATAGTAATATTTTAAAAAAATTAGACTCGAACAATTTTGGAAAATAATTGACCAGCAAACAAGATCTCGAATCAAAAGATTGTTGTTAGATACTCTTGATTGTGTGGATGATGAAGGAAGGATACATGCCCATTCCCAACTTGCTCAGCTGCTTATACTGTGGTTGTAAAACATGAAATAATTTAAACATTTAATTATATTTTTCAAGTCGTACCGCGTAAAATATGTGCATAAAAGGATGCGTTGTGTGTCTTTACTGCTATACTCACATAACTTAATGGTGTGATCAAAAACCAAATCTATGCATTGCCTAGTTTATGGAGGTTGTAGATTAGACAGCTTCCATAAAGAAGTCTGTACTGGATTGCTTATGGAATATATCTTCTATCTGATCTACAACCTTAAACTGAGGCCACAAATTCATGACACCATTTAAAGCTTTTATTGCAGAATGCATAGATTTGATTTTTGATCGGCACCGTTGAGTTCTGTGAGTATAGCAGCAAAGACACACAAGCACATCTTCTTATGCACAACATTTTACATTGTACCACTTGAAAAATATATTTTAATGTTTGAATTATTTCATACAATTATAGAATGGGTATGTATCCTCCCTTTGTCATCCACCCAACGAGTATCTAACAACAATCTTTTGATTCGAGATCTTATTTGCTGGTCAGTTATTTTCCAAAATTGTTTGAGTCTAAAATTTTGAAATATTGTTTTCCTTATTTTAAACTCTTTCCCCTGCTTCTTCATTATCATCTGCTTCTTCTTTATTGTCATCCAAAAAGAGTACTTGGGTAGACTCTTTTTCAATAGAACACCAGGCTACGGCTATCACCTGGTTTTTCTCTCGATGATATTTCAATGGAGTGTTAACCAACCAAACAAACTACAAACTACTTTACTTTGTCATTCAAAACACCAACCAGGAAGACATGCACCAGCAAATTCAATTTTTCATCCTTATTCATCAATTACCCTTCATCCCATCGATACATACACACACAAACCCCATCACTCACAATTCTCAGATTCCCACTCTCACTCTCTCCTCCACTTTTCAGGTAAAAAAAAAAATTCTATTCTTGGTGAGCCCTGATGCTTTCTTAAAAAAATTCTATTCTTGGTGAGCCCTGATGCTTTCTTTAAAAAATTCTATTCTTGGTGAGCCCTGATGCTTTCTTGATATATTCTGGAATGTAGTCATGTACTATAGGTCTATATAGTATAGTAGTATTTGTACAAATTGATATTAAAATATTTAAGATGGTGTAATTTAATAAAATGGCTCCTTTTGAAATTCAAAAGCGTACTTGATGATTGAATTAGGCCTGAAATTTTAAGAAAAGTGATCCGGCTATTAAGTTGAGCCCCTCCTTGTTTAAAATTATTATATTAAAAAATAATATTGTCAGAAAAAGTATGATAAGATATTATTGTTGACTAATATTATTAATTTGTAATATTTTAAATATAATATAAAAAAATAATTTTTAGATATTTTATAATAAAATATATAATTATTTGAAAAAAAGTTGAAAAACAATTTTTTTAAATAGACCTTCTTTCCCTAAAATTAAATTTTAGATTAAAAATACATCTTTTCTAAAAAAATGTTTTTAAAATTTATTAAATAAATTTTTACCTTTTTTGAGATAAAAAGCGACTACTATTATCACTTGCGACAAAAATATTAAAAATGAGCTGCATCGTCTGAATTCACCAGTATAACCATTAAATCAATTCAAAATGTGACCCAATATTTTGACCTAAAAATTCAATTATTTTTAATTTGATCAAAATTTCAAGATAAATAAAATTTTGTATTTTTTTATTTTTTTGGACTAATTTTAACTCAGAGTCTTACAAATGAATATCTAATATCGTATAAAAATCAAGCCTAAAATAGCAAAATAAAATCCTAAAACCCAAAATAAAACCCGGCCGAGGGCACCCCGGTTCAATTTGTTTTGAAAATGGGCCTGGTAGGCTTCACTTTTTCATCCAAAAACACAAACCAAAATGGCATGCACCAACCCTTCTTCCCATCTATACATACAAACTCATAATTATACACACAAAAACCCCACCACTCCCAATTCTCAAATTCCCACTCTCACTCTCCCCTCCACTTTTCAGGTATAAATTACTATTCTTGGTGACCCCTAATGCTTTCTTGATATTTTTTTGTATGTGTGTGTATTGTTTATATGTATTGTGTGTGTATGATTCTTTGGTTGCAGAAATCAAGGAGGTGTGTGTTATCAATGAGTGCGCAGATAATGGCTGAGCAAACAGTAGTGAGTGACACTAGAATGCCGGTGAGTTTTGTATGAGTGTGTGAAATTAGTGTGTGTTTTGTGTAAAGATGTGATTTTGAAGTTGGGTTTTTGTTAGGTGATTGTTCCTCCACACCCTTTAATTAAGCATTGGGTTTCGGTGCTTCGGAATGAGCAGACTCCTTGCCTTGCTTTTAGTAAGTTTCTATGTTAATAAAGATTTGATTTTGTTTTAGTTATGTTGTTGTTTTTCGGATAAATTTAGAAGTTGGTTTTTGGTGCACAATGTGAATAGTGTGGAGTTATGTTGGAAAAATATCACGATTTTACTTATACGTGGATTTGTAATTACCAATGTGCGATAAGATATATGAAAAGCCTTCATGTTTTTTGTGGCATGTACTGTAAATCTCTAATGATATCTTAAGGAGAATGGACTTGTAATTTTATAAGCAGCATATCTCAAATCAAATGGGTAGTGGTGGTACTTCAAAGTGATCTGAAAAGATTTTTGAAATATCTTTATTTATAGGTTATCTTAATTGTAGGGAATGCAATGGCTGAGTTGGGAAGATTGCTAATTTATGAAGCAACGAGGGAGTGGCTGGTAACCTATTTTTCTTTTGTAAATTGCTGTTTGCTATGCCTTCACAAAATTTACTTTTTCTCTTGTGAATTGCCGTTTTCTACGTGTTGCTTTCTGCCTTCACAAACTTTACTAAATAAGTATTGGATTGAATAAGCATAACTTTATACTGGATATATCTTTTAGACGAACTTTGATCTTCTAAGCTGCATGAATAATAGACAAGTCTAATTTGACGTATGCATGTGTAAGTAACAAAAATAGTCCATACTGCCTCTGACCTATAAATTTTTGGTGCCATTTTTTCGTTCCCTCATAATTTTATTTTATTTTTTTGTAAAAAAGGAAAAATTATGGCGTACAAGCAGTAAAAGATATGCAGACATGTCTGCCAACACGCAAATTAACACTCGAATGGTGAAAAACTTTAAGATGTGCAGCTACATCTGGTGAATGGTGAAAAACTTTAACACGCAAATTAAAAATTGATGGAATGTGTTTTTTAGTGCCAACATGTTTGCCCGGGTTTAATTTGGCGAAGATCAAATGGCTATTAACAATTGTCACAGCCTCGCAGGACATGTTATATAAGTAGAGACCAATAGGAAGCATACTTTGTGACAAAAAAAGGAAAGAACAGCAAAATTGGGTTTGAGGTTCAATAGAACAGGCTCTACTAGATGTGGTATAATTAATCAGAGCATGGGCCTGTTTTTTTTCTCTTACAAAATTTTCTATTAGGCCTTGGACATGTAGTTCGAACTCTCCTAGATTACTGTAAAAGTTGGAATACTATTTAGAAGACATTTAACCTAAGCAAGAACTCAAATATATAATGAAACTTATCAAAGTTAGCATTCGTCTTCTATAGCATGATTGACCTGTTCAGAAATAATTGCCGTTTGTCTATAGCAGCATAATGATATTCTAGAAAGTTGGCTAGTTAATGGTTACATGTTCATGTGTTTTTTAATATGAACTCTTTCCATGATAAAGGACATGCTTAGTTAGTTAATTGCTTTAGAATTGAGAACATTAAACATGACATTTATGCTCTCCACTACAAGAATGATATCTTTTGTTGTGTGAAATTGTCATCTTTTGTTGTCTGCAGCCTATGATCTCAGGGGAGATTCAGTCACCAATGGGTGTCGCCTCTGTAGAGTTTGTCAATCCAAGGGAACCTGTCGCAGTTAGTATATTAATAATCGGAGTTAGATATATATGTCATCTTTTATATTTATTAAACTTTTATCTAGTGAGTGTCATATTGCAAAATCTTCTTTCCCGTGGTATGGCCTGGCTTATATCTTCTATATATTAATAAAAGAATTTCGGGTTTATATTATAAGATGTAATTTAGTAATACTTTATGTACGCCAGTCCCCTAATACTCTACCCATTAAGTTCTGCAGATCATTCCAATTTTAAGAGCTGGTCTTGCTCTTGCTGAACATGCATCTTCAATCTTGCCAGCGACGAAGACGTATCATTTGGGTAAGTCATGGTTTTATGTTTTTTTTTGCCAAGTTAGTTTTATGTTCTTTACATCTATTGAAGAGCTTTGACTAGGTGCTCACTTTGCTGAATTTTTTCATCTCTTGTTAGTATATTCACTTGAAGCATCTTAAATGAAGTTTGTTAAGCTGATCATTTTGTAGCAGCATTGTTGTAATATACTTGAGTGCTCATATTGCTTGTATATAATTAGTTATTTTAAAATCGTGGTATTTCCCCTAAACAAATGTATTTAAGTGATTTATGATTTCTCATATTTCCTGTTTCCGGATTAAGGGATGAGCAGAGATGAGGAAACACTACAGCCATCTGTATATCTAAATAAGTAAGTCTTTCCCATGGAAATCTTTTTATGTTGGTTGATTGTTTATGCAATGTGCATATTAAATGTCCATCATCGCCAAGTGTGACATTGGTTCCCCCTTTTTTTTTGTGTCCTTTCTGCAGGCTACCTGACAATTTTCCCAACGAATCTCGCATACTGGTTGTAGATCCTATGCTTGCAACAGGTATGCATCACCATAATCTAATACATAATCATCTTAGCTTCTGCTAGATGGATAGGTAACAGTTACACTTGTTTAATAAGTTGTGACATTAGCTTTGTTGGAAATGAAAATATCATAAGACCAACTGTACCTGAGCAACATAAATTTTCCAGGAGATTTTCGATTGAAGTTAATATGCTTGTTTTTAAGATACTTAAGAACCATGTCTATTAATTTATTTGAGAGATAATTTGATTGTTTTTCAACTTTCTTCTCGGATTGTCTTAAATTTGCATATGATATATTTTCTAGGTGGTACAGTTGTCGCTGCTCTTGAATTGTTAAAGAAACGGGGAGTCGATAATAAACAAATTAAAGTGGTAAGTAAATGAAATATAATGTTTACTGCTATCTATACTTTTCCTATCATATTAGATTAAGTTGGAAAATCTTCATCAGTGTTCTCAACTTGGCTGGTGATAATATTTTTCTGGAATGTATAACCTTTATTGTGCCAAAAATGGTTTTACACATTACAATATATGTGGATGTACACATTTAACTTCTTTATTTTGTGGTCGGCTTAATTGGTTACGTAGGTATCTGCTGTTGCTGCCCCGCCAGCTCTTAAAAAGCTTAGTGAGAACTTTCCAGGGTAATTGCTGTATCAATTATAAGCATGTTAAATTGTTGTAGCTTGACCCTCATAATTTTTATCAATCCTCTCTGATTATACAGGCTACATGTGTATACTGGTGTCGTTGACTCTGTTGTTAATGAGAAAGGGTAAACACTCAGAGTTGTAAAAAATAAACTGAAGCTGAACTGTGAGCAGTTCTCCCTTGAAGTTTACCTAAATAATTTTCTTGTTCTTTCAGGTTTATAATTCCCGGACTGGGGGATGCAGGAGACCGTTGCTTTGGTACCCTTATGTAATCATGCATCTCAATGTCTTGTTACCCTTATACACCTTCCAGTTTTGAAATTCTTAGCATAGCGACACTAGTTCTGAAATTTTTGTTCGGTTCAGCTCATTTCCCTGAGGTATATCAGCGCCATGGTGGGATATATTTGACCATTTTTTTGATAAAATTTAGTGAAACAGGATTAATTCTAAAGTTGGTGGAAATATATGCTTAAAGAATGAGTTACGTGCTGCTTGCTGGGATTTTGTTTATGTATTAGTTTTTTCGGCAAGAAGGTTTTAACCTGTGAAAAGATCTTATTAGCGAACATAAACTACATAATTGGAATTACCAGGATTTCAATGGCAGAGAAAATAGAAAAGCAAATACCATGAAAATGATAACATAAACTTGTGTTGTTCTGCTTTGAAAATTGGGATGAATTTAAATAATGAAGTCTGTATATATATATATATATCAAGACGAGTACTTCGTGGGATACCCCTGCTTTCCTTTGGAAATCAAACTGAAATGAAGAAATTGGGAGAATCAATCCCTAGCAACCATGAATAGTGCCATCGTTCCATAGTCTAATAGGAAATAGCTAAGCCTAGACAACACTTCCATCTTGATCACAACCTTCATTCTTCATGGAATCTCATATCATATGACAATTATTACGTGTAATCTTTAACTTATTAAATGTATTTCGCCTTATTATGATATTAAGTGCGGTAAATACAGTATGAGGCAATACCAATAAATATCGAATATCAATTTTCCCTCTGTCACTTCTTCGCAAGAATTGATCACAAATAACAATAATCTAGATTTTCATATATACAATACTACAAGATTGTTGATTGAAATTTCAACTAAAATCATGAATTGTAGTAAGTAGTAACATTCTTCTTGCAAGGAATATTTTAGAACAAGCACCAAAAGAATTTCATTCTAACTAGCAATCTTTTATTGACAAATAAATATAACTTAGCAAACCAACAACAAACATTACACTTCACCAAAAACCAAACGTGTACACTCAATCATTAACTATTTATTACTCTTATTTTAAAAACAATAGTAATATTCTTCCTTGTAAATTTATCATAGTCAATACCAGTTTTAGTTGTATACATTATACAACCTCTGCATACAACCAATAATTTTTGCTTTAAAAACCATTAATGTTCCTTAAGGCACGTCTTACTCCATTAAAAAAACTTTTACATACTAATCAAAAGATGTAAAAAAAATTTATCAAACAAATCCCTCATAAAGTAAAGACAAAAAACAATATTCCCAAAAAAAAAACTCACAAAAACACACACAAAACACCTTTTATCACAGCAATCTTTAACAAAGATTTGAATTTTATCTAACTATTCAACTCTCTGCAGCTGAATTGTATCTGGGTCACCCCAAAATTCAAATTTGAAGTGATTTCTTGATTTTGAAATTAGGGTTTTCAAGAAAAATGGCTCAGTCACCATCTAGCAGAGGTAGAGTAGTTGGTGACTATTTGGTGGGTAGAAAAATCGGGTCGGGTTCTTTCTCAACTGTGTGGCATGCTAGGCACAGAATTTTAGGCACTGAGGTGGCAATTAAAGAGATCGCTACTGAAAGATTAAACAAGAAGTTGGAGGAGAGTCTTATGTCTGAAATTGATATTTTGAGGAATGTTAATCATCCTAATATTATTAGATTATATGATATGATTCAGGTAAATTATATTAATATATATGTGTTTATGTTTCTTTGTTGATTAGTAAATTGTAATAAAGTTTGAAACTTTAGTTATATATTATAATAGTTTGTGGTATTTTGACTTTTGAGGATTGCATAATTTACCATATTATATGAAATGTGGTGAGGAATGAGAATTGAAAGTTGAAAGTTGAAGAAAAGTGTAAACTTGAAGCTTGAGTGTGCGTTATTTTGATTTATGTAACCATAGCATAGAATGATTGGATTTGGTTATACAGTTGCTTAGAAACCGGAATATTATGTGAATGGACTCGTAATTTTTTGGTTGATTATAAATAGCGGCTTAATTTAGTGTTTAAGAAAACTGGTTCTAGGTAGATGTGTGTGCTTCAGTTCATATATTTTGGTAGTACTTGCTCCCGTAAAGAAGTTGTATGATCTCTGTCCATGGTTGTATTATATTCTGAGAGTTATTTTAGTTTTGTGGATTTTTCTCGTTTACAGTTGAACTTGATATTTTGTTTCAGTTCTTTTATTCTGTTTCTGCTTCATTGTGTTGCATTTTGAGTATTGTCTTCTTGGTAATGAGTTATTTGTTTATGGCATTCAGGAACCCGGCAAAATACATATTGTATTAGAGTACTGCAAAGGGGGTGACCTTTCCATGTTTATTCACAGGCGGGAAGAAAGAATCCCTGAAGCCACTGCTAAGCACTTTATGCTGCAGCTCGGTATTAGTCAATCTTTTCATGTTATTTCACCTGCAGTTTCTCCCTTCCAGTGAGCTATGTAGTAATCTTGTAAGTTCTTTCCATTAATTCTTTTTATCTCCAATAAATCACAGCTTCTGGTCTGAAAATTCTCCGCGATAACAATCTAATCCATCGAGACCTGAAGCCGCAGGTTGGTGTTTGACCTTGTTTTACATATTAGTCATTTAAATGAATCATGTGTTAATACATTATTCCTAAATGAAGTTATACATATGCACAGTTCATAAATCTATTGCTTCTCCGCATCTTGTTTCTTTGCACTTTATATAAAAATTTGGCCATTGTTGATTTGTTCCAATAGATTTATGATGCTAAGAACACTTGGTTTCTAATCTTCGATATCCTGGTTCTTTATTCTGTATCTGATATATCTTTTTTTCCAAACAGAATCTCCTAATATCTTCAAACGATGATAACGCAGTTCTAAAGATCGCAGATTTTGGATTTGCAAGGTATAATTCTCTAGGCAATGAGTACCTCTATAAAATTCAAAGTCTTGTATTTAAATGCCAAGTGTCATGAGTTTACCTGTTTGAAGTCTTTATATTTGATCTATATGTTATACCCATTATCTTCATAGAAATAGAGGATAGGGATAGGGCTAATCTGAAATCTTGAGTACCTTTTTTTTATGTAACAAACTTTGAAATTGAAATTGCTGCAGTTATGTTCTGCTTAGTTGCCTTAGTTCTTTGTTCATAACATTGGTAAACTATACTGTTGTTTCTTTTTGTCCAAGATTTAAATTTGAAGAGTCTGGAGAATCCCGACATCATGTTTCTTTTGATGATCACATTTAAGTTTATCTTAATAGATCTCTACAGCCTAGAAACCTTGCTGAAACGTTATGTGGTTCACCACTGTACATGGCTCCAGAAATAATGCAACTGCAGAAGTATGATGCGAAGGTGAAAGTTGCTCTCATATTATCAAGCACTCAGCCATTTAGTTTTCTGTTTATTTACATCCAGTAACCTTGAACTATAAACGCAGGCAGATCTCTGGAGTGTTGGGGCCATTTTGTTTCAGCTTGTAACTGGGAGAACCCCATTTACAGGGAACAACCAAATACAGGTTTATCCTCTGATATTGTTGGTCCCTATTCCCAGCCTATATAAAATCCTATGCTGATTTGCTGCTTCTTATGGCTTGTTTAATTTATCCGGAACTTCTTTTCTTGTGTGCCTTCAGTTGCTTCAGAATATAGTGAGGTCAACTGAATTACGGTTTCCATCAGATGTGACGGATTTGAGTGCTGAATGCATAGATTTGTGTCGAAAATTGCTACGACGCAATCCAGGTACTTTTTTGCTGAATTTTTAGATCGAGTAGTGTATGGGACAGAGAGCACTAAAAGGCCTTATATTATCCAAAATCTACCTTACTTCTTGGGAATGAAAAATCTTATCTTCATATCACATACTGGTCCTACTGGACTAGTCTAAATTCTGTGTTAAATATTTAATCAATTTAGCAACTACTAATGAGCTTAATTTGTAGAAGTCCAACATAGCTTACAGATAGGTTTATGAGCATAAGAAAAGTAGTTTGTCCACAAGTATAACTCACTTATTGCTGATGAGGTTAATAGATATTCATCAGCCATGCCATTTTGCAGTATTCAGGCACAACTGTTTTTTTATAAATTTGAGATAAATTAGTGAAATGCATGAAAAAGGAGAGATCTGAATGTCACATTGTTTTTATGACAAACTGACGAATGCTTAATGTTCAAATATATTAATTTCATTGTTGAAACACACACATATGTAAATAGCTGCTAACATCTTTCTATCGACAGTGGAAAGGTTGACATTTGAAGAGTTCTTCAACCACCCATTTCTTTCTCAGAAGCAGATGGATGAAATGACAAGGTAAACGATGCTTCTAACATTAGATTTATTAGTCATATCTATACATAGTAAATCTCTCTAATCATGATCCAATAGTGAAAAAGTTTGTGTGGTATGCAGAAGTATGAGATCTTTGAGAATAGATGGATTTCCATTCGCTGAAAGCAATCCTGACAGGAGCACTGATGAGAGTTCTCAAGAAGATTGTCTACCGTTTACTTTAGATGATGATTCTAGCGGTCCTGATGGAAGTCCGTCCCATGTTAGAAGGTCGCCTTTAAGATCTACCTACGGGTTTTCTGTGGATAAACGGAATGATCGGAGGGAAGTGCTCAATGCTCCAAACAAGCAGGATATTTTTTCCAAGCATAATAGTGGTGGGCATAAAGGAGAGATTTCAGGTTTTAGATATAGCAATCGCAGACCCTCAGAAGGAAGTCTGAAAGAATCTCTGAAATCAGTGGCCCATGCAGCAGTAAATGTCCGGTCGAAGGGTACTCATATTTCTTCCAGATTTTAATATCTTACTTTCTATATATTACTTATCCATTATATCATAGCTGAAGCATTCCTATTAATCTTATTTTCAAAACAGTTGTAGATTCACTGGAGTTAATTGATCAGGATTATGTTCTTGTTTCTGGTCCTCCCGTGGATATGGCATCTCCGTCAGCAAGTGCTTATAGGCCAGGCCATATATCATCTAATTCAGGGAGCCCCCCTCTAACATCTAGGAATGTTATCAATACAGCATCCAGTGCCCCAGTACCAATTATTGGTGCAGTTGTCAGTAAACAAGGTCGCATTGGTAGCTTGGAAAGTCAAAGCTCTCCTCCATCTGGGACTTCATTAGGATCCTTGGATATGGGGGATGCTTCAGAGCAGCCATCAACAGATTGCTTGACAAGGATCAAGTCACTGCAGCACTGTGCATCTACCATTACAGAATTAGTGAATGAGAAGGTAACTCATTGCACTCTCACTTGCAAAGTACTAGTTTTTGCTTCCTTGCATTGCTATGCATAAACTAGAATTCACTCTGGAATGACCAGGCAGACACCAACAGTTTATTACAGATATTTATCCTATTTGGTTATAAGCGGAGATAGAATTATTAGGCATTGTTATATTGCTCCAGTAATTTCTTAACAATACTATTCATTTGATAAAAATTATCCAAAACTTTACATATTTAATTGTTTATTTGAAACATGTTTAGTTATCTACACAATGATCCACAGCAAAGCTTTGCAAATATCATACGTCCTTGTTAGACAGTACAAGCATGGGGTAGTCCTGCAGTTGGAGTACAGGAGTAGCACCACCAATACTTGATAATGTCCTATATGCCAAACACATTCAGATTTTTGCAGAAATAAAAAAACAAGTACCCTGTTTGATGTGGCAGTTGGGACCTGCTGAAGAATGCTTAACTAATTTAAATTTGAGAATATGAAAGTCTCTATAGTTAATCAACCTCTTATGTGGGAAATACTTGATAATGTCCTATATAACTATATGCCAAACACATCAGATTGTTGCAGAAATAATAAGACAAGTACCCTGTTTGATGTGGTTCCTTACCTGAGAGTTGGTACCTGCTGAAGAATGCTTAATTAATTTGAATTTGAGAATATGATAGTCTCTTTAGTTAATAAACCTCTTATGGGTGAAATCTATGTTACTCGGACTCTTCATTTTACCTTCGAGTACCCGTGTCGGACACTCGACACTCGGACGTGGACACTCGGATTTGGACACTTATTTTAGGCCAAAAACATGTATATTTTTCTAAATGTTGCCGACTCCGATACTTGGACACGTATCCATGTTGGACACTTCTAGCCGAGTCCGAGTAACATAGGGTGAAATTACGGATGGGGAGCGTTATAGATGCTACTCAGGATCCTTTGCATTAGCAGAATATTTACTGATAGTTAGATTCTGCCTACTGCCCATGATATTAGAATTGCTTTCATTATATTCTATGTGCCTGTGGTTACTAAATCTGATCTTTAAACAGGTTGAGGGTGGAAAGCATCTAGAAGCATTCTCAATGCAGCTTGTGATCCTTGCAATATGGAAACAGGCATTACATATCTGCCATACACAAGCTGCATCAGCTATTGATGGTAGTCCAACCCCAGAAACCAAGGATCATGCTAATATTGATAGCAGAGAACATGTTATTACTGCTAACCCTCAGTGCCAGGAAGATATTTGCTCTAAAATTGAAAGGGATTTTCTTCATGAAGTTGGCAATGCTGAGGAACTTTCCAAATTTATTCAGCCTGGTATGCTTGTGAAGCACTTTACCATTTAATTCTGAATACTTTTCTACTCGTGCATTATATTTGTAGACACCGTTCTATTAGAGATTGGTGCTTGTAATTGGCATGCAGTAGGATTCACAAAAGAAAGGCGATTTCCTTCTTTTCTTAGGAAGATGGATAAGTCTTAGTTTTTTATATAATTTTGTATTAATTGCTCTATGTATCAACATACAGATTTGTCCCATACACCTTTATTCTCATGGTTAGTTTTTCAGAAGTAGAGATGTTGATATTAGAAGTTATCCTTTTAGGAAATACGGAAATGCCAGATGCAATGGAGGCGATATTTCAGTCTGCACTTGCTTTGGGAAGAAATGGGGCTGTAAGTATATTCAGTTTTCTTGTTGAATCATTGTTTGTAATCAGTAACTAAATGTGAAGCACTGAACTAATCGGCAAAGGTATTTGAAGCATATGCATAATCAAATAAATTTAAGTTGCAAGTGTTTGACGTTGAAACCGGAAAACTCCCTTTGGCTGTAAACTACTTCACCATAGAATATGGAAAAACCTCGAGAATTAATTTTTAAGATGTTTTTAATTTAGCTAGTATTATTTTTCATGTTGTAATTGCTTACATAAATAATTATTTGTACCTCAAATCGTGTGCAGCCTTTTGAAACTTATCTGGTGCAAGTGTGAACACCGTTCATATAGTTGCCATGGACTGGCTAAAGAGAAAGGCCAAAATACCTCTTGCATGCTCATGCTTGATTAATTATCTCTAGCAATGCAAATTTTACTTTTGTATCTGTAGTACCTAAATGTTTACTCATTTACACCTCTAGCACCTTTCTAATCAATATTCATTATTTCATCAAATTTGTAATACATGTGTTGTATGTGTCTGAGGAGAGAAATCAACATAATATCACGCCTGTATTAAATTTGTAATACACGTGTTGTTGGTGTCAAAGATAAAAGTGCAACACATGTGAGTGTTTTGATAAATTTAGACAGAAAATGTGCTACAGTTAAAAAAAGTAAACATGATTCAGGGTGCTGGAGGTATAATTGAGTAAACATTAGTGTGCTAGAGGTATTTTAACAAAGAAAGTAAGGAGTGAAAATAAATAATAAGAAAAATGCATAGTTTTTGGTGGTCGTTGCACCTAACAATCCTATTAATAATCTAGGATCTCTGAAGTAATCTCCAGTTATTGCTTTAGTGTCATATCTTCGCGTATATCTTGGCAGGTTGATGAGTACATGGGTCACATGGAAAATGCAGCCATATCATATTCAAAAGCAGTACAATTGTTAGTCTTTCTCCTTGTGGAAGGACCATCCCTCATTATAAACCCTCCGTTTTCTCTTACAAACTCAGACCGGTATAGGTTGCGCACTTACGTCGATGTCCTTAACAGTCGGCAAAGACATTCCAAGTCTCAAAGGCTGGCCCTACTTAAATGTGAGGATCAAAGTTGCCCTCAGTGATAGAAAGGGCATTGCTGGTATTATTTTCCGATAACAGCTATGTTGTACTATGTAAAATTCTTTGTATGTACAGAAATTCTTTGGGGGACTCTTGGCCAATTGGGCCTTTGTTGTATGTGGGTGTTCTGTAATTTAAGGAGCACTAAATGTCAGTTGTATCACATTAGTGCTTAATTTGTTGTACCATCTTTAAGTTTGTACAACTTTATAAATTTGTATGCTTTCATCCCTCGGATATTTTTACATGTACAATGTGAATATTGTGATTTTCCCAATTGGTGGGAAACATTCATTGGAACAATTTGTCATGGGTAATTGCCTAATTGGATGCATACAAGATTCTCTGTATTTTTGTTTTCAAATTATCCCTCACCCCAAGTATCTCTGATAAGACTTGAATTATTGATCTCCGATTTTCTAAACCGAGAAAGCAGGATAAACCTACCGGAACTCATTAACTCACAACTCTGTACGGTCTTCATATCTTTATGGTAGGGTTGAAGTGTTGGAATGTTTTAGCAAAAGTTTCAAACCCAGTGTTTCACATTCACATTGTGGAAGTTTTTGCGTAGAAGTTTCAACCTTGTTGACTGTTAAAACAAATGACAAAATTATATAAGCCAATTTGATTCTGATGAAGTACTTAGAATTTATCCACGCACTGCTCTGTTCCTACCAGTGAATAGATTGCTTGGCTCTATCCTCCAACTCCTACAGTTCATAATTCTTTGGAGCATTATACAATTATATTTGCTGAGTACTAGTAAGCTTTTGAGTTTTTTTACAAGACAATTTCCATATTAACAAATAGCTAATATTTTCTGATGAGTCGCCAAGATCACAGCACTTGTTTTTTCTTCTTTGTTGTGATAATCTCTTCTTCTTTCGTTCACTTCTCATGTTCGAAGATTCCAAATGTTCTTGAAAGAGGTTCTTCTCTTTCAGTTGAAGATGCTAAATCAGACATGCTCACTTCTCCAGACAATTCATTTACCTGTGGCTTCTATGGAGTTGGAACTAATGCATACTGGTTTGCAATTTGGTTCACTGATTCTAAAGAAAACACCGTTGTTTGGATGGCGAACCGCGACAAACCTGTCAATGCAAAAGGCTCAAAACTGACCTTGCAAAAGAATGGTGTTATGGTTTTGAAAGATGTGGATGGAACAAATGTTTGGGATACTGCTTCTGATTCGACTGGTGCTAGAAAGGCTGAGCTTCTAAATACAGGTAATCTTGTATTAAAAGATCACGAGGGCGTTTTTGTTTGGCAAAGTTTTGATTTTCCAACCGATACTTTGTTGCCTTCTCAAGCCTTAACAAATGGAAAAAAGTTAATATCTTCATCCAAAAAAGGAGGATTTGCATCTGGGTACTTCCAGTTAATTTTTGATAGTGATAATGTATTGAAGTTATTGTATGATGGACCAAATATAAAAAGTTTGTATTGGCCTAATGTTGATAGAGATATATTTGGAAATGGAAGAACGAATTATAATAGTAGCAGAATAGCTGTATTAGATGATATGGGCCGCTTTCTGTCAAGTGATCATTTCCAATTTAATGCTTCTGATGCTGGAACTAGGATAAAGAGGAGGCTAACAGTGGATTATGATGGAAATCTTCGACTTTATAACTTCAATAGTTCCACGAAATTGTGGTACACATCATGGCAAGCTATGGCACAAAAATGTAAAGTGCATGGACTCTGTGGAAGAAATGGGATATGTAGGCACACAGAAAATCCTAGATGTTCATGTCCACCTGGTTATGAAATGAGTGACAAAAGTGATTGGAACAGCGGCTGCAAAGCAAAGTTCGACCTTTCATCTTGTTTAAAGCCAGACGAGGTAAAGTTTGTGGAGATTCCTTTCACGGATTACTATGGATTTGATCTAGGTTTTAATAACACTCCTATTTCACTCAAAGCTTGTAGTGACCTCTGCCTTAGAGACTGCCAGTGTCAAGCATTCAACTATAGAGTAACAGGAGAAGGGAAGTGTTACATGAAAGGTGTTCTTTTCAATGGGATTCAAAGTATAACCTATCAAGGCAGTATATTTCTGAAACTGCCTGTTAGTTTACAAGTATCAGGCATCACATTACTCTCAGAATCTGGCCATAAATGTAATTCTTCGAATGATACTGTTCAGCTGGGCCTAACTTCTATGTATGACATATATTTCAAAAAGATAAGATGGGCTTATCTTTACTCATTTGCAACTGCCGTTGGAGCCCTTGAGTTCTTGATTATCATATCAGGTTGGTGGTTTTTGTTTAGAAAACATGGCAAACCAACTATACTTGAAGATGGGTATCTGTTGATTTCAAGTCAGTTTAGGGGATTTACATTTTCTGAACTGAAGAAGGCCACAAGAGATTTCAAGTTGGAGTTAGGCCGTGGAGGATCAGGGACAGTCTATAAGGGCAATTTAACCGATGAAAGAGTTGTGGCCGTGAAAAGGCTGGGAGATGTTTTTCAAGGAAATGAAGAATTTTTGGCAGAGTTGAGCACAATAGGAAAGATTAACCACATGAATTTAGTGAGAATGTGGGGTTTTTGTTCAGAAGGGAAGCACAGACTTTGTGTGTATGAGTACATAGAAAACTTGTCACTCAACAATCATCTTTTCACATCCACTTTCCTAGGGTGGAAAGAAAGGTTCAAAGTTGCGTTAGGGACAGCCAAAGGATTGGCTTATCTTCACAATGAGTGTCTAGAATGGGTTATCCATTGTGATGTAAAGCCGGAGAACATACTACTAGATAGTGAATTTGAGCCAAAGATTGCAGATTTTGGACTTGCAAAGTTGTCCCAGAGAGGGATGCCTAATTCAGAATTCTCTCGAATTCGAGGTACAAAAGGCTACATGGCTCCTGAATGGGCTTTGAACCTTCCCATTACTGCAAAAGTTGACGTATACAGCTATGGGGTTGTAATTTTGGAGATTGTAAAGTGTATAAGGCTTTCAAATTGGGTAGTCGATGCTGATAATCAAGAACCTGAAGTTGAACTTGCAAGGTTCGTAAGAATAGTGAAGAGAAAAATTGTGTGTGGAGAAGAATCTTGGCTTGAGGAAACAGTTGATCCCAGACTACAAAGCAATTACAGCAAGAAGCAGGCTAAAACATTGGTCGAAATCGGTGTTTCATGTGTGGAGGAAGATAGAAACAAGAGGCCAACTATGGCTGCAGTAGTTCAGGCTTTACTAGATTGTGAAGATGACCACTAAAAAAATGTAGAACATGAGATTTGATGTACTCAATATTATTATTTTCTGGATTGTGCTTATCTGTAATCATACTAGCTAGCAATCAGCTGGCATGTCAACAAGGTGCTGAATGCATGGTACCTGCATGCTGTACAACTTATTCATTTGTATTTCTTGTTATAATTGAACTAAAGTTATATATCGTTGAAATTATGATTCAAAATTGTAACTAAAATATTAAATAGAATTATTGTGTCTTAATATTGTTTGATTATGCTTTAATGTTATTGATTGGAAAAAGATTTGTAATTGATTAGGCTATATGGATGGTAATAATCATGCAAATCTGTGTGATGTAAACTCTATATAAAGAGTTCTATGATTAATAAAATAATAACCTTCTTAGTATATCTCTCCCTCTCTTATAAAATTCAACATGGTATCAAGAGTTTCAATGATCTTAAGGGATTGTGAGTGTGAGTGCTTAGCCATGACTTCTAGTCAAATTTCAATTCTTTCTCCACCTATTTTTAATGGTGAAAATTATCAAGTACGGGCTATCAAAATAAAAGCTCATTTGAGAGGTATAGGTTTGTGGAAATGAGTTGAATCTAAGATGGAGATTCAACCTCTTGGAAACAATCCAACGCTAAATCAAATAAGGGCTCATGAAGAGGAATTATCTAAAGCTCCGAGAGCGTTATCTATAATACATGTTGTTGTCTCATAATCGAAAATGGAAAAGAGGCTTGGGACAAGTTGAAAGAACTTTATGAAAGTAACGAAAGAACAAGGAGGATGCGGGTCTTGAATCTCAAAAGAGATTTTGAGACTTTAATCATGAAAGAAAAAGACACCATACAAGAGTATTATGATAAATTGATGGGTGTGGTGAACAAAATCCGGCTGATGGGAGAAGATCTACCTGACACCAGAATCGTAGAGAAATTGTTTGTAAGTTTGCCCGAAAGGTTTGAGGCTAAACTTTCATCTCTTGAAGATTCAAGAAATAGTAGTGAGTTGGCCTTATCGGAGCTAACTAATTCTTTGTAAGCTCAAGAACAAAGAAGGGTTATGAGAAATAAAGATAATGAGCATGTAGTTGAAAGGTCATTTTTTGCTAAAAGATCAAAGTGTGGCCATTGCAAAAAATATGGTCATGATAAAAAAAGATTGTTGGCATAAGGAAAAATTTCAATGCTTCAAATGCAAGAAGTTTGGTCATATGCAAAAGGATTGTCGAAATAAGAACGAAGAGAGTGTCAATGTGACACATGTTTTTGAACAAGAATAAACATTGTTTTAAAAATTGGAGAGAAGTGCTCCAATAAATTTGAATTTGATGAGGAATGCACTAGAAAATATGTTTGTGCAGAGAAGTGCTCCACGATGATCAGTGGGGGACCCAGAAATAAATTTAAGTGAGTTCCTTATATAAATATTTAAATAAATAAATATATATATTATAATAATTAAAAAAATTAAAATGTATACAAATAAAAAATATTTTTACATTTTATACTTAATTTCTCATATAATACGGATTTTTAATATATATTTAACTCTATATTTATATGAAAATTTAGATATTAAATTTTATATAGTTGTTTATGTTGAAATTTTTTTAAGCTTCTATCTATTAAATTTGTAATATTAATGGGTTCCTTATATTATTTTTTATTAAAAATTAGTAATAATTTCATCTTATGAAAAATTTGAGTGGGTGTGTGGGCACCCATAGCCTAGGCTATGAGTCCGTCCCTGACGATGATGATGGGAAGTACATCATAAGGAAAATTTACAATTTCGAATCAAGAAGGAGTGTTGAAATTATGATTCAAAATTGTAACTGAAATATTAAATAGAATTATTGTGTTTTAATATTGTTTAATTATGCTTTAATGTTGCTGATTGTAAAAAGATTTGTAATTGATTAAGCTATATTGGTGGAACTAATCATGCAAATCTGTGTGATGTAAACTCTATATAAAGAGTTCTATGATTAATAAAATAATAAGCTTCTTTTAGTATATCTCTCCCTCTCTTATAAAATTTAACATATATACTTGAAAAATAAAAATAAAAAATCTTAATGAAATTAAAATAGCTGCTTTTTATTGAGCAAAACGGTGTTCAGGTTTTGAATGCTTAATTTTTTAAACCAAACGTTGATGATTGAAGTTGTGGTAGGAGGTGATGGGAACCACAGATTATTTGACACGCTTTAGATTTGTCATGCATGTATGCATGCATACATGCAGAAATTATTATTTACACCAGAAGCTAATTTCTAACAAGTGTTGACAGATACTGCTAGAACCTGCCGCCTGCGACAGATGAGCCGCCTTGCAAGAAATATATATGGTTCAATTCAACTTCTTGCCAGGGTTACTAGTACATCTACTTGTCAATAAAATTCAAAACTTTTAATTATTCAAACATGCCCCGTTGTTTGATCCAAATATTGTTTTTGGTAATTTGTTTGTTCCAGTGTTAACATGGATGTCTCTGTCGATGTAATAAGCACTTGTCATCATGAATATATTGATTTTCTTCTTTATGAATCACGGGTTGAAGTGTTCAAACACTGAAAAAATGCTTGCGTGACTCGTGAGACACTACGCCATACATGGGCATACGCAACGCCCATTTTATGTTACAATAGGCCCAAAAACCGTTACTATAGGTCTATTGTAACATCAGGGGGCATTGCGTATAGAGTCATTACAATAGCTACCTATTGTAATGCTTTTTAGCTCTATTGCAACACCACTAAAAATGCTACAATAAATACATATTGTAACACTAACCTACACAAATGTAACACCAATTTTGTGTTACAATAAATTAAAGATGATTGAAGAAGTTACATGTCAGTAGTGGGACCCACAAGCCACGTCAGCAGTGGACCCACAAGCCACGTCAGCTTTACCACAGCACCTGTGGGGACCACATGCCACATCACATGTTGGGGCCACATGTCTTCTGCAACACTATTTTAAGATAATGTAACACTAGTTGTAACAAGTGAAACATTAAATATCTGTATATATGCAACACTAAAATTGGCTGTTGCAATACTAATTATAAATTTTTTTAAAATATCTGCTCTATTTATACAACCTTCCCATAATACATGCTATGTTCATATATCAATCTCAAAATACTATATAACCAAAACAACATTGTACAAAATATTTGTTCCTTCAAGAAACCCTTCAAGCAACCATATAACCAATAACCAAGGTCCAATAAAAACTAATCATAAATAGCCATTCATACTATCCTATATAACCCGGCTACCAAAGTACCAAAAGATAACCATAGACAAAAAAAATTAAACAAAGTTATAAAAATAAAACTATAAATGCTAGAATATCTAAGTGGCAGCACTGCCATGACATCTGGGAGTGATTGTAGTGCCATTGTCCTCATTAGTATCACATAATTCACTACCTGAACAGCTGCTAGAGTCTGAATCTGAAAAGTAACCCTACAACAAGAAAAATGGTTGAAAAATTCATAGCTATATAGTTACACAAAAGCACAAAATAATTAAGTTTATGTACAAACCTTGCTATGTATAGTGTAAATCTAACAGCTTTTAGTTGTCCTCTTTCTGTCATATAAGCACATAGATCACCTACAAGAATCAAAAGAATGGATTGACTATGACTTCATAAATTTTATACCGTCTGATATAATATGTAATCAGGTTAAAGGAGCTTAAAAAATTACATCTTTATCTACAAGTCGAATATAGCCCACACATTTAATAATTCTTACAAGTAACTGATCTACATGTAACTCGGTGAAACTCAGTCATGTGGTAAGTAAAAAGCATCAAACATGAAGGCAAACAAACATTTTATGCGTATCATAAAACTTATAGAAGATCAATTTAGTAAAAAGGCCTTGGGTAAATAATATTTTGTTGCTAAATTATACTCTTGACTTTTAATGATTACAACACAACAGTTGTTGGTAACTAATTCCTATACGCATAGCCCTAAACATTTTTCATACAATCAAAACAAACAGGTCATAGTTGAAGGCACGTGGACCCAAAGTTGAATATTTAAGCCATTCAGTTTAGAGTCAAATATTTTACATAAACGAAATGTATAGAAACATGTTAGCTAGATGGCTAAATTAGACATGAGAAAAGACTCAGAAAAAAATTATATTCTATGAATATAAGTTAAATTGAAATACAAGAAAATAACTTACTTGTGGAGGAGCAAAAACACGCGACACAAAATGAATTTTCCAGTCACAAGAATCCATCAAACTATAACCAGGCTGCACCAATATTAATTAAATGCATTATTCATACATATATATCTGACTATTAAAGCATAAAAAAGACAAGTAATATAATATATATTTGAATTTAAAATCATTGTCTATTTCACATATACACAAATGTCTTCTTGCCGAACAGTGAAAGCACTGAAATCAAAATTGTGAAATATGAATATATTTAGTAGCACTAACATACACTTCCAATATATCAATTGTAGGGGGAAATATGGAATACATAAACTACCAGGTCGACTGATGAGCAATAAGATACGTCTTGCAATCTGCAAGGCTTGGCCTAGCAGTAGCAGACACACCTACAAGCCTCAATGGAGGCATGTGTGCATGATTATTTGGATTGCGGTAATTCACTGCACCAATAAAATAAAATAAAATACGGTCTAACACTTGAAAACAACGATAACTAATATACACTCAATCACAATAAAAAACCTAGTTATTGGGTCCTGCACAGAAAAGTTACTATCAAATTAATAATTAACTTCATATGAAAAGTTAGGAACATAACAGAAGTCTAGAGCATCATGCCACCTAACACAAACCAAAAGAACAGAGTTGATACTTAGAGCAGACATGATAGATGCACATGGAAACAAAGATATATAATGGAATTTCTCCTAACTAGTGTACAATATGACACATCAAATGCTAAAAACATAATACCATCTATTAGCATCATCAAGTGATTCTGTGCATATATGTGATATAACTAATAGAAGAGAGAGTTATAGAGTGACATACATTGGAACAGTGGTGAAGAGTATGAGTAAAATAAGTGAGAGATTATAAGCTATACGTGAATAGCCATAAGGTTCCCTTCGACAACAACAATAGCATAGGCAAAAAAAACATATCAAAACCCAAATATACATGCTTGTCAATTAAAATCCAAATGTAAATAAAAAATAGGCTAAAACTGGCACACACACTCGCACCACATCAACAAACTCTTTACAAAAAGCCTGCCACTGTGATTCAACAAATAACAGAACAAGTAAATACTTGACAAGCACACCAAGCACAACCTTCTAGGCTAAAACTTGACTAAAACCTTAGATCTTACATCAAAGTTGATATAATTACTAACCCAAAAGCTAGTTAATAATTAGAGGATATAGCAGTTTGCGTTAGATTCAATAAATTTATATACAGGATATTGTCAGAGTTTCAGACCTTCTTGGATAAAGAGCTTGCAGAATTTTCTCTTCAAATAGGCATAACCTAGCTTGCGTTAACATGCATTAATGTAAATATCAAATACCAAAATTTCTTATCCACGCCTTGGATAATATGGCTAGGTAACCGCTTGGAATTTCTATTTATAACTAGTGATGCCTTAAGTATATGGCTACTGCAGTCCCTACACTGCTGCAACTTCTTCCTGGAAGCCTCCGACAACCCTTTAGGTGGAACTTTAGGACATGATAGCCACCACTTCTCTTTCTGCCTAACTACCAAGTGTGCAAATTATACAACTTACCAAAGTGCAAAGTATAAATTAGACAACTTACCAACCAATTGTGCTTCAGCAATGGATGAATGTGAATGCAATGCACAATGATGACTACTCCCCTGATTCGTTCAATTTCATTAACAATATAGATACCCATCCAAATATATTGTAATTATTTTGTACATAGATATACTTCCAAGTTGAACATAGTGGCTACAATAATAGAGAATTAACCAAACCAATTTTGAAGCCCCCAACAGACACAAAAACACAAACACAAACGCACACAGACACAAAATATGAACAAAACAAAAGGAGATAAAGTAAATCCACATCAAAACTAAAACCCACATCAAAACTACACAGTAAATATACATACATATTACCCACTTCAAAACAAAACAAAAGGAGATATAGTGAATCATTTAAAAACTACACAGGAAAACAAAAATATCAAAATACCCACATTCAAACTAAAACCCACACCAAAATATCAACAAAAACAAATCACAGTAAATCCAAACAATAAAAGCAGAATAGATGAAAGCCTCAATAATAACACATACATAAAGGAGATATGCCTTGGTATACTTTAGTACTATAATGATTTTTATTCGATTTTATTAAAAGTTTTGATAAAATATAATATTATTTTATTATAAAATTAAATTTATATCATATAGTTAAATTTATATATTTTTTAAAATATTTTACATAACTTAAAAATATAGAGTTGAATGAAAATATAATCTAAAAATAATTAATATAGTGTAATTAAATGGGAAGGTGTACTTTGACCAGTTTGACTTAAAATAAATCTAAATTTTTTTAAAAAACATTTCGACAGCACTAAAATCGTTAAAAATTAACATCCGTATAGTTGTATTATCGAAAAAAAATTGGAAAATAGAAAGTTGATTACATTCAAAACTGGTTTTAAGAAATAATAGTTTGACCATAAAAGAAACACACCAAAGAAGTATAATATTTTCTAAATATATTTTTGACACACTAAAATCACAAGATACTAACATCCGTAAGATTGGATCGTACAAAAATAATTTTAAAAAAATAGAACGTTAATTAAGGTATATACTAGTTTTAAGAAATACTAGTTTGACCGTAAAAGACACACATCAAAAAAGCCAAATATTTTCTGATTATTTTTTTTGACTAACTAAAATCATAAGATATTAACATCCGTATGGTTGGATCGTATAAAAATAATTTTAAAAAAATAGAACGTTAAATAAGGTATAGACTAGTTTTAAGAAGTACTAGTTTGACAGTAAAATAAACACACCAAAAAAACCTAATATTTTCTAATTATTTTTTTAACTCACTAAAATCATAAGATATTAACATCCGTACGGTTGAATCGTACAAAACTAATTTTTGAAAAATAGAATGTTAATTAAGGTATAGACTAATTTTAAAAATTACTAGTTTGACTAATTTGACCGTAAAAGACACACACCAAAAAATCCTAATATTTTCTAATTATTTTTTTAACTAACTAAAGTCATAAGATATTAACATCCGTACGATTGGATCGTCCAAAAATAATTTTTTAAAAATAGAAAGCTAATTAAGGTATAAACTAGTTTTAAAATGTACTAGTTTGACCGTAAAACACACACACCAAAAAAACATAATATTTTCTAATTATTTTTTTAACTCACTAAATCATAAGATATTAATATCTGTACGGTTGGATCGTACAAAAATAATTTTCCAAAAATAGAACATTAATTAAGGTATAAACTAGTTTTAAGTACTAGTTTGACCGTAAAACACACCCATCACAAAAAATCATAATATTTTCTAATTATTTTTTTAACTCACTAATATCATAAGATATTAACATCAGTACGGTTGGATCGTACAAAAATAATTTTAAAAAATAGAACGTTAATTAAAGTATAGACTAGTTTTAAGAAGTATTAATTTGATCGTAAAAGACACACACCAAAAAAACCTAATATTTTCTAATTATTTTTTTGACACACTAAAATCATAAGATACTAGCATCCGTACGGTTGGATCGTACAAAAGGTTTTTTTTAAAAATAGAACGTTAATTAAACTATAGACTAGTTTTAAGAAATACTAGTTTGACTAGTTTGACCATAAAAGAAACACAACAAAAGAGCCTAATATTTTCTAAGTATTTTTTTGACTCACTAAAATCATAAGATATTAGCATCTGTATGGTTGGATCGTACAAAAATTATTTTTTAAAAATAGAACGTTAATTAAAGTATAGGCTAGTTTTAAGAAGTACTAGTTTGACTGGTTTGGTCGTAAAAGACACACACAAAAAAAGCCTAATATTTTTTAATTATTTTTTTTGACTCACTGGAATTATAAGATATTAGCATCCGTACGGTTGGATCGTACAAAAATAATTTTTTAAAAATAGAACGTTAAAGTATAGACTAATTTTAAGAAGTACTAGTTTGACCGAAAAGACACACACCGAAAAATCTAATATTTTCTAATTATTTTTTTGACTTACTAAAATCATAAGATATTAACATCCGTATGGTTGGATCATACAAAAATAATTTTTAAAAAATAGAACGTTAATTAAAGTATAGACTAGTTTTAAGAAATACTAGTTTGACCGTAAAACACACACACCCCAAAAAAGCCTAATATTTTCTAAATATTTTTTTATCAATAAAATCATAATATATTAACATTTGTATGGTTGGATCGTCATAAAATAATTTTAAAAAAATAGAATCATCATTAGACAAGTCTAGTTATTATAGTAACACTAAAAAATGCAATTGCAACACTACATCACCTATTGCAACACTTTTCAGAACACTCCTGCCACGTCAGCATGGGACCACTGCCACGTCAGCAAAAGTGGACCCATATGTGGGTCAACATGTGTCACGTCAGTAGGGGTCCCACTGCCACGTCAACATGAGTCTCACTGACACGTCAGCGTGGGTGGACCCCACCACCACGACACACTACCACGTCAACGTGGGCTCCACTACCACGTCAGTAGTGGTGGGCCCCACTGCCACGTCACACTGCCACATCAGCATGGTCCCGTTACCACATCAGCAATTATGGACCCTATACTGGGGCCCCACTGCCTCTTCAGCACTTATAATTTTTTATGAATAACTAATGTAACACCACGTTAACTAGTGTTACAAGTTGTGCAATACCGTGAGCAATAAGCAACACAAGGTTAAAACTAATGTAACACTTATTTCTCCGTGTTATAGTAAGTCCCAAATTTCACAACTACCATAACGGTAATTGTGCAAGGCTTTCCAAAAGCATTGCGTAATCCCACTTATGGCTTAGTGAGATATGAAAGCAAATTGTTATCAACCCATTGTCGAAGCTTTTTCCGGTAAGTTCCAACATTGTTGACTATTCCTGTCCCTTTCCTAAACACGTCGTAATAACTCATCATATTTGTTCTGGAGTGCAAATTACGGCACGGTTTAGTCGTTTAGCTAGCTCTACGTGAGTTGCAGTGTTAGGTGTTAGTGATCATGACAATTGACAAGCCTTTGAGTCTATAAAACAAACCACATATTCAACACATGATAGACCAAACTAGAAAATCTTTTCTGATGAGGCACCACCAGGATAAAAAGACTTGCTTCCTTTTCTTTCTTGTAATAATCTCTTGTTTATTTCAGTTATCATGTTCAAAGAATCAGAATGTTCTTGAAAGAGGTTCTTCTCTTTCAGTTGAAGATGCTGCTTCAGACATACTCATTTCTCAAGACAATTCATTCAGCTGTGGCTTCCATGGAGTTAAAACTAATGCATACTGGTTTGCAATTTGGTTCACTGATCCTAAAGAAAAAACTATTGTTTGGATGGCGAATCGCGACAAACCTGTCAATGCAAAAGGCTCAAAATTCACCTTGAAGAAGAATGGTGTTATGGTTTTAAAAGATGTTGATGGCACCAATGTTTGGGAAAGTAATTCAACATCAACTGGTGCTACAAAAGCTGAGCTTCTAAATACAGGTAATCTTGTATTAAAAGATAATAAAGATGTTATTGTTTGGCAAAGTTTTGACTATCCAACTGATACTTTGTTGCCATCTCAATCCTTAACCAAGGGGAAAAAGTTAGTATCTTCATCGAAAAAAGGAGGTTTTGCAACTGGGTATTATAATTTTTATTTTGATAGTGATAATGTCTTGAAATTATTGTACGACGGACCGGAGATAACGAGTTTGTATTGGCCTAATATTGGTCTAAATACATACCAAAATGGCAGAACAGATTATAACAGTAGCAGAATTGCCAAGTTAGATGATATGGGCCAGTTTCTCTCAAGTGATAAATTTGAGTTTAAAGCTCTTGATGCTGGAAGTAGGACAAAGCGGAGGCTAACAATGGATTATGATGGAAATCTTAGGCTTTACAGCTTGAATAATTTGACAAAAATGTGGAACATATCTTGGCAAGCTATGGCACAAATGTGTAATGTGCATGGACTTTGTGGAAGAAATGGGATATGTACCTACACACCAAATCCCAAATGTTCATGTCCTCCTGGTTATGAAATAAGTGACGAAAGTGACTGGAATAGTGGTTGCAAACCAATGTTTAACCTTTCTGTTTGTTTGAAGCCCGATGAGGTAAAGTTTTTAGAGATTCTTTATGTAGATTACTATGGGTTTGATCTTAATTATACCCCAACTACTACACTTAAGGGTTGTAGAGATCTCTGCCTCGGAGATTGCCGTTGTCAAGCATTCAGCTATAGGCTAACAGGGCAGGGACTTTGCTTCACAAAAGGGGTTCTTTTCAATGGTGTTCAAACTACTAGTTTTCCAGGCAATATATATGTGAAACTGCCCAAAAAATTACTAGTATCAGGTTCCACGTTGTCCCAAGAATCTGGCACCAATTGTAAAGCTTCTGAAGCTAAGGTTCAAGTGGGCTCAACTTCTATGTATGACATAGAATTCAGAAAGGTAAGATGGGCTTATCTTTACTCATTTGCAAGTGCCATTGGAGTTATTGAGCTCTTGATTTTGGTATCAGGTTGGTGGTTCTTGTTTAGAAAACATGGTACACCAGCTAAAGTTGAAGATGGGTATCTATTGATATCAAGCCAGTTCAGGGGATTTACATTTTCTGAACTGAAGAAGGCCACACAAAATTTCAAGGTGGAGTTAGGCCGTGGAGGATCAGGGACAGTCTTTAAAGGCAATTTAACAGATGAAAGAGTGGTGGCTGTGAAAAGATTAGGAGATATTTTTCAAGGGAATGAAGAATTTTTGGCAGAGTTGAGCACAATAGGAAAGATTAACCACATGAATTTAGTGAGAATGTGGGGTTTTTGTTCAGAAGGAAAACACAGACTTTTGGTGTACGAGTACATAGAAAACTTGTCACTCAACAATCACCTTTTCACATCCAGTTTCCTGGGGTGGAAAGAAAGGTTCAAAGTTGCATTAGGGACAGCCAAAGGATTGGCTTATCTTCACGATGAGTGTCTAGAATGGGTCATCCATTGTGATGTAAAACCGGAGAACATCCTACTAGATAGTGAATTTGAGCCAAAGATCGCAGATTTTGGACTTGCAAAGTTGACGCAGAGAGGGATGCCTAATTCAGAATTCTCCCGAATCCGCGGTACAAAAGGCTACATGGCTCCTGAATGGGCTTTGAACCTTCCCATTACCGCAAAAGTTGATGTATACAGCTATGGGGTTGTAATTTTGGAGATTGTAAAGGGTATAAGGCTTTCAAATTGGGTAGTCGATGCTGATAATCAAGAACCTGAAGTTGAACTTGCAAGATTTGTAAGGATAGTGAGGAGAAAAATTTTGTGTGGAGAAGAATCCTGGCCGGAGGAAACAGTTGATCCGAGATTGCAAGGCAATTACAGCAAGAATCAAGCAAGAACATTGGTTGAGGTTGGTCTCTCATGTGTGGAGGAAGATAGAAACAAGAGGCCAACCATGGCCACAGTAGTTCACACTCTTTTGGATTGTGCAGATGACCAGTAGAGAAGATGGAACATGAGATTTGATGTACTCTAATGTAATAATCGGTGACATGACTCTGTAAGAAGATAGGTCTCTTATATCCTGTAATCGTTCTTCTTAAATCAATGAAGTTTTCCCTTTAATCCTTCGTATACTAGTCATTAACTGCATGCAACCAACAACACTCACTTAAAGATGCAAATTCAGATATGCTAACTTCTCTAGACAATGTCATTCACTTCTGAGTTGTGGATTCTAGTTTGCAACTGGTGCTTTAACAAAAGGACAAGAGTTAATGTCATTGTGCTAGATCTAAGCATGGCCTGGATCAAATTTATCAGTGAAAAAATGCCTACACTTCATAGTGAAACCAACTAAAATTTTAATCAGGATTAAAAAAAATTAAATAGATTTTGAAATTCTGTGAGGATTGATATGTTAAATTTTAGTTATTTTATGGAGTTCGATCAGAATTGGAGCAGTCTCTCCAATAGGCTCTAGAATAAAAAAATTCAGTCTTCTTGACGTCCCTTAAATTAAACAAGGAAAATGGTGTGTGTGTGTCCCCTTGGGTATCCTCTGCCTTGGGGCAGAGGTCACGACTCCACTTATTATATACATAATAATACACCTTGTTTTTGGTTTATATAAGGCTTAGGCTTAGGCTTAGGCAAACGCAATAATCTATATAATATTATTAAAGTCGCAAGGGACCGTCCTCGTTGTGGTCCAAATCAACTTCAAATACACGTACCCTCACTCAATTTCAAACACATTCTTTTAATCAATAAACAACCATATTTTAATTTACTTATTAGTCAACCTCTTTAATTTATTTAATATCATAATTTATTAATTAAATTTTATGAATATTAAAATAATATTATTATTTTATTTATATTAATTAAAATTTATTATTGTGCTCTATCTATATTATATATACTTTTATATTATATTACTCTAAACAAACTTTTTTCTTAGTTAGAATATAGAGTTGTATTCACATCCAATAGCATGTTTCAATTTTTTCATCGTTCAAAAACTTTAATTTATTTAAAATTGCAATTTTATAATAAAAAATTTTGAATGTTAAAAATATATTAATATTTTATATATATTAAAACATACTCTTTTATTTAAATTTTAATTAAAATCTTTTCTAATATATTCGAAAGTCTTTTTATTAATAAAAATTTATTAATGCTTTGCACGTGTTACTAATGTATGTTAATTAATATAAATATATAACAATATATTAATGAGAATTTAAACACATAATATAAATATGATTCAAAAATAATTTATCTCATGTACAACATTACATAAAAAATATTAATAACATAAATAATCAAATTAAATATTTAATTCATTTAAAATATAAAATATATTATTTATTACTTTCCTCCCGTGCTTTACATGGGTTATAGGCTAGTAAATATAATTACAGAACACATGAAAAAATTGTCGAACATAAATTTTTTTACAGAACACGAAAAAACAATCACAAAACAAAAAAAATTAAATAACATACAAAAAAATATAAAACAGAACACTATTCAACATTAGTGTTCTGTAATTCATGTTCTATATTTCTTTTGTAGATTATGTAATTTTTTGTTTATTTTACAATTATTTTTGGTGTCGTATGATTTTTTGTATGTTTTGTAGTTTTTTATAGTTATTTATTAATCAAATTTTTATAAAATAAAAATTGGTTCATCAGTTACTTAAATAAGTAGTTTCTCGCTGAGCCTTTACTCATAAATATAATGAGCTTTTAATTATTTTTTAAAATCATCACTTATATTTTACAGACTTTTAATAATATTTTTTAATGTAAAATACTTTGTAGAAAAATAATTACAATATATAATAAAGTGGATCCTTATGATTTTAAAATTGAGAATAATTTATATATTAACTTCCAGTATAATCATCGTATTTTAAAAAATATTACTATTATATAACTACGGTCGAATGTTGAAAACAGTGTGTAAAATGGCTACAGTGTGTAAAATGGCTGCATGACCAGTGAAGTATGAAAGCAGAGACCCTTAACCACGCGTTCTGAGCAATAGTAGGTAAAGAGAGAAGAAACAAAAAGATCGAAAAAATAGGAATTAATATATTGTAAATAGAAAAATATATTAAAAATTATATTGAAATGATTTGCCTTGTAAATGATTACATCTTTCACATGTATAGAAGGTTAGTAAAAATCTATACTATCCTTACATACTTATTCGGTCCATGTCTCTACGATCTCAACTATAAAATTTAAAACAAACGAGAAACTGATCCATAGAGATATACACGAATAGTTGGTGGAACCGGACTTGGACATATTCGTGTAACTAGTTGAAATTTACAAAGAGTTGAAGAGTAGTTGCGAGATCGCCATATTAAAAACTACTCCACTTGACATAGTATATGACTTTGTTTGTATTCAGAAAAGGAAAAAGAAAGTGGTCAAATACAGTGTCCCGTTGCGGAAGTTACAACCTAGACGTCCACTAGTGACCCTAAAAATGGACGTTTGACGTTTGCCATTTTTCGTTCCCACACTCGTCCGTTTAAATTTAAATTATTTTTACGAGAAATTGAACTTAAAACCGTATTTTTTTTAAAACCGTATATTTAATCATAGAGTCTCACATTATTGACATTTGTGAATTTTGATATCTTTAATTTATGAATATCGTAATACAAATTTTTTTCCGCACCTATATATTTTGCTACTTTTCGAAGGTTACTAAAAATTTCTATTAATTTCTGAAATTATAAATCAACAAGAGTTGGGTTTAGTTTATTCCACTTGCCGGCAACAACTATTTTAATTTTTCCCTATTAAAGATGAATTTAAGTACCTAGCCTTTAATTTTAATTTTAATATTACACTGACGTGTGTCAGCAAATCTTTGAAAAAATTAACAAGAAGCAATGAATAAGTGTTTTGTCTTATTTCAGCTATATGTTAATATTTCATTGACCAGAATATATGCTAATACAATAAAATATGAAGAGATAATCGAGAAATATTATGCAGACAAAAATATTGGAAGCGATTATGATTTATATTCACACTATTATATTAAAATTAAATTGAAAATAATATATTATTATGTTATGCAGTATTATGAGATTTAAATGTTTTTATTACTATATTAAAACCAAATCAAAGATGATTAATGGGCCATAGGTATTTCAAATATTTTTATTATTAAATTAAAAGCAGACTAAAAATATTCCACTAAATCAGTATTATGATTCTTTTAGAGGTTTTGTATAAATATAATTATGGGTTTTAAATTTTAATATAATACTATATTTAAAATATTAAATATAGTATAATTTCAATAAATATAGATTTCTTAATAATAAGTTTATTACATAAAATAATTTTAACTTTTCAATATTTAAATCTGTACTCTGCACTATTTTAATAGTGAAGAAGATATGTTAAAAAAAAGAACCAGAAACATAATTAATAGAAATTAGAAATCTCAAATCTTTATAGAAATATTTACTCGTAACACATATTCTAGAATGGACACTAAAATTTATAATAAAACCTGCCCTATAAAATAATATCTTATTATTAATAAATATTTTATACGGACACTAAAATGGACCAAATTTTCTTTTAAAAAACGAGAAGTTTCGCTGTCAGTGGTGCCTGGCAAGTTGGCATCATGTACGCACCTCTATAATCTATTCCATAATGATAACTAGTCTCGAATGATTACGCTTGCTCTTCAAATAAACGCACCTACATATAGTAGTTTTAATATTGTGTTACAGCAGAAAAACATATTCTACAACTCTAAACACATAATGAGCTTGTGATAATTTGTTACAACTTCATAGACCGAAACAACTAATCATTTTTGATGAGAAACCATTTATCTAAATCTGGGTATATTTTCTTACTTGTAATTGTCACTTGTTTCTTTCAGTTGTCATGTTCAAAGAATGATGAGTATGTTCTTGAAAGAGGTTCTTCTCTTTCTGCTGAAGATGCTGACTTGAACATTATAACTTCTCCAGACAAGTCATTCAGCTGTGGCTTCTATGGAGTTGGAACTAATGCATATTGGTTTGCCATTTGGTTCACTGATTCTAAAAATAAAACCGTGGTTTGGATGGCAAATCGCGACAAACCTGTCAATGCAAAAGGCTCAAAACTGACATTCAGAAAGAATGGTGTTTTGGTTTTGAAAGATGTTGATGGCACACATGTTTGGGAAACTAATTCAACTTCAACTAGTGCAACAAAAGCTGAGCTTCTAAATACAGGTAATCTTGTATTAAAAGATCAGAAAGATGTTATTGTTTGGCAAAGTTTTGCTTTTCCGACTGACACATTATTGCCTTTTCAAGACTTAACAAAGGGAACAAAATTAGTATCTTCATTAAAAAAAGAAGGCTTTGCATCAGGCTACTTCAGTTTTTATTTTGACAGTGATAATGTGTTGAGATTGTTGTATGATGGACCTGAGATTACAAGTTTGTATTGGCCAAATCTTGCTCTAAGAGTATACGGAAATGGAAGAACAGATTATAATAGTACCAGAGTAGCTAGGTTAGATGATGACGGCCGGTTTCTGTCAAGTGATCAATTCCAATTTAGTGCTTCTGATGCTGGACAAGGTATAAAAAGGAGGTTAACAATGGATTATGATGGTAATCTTAGGCTTTATAGCTTGAATAATGTGACGAAATTGTGGAACCCATCATGGCAAGCTATGCCACAAATGTGTAATGTGCATGGACTCTGCGGAAGAAATGGAATATGTACCTATACTCCAAAGCCCGAATGTTCATGTCCTCCTGGTTATGAAAGGAGTGACCAAAGTGATTGGAATAGTGGCTGCAAAGCAAAGTTCAACATTTCTAAATGTTTGAAGCCTGAAGAGGTAAAGTTTTTGGAGATTCCTCATGTAGATTACTATGGGTTCGATATTAATAATAGCAACCCTGTTTCCTTTGGAGCTTGTAGAGACATCTGCCTCAGGGATTGCCGGTGTCAAGCATTCAGCTATAGGGTAACAGGGGAAGGGTTTTGCTTCACAAAAGGGAATCTGTTTAATGGTGTTCAAACTACAAGTTTTCCAGGAACTATATATCTTAAACTACCGGTTAGTTTACAAGTATCAGGCATCACATTACTCTCAGAATCTGGCCATAAATGTAATTCTTCGAATGAAAATGTTCAGGTGGGCCTAAGTTCTATGTATGACATAGATTTCAAAAAGATAAGATGGGCTTATCTTTACTCATTTGCAACTGCCATTGGAGCCCTTGAGTTCTTGATTTTCGTATCAGGTTGGTGGTTTTTGTTTAGAAAACATGGAACACCGGCTAAACTTGAAGATGGGTATCTGTTAATATCAAGTCAATTCAGGGGATTTACATTTTCTGAACTGAAGAAGGCCACAAAAAATTTTAAAGTGGAATTAGGCCAAGGCGGATCAGGGACAGTCTATAAGGGCGATTTAACCGATGAAAGAGTTGTGGCCGTGAAAAGGTTGGGAGGTGTTTTTCAAGGAGATGAAGAATTCTTGGCAGAGTTGAGCACAATAGGGAAGATTAACCACATGAATTTAGTGAGAATGTGGGGGTTTTGTTCAGAAGGGAAGCACAGACTTTTGGTATATGAGTACATAGAGAACTTGTCACTCAACAATCATCTTTTCACATCCACTTTCCTAGGGTGGAAAGAAAGGTTCAAAGTTGCATTAGGGACAGCCAAAGGATTGGCTTATCTTCACGATGAGTGTCTAGAATGGGTTATCCATTGTGATGTAAAGCCGGAGAACATACTACTAGATAGTGAATTTGAGCCAAAGATTGCAGATTTTGGACTTGCAAAGTTGTCCCAGAGAGGGATGCCTAATTCAGAATTCTCTCGAATTCGAGGTACAAAAGGCTACATGGCTCCTGAATGGGCTTTGAACCTTCCCATTACTGCAAAAGTTGACGTATACAGCTATGGGGTTGTAATCTTGGAGATTGTAAAGGGTATAAGGCTTTCAAATTGGGTAGTCGATGCTGATAATCAAGAACCTGAAGTTGAACTTGCAAGATTCGTAAGAATAGTGAAGAGAAAAATTTTGTGTGGAGAAGAATCTTGGCTTGAGGAAACAGTTGATCCAAGACTACAAAGCAATTACAGCAAGAAGCAGGCTAGAACATTGGTTGAGATTGGTCTTTCATGTGTGGAGGAAGATAGAAACAAGAGGCCAACCATGGCTACAATAGTTCAAGCTCTATTAGATTGTGAAGATGACCAGTAGGGAAGATAGAACACAAGAATGATGTACTTGTTTTTGTTTTCTGTGTTGTTTGATAGAATTTCACCATTCATTAATGATTTCGCTGTATTAAACTTATGATATGTCTTTCTCGAAGTCATTTTTTCGAATTAAAATGACTTGCAAATATTGGATATCAATATATTTTAGCATTAGTTAAACATTATGTGCATGTCAGCCTATTGAAGCATGTTTCATCTTCTTCATGATCGATAAAACTAGTACAAGATACTCAGTACTTTTCCATTCGTTTGTCCTGATCCATCTGCACTCCCTAAACATGCAACAATATATGTATATATAGTAAGTTTTTTATGCGCAAATAGTAGTAAACTCATTCACAAAATGTACTTTTTGCTAACAATTAAAACAACTCCCAGAGCTGAATTGTATCTACACTTGATCATCATTTTTGCTCTTTATTTCTCTTTGTTTTAAACCTTCTGTACGTTATCCACTTACATATCCATGGGGATTGTATGTGATTAATAATAAAATCTTGGTAGAGGATGGCCGGTGAAATACACAATATACTCGATATCTATAAAGTTTTCATTAAACGAAATTGTTGAGCAGTTTGTTCTGTCTTTTAAGTACTGGTCAAATACTGTGTGCAAAACATGCTTGACTCGTGAGACTTGAAGCCAAACTCTTTAGAAACCCACTTGTGAAACTTTTGCCTAGAAGTTTCAGTCTTCGTAAAGGCGGCTAAACAAGTGAAAACAAATAAAACAACTTGATATCTTTTTTTCTTATATTCAGAATCAGAAATAACATGCAGTGACAGAGATATTCGAGATGCTCTTTAAAATATATACTACCACTGTTAACATAAATATGTTCCAACCAAAAAAATAAGAAATTTAAAATTTAGAGACGTAAATAAATGTACATGTCATTAGGCATTACCATTACATATCTAATTAAGGTCAGATGACTCAGCTGATTGGGTTTTGCAACCACAAGTCTATAAAGCTTTTGAGTCTTTTTAACAATCCCCAGTTCACCACACTCGGAACATCCATAGAGCAAACTAGCAAATCTTTTATGATGAGACATTATGATTACAAAACCTTGTATATTTTCTTACTGGTAATAATTATCTCATCTTTCTTACAGTTTTCATGTTCAAAATATCAGAATGTTCTTGAAAGAGGATATTCTCTTTCAGTTGAAGATGCTGACCTAAACATTCTAACTTCTCCAGACAAGTCATTCACTTGTGGCTTCTATAGAGTTGGAACTAACGCATATTGGTTTGCAATTTGGTTCACTGATTCTAAAGAACAAACTGTTGTTTGGATGGCGAATCGCGACAAACCTGTCAATGCAAAAGGCTCAAAACTGACCTTCAGAAAGAATGGTGTGATGGTTTTGAATGATGTTGATGGCACAAATGTTTGGGAAACTAATTCAATTTCTGCAAGAAAAGCCGAGCTTCTAAATACAGGTAATCTTGTATTAAAAGATCATAAAGATGACATTCTTTGGCAGAGTTTTGATTTTCCAACCGACACATTGTTGCCTTTTCAAGCCTTAACAAAGGGAAAAAAATTGGTATCTTCATTAAAAAAAGAAGGCTTTGCATCTGGGTACTTCAGTTTTTATTTCGACAGTGATAATATATTGAGGTTATTGTACCAAGGGCCTGAAATAACAAGTTTGTATTGGCCTAATCTTGCTCTAAGAGTATACGGACAAGGAAGAACAAATTATAATAGTAGCAGAATAGCTGTGTTAGATGATATGGGCAGGTTTCTGTCAAGCGATCAATTCCAATTTAGTGCTTCTGATGTTGGACAGGGTATTAAAAGGAGGCTAACAATGGATTATGATGGTAATCTTAGGCTTTATAGCTTGAATAATTTTACGAAATTGTGGAACACATCATGGCAAGCTATGCCACAAATGTGTAATGTGCATGGACTCTGTGGAAAGAATGGGATATGTACCTATTCTCCGAACCCCCAATGTTCATGTCCTCCTGGTTATGAAAGGAGTGACCAAAGTGATTGGAATAGTGGCTGCAAAGCAAAGTTCAATATTTCTAAATGTTTAAAGCCTAATGAGGTAAAGTTTTTGGAGATTCCTTATGTAGATTACTATGGCTTTGATCTTAAAAATAGCAATCCTATGTCATTTAGAGCTTGTAGAGACCTCTGCCTCCAGGATTGCCGGTGTCAGGCATTCAGCTATAGGCTAACAGGGGCTGGGTTTTGCTTCAGAAAAGGGGTTCTTTTTAATGGTTTTCAAACAACGAGTTTTCCGGGCAGTATATATCTGAAACTGCCTGTTAGTTTACAAGTATCAGGCTCTACATTACTCTCAAAATCTGGCCCTCTATGTAAATCTTCTAATGTTAATGTTCAGGTGGGCACAACTTCTATGTATGACATAGATTTCAAAAAGATTAGATGGGCTTATCTTTACACATTTGCGACTGCCATTGGAGCCCTTGAGTTCTTAATTTTTGTATCAGGTTGGTGGTTTTTGTTTAGGAAACATGGTACCTCAGCTAAAGTTGAAGATGGGTATCTGTTAATTTCAAGTCAATTCAGGGGATTTACATTTTCTGAACTGAAGAAGGCCACGAGAAATTTTAAGGTAGAATTAGGCCAAGGAGGATCCGGGACAGTGTATAAGGGCGATTTAACTGATGAAAGAGTTGTGGCCGTGAAAAGGTTGGGAGAGGTCTTTCAAGGAGATGAAGAATTCTTGGCAGAGTTGAGCACAATAGGGAAGATTAACCACATGAATTTAGTGAGAATGTGGGGGTATTGTTCAGAAGGGAAACACAGGCTTTTAGTCTACGAGTATATAGAAAATTTATCACTGAATAATCACCTTTTCACATCCAATATTCTTGGGTGGAAAGAAAGATTCAAGGTTTCACTAGGGACAGCCAAAGGATTGGCTTATCTTCACGATGAGTGTCTAGAATGGGTTATCCATTGTGATGTAAAGCCGGAGAACATACTACTAGATAGTGAATTTGAGCCAAAGATTGCAGATTTTGGACTTGCAAAGTTGTCCCAGAGAGGGATGCCTAATTCAGAATTCTCTCGAATTCGAGGTACAAAAGGCTACATGGCTCCTGAATGGGCTTTGAACCTTCCCATTACTGCAAAAGTTGACGTATACAGCTATGGGGTTGTAATCTTGGAGATTGTAAAGGGTATAAGGCTTTCAAATTGGGTAGTCGATGCTGATGATCAAGAACCTGAAGTTGAACTTGCAAGGTTTGTCAGAATAGTCAAGGGACAAATTTTGTGTGAAGAAGAATCTTGGCTGGAGGAAACGGTTGATCCAAGATTGCAGGGCAATTACAGCAAGAATCAGGCTAGAACATTGGTTGAAATTGGTCTTTCATGTGTAGAGGAAGATAGAAACAAGAGGCCAGCCATGGCTTCAGTAGTCCAAGCTCTATTAGAGTGTGAAAATAAAACAAAAGATTGATGCATTCATTTTTGTTTTCTGTGTTTTGCGATAAAAACCTGGTTTGTTTAGGGTAATATTTTGGGGAATTTTATTTATTTTTTAATTTTTATTAAAATTGTATATTTTTTACTCGTATTTATTAAGAAACTAGCTCTCAAGCCCGTGTGAGGCATGTTCTAATAAATTTTTTATATGTGTTAATAAATAATTTTTAATAAATTAATTAATAAATATAATACATAAAATAATTTTCATTGCTATTATGGGAGAAACTGTAATAATGTATTAAAAATGGGTTTTTTATTATAGTAACCACATTGATATCACTTTGCATAGATGTTAAAATGTATTAAAATATTTTATAATTAAGTGATGTAACTTGTATTTCAAATTTTCTAACCATTTACATATATTTTATAATATAATTAAATTTTCATATCTCACGAATAACTCAATAATATCAATATATATATATATAACGTATTGTAATTATACAAAAATTAATTTACATATATTAATTATAAAATAATTAGTGTTAATATATATTAATAAATATGAGATATTAATATATATATATAGTGATATAATAATTAATGAGTAGACTAAAATAATATGTATTTGTTATGGAGGGGTTAAATGTTAATTTCACATAATTAAATTGATAAGTGAAGTATTTATAAGGATGTAATAATAAAAAAAATACTTTGAATATAAGGGTATAAAAGTAAAATCACGTTTAATAAAATATTTTCCCAAAAATGTATGTTGTTGTATTATAAAATAAGAAGATAGTAAAATAATTAATAATATTATTTATTAGTAGATAAAAATGGGTGAAATTAATATTTTATTAAAATAAATTAGAATATCATCATGTAACGATGAATTAGAATATTATTTATAACTACATGTAATAATGAGAAAATATAAGTAAAACAAATGTTTTATAAATATTAATGATTGTATTAATGATGCATATAATAATGAGTTAAATAAATAATTCATAGATATTAATGATTAAATTGGCTCAAACAAACTGTGTGGTGTGCCATTATATATATAATAATAGAATAATAGACAATAGATAGATACATACATTTTTCCATGTACATACGGGTGAGTTTAAAGGGTTTATAGGTACTTCTTGAATCTTGAGACAGTAATGATAAATGTAAACAAAAATGAGGGTTCTCTTGAAATTTAAAGGTCTTAGGTAACATATAAAAAAATGTATCGATAATAGAATAAATATAAAAAAGTGTACCGGAATTAAAATTAAATATAATTATAATAAATTAGAAAATTATTTATTTAATTTCTTTAAAACACTTTAAAAAATTAAAATAACATAATATCTTAATATGTATATTATTTTGGTAAAAATATATATCTTAAGATATATTTTTGAAAAATTTGTCAAATATATTTATAAAATTTATAATTATATATGATGTGATTAATTATTTGGAGGTCATATGCAATTCATACTCTCTTATCCTTCGTTACCTAATTATGAAATTTTTGATACATTCATATGAGAATTTAGGATATCATTGAACAAAGAAATACATTAGCATGTGAGAGAACGAAACTATGAAAAACCAAATTTTTTGATATACACATCAATGGTCATTCCTTTGGATAAATTCGTATGTAACTATTCACCGATATTGCTCCTCACATTGCTGAATCTTTTAGGTTCCTTTCACACATATCCGCACTCACTTAAGTATATATCTTTTTTATTCTTTATTTTCTGATTTTCCGACTACTAAAGAAAGCTATCAAGGTTTATTTAATTGGTGGAGGAGGAGTATTATGTCTAATCCTTGTTTAATTTACATTATTTTATATTTGTTTATTAGCTTTTCGTTCATTGTCGATATATATTTATTTATTTTCTCCCGGCAAGTTAGGTGAGATAATTGGTGGAAAAGGCGTGAGTTGTGAAATTTAGAGAATTAACTATATTTTGGATAAGTTTGAAATTTTAAAGACAAGTTTTTTTGTGTAATAAGGATCAGTCCATTGTATTAAGAGTAAATAGCATTTTTAACCCCTTATCTTTAGTCGTTTTTTCAATTTCATCTCAAATTTATAATTTTGGCAAAATACATCCCTCAATTTTGAATTTCATTTTATATTGCACTATTTTAATCATTTTTTCTTCCAGAATAACAGCTATCATTAATATGTATATGTGTAAAATAAGGACTAATTATTAATTTAATTTAAAAAATTATTACTACATCTCAAAACTATTTATTTTGACTATATTAAAGTTCAATTTTTATTAAAATGAAGTCAAAATAATTAATTAGGATGCGATATGTTACATAACCTAAACTATAAAATATAATCTTCCGATTTTACCCCTGTGCATATGACGGTGACTATTATTTTTGAAGAAAATTGATTAAAGAAGTAAAATATGAAACGAAATTCAAAATTAACGGATTCAATCTATCAAAATAAAATGTTTAAGACCAAATCGAAAATGTGACTACATACAAGGGATGCAAAGAGTTAATTACTCTTGTGTTAATGTTATATTAACTATATGTATATGATTGTTTTCTTTTGCTTTCTAATGTTGTGTTTCAACTGAAATTTCTAAATGATTTGCTTTATTGAATTTTTTTCTGAATTTTTTTTCAAGTTAATATGATGATATAGTTGATTTGGAGCTTGTTCCGTATTTAAAGTTAGTTTAAGGTATGCCCTCATTTTTTTGTTGAGTTAATATAATTATTACTTAATAATAAAAAAATCTCTACAATGTTGCCCAAATGCAAAGCACGAGTATTTTCTAAAATTTGAGTTATATTTTATATTTTATTTAAATATACTTTTTTAAAAAAAATCATGAAATATATTCTGATAATTTGAAATATATATTCAGAGATCACACTAATTTTTTAAAAATATGTGTTGGTAAGAAAATTTCTTATGTGTGCATAAATCCTCTGAGTCAAAAGAATTGTTAGTTTTGTTGACGACTTCTCTGAGATATCTAATTGTTAAAGATGGAAAATTAATTAGAAAATATGTATAAAAGTATAATAATAATAATAATAATATGAAATAAAATCATTTTCTAAAAATATGATATTGCACATTAATTAAGTTAATTAAATATGCATAATAGTATAATAGCAGGTTAATTAATCTATCTATTATATAATACCACAACATCAACTTTTGAAGGAATGATTTTATTCATTTATTAAATTACAAAAATATCCTCATAAGATATATATAATTAAAAATTTAATCAAATTGATATTATTACCTCTAACCTTTTCATAATAAATACATATTAATTTAATTTCTCATTAATCACTATAATACTATATTTATTATATATACTAATTATTTTTTAATTAATATATTTTTATTCATATATATGAATCAATCTATCTATTCTACTGTATATTACTGTAACATCATATTTTTGTGAATTATTTTATTCAATATGTTATTATTATTATATTTTAACCTATATACGTTTAATTAGACTTATCCGATGTTATTCAGATATACGTACATATCATTAACAGTAATGTAAACGAACCGAGTTGTTCGTTAAATTTGCTTGTGTTCAAGTTCGATAAACTCGGTTCGACATGTTATCAAACTCGAATTCAAATAATGTTTTTTTATCTGATAATCTTGATGAACTGAATCAAACTTTTATACATGTTCGACTCGGGTTCGCTCAAGTTCGGTTCGAGTTTATTAATTAAGCTCGAGTTCCTTTGATAATAAATAATTATAAATAAAAATTAATATTATATTTATAATCTACCCCTATCATTTTATTAGTTATCACCAAATATAATTTGAAATAAAATGACATATTTATTGGTTATTAGACATTGTTTATGAGTGATTATTGATTATAAAATAAAAATTAAAAATCTTGATAATTGACTAAATTAACTGAAACTAACCGAATTGTTCTTTAAGCTCCCTCAAGTTCGTTCGTGTTCGATATGTTGGCGAACAAATCGTGTTCGGTTCGATTATTACCGAACTCGAGTTCGAATAAAGAAATTTCTCCGATAATATTACCGAACATTATTCAGTTCAATAATTTTTTACTCATGTTCGTTAAGAGTTCATCCAATTTTGGTTTATTTACAGCTTTAACTACCAGTCTACCATTTCTCATTTTCAAAAATATCTCAAAAAAAAAATTAACAAAATTATGTACAATTCTTTTATGATTAGCTTGGAACATACATTTTATTCGGAAAATTCACACACACACACTAAAAGGATAATTTTTTTAAAAACAATTAGTATGTTTGTTATATATATTTTTTAAAATCATACTTCATTAATTTTTTAAAAATAATATATTTAAATAAAATATAAAATATATTTCGATTTTCAGAAATTTTTCGTGGCTTGCACAGGTGTAAGAGCTAGTTGTATATAAGAGTATAATAGTAACTTAGAAATTAGAATTAATTAATTGCTGACATGACAATAACAAGTGACGTGACAAGTGAGGTGAATTAAAATCATTCCCTAAAAAAGTGTATGTTGTGGTACTATATAACAAGAAGATGATACATAATTTACATGTTTATTTTTTATTTATTAAGAAATGATATATAATTATGCATGTTCTTGTTAGAATATAATATAATACATGATCATCAAGATCATATATTATATTCTAACTGTTCTTAAAACAAATATATTACTCTAATTTATTTTATTAAGTTTTTTTACCATGTCATTATTAAAGTTTTTTTTTAAAATTGTTGAGCAATCTATTTTAAAGCATCTCCAATGAGGCACGCACCTCAAAGAGTGCAAAAAATTGTCAACTTATTATAAATGATAATATTTTATATTCTCTTTCATCCACATCAACATTTTACTCCAATAGTTAACACATCATACAAAGTGCTGAACCGTCCCCACATTAATTATTCCTCCAACTAATATAATAGAAAAGGTAATACATATGTACACATCTTAAATAATATTTGTTTTTTTTATCTATTTTGAGGAGGTGCCGAGGGGTGCCAAAAATTGACAACCTTTCTTGACACCCTTAGAGCTCCAATAGAGTGGTAACCAAGAGTGTCATGTCGCATAGACTTGACACTCTTTATTGGAGATGCTCTTAGGGCTTAGTTTTAGGGATAAGGGTGGTGCAATTTATGCGATTTCACGTTCAAATCGTACTCAAACCAATTAAATGTGGTTTTTAAAATTAGAAATTAAAACCAAACCAAATATTTTTTGTTTAAAAGACAAACTAAATATTATTGGTTTGGTTCTGTTTTAAATATTATGATTCGATTTTTTATGGTGCGGTTTCGGTTTTAAATTTGATATAAAAATTAAAAAATATTTTTATTTTATATACATGCAAATAATAATAAGATATGTAGTCATGAGAATAGAAAAAATATAATTTGCATTTTATAACACGTGTTTTTATTCATATAAGATATACTGTAATATTGGTATTGCTTGTAAATTATTTAATATATAGTTCTTTTGTAATTTATTAAACTAAATATTTCATAATTATTATAATATATATTTATAATGGGTATTAATATAATAACTTAATAACTAATATAAAAATAATATACATTAATTTGATGCGATTTAGTTCGGTTTTAATCAATTTAGTTCGGTTTAAAAAATAAAAACCGAACTAATTATATGCTGTTTTAAAATTTTAAAATCGTAATCAAATCAATCACCAATGATATACGAGTAGCTTTTATTAGAATAATTTTTGCTGTTTGATTTGATTTTCGATTTGATGTCAGTTTATGTACTGGTCAAATACTGTGCAAAACCGCGTGACTCGGGAGACTTGAAGCACTCGAAAGAGACTTTGAGGTACTGGTCAAAGAGACTTTTAGAATATCTTTGTCTCTTTCAAATATATATTACTGTTAACAAAAATATGTTCCAACCGAAAAATAAAAAATTAAGTTATATTAAAATTTTATGATTTAAACTCATAAAAGTTAAATTTAATAAATAAGTATATAATTCGGTACTAACATTGACAATTTTTAATATTTTAACTTCAGTTGTTAAGAAAAATATGTTCCAACCGAAAAATAATAAATTTCGTTAGAAAAATATAATAAGAAAGTTAATATATAATTACAAAAACAAAAACAGTAAATTTACATGTCAGTATCAAACATATAAAAATGTTTGATATTTTAACAGATTAACAATAATTAATGAATTTTAAAATTTTATTGTTAATTTTAATTTTATACACAATCTGTCAAAGTTAATATAAAATTTTGTAAATTTGATGTAGAATCTGAATAATTTAGTATAAATTATTTGAAATCTTATGGATTTATGATAGATTTTTTTAAAGTGCAAAAAATACTAAAAAAATTATCAAAATTTACTATTTTATATAATTTAATATATATATATCTTATATAATTCAAAAAGTATTTGATTTGGATAGTAGATTAATTGTTTCGTAAAAAAAGAATTTGATACCCCTAAATTTGATATATATATATATATATCTTATATAATTAAAATATTAAATTTTTATTTAGAAAAAAAATTTAAAAATAAGTTATGAAACTATATTTTACATCTTGAAATTCGTGTCAGATTGAAGGTGGGAATGAGAATACAATATGGTCCCATAGCCTGGACTTGCTCGTAAAATGAATAAAATACTTAAAAATGTTAGCAGTAATTTGGTGGTAACTTCTTCATGCCATGATGTCAAAGGTTAGACTGCTTTATATACAACTCTATAAAATCATGATAAGCTTTCAAGTCTTTTTAACAAATTCACAAATCACAACCTCATAGACCAAACTAGCAAATCTTTTCAAATGAGACATCATGATTTTAAGACCTTGTACATTTTCGTAGTTGTAATAATTATCTCATCATTCTTTCACTTTTCATGTTCTAAGAATTTGAATGTTCTTGAAAGAGGATCTTCTCTTTCAGTTGAAGATGCAGACTCAAGCATGCTCACTTCTCCGGATAATTCATTCAGCTGTGGCTTCTATGGAGTTGAAACTAATGCATACTGGTTTGCAATTTGGTTCACTGATTCTAAAGAACGAACTGTTGTTTGGATGGCGAATCGCGACAAACCTGTCAATGCAAAAGGATCAAAGCTGACCTTGAAAGGGAATGGTGTTATGGTTTTGAAAGATGTTGATAACACAATTGTTTGGGAAACTAACACAACTGCAACTGGTGCTACAAAAGCTGAGCTTCTAAATACAGGTAATCTTGTATTAAAAGACCATACAGACGACATTCTTTGGCAGAGTTTTGATTTTCCAACTGATACATTGTTGCCTTTTCAAGACTTAACAATGGGAACGAAGTTGGTATCTTCATCGAAAAAAGGAGGATTTGCATCTGGGTATTTTAGTTTTTATTTTAATAGTGATAATATATTGTATTTATTATATGATGGACCTGAGATTACAAGTTTGTATTGGCCTAATATTGCTCTAGATGTATACCAAAATGGAAGAACAGATTATAATAGTAGCAGAATAGCTAAGTTAGATGATATGGGCCGGTTTTTGTCAAGTGATCAATTCCAGTTTAGTGCTTCTGATACTGGAACTGGGATAAAGAGGAGGCTAACAATGGATTATGATGGAAATCTTAGGCTTTATAGCTTGAATAATTTGACGAAAATGTGGAACATATCATGGCAAGCTATGGCACAAATGTGTAATGTGCATGGACTTTGTGGAAAGAATGGGATATGCACCTATACTCCGAATCCCGAATGTTCATGTCCTCCTGGATATGAAAGGAGTGACCAAAGTGATTGGAATAGTGGTTGCAAACCAAAGTTCAACACTTCTATTTGTTTAAAGCCTGATGAGGTAAAATTTTTAGAAATTCATCATCTCGATTACTATGGGTTTGATCTTAATAATAGCAATCCCATATCATTTAGAGCTTGTAGAGACCTCTGCCTCTGGGATTGCCGGTGCCAAGCATTTAGCTATAGGCTAACAGGGGAAGGGTTTTGCTTCACAAAAGGGGTTCTTTTTAATGGTGTTCAAATAACGAATTTTCCAGGCAGTATATATCTGAAACTGCCTGTTAATTTACAAGTATCAGGTTCCACATTGCTCTCAGAATCTGGCACTAAATGTGAACTTTCCAAAGTTAATGTTCAGGTGGGCTCAACTTCAATGTATGACATTGATTTCAGAAAGGTTAGATGGGCTTACCTTTACTCATTTGCTTCTGCTACCGGAATCATTGAGTTCTTGATTTTCGTATCAGGTTGGTGGTTTTTATTTAGAAAACATGGAACACCGGCTAAACTTGAAGATGGGTATCTGTTAATATCAAGTCAATTCAGGGGATTTACATTTTCTGAACTGAAGAAGGCCACAAAAAATTTTAAAGTGGAATTAGGCCAGGGAGGATCAGGGACAGTCTATAAGGGCCATTTAACCGATGAAAGAGTTGTGGCCGTGAAAAGGTTGGGAGGTGTTTTTCAAGGAGATGAAGAATTCTTGGCAGAGTTGAGCACAATAGGGAAGATTAACCACATGAATTTAGTGAGAATGTGGGGGTTTTGTTCAGAAGGGAAGCACAGACTTTTGGTATATGAGTACATAGAGAACTTGTCACTCAACAATCATCTTTTCACATCCAGTTACCTAGGGTGGAAAGAAAGGTTCAAAGTTGCGTTAGGGACAGCTAAAGGATTGTCTTATCTTCACGATGAGTGTCTAGAATGGGTTATCCATTGTGATGTAAAGCCGGAGAACATACTACTAGATAGTGAATTTGAGCCAAAGATTGCAGATTTTGGACTTGCAAAGTTGTTGCACAGAGGGATGCCTAATTCAGAATTCTCCCGAATCCGAGGTACAAAAGGCTACATGGCTCCTGAATGGGCTTTGAACCTTCCCATTACTGCAAAAGTTGACGTATACAGCTATGGGGTTGTAATCTTGGAGATTGTAAAGGGTATAAGGCTTTCAAATTGGGTAGTCGATGCTGATGATCAAGAACCTGAAGTTGAGCTTGCAAGGTTTGTCCGAATAGTGAAGGGACAAATTTTGTGTGAAGAAGAATCTTGGCTGGAGGAAACAGTTGATCCAAGATTGCATGGCAATTACAGCAAGAAGCAGGCTAGAACATTGGTTGAGATTGGTCTTTCATGTGTGGAGGAAGATAGAAACAAGAGGCCAACCATGGCTACAATAGTTCAAGCTCTATTAGATTGTGAAGATGACCAGTAGGGAAGATAGAACACAAGAATGATGTACTTGTTTTTGTTTTCTGTGTTGTTTGATAGAATTTCACCATTCATTAATGATTTCGCTGTATTAAACTTATGATATGTCTTTCTCGAAGTCATTTTTTCGAATTAAAACGACTTGCAAATATTGGATATCAATATAATTTTAGCATTAGTTAAACATTATGTGCATGTCAGCCTATTGAAACATGTTTCATCTTCTTCATGATCGATAAAACTAGTACAAGATACTCAGTACTTTTCCATTCGTTTGTCCTGATCCATCTGCACTCCTTAAACATGCAACAATATATGTATATATAGTAAGTTTTTTATACGCAAATAGTAGTTAACTCATTCACAAAATGTACTTTTTGCTAACAATTAAAACAACTCCCAGAGCTGAATTGTATCTACACTTGATCATCATTTTTGCTCTTTATTTCTCTTTGTTTTAAACCTTCTGTACGTTATCCACTTATATATCCATGGGGATTGTATGTGATTAATAATAAAATCTTGGTAGAGGATGGCCGGTGAAATACACAATATACTCGATATCTATAAAGTTTTCATTAAACGAAATTGTTGAGCAGTTTGTTCTGTCTTTTAAGTACTGGTCAAATACTGTGTGCAAAACATGCGTGACTCGTGAGACTTGAAGCCAAACTCTTTAGAAACCCACTTGTGAAACTTTTGCCTAGAAGTTTCAGTCTTCGTAAAGGCGGCTAAACAAGTGAAAACAAATAAAACAACTTGATATCTTTTTTTCTTATATTCAGAATCAGAAATAACATGCAGTGACAGAGATATTCGAGATGCTCTTTAAAATATATACTACCACTGTTAACATAAATATGTTCCAACCAAAAAAAAAAGAAATTTAAAATTTAGAGACGTAAATAAATGTACATGTCATTAGGCATTACCATTACATATCTAATTAAGGTCAGATGACTCAGCTGATTGGGTTTTGCAACCACAAGTCTATAAAGCTTTTGAGTCTTTTTAACAATCCCCAGTTCCCCACACTCGGAACATCCATAGAGCAAACTAGCAAATCTTTTATGATGAGACATTATGATTACAAAACCTTGTATATTTTCTTACTGGTAATAATTATCTCATCTTTCTTACAGTTTTCATGTTCAAAATATCAGAATGTTCTTGAAAGAGGATATTCTCTTTCAGTTGAAGATGCTGACCTAAACATTCTAACTTCTCCAGACAAGTCATTCACTTGTGGCTTCTATGGAGTTGGAACTAACGCATATTGGTTTGCAATTTGGTTCACTGATTCTAAAGAACAAACTGTTGTTTGGATGGCGAATCGCGACAAACCTGTCAATGCAAAAGGCTCAAAACTGACCTTCAGAAAGAATGGTGTGATGGTTTTAAATGATGTTGATGGCACAAATGTTTGGGAAACTAATTCAACTTCTGCAAGAAAAGCCGAGCTTCTAAATACAGGTAATCTTGTATTAAAAGATCATAAAGATGACATTCTTTGGCAGAGTTTTGATTTTCCAACCGACACATTGTTGCCTTTTCAAGCCTTTACAAAGGGAAAAAAATTGGTATCTTCATTAAAAAAAGAAGGCTTTGCATCTGGGTACTTCAGTTTTTATTTCGACAGTGATAATATATTGAGGTTATTGTACCAAGGGCCTGAAATAACAAGTTTGTATTGGCCTAATCTTGCTCTAAGAGTATACGGACAAGGAAGAACAAATTATAATAGTAGCAGAATAGCTGTGTTAGATGATATGGGCCGATTTCTGTCAAGCGATCAATTCCAATTTAGTGCTTCTGATGTTGGACAGGGTATTAAAAGGAGGCTAACAATGGATTATGATGGTAATCTTAGGCTTTATAGCTTGAATAATTTTACGAAATTGTGGAACACGTCATGGCAAGCTATGCCACAAATGTGTAATGTGCATGGACTCTGTGGAAAGAATGGGATATGTACCTATTCTCCGAACCCCCAATGTTCATGTCCTCCTGGTTATGAAAGGAGTGACCAAAGTGATTGGAATAGTGGCTGCAAAGCAAAGTTCAATATTTCTAAATGTTTAAAGCCTAATGAGGTAAAGTTTTTGGAGATTCCTTATGTAGATTACTATGGCTTTGATCTTAAAAATAGCAATCCTATGTCATTTAGAGCTTGTAGAGACCTCTGCCTCCGGGATTGCCGTTGTCAGGCATTCAGCTATAGGCTAACAGGGGCTGGGTTTTGCTTCAGAAAAGGGGTTCTTTTTAATGGTTTTCAAACAACGAATTTTCCGGGCAGTATATATCTGAAACTGCCTGTTAGTTTACAAGTATCAGGCTCTACATTACTCTCAAAATCTGGCCCTCTATGTAAATCTTCTAATGTTAATGTTCAGGTGGGCACAACTTCTATGTATGACATAGATTTCAAAAAGATTAGATGGGCTTATCTTTACACATTTGCGACTGCCATTGGAGCCCTTGAGTTCTTAATTTTTGTATCAGGTTGGTGGTTTTTGTTTAGGAAACATGGTACCTCAGCTAAAGTTGAAGATGGGTATCTGTTAATATCAAGTCAATTCAGAGGATTTACATTTTCTGAACTGAAGAAGGCCACGAGAAATTTTAAGGTAGAATTAGGCCGAGGCGGATCAGGGACAGTCTATAAGGGCGATTTAACCGATGAAAGAGTTGTGGCCGTGAAAAGGTTGGGAGGTGTTTTTCAAGGAGATGAAGAATTCTTGGCAGAGTTGAGCACAATAGGGAAGATTAACCACATGAATTTAGTGAGAATGTGGGGGTTTTGTTCAGAAGGGAAGCACAGACTTTTGGTATATGAGTACATAGAGAACTTGTCACTCAACAATCATCTTTTCACATCCACTTTCCTAGGGTGGAAAGAAAGGTTCAAAGTTGCATTAGGGACAGCCAAAGGATTGGCTTATCTTCACGATGAGTGTCTAGAATGGGTTATCCATTGTGATGTAAAGCCGGAGAACATACTACTAGATAGTGAATTTGAGCCAAAGATTGCAGATTTTGGACTTGCAAAGTTGTCCCAGAGAGGGATGCCTAATTCAGAATTCTCTCGAATTCGAGGTACAAAAGGCTACATGGCTCCTGAATGGGCTTTGAACCTTCCCATTACTGCAAAAGTTGACGTATACAGCTATGGGGTTGTAATCTTGGAGATTGTAAAGGGTATAAGGCTTTCAAATTGGGTAGTCGATGCTGATGATCAAGAACCTGAAGTTGAACTTGCAAGGTTTGTCAGAATAGTCAAGGGACAAATTTTGTGTGAAGAAGAATCTTGGCTGGAGGAAACGGTTGATCCAAGATTGCAGGGCAATTACAGCAAGAATCAGGCTAGAACATTGGTTGAAATTGGTCTTTCATGTGTAGAGGAAGATAGAAACAAGAGGCCAGCCATGGCTTCAGTAGTCCAAGCTCTATTAGAGTGTGAAAATAAAACTTAAGATTGATGCATTCATTTTTGTTTTCTGTGTTTTGCGATAGAAACCTGGTTTGTTTAGGGTAATATTTGGGGGAATTTTATTTGTTTTTTAATCTTTATTAAAATTGTATATTTTTTACTCGTATTTATTAAGAAACTAGCTCTCAAGCCCCTGTGAGGCATGTTCTAATAAATTTTGTATATGTGTTAATAAATACTCCCTCCGTCCCAACCAATTCTTTACACTTTCCTTTTTGGGACGTCCCACCCAATTCTTTACATTACTAAAAATAGTAACTTTTAACAATAAATATATTATTACATCCACTACTTCACTCCACTTTTTCAACACTTTACACTATTACACCCACTACTTCATTTATTTTAACAATAAAATCACTATTACACCCACTATCCTTGGTCTCCGTGCCCGGACCAAATGTAAACATTTGGCCGGGACGGAGGGAGTAATTTTTAATAAATTAATTAATAAATATAATACATAAAATAATTTTCATTGCTATTATGGGAGAAACTGTAATAATGTATTAAAAATGGGTTTTTTATTAGAGTAACCACGTTGATATCACTTTGCATAGATGTTAAAATGTATTAAAATATTTTATAATTAAGTGATGTAACTTGTATTTCAAATTTTCTAACCATTTACATATATTTTATAATATAATTAAATTTTCATATCTTACTAATAACTCAATAATATCAATATATATATATATATATATATATATATATATATATAACGTATTGTAATTATACAAAAATTAATTTACCTATATTAATTATAAAATAATTAGTGTTAATATATATTAATAAATATGAGATATTAATATATATATATATAGTGATATAATAATTAATGAGTAGGCTAAAATAATATGTATTTGTTATGGAGGGGTTAAATGTTAATTTCACATAATTAAATTGATAAATGGAGTATTTATAAGGATGTAATAATAAAAAAAATATTTTGAATATAAAGGTATAAAAGTAAAATCACGTTTAATAAAATGTTTCCCAAAAATGTATGTATTGGTATTATAAAATAAGAAGATAGTAAAATAATTAATAATATTATTTATTAGTAGATAAAAATGGGTGAAATTAATATTTTATTAAAATAAATTAGAATATCATCATGTAACGATGAATTAGAATATTATTTATAACTACATGTAATAATGAGAAAATATAAGTAAAATAAATATTTTATAAATATTAATGGTTGTATTAATGATGCATATAATAATGAGTTAAATAAATAATTCATAGATATTAATGATTGCATAAATGATTAAATTGGCTCAAACAAAACTGTGTGGTGTGCCATTATATATATAATAATAGAATAATAGATAATAGATAATAGATAGATACATACATTTTTCCATGTACACAGGGGTGAGTTTAAAGGGTTTATAGGTGCTTCTTGAATCTTGAGACAGTAATGATAAATGTAAACAAAAATCAGGGTTCTCTTGAAATTTAAAGGACTTAGGTAACATATAAAAAAATGTATCGATAATAGAATAAATATAAAAAAGTGTACCGGAATTAAAATTAAATATAATTATAATAAATTAGAAAATTATTTATTTAATTTCTTTAAAACACTTTAAAAAATTAAAATAACATAATATCTTAATATGTATATTATTTTGGTAAAAATATATATCTTAAGATATATTTTTGAAAAATTTGTAAAATATATTTTTATAAAATTTATAATTATATATGATGTGACTAATTATTTGGAGGTCATATGTAATTCATACTCTCTTATCCTTCGTTACCTAATTATGAAATTTTTGATACATTCATAGGATATCATTGAACAAAGGAATACATTAGCACGTGAGAGAACGAAACTATGAAAACCCAAATTTTTTGATATACACATCAATGGTGATTGCTTTGGATAAATTCGTATGTAACTATTCACCGATATTGCTCCTCACATTGCTGAATCTTTCAGGTTCCTTTCACACATATCCGCACTCACTTAAATATATATATTTTTTATTCTTTATTTTCTGATTTTCCGACTACTAAAGAAAGCTATCAAGGTTTATTTGATTGTGGAGGAGTATTATTATGTCTAATCATTGTTTAGTTTACATTATTTTATATTTGTTTATTAGCTTTTCGCTCATTATCGATATATATTTATTTATTTTCTCCCGGCAAGTTAGGTGAGATAATTTGTGGAAAAGGCGTGAGTTGTGAAATTTAGAGAATTTAGCTATGTAACAGCCCGCCCTTTTCGGGCCGTTAATCTTACAAAATCTAAAATACAATACAATCTATTAATCCAAACTCTATTACAAAGGTGACTATTACAAAAGCGCAGCTAACAATGACGAGTCAACAACCAATCTACTCCAAATCTAAGATCCTCGAAATCCGATACACTTCATCTTCCTCTTACATCAAACCTGAAAATTGTAAGTAATGAGCTACACAGCCCAGCAAGTAACCAATCGATCCAACTAGTCGGGCCAAGTAACAAGTAATACATATAACAAAATAATTTTCGATGATACGATAACTATACACATAACTTTTCGATACACTTTCATATTCTTATTTGATACATACGATACAGATAATCACATAAACAACAATAATTCAAAACCCATGATCTATGCCACGACCACTACAACCCGGTGATAACGGTCTTAAATTTTTAGAAAACTGTCACTACAACCCGGTGACTCGGTCCTAAATTCTTATTCTTATTTTCACAAACAATAACATAAATCAGAGTTCTAAAATTACTGTTGACACACAACACATATAGGGTAATACACGTCACTTCAAAATATAATCACTTAGCCCAAAATTTTATAATCAAATATACACATAATTTTGAAAATACCAGAAAGATCGATCGAAAACTTACCTCAACCTCGCAAATCAAGAATTAATAACATCCTAGAACATATATTGAATCCTTAACACCCAATCGAAAATATCACATCTCAAACGTCGAACTTATTCATAACTCCAAATCTGCTCAGATCTGTATTTCACCTTTTTGACTCTCCAAACGATGTTTTCTCGAAAAACTTAAACCACAAAAATCGTAGAGAATGAAAATATCTTTCTAAAAAGTCCAGAATTACCGAATTCCGACTTACGATGAATTTTCTATGAATTTTACAAGATATCTGAATTGTGTGTGGAAAATTTTACGAATTTCAATAATAAAGATGAAAAAGAAGAATCAAGATTTATGTCGAGAGAGAATTATAACTGTTTACTTTTAGTGGCTCGAAAAATATATGAAAGAATGAGGAGATCTCAATCTATACATAGAGTTTAAAACCTTACACAAAAACCTAATACGATTCAAATCCGACCTATATTCATAAAACTCATTATTCTAATCTAATTTTAATTCTTATTCTCTATCCAATTTTAATCTTTTTTATTATTATTAATCTATTTTATTAATTTAAAAAAATACGGGATATTACATGCTATATTTTGGATAAGTTTGAAATTTTAAAGACAAGTTTTTTTGTGTGTAATAAGGATCAGTCCATTGTATTAAGAGTAAATAGCACTTTTAACCCCTTATCTTTAGTCATTTTTTCAATTTCATCTCAAATTATAATTTTGGCAAAATACATCCTTCAACTTTGAATTTCATTTCATATTACACTATTTTAATCATTTTTTCTTCCAGAATAACAGCTATCATTAATATGTATATGTGTAAAACAAGGACTTTATTAATTTAATTTTAAAAATTATTACTACATTTCAAAACTATTTATTTTGACTATATTAAAGTTCAATTTTTATTAAAATGAAGTCAAAATAATTAATTAGGATGCGATATGTTACATAACCTAAACTATAAAATATAATTTTTCGATTTTACCCATGTGCATATGACGGTGTCTATTATTTTTTGACGAAAATTGATTAAAGAAGTACAATATGAAACGAAATTCAAAATTAAGGGATGCAATCTATCAAAATAAAAAGTTTAAAACCAAATAAAAAATGTGACTACATATAAGGGATGCAAAAAGTTAATTACTCTTGTGTTAATGTTATATTAACTATATGTATATGATTGTTTTCTTTTGCTTTCTAATGTTGCGTTTCAATTGAAATTTCTAAATGATTTGCTTTATTGAATTTTGTTCTAAATTTTTTTTTCAAGTTTATATGATAATATAGTTGATTTGGAGCTTGTTCCGTATTTAAAGTTAGTTTAAGGTATGCCCTCATTTTTTTGTTGAGTTAATACAATTATTACTTAATATAAAAAATATCTACAATGTTGCCCAAATGCAAAGCACGAGTAATTTCTAAAATTTGAGTTATATTTTATATTTTATTTAAATATACTTTTTTTAAAAATTCATGAAGTATATTATGATAATTTGAAATATATATTCAGCGATTACACTAATTTTTAAAAAATATGTGTTGGTAAGAAAATTTCTTATGTGTGCATAAATCCTCTGAGTCAAAAGAATTGTATATAGTTTTGTTGACAACTTCTCAGAGATATCTAATTGTTGAAGATGGAAAATTAATTAGAAAATATGTATAAAAGTATAATAATAATAATAATAATAATAATATGAAATAAAATCATTTTCTAAAAATATGATATTGCACATTAATTAAGTTAATTAAATATGCATAATAGTATAATAGTAGGTTAATTAATCTATCTATTATATAATACCATAACATCAACTTTTGAAGTAATGATTTTATTCATTTATTAAATTACAAAAATATCCTCATAAGATATATATAATTAAAAATTTAATCAAATTGATATTATTACCTCTAACCTTTTCATAATAAATATATATTAATTTAATTTCTCATTAATCACTATAATACTATATTTATTATATATACTAATTATTTTTTAATTAATATATTTTTATTCATATATATGAATCAATCTATCTATTCTACTATATATTACTGTAACATCATATTTTTATGAATTATTTTATTCAATATGTTATTATTATTATATTTTAACATATATACGTTTAATTAGACTTATCCGATGTTATTCAGATATACGTACATATCATTAACAATAATGTAAACGAACCGAGTTGTTCGTTAAATTTGTTTGTGTTCAAGTTCGATAAATTCAGTTCGACATGTTATCAAACTCGAATTCAAATAATATTTTTTTATCTGATAATCTTGACGAACTGAATCAAACTTTATACATGTTCGACTCGAGTTCGCTCAAGTTCGGTTCGAGTTTATTAATTAAGCTCGAGTTCCTTTGATAATAAATAATTACAAATAAAAATTAATATTATATTTATAATCTACCCTTATCATTTTATTAGTTATCACCAAATATAATTTGAAATAAAATGACATATCCATTGGTTATTATACATTGTTTATGAGTGATTATTGATTATAAAATAAAAATTAAAAATCTTGATAATTGACTAAATTAACTGAATCGAACCGAATTGTTCGTTAAGTTCCCTCAAGTTCGTTTGTGTTCGATATGTTGGCGAACAAATCGTGTTCAGTTCGATTATTACCGAACTCGAGTTCGAATAAAGAAATTTCTCCGATAATATTATCGAACATTATTCAGTTCAATAATTTTTTACTCATGTTTGTTAAGAGTGCATCCAATTTTGGTTTATTTACAGCTTTAACTACCAGTCTATCATTTCTCATTTTCAAAAATATCTTTAAAAAAATTAACAAAATTATGTATAATTCTTTTATGATTAGCTTGGAACATACATTTTATTCGGAAAGTTCACGCACACACTAAAAGGATAATTTTTTTAAAAAAATTAGTATGCTTGTTGAATATATTTTTTTAAATCATACTTCATTAATTTTTTTAAAATAATATATTTAAATAAAATATAAAATATATTTCGATTTTCAGAAATTTTTCGTGGCTTGCATAGGTGTAAGAGCTAGTTGTATATAAGAGTATAATAGTATCTTAGAAATTAGAATTAATTAATTGTTGACATGACAATAACAAGTGACATGATAAGTGAGGTGAATTAAAATCATTCCCTAAAAAAGTGTATGTTGTGGTACTATATAACAGGGAGATGATATATAATTTACATGTTTTGATACAAATTATTGACAACCTTTCTTGGCACCCTTAGAGCTTCAATAGAGTGGCAATCAAGAGTGTCATGTCACATAGACTTGACACTCTTTATTGGAGATGCTCTTAGGGTTTAGTTTTAGGGATAAGGGTGGTGCAATTTATGCGATTTCACGTTCAAATCGTACTCAAACCAATTAAATGTGGTTTTTAAAATTAGAAATTGAAACCAAACCAAATATTTTTTGTTTAAAAGACAAGCTAAATATTATTGGTTCGGTTCTGTTTTAAAAATTATGATTCGATTTTTTATGGTGCGGTTTCGGTTTTAAATTTGATATAAAAATTAAAAAATATTTTTATTTTATATACATGCAAATAATAATAAGATATGTAGTCATGAGAATAGAAAAAATATATTTTGCATTTTATAACACGTGTTTTTATTCATATAAGATATACTGTAATATTGGTATTGCTTGTAAATTATTTAATATATAGTTCTTTTGTAATTTATTAAACTAAATATTTCATAATTATTATAATATATATTTATAATGGGTATTAATATAATAACTTAATAACTAATATAAAAATAATATACATTAATTTGATGCGATTTAGTTCGGTTTTAATCAATTTAGTTCAGTTTAAAAAATAAAAACCGAACTAATTATATGCTGTTTTAAAATTTTAAAATCGTAATCAAATCAATCACCAATGATATACGAGTAGCTTTTATTAGAATAATTTTTGCTGTTTGATTTGATTTTCGATTTGATGTCAGTTTATGTACTGGTCAAATACTGTGCAAAACCGCGTGACTCGGGAGACTTGAAGCACTCGAAAGAGACTTTGAGGTACTGGTCAAAGAGACTTTTAGAATATCTTTGTCTCTTTCAAATATATATTACTGTTAACAAAAATATGTTCCAACCGAAAAATAAAAAATTAAGTTATATTAAAATTTTATGATTTAAACTCATAAAAGTTAAATTTAATAAATAAGTATATAATTCGGTACTAACATTGACATTTTTTAATATTTTAACTTCAGTTGTTAAGAAAAATATGTTCCAACCGAAAAATAATAAATTTCGTTAGAAAAATATAATAAGAAAGTTAATATATAATTACAAAAACAAAAACAGTAAATTTACATGTCAGTATCAAACATATAAAAATGTTTGATATTTTAACAGATTAACAATAATTAATGAATTTTAAAATTTTATTGTTAATTTTAATTTTATACACAATCTGTCAAAGTTAATATAAAATTTTGTAAATTTGATGTAGAATCTGAATAATTTAGTATAAATTATTTGAAATCTTATGGATTTATGATAGATTTTTTTAAAGTGCAAAAAATACTAAAAAAATTATCAAAATTTACTATTTTATATAATTTAATATATATATATCTTATATAATTCAAAAAGTATTTGATTTGGATAGTAGATTAATTGTTTCGTAAAAAAAGAATTTGATACCCCTAAATTTGATATATATATATATATATATCTTATATAATTAAAATATTAAATTTTTATTTAGAAAAAAAATTTAAAAATAAATTATGAAACTATATTTTACATCTTGAAATTCGTGTCAGATTGAAGGTGGGAATGAGAATACAATATGGTCCCATAGCCTGGACTTGCTCGTAAAATGAATAAAATACTTAAAAATGTTAGCAGTAATTTGGTGGTAACTTCTTCATGCCATGATGTCAAAGGTTAGACTGCTTTATATACAACTCTATAAAATCATGATAAGCTTTCAAGTCTTTTTAACAAATTCACAAATCACAACCTCATAGACCAAACTAGCAAATCTTTTCAAATGAGACATCATGATTTTAAGACCTTGTACATTTTCGTAGTTGTAATAATTATCTCATCATTCTTTCACTTTTCATGTTCTAAGAATTTGAATGTTCTTGAAAGAGGATCTTCTCTTTCAGTTGAAGATGCAGACTCAAGCATGCTCACTTCTCCAGATAATTCATTCAGCTGTGGCTTCTATGGAGTTGAAACTAATGCATACTGGTTTGCAATTTGGTTCACTGATTCTAAAGAACGAACTGTTGTTTGGATGGCGAATCGCGACAAACCTGTCAATGCAAAAGGATCAAAGCTGACCTTGAAAGGGAATGGTGTTATGGTTTTGAAAGATGTTGATAACACAATTGTTTGGGAAACTAACACAACTGCAACTGGTGCTACAAAAGCTGAGCTTCTAAATACAGGTAATCTTGTATTAAAAGACCATACAGACGACATTCTTTGGCAGAGTTTTGATTTTCCAACTGATACATTGTTGCCTTTTCAAGACTTAACAATGGGAACGAAGTTGGTATCTTCATCGAAAAAAGGAGGATTTGCATCTGGGTATTTTAGTTTTTATTTTAATAGTGATAATATATTGTATTTATTATATGATGGACCTGAGATTACAAGTTTGTATTGGCCTAATATTGCTCTAGATGTATACCAAAATGGAAGAACAGATTATAATAGTAGCAGAATAGCTAAGTTAGATGATATGGGCCGGTTTTTGTCAAGTGATCAATTCCAGTTTAGTGCTTCTGATACTGGAACTGGGATAAAGAGGAGGCTAACAATGGATTATGATGGAAATCTTAGGCTTTATAGCTTGAATAATTTGACGAAAATGTGGAACATATCATGGCAAGCTATGGCACAAATGTGTAATGTGCATGGACTTTGTGGAAAGAATGGGATATGCACCTATACTCCGAATCCCGAATGTTCATGTCCTCCTGGATATGAAAGGAGTGACCAAAGTGATTGGAATAGTGGTTGCAAACCAAAGTTCAACACTTCTATTTGTTTAAAGCCTGATGAGGTAAAATTTTTAGAAATTCATCATCTCGATTACTATGGGTTTGATCTTAATAATAGCAATCCCATATCATTTAGAGCTTGTAGAGACCTCTGCCTCTGGGATTGCCGGTGCCAAGCATTTAGCTATAGGCTAACAGGGGAAGGGTTTTGCTTCACAAAAGGGGTTCTTTTTAATGGTGTTCAAATAACGAATTTTCCAGGCAGTATATATCTGAAACTGCCTGTTAATTTACAAGTATCAGGTTCCACATTGCTCTCAGAATCTGGCACTAAATGTGAACTTTCCAAAGTTAATGTTCAGGTGGGCTCAACTTCAATGTATGACATTGATTTCAGAAAGGTTAGATGGGCTTACCTTTACTCATTTGCTTCTGCTACCGGAATCATTGAGTTCTTGATTTTCGTATCAGGTTGGTGGTTTTTATTTAGAAAACATGGAACACCGGCTAAACTTGAAGATGGGTATCTGTTAATATCAAGTCAATTCAGGGGATTTACATTTTCTGAACTGAAGAAGGCCACAAAAAATTTTAAAGTGGAATTAGGCCAGGGAGGATCAGGGACAGTCTATAAGGGCCATTTAACCGATGAAAGAGTTGTGGCCGTGAAAAGGTTGGGAGGTGTTTTTCAAGGAGATGAAGAATTCTTGGCAGAGTTGAGCACAATAGGGAAGATTAACCACATGAATTTAGTGAGAATGTGGGGGTTTTGTTCAGAAGGGAAGCACAGACTTTTGGTATATGAGTACATAGAGAACTTGTCACTCAACAATCATCTTTTCACATCCAGTTACCTAGGGTGGAAAGAAAGGTTCAAAGTTGCGTTAGGGACAGCTAAAGGATTGTCTTATCTTCACGATGAGTGTCTAGAATGGGTTATCCATTGTGATGTAAAGCCGGAGAACATACTACTAGATAGTGAATTTGAGCCAAAGATTGCAGATTTTGGACTTGCAAAGTTGTTGCACAGAGGGATGCCTAATTCAGAATTCTCCCGAATCCGAGGTACAAAAGGCTACATGGCTCCTGAATGGGCTTTGAACCTTCCCATTACTGCAAAAGTTGACGTATACAGCTATGGGGTTGTAATCTTGGAGATTGTAAAGGGTATAAGGCTTTCAAATTGGGTAGTCGATGCTGATAATCAAGAACCTGAAGTTGAACTTGCAAGATTCGTAAGAATAGTGAAGAGAAAAATTTTGTGTGGAGAAGAATCTTGGCTTGAGGAAACAGTTGATCCAAGACTACAAAGCAATTACAGCAAGAAGCAGGCTAGAACATTGGTTGAGATTGGTCTTTCATGTGTGGAGGAAGATAGAAACAAGAGGCCAACCATGGGTTCAGTAGTTCATGCTCTATTAGATTGTGAAGATGACCAGTAGAGAAGATAGAACATAGGATTGATGTACTCATTTTTGTTTTCTGTGTTGTGTGATAGAAAGTTGGTTTGTTTAGGTTAATTATTTTGTTTTCTATTTTCCGTTCCTTTATTATGTTTTTTTTTACCAAGTAATTATTTTGTTTTTTCTGTAAGCAAGTATTTATTTTGAGTATATTGGCTCTGGAGAGAAATCAGGTTTCTCGAATTTCCTGGATTTATGTTTTCTTATATAGATGAAGATTCTCTTTTGTTTCATTCGGATTCATCTGTTTGTATGTGATACACCTCTGATGTGTATCAATTCGCTGATACTAAATTAACTGCATGCAACCAATACTCATTTTGAGATGCTGGTTTCAGAATTCTCACTTCCCTACACAATGTCATTCACTTCTTCTATAGAGTTGGAACTAATGCATATTGTTTTGCAATTTGGGTTCCACATTCTAAAGAAAGAACTGTCATCTTGATAACAAATTGCTCCAAGCCTTATCAATGGTAAAGCCTCAAAGTTGACACTTAAAAGTTATATTAATCTGTTATAGTCATCGTGCTAGATCTGAGCATGTTCTTAGGCTGAGAAAGCTTTTAGAAGAGCTTGATATTAAGAATTTCACCATTTATTAAGCATTTCGCTATAAAAAAAACTTATGATATGTTGCCGTTGAAGTCATCTATCCCCATTAACAAGTTTTTCAAATACAAACAATACTTAAAAACTTGTTCAGAAATGTACTTGTTGCTAACGAGGAGGATAGAGAATGCTAAAATTAAAATAAACCGTGAAATACACAATAAATTGGTAACTATACAAAATATTTTAGCATTGATTGCAATCTCATATAAAAATGAGTCCAGATTTATTGGAGATTGAAAATGTACAAAACCACCATCTTTTTGTTTTACTGCCTATTATTTTGACAGTTACGGCTTTCTTTTTCAGAGATGTAATAAAACGCAACTTCACATTACGGCTTTCTTTTTCAGAGATGTAATAAAATGAATACGGATGCAATAACTAATAATCAATCTGAGATACTCGATTCAAATGTCTGAAACAAGCCTTTCACAGCTCCAAGCCTAACCATGCCTGCAGCCTGTGGTAGTTCGATTATAGAACATGAGATTAACAAAAATTATGCAGAGAGTTGTATTTGATTGATTTTGGTTGGTTTCGATTGCATGATCAATCAAGGTTGCACATTGTTTCTGGTATAAGTTTCTGGAAGATCGCTACGAGAAAAATGTAATATCAAAGCTAGAATAGTCCACTTGATAATATTATTTGTTATAGCTTTAAACGTGAAATTAACTTCAAGCTAGAATACTCTGGATATATTTGAAGCATTCTTTAATTTTGAAATTGTTGAAAGTTTGCCATGTCTTCGAAGTAGCCGTAAAATACGGTGTGAGACAGTGAGAATTGAAGTCAAACTCTTGTGTAAACTACCAACTACTTGTGAAGCTTCTGCTTAGAAGTTTCAAAGACTCCAGAAATAGAAGTTTCTGTCTTGTTGATAGCGGCGAAACCTCATATGTTTTTTCCTCGTATATCCAAAGATCATGCACTGACAAAGATATTCTAGATGTATATGGAAAGTCCCAGAAATGTATATATTTTTTAACTTATAAATTATTTGAAATACATTATATAAATGAATTAAATCATCGTATGTTTAAACTGAAAATTAAGAAATTATTTTTCGAAGGAAATAAAAACTACTAATATTTAGAAATATTAAAATAAATGTATATCAAACTGTGCTGATTCGTGCCATCATGTACGCACGACCATTCCATATATAAGGTAGGTAGATGACTGGTTTTTAAGACATTCACAAGTCACAATATCACAGACCAAACTAGTAAATCTTTTCAGATGAGGCATCATGATTCCAAAAGTTGGTATGCTTTCCTAGTTGTAATAATTATCTCATCATTCTTTCACTTTTCATGTTCAAAGAATCAGAATGTTCTTGAAAGAGGATCTTCTCTATCAGTTGAAGATGCAGACTCAAACATGCTCACTTCTCCGGACAATTCATTCAGCTGTGGCTTCTATGGAGTTGGAACTAATGCATACTGGTTTGCAATCTGGTTCACTGATTCTAAAGAAAAGACTATTGTTTGGATGGCGAATCGCGACAAACCTGTCAATGCAAAAGGCTCAAAGCTGAGCTTGAAAGGGAATGGTGTTATGGTTTTAAAAGATGTCGATGGAACAAATGTTTGGGAAACTAATTCAACTTCAACTGGTGCTACAAAAGCTGAGCTTCTAAATACAGGTAATCTTGTATTAAAAGATAATGAAGATGTTATTCTTTGGCAGAGTTTTGATTTTCCAACTGATACATTGTTGCCTTTCCAATCCTTAACCAAAGGAAAAAAGTTGGTATCTTCATCAATAAAAGGAGGATTTGCATCTGGTTATTTTAATTTTTATTTTGATAGTGATAATGTATTGCGGTTATTGTATGATGAACCTGAGATTACAAGTTTATATTGGCCTAATATTGAGCGTACTGTATACCAAAATGGAAGAACAGATTATAATAGTAGCAGAATAGCCAAGTTAGATGACATGGGCCGGTTTTTGTCAAGTGATCAATTCCAGTTTGGTGCTTCTGATACTGGAACTGGGATAAAAAGGAGGCTAACAATGGATTATGATGGAAATCTTAGGCTTTATAGCTTGAATAATTTGACGAAAATGTGGAATATATCATGGCAAGCTATGGCACAAATGTGTAATGTGCATGGACTCTGTGGAAAGAATGGGATATCACCTATACTCCGAATCCCGAATGTTCATGTCCTCCTGGATATGAAAGAAGTGACCAAAGTGATTGGAATAGTGGCTGCAAAGCAAAGTTCAACACTTCTATTTGTTTAAAGCCTGATGAGGTGAAGTTTTTGGAGATTCCTCATCTAGATTACTATGGGTATGATCTTAATAATAGCAATCCTATTTCATTTACAGCTTGTAGAGACCTCTGCCTCGGGGATTGCCGGTGTCATGCATTTAGCTATAGGCTAACAGGGGAAGGCTTTTACTTCACAAAAGGGGTTCTTTTTAACGGTTTTCAAACAACAAATTTTCCAGCCAGTATGTATCTGAAAGTGCCTGTTAATTTACAAGTATCAGGTTCCTCATTGCTCTCAGAATATGGCACTAAATGTGAACCTTCTAATGCTAACGTTCAGGTGGACTCAACTTCAATGTATGACATTGATTTCAGAAAGGTCAGATGGGTGTATCTTTACTCATTTGCGGCTGCTATTGGAGCCATTGAGTTCTTGATTTTTGTATCAGGTTGGTGCTTTTTGTTTAGGAAACATGGTACATCAACTAAACTTGAAGATGGGTATTTGCTAATATCAAGTCAATTCAGGAGATTTACATTTTCTGAACTGAAGAAGACCACAAAGAATTTTGAGGAGGAATTAGGCCGCGGAGGGGGCAGTCTTTAAGGGTGACATAACCGATGAAAGAGTTGTGGCCGTGAAAAGATTGGGTGTTATTTTCCAAGGAGATGAAGAATTTTTGGCAGAGTTGAGAACAATAGGAAAGATTAACCACATGAATTTAGTGAGAATGTGGGGGTTTTGCTCAGAGGGGAAACACAGACTATTAGTGTATGAATATATAGAAAATTTGTCACTCAATCACCTTTTCACATCCAATGTTCTTGGGTGGAACGAAAGGTTCAAAGTTGCATTAGGGACAGCCAAAGGATTGGCTTATCTTCATGATGAGTGTCTAGAATGGGTTATCCATTGTGATGTCAAGCCGGAGAACATCCTACTAGACAGTGAATTTGAGCCAAAGATTGCTGATTTTGGACTTGCAATGTTGTCGCAGAGGGGGATGCCAAATTCAGAATTCTCCCGCATTCGTGGTACAAAAAGCTACATGGCTCCTGAGTGGGCTTTGAACCTTCCCATTACAGCCAAAGTTGATGTATACAGTTACGGGGTTGTGATTTTAGAGATTGTGAAAGGAATAAGGTTTTCGAATTGGGTAGTTGATGATAAAATTCAAGAACCTGAAGCTGAACTTGCAAGGTTTGTAAGAATGGTGAAGAGACAAATTTTGTGTGGAGATGAATCTTGGCTGGAGGAAACAGTTGATCCAAGATTGCAAGGCAATTACAGCGAAAATCAAGCTAAAATATTGGTTGAGATTGGTCTTTCATGTGTGGAGGAAGATAGACACAAGAGGCCAAGCATGGCTACAGTTCTTCAAGCTCTACTAAACTGTGAAGATGACCAGAAAGAGAAGATAGAATATGAGATTCTATAAGCTTTTTTTTTCTTCTTTTTTCTGTTTTGATTCCTTTGTAATGATGTTCTCTTTACATGCCAGAAATTGCATCAAGTTTCGGTTTTGAAGAGAAACCAGGTCTGAATCCATTTTGCAACTGGTGCTTGAAAATCTAGGCTTCGTTGTCAAAGTTTGGTTTTCCAAATTAAAATTTGTTGTCTTTTTAATCCTTTCCAACATCATTGTGCTGGCTCTAAGCGTGTTCTTAGGCTAAGAGGGCTTTTGGAAGAGCTGAACATTAAAAAATTTCACCAATCATTAAGCATTTGGGCTGAACAAACTTATGATGTGTTGTTGTCTAGGTGATTTATCCCATTAACACGACATGCAAACTTTCTGCATCAATTTGTCATAGCATTGTATATGTGTAAGTGTGCATAAACGCTTAACATTGTGTGTTATATTATACTATCTTGTTACACTTTACGCCTGTGTGTGCATGTGAGCCTACGAACTTACAATTGTTCATCGGCATCACGCATCAAACACCACTGGCTGCTTGCAACTGTTATTTTACATGATAAAAAGAAAATACCACAACAGAAAGAACAATCACTAATGGAAACAACTCAAACAAGCATCCTTATATCTCTGCATCATTCATATTCCCTTCACTGTAATTAACTTCCTATGCAGCACTGAGGCATAGCCATTGCCCAACGAAAAGCTTATTGCAATTGAGATTGGGATTGAAAGCATTAAATTCATCCAATGTCAAGTTAAACTCCTGAGCTATACTGAAGCAAGTTTCACCTTCTTTGTGATCGATAAAACTAGTACAAGATAGAACTTTACCGTTCGTATTTCCAGATCCTTCTACACTCCCTAAACATGCAACAACATGAGACATTATATGTGTATGTAAATGACTTTTTCAAACGCAATTACATAAATAATAATTTGAAAGTCATTCACAAAATGTACTTACTGCTAACAAGGAGTATAGAGAACGCTAGAATCAAGATAAGGGCTGATTTGTTGCTGGACTTGATCATCATTTTTGCTCTCTTCTTCTTTGCTTTGAAACTTCTGCAAGTTATCCAAGGAGATTAGATGTGATTTATAACCAAAATCTTGGTAGATGACAGGTGAAAAATACAATGAAATTAATAACTATGCAAAATAATCTACGTTAATTGCAATGTTACTTAACGAGTCCGGCCTAATATAATTGCAGACTCAAATGTACAAAACCAGCATCTTTTCATTTTGCTGCCTGCTATTTTGACATTTTCCGATTTATGAGTTAAAATGGAAGTGATATATACCTCATAACAAGTTAACAACAAATTGAACAATAAAAATCTAGCTCATTGATCTCAAATCCACTCAAAATCTTTTAGTCTCACCCGAGACGTGTATGGCTTAAATATCAGAATAAAAATAAGGGTCACAGCCAAAATCTTGTGTTTACTAAACAAGGCAAAAGTTCAATTCTAGGTGTTACATAAAGTTAAATTCAATTTTCTAAATTGCATAACTCGAATGCAAGTAATGCTAGGTGTTACATACTCACGTAACAATTACACAAAGAATCAAGAATTGTGCACATTTGTTTCATACGTTAACAGTAGAGTACAATAATTTAATAGAAAATGAGTTGAATTTCTCAAGTATCTATATATCTCTATTATCTGCTCTGCCATAAAAGCTGATTTACTTCCCTCTCCCCCAAGTTTTCAGCACTGTAAAGAACCCCCCTCCTCCTCCTCCAATCTTCATCACCACTGATTCTTACTGAACCCATTGAATTTTTGTCTCCTCCCTATCCTACATTACATACTTACAACCAAAAATAACACTGACATATAACAATTTAAAACACATATATATACAGACATGTATTTTGTGTTGTTGTATATACGTACACCACACAAATAACATAGAAAATTATTATATACACAGACATGCATTATGCAGTTATGCACACATATATACCACACATTGTATTATTATGTAATTTACCACCAGAATAACGGCTATATTTCCCTTCCCGCCATCTCTCTCTATATAACACACATTACTCCCATACTTCTCCAAACACTAAACACTTCTTTATATCAAACACCTCTCCATCTCTCTCCATCTCTCTCCCTCTCTCTCTCTCTCTCCATCTCTCTCCATCTCTCTCTGATCTTCTTGATCATCAATCATCCCAAGAACCAACCATGACCAAGGCACATTCATTCCGGAGAATCTTCCTGCCATGTTTCACCCCACCACCCACCCCTACCCCCACCATAACCACCAAGAAACGTCTAAGCACCTCGCTTCGCGACGATATAATCGATGATCCCCAACCCCAAGACACCCAAGAAGACAACAACTCAAACTCCTCTTACGACAACGAACCCATCACTACATTAGCACCACCACGTCAGTCAAAGTCAATGGTGATCGGTACAATCTTCGGTCAACGCCGTGGCCACGTGTGGTTTTGTGTTCAACATGATAGACTTACTACAAAGCCTTGTCTACTTCTTGAACTCTCAATCCCAACTCACCAACTTGTTAAAGAAATGCATTGTGGACTTGTCAGGGTTGCACTCGAATGTTGTGACTCTCTCGTGTCGGGTTTCGGGTCGTGTCATCTTCATTCGGTTCCGGTTTGGACCATGTTCTGTAATGGTAAGAAATTCGGGTTTGCGGTTCGGAGAAAGGCTAGTCAAGAAATCCGGGTTATTTTAAAGACCATGCAATCTATGACTGTTGGAGCGGGTGTGATTCCTTCCGGGTTCGGATCCAAATCCGGGTCGGATGGGTGTGAGGAGCTTATGTACATGAGGGCCAGCTATGAATGTGTGGTGGGTGGGCCGGATTCGGAGTCTTTTCATCTTATTAACCCGGATGATTGTCCGGGTCAAGAACTCAGCATTTTCTTGATGAGGTCAAGGTGATAATATATGTGAATCATGAAATTTTCGAGGCAAGAAGAGGCTTTAGATATGAATCTTGGTTGGGATTTTTGAAGATTTAATGGGGGGCTTAAGCAGAAAATTAATGGTTTTCTGTTACATTATGTTGAGGAGATTTGTGATTAAGTTAACTTTTAGAGGTCACAAAATTTTAGATGGTAGAGTAATTTTCTCATGTAATTCTTTTTAGGAGATGACATTTAAGATTTTTTTAGGTGGTATTGTTGCAATGAATCCTACTTTTTTTATATTGAATTTACATGTTTCTTGATATTACAATTGCACCTTGCCATTCTATATTTGATGCATCTTGTTTTTTTTCCGAAAATTTGGTTTTAACTTGTAAGTTCGGTGGAAATAGAATGTTTGACGTATTTTCATTTGTTCGCAAGTGAAATTATTATTTAAATTTTGCGATTGATATGTTTATATTTAAGAAAAGTTATATATCATAATGTTGTTTTAATGGTTTGAATAATTTGGATATAGGTATGTGAAAAACCACACAAGATAAATTTGAATCCCAACAGCAGTAGTACTAGTACATATTTAGGTTTCTGATTTGTTGTGGAGCAAGTGATAATCACCTTTAACTGGAACCCATTCAGTCAAAGATTCTAGCCATTCTGTTGACAGTTTTAGAATTCTTACAACCTTTCTGTAAAGAGAGAAAAGAGAGAATGACAAGAATTATAAGCTGTATATTCTCTAGAATCAAGGGGGAAAGGATAACAATGATGTTATGAACGCAACTTTAACTTTAAACTCTTCAAAGTTGTTGGGAATGGAGAGAGAGATTACTAGTCTGGTCCCTGTTATTAACAAATACAGTGAACATAACAGTCCTAGGAGAGGCGCATATATATAGTACCTCTGTTAAAGTTCATCATCCTCAGAATGAGATTTAGCACATTTTAATATACATTTTTGTGTTAGTTTTACTTTTTATGGTTTCTTTACTACAATCAGTTTTAATTAAGCTTATGAACTATAAAGTCTAGTTAGCAAACTAGTGTTGGTTCATATTTTTAAATTAAAGTGTTCTTTTTGAATTATTTCGTAAAAATAAGTGTGGGGGAAGTTCTCACGTTATATTTAGCTTACGGGGTTGAGATATGACTGATAAGACTCGTATCAGAATTCATGGTACAGTTTACAACCATAGTTCGAAACCATAGTTGGAATGTAGTGATGTTCCGGGACTGATTGTTGTTCAAATGTTAGGTGGTACATTTTAAAATTTCAGCTAGCAATGTCACAGTCTTCACTCTTGCACAGAACTGCCCAGCAAGGCAGCAACAGCAACAGTTCTGCGAGTATGTAGGTTGTCCTTGGTCCAAGTTCTAGTCATTTCTTTGCAGCTATATCTATACAAGGACCCTCCCTGTATAAATAACTATGATGTCATCTTGCTATATAGGCACATTGCTTAAAGCTCAAATCTCTTTTTGCCTTGAATACACAAATATCATCATTGTTCACTGTTTTTTATTAAAAGCGTTTCAAGTGCATTATATACCAGCTTTGTGAAAGAAAAAAGATTTGATTCTTTCGATAAAACTCATACACACACAACATCATTCAGTTTTTCAATATACTCATATTTGTATCTATATTAAATTTCACAAATTATGTCACACTTATACTACTGATAGTCTGATACTCTTTCCCTTTTGCAAATATAGCTTCATTTGACTTGACTTTGTAAAACTTAATGGTAACATTATTAAGCTTCGAAAACACTTTTACAACATTATTAAGCTTCAAAAACACTTTTACATGACAGAATCAAGTAGTGGAGGAACATTATTACTCCTACCAATGTTTTTTAGATATCTTTTTATCTAATTCCAGAGGTTATGAGTTGCTTTTTGTTTGCCAAGTCATTATTTTATTGTTTGCTTTTGGGACTATAATCAATTTATTTTAGTATATTTAGATATATCATGATTACTTTCAAAAAAAAATGTCCTAGTTTAATTTGATGTAATTATTCAAGCTCGTGATCGCCCTAAATATTGTTATTACATGAAAAGATGGCAACTTAAAAGATGAAATATAGTGCCTCTGTTTTGTTGGTGCCTTGGAGATGTAATTGATCATCTGCTGCATCTCCCAGCCAACACAACAGAATGAAATCCACTACTATTAATGCAAAGCAGATTATGTTAGAATTATTCATTTCTCATGGTTGTTGATTTGCAATATGCAAATCTCACATGTTAGCGCCAAGACAACGTTCATAGTCTTTGGTAGACTGATTCAGCATTGATTATGTTCAAGTGCCTGAAATCTGGTACAGAGCCTGTGAAATGTACATTCCTGAAAAACCAAAAACACCAGACTACCCACAAAAAAACCGGGGAGTAATGACAAACAATCGACTGTTAAGTATTATGCTGCACTGATGTAAAGAAGAGGTAATCAGAAACCAGAGGGCTAGATTACCCCACTTTGACACAAGATGAAACCAGTTCAGTGATAGAGCTTTAAAATGTATTTTGCATCTAAATTATGTGATTCCATATGCATGTAATTGATGGTAATATACTGGCAATGGTTTGTAGAACTTAAATAAAATTATCCTTTGTAGCGAACTGGAATCATACATGATTCTGTTCTTTTGCTAGCCATGAGTCACTGCTAAGAAACTTCAGCAACTATTTTTCGCATTTACTGTCTTCAGTACCAACTAGGCTTCTCCATTCGCATTAAAAGTATACTGCAACTAAGATAGTGAAATTTTAAGAATGATGAAAGATTGGGAGTGGAATGAGTATATATCTTATATCAACTGCATGTAAATGGTGCAACAGGATTTTCAATATGTTAATTAAGTTATGCATCAACTATAACAAAGTAATACATCATTACATCCCATTGCAAGTACATCCCGAGAAACATTGGGAAAGGACCAATATTACATACCAGCAGGATCAAATGTCAAAAAAAACATATACCATAAAATGTTTACAGACAGAGTTCAAAAGATCAATATAACTCTACGACCATCAATAGATAATTAACATTCTTTGTCACTACAGTTATATATAATAACTAGCTAGGGGTACAGCTTGATATAGACAGATATTAATAGCATATACATTCAAATTATTTGTGACAGAGCTCAAGGAATTTCCACCACGAAATTTCTACGTACCACACAAGAAGTAAAAAAAAATAAACTAAAATAAAAAGTCTACCTATCTTCTTAACCTTGATCAAAACTGGTCCCTACCTCTTAACAGCATGTCTGAAAACAGCAGTCGTTGGTGGCAAAGGGTGGCAAAGTGACATCAACTGTGTCTTAGCTTTTTAAGATGACCAATCCAATAAAAGTTCCTTCAGGGTCTCGTATGTCATGAAAACGATTCCTACACCTGGAACTACTTTGTAATATTCTGGCAGAATTCCTCTGTACAAGCCTCGTAACCCTTCACTCCGGATGATGTGCTTAAATGTTCCAACTAAGCCAGTTTTATAGACCCGGGTTTGACCTCCAACTCCTTCCAATTGCATTCTTCGCCTCACAAGATCCAAGGGGAATGTTACTGCAAAGAAACAGAAAGATTCAAAGCAGTATCACAAATGATATGGTTGGACATGTTGAGTCTTTCTTATTTGTAGTAAATTCTATCAGAACTAGGTGCTGAAATTAGTAAACTTTTCTTGCTGATCTGTTCTGCTTGTCAAATGTTAATACATCACTTAAATATTGGCAGCAGGCAATGGAATGTAAGCGGCTAAGGGCAAACATTGGAGGCCACAGTAATATAAATAAGTAGTTTCTTAGTAAAATCTATTGTTCACGTCTCTCATGATCCTCTATAGATGAAAATAAATCAACTCTATTTCCGGTATTATTTTCACAACACTGCAGACTGAGATACTTCAAACATATTATGGTACCATAACTAGCCAAAACAAATACTGAATATCAAGTGACCCATTAGCAATGAGAAAACTGGTGAATAATACAAAAATGAGAAACACAAAACACAACCTCAAACCCATGATATTCTAATGGTATACGGATATAATCAAGAGAAAGATCTATTCTGCTGACTACATATGGTGCACACTGCTGAATGCAGATGATGTTTTGTATTTAATTTAGGAAGTACACCACAAAGCCATGGACAAAGACCAGAGGAATTAAAAAAGTTCAAATTTAGCCAACTTAAAATCAGTTAATTGTAGATCTCTACATACCTGTCGAAGAAGCAATGCCTGAAAGGCTGCCACAACCGAGGCTAACCATGGTCGTAGAGTCATTTGGCCTAATAAAAAATTAACATTTTCTGTTCAGTAACACCAATGAGTATAAAATGACTTAACTGACACTGTATTAAGAACTTACCTTTTAGAATGCCAGTATCTGCGTACGGCTTCGTAAACAGAAAAGCTTATTGCTATACTAGGTCCAACACCCTGCATGAAGCAAAATTATCTCAAAATGATTCAAGGTTATGCAATTGAAATACAAAGAGCTACAAGCACCATAAAAGCATACCAGCAATGTAGCTCCCATTCCTTTATAGAGACCAAAAAAGCCCTCGTCTTTACAAATTGTTCGCAGCGCATGACCAATACCCTGATAGTATATCGCACTCCTCTACATAGATTGATTTAAGAGAGTAAATACAAAGGCTCAAGAAGAATCCAATAAGATAGGCATATTTTTTCCACTTCTTCTAACTTCTAAACTTAAATGCATATAGATACTTCTTCAGTTCTTCTCAATGTCAAAGGCCATAATCTTTGCAAAGGTGCTTGATTGGTAACTCTTAATGAAACACAGTATATTATTTAAGCATTCAACCTGCTAATATGCAAACTAAAATCGGTAAAATAAACAGAGGAAGGATGAACCCGAAGGTCTTTCATGATATATATGTACAATACAGAATGAACTTTGCTAGTACAAAGTTCTGTAAATCGTAAAGTCTATCAAACCTATACAAGTAGATAAAGATACACACACATTAGCAAAGGTAATTTCATGTAGAGTACGCTTATTTACCTGCGCTGCAAGTCGAGTCCTAATAAGATCCAACGGATACGTGGCTGAAGCAGCTGTTACTCCGGATAAACCGCCACTAATAAAATGCACACACATATCTGCACTAAGACTTCCTGAATGACTTTCTGAGCCAGTAATCGATTTTAAGTACTGCAAAATTGAAGCAGGATCCAAGATGAATAGGGAATGAGCAGTATATCTAAAAACTACTAAACTTATCGAAACATTTGAACTCACACTTTTGTAGCGCTCATAAACATAAAAGTTAACAGCTGTATAAGGAAGTCGATGGATAACTGTAACCATATTTCCTTTCCAAAAGGCTCTAAATCCTTCTTCTTTGACAATACGTAAACCTTCACGCCACATACAAGGCTTGCTCAATGCCATGACATCAGAGTACATACCTTGCACCTAAACAACAGTACCACATTCTTATCAGATAAAGTATAAAGCACAGGCCAAATTAGAAACAGCAAGCATACACTAACAGACACACAATCAATCACAAAAATACAAGGCCTTAATTATCAATCTAACAGTTACCAAGATATCCAAAAGTAATACAAATTCAACCCACGGTTGAGAAGTACACAAGGTATAAAATTAAAAAATGGAAAACACTCCACTAGTTATACATTTCCACATCAATAAACATCACTTCAGTAGGACGAGGCTGCTATAGCCCAGCTAAAAATTCAAAATTTAGTGCTGAAAAATTTATATCTAACTTATTCATTTTTATGCCTTTAGCTCAGCTGGTAAGAAATATGGTTAATATAGGTTTCGATTATTGCTGCACTTATATTTTTTTCTAAATTTGTATACTTTGGTAGCAAAAAATTCACATTTAACATATTCATAAATTACTTCTTAGCTCAATTAGCAAGAAAAACCAGTGTATAGCTTTGATCCACATTCTGATACTGCTAAACTTTAATTCCCCCCTAAAATTTCAAACTTTAAATAAAATTTAACTTCTTAATTTCAATCCCCGCCCCCACACAAATAATTCACACAAGTCCCAATTACCTTTTCCCAAGAATCCAATAATACCTTACAACACCCAATTCAAATTCAAATAATTTTCTTTAAAATTCATCGCAAAACCAATAAAAACATACACGGTATATCCCGCTCGACAAGTAAGTAAAGAAGAGACCTGAAAGAGAATGGTGAGACGGGCAAGTGGGGCAGTACAAGTCTTGCTAAATGCACCTGAAATGCCACCTGCAAGAAGGTGTGAAACTGTACCAAGCTGGGGTTGATGCTGCTGATGCTTATGTATATTTTTCTGTATGTATTTACTAGTGGGACCCTCATCAACCACACCACCATGGCTAGAAACACTTACTCTAGCCTCCATGTATATGATATATCAACTCAAATTTTATATATAATATGGGGTTTTGTAAGTATATGAATGATTTTGCATGTTTGAATTTTAGAAATATACAGAGATAAACCCTACATAAACCCTAATTAGGACCACCCTCTAGGGCCTCTAGTCACTTGGCAACTCTTTTTTTATATTTGTTTTTAAAGTCGTTCTAAATAAATTTTATTATTATATTTAATGGGCTGCACAAGGTTTCAAGGCCCATTTTATGATAATCAGAAACCCGTCCAGGCCACTTTAGGACGGTCCTGACTCCTGTCCACTTTTTTTCTCATGGATAAAAATAAGACTTAATTGTACTTAAATTGCTTGAACTATAATATTTTTGCAGAAAAATGGTTCACTTATAAACTTGTCGGTTTGATGGTTAAATTATTTATTTTTTAGCATTTAATTGCATTCCGTCAATTTTTTTAACGGTCGTTAGTGAAATTATACTTAATTGCAATTTGGTAATCTGAATTATAATTTTTTTGCAAAAAAATGGCTCAATTATATTATTTACCAATTTATTGGCCAATTATTTATAATTTTTTAATAATTGCAACGGATACCAATGCAATTGATATGGATCCAAATGGAAAATAACATTGAAATTATCTCAACCAATACAATTAATATGGATACAAATGGAAAATAACATTTATGTTTAAAAAATTGAATATGCGTAATTTTTTCACAAGTGACATGTAAAATGGAATGGAGGGAGTATTATGGAACAACTTCTCACATAGAATATATAAACCTCATTTCGTTTACCTTATTTTTAATTAATAAAAAATTATTTTAGAAAATAATATATAAATATATAACTTCTTTTAAAAATAGATACCTTTTTGTAAAATATGAGCGGAAAAAACACTCCATGGTCCATAATATGCCTCCACCGAAGCGCACCAAAAAGTAAGGTAGAAAGCATATTTGCTTTCGTGTTTTTCTCAATCACTTCGCCTTTCGATTCTAAACTTGTAATAAAAGCCTAATATAGTAATATGATGATGCTCAACATAACTTTATGAACCAAAGTAATTTTTTTTAAAGAACTTTATGAATAAAAGTATTTACAAGCTACAAAACAATTATTGTCAAATATAATTAGCAAAGGTTTTGAAGCTTTGGCAAACCCCTCTATCTTAGTTTCAAGAGACCAACATGAGATGAGATTTTTTTTTTGGAACTTCCTTTATACAGTACAATACAATCTCGTATTCGAACTATCTTTTATTGTCAAATATAATTAGCAAAGGTTTTGAAGCTTCAGCAAACCCCTCTATCTTAGTTTCAAGAGACCAACATGAGATGATAATGTACATCATGGTGATCAGATATTTTTTTTAGAACTTCCTTTATACAACACACTATCTTTTTATCATCTCAAATTTTGTGTTAGACTATCCTCATCCCGAAAATTATTCGAGAATTATTAAAAAAGATAGTATTCATATAAACTTACAAGTTTACTAAACACAACAAGGACAATACATTGAAACGTTAAAAGCATATGAACAATTTTGAAATAATAAATTATCACATCCCTATCCCACCGGCACAGAAATGTTTGTCAACAATAGTCATGCATGTGACTCCTGTCAATTTCTTGAATAATCTAAAACAACACTACAAGAAGTTTCATGACATTACTTGAACCCACCTTGCAACACTAGGAACGCCCTGGTTAACAGCAAACACCATGTAATAACCCGGTGGCGCCACCTTCCCTTCTGGTGGTGCAGTACAACTAATCTTGTACAGGCCTTCACCGTCAGGTATCGCGCTACTCACTGCCAACTTAACCAACCTCTGTCCTTGCGAAAACGAATGTGTTGCAAATGGAGCACTAACAAAATTCACTTGAATAATTCCCACAACTGGTAATGGCACAGTCACAAACATATCAAACACTTCCCCGTACTTGACTGTCTCTTGTAACTCCATTATTTCTGGCCTTAAATTGGCCCTATCAACGGATAAATATTCAGGCGAAAATGCTTCAATTCTCAACTCTGTCGGGAACTCAACACCAAATTTATAAATATAATGTGGATTACTTCCTGCTAGCAAAATTCTCCCATCAGGCAATAAATTAGCAGTGGAGTGATACATTCTTGGAACCGAACCCGGGTTCAGAGTCATGAACCGGAGCCCCAGCGGTTGATCAGGTCGATACAAAACTGGATACAGACAAGGGTTCGAAGCCAATTCAAACCCTTGTGAACCCGCTTGAGCACCATTAATAATCAAAACATCACCTGTCGGTAACATAACCATATCCCCCATAATTCTACCAAATGGCATATCCTCCATTTCCCAAACAGGTTCGGGTCGGGTCGGGTCAATCCTCCCGCAACTACCATGAGCTGGCGTATCTGTACTCCTGTCAATAAAAGCACCATACGGTGCACCACCACAAACAACCACAGTAGCAGCTGAGTAATCCCCGGAAAGTGCTAACATCACCGACGAACCCGCGGACGGGTAATTTCTCGGACCCCCTTCAAGATCCGGATACTCTTTAACAACAACATTAGAATTAAAATCATACAACACAGCCTTATTATTTGCAAACACAAATAAATGACCGTTAGGTAGTAAATGTACATACGGATACAAATTATCCATTTGATTATCACCAGCTTGTGCTAAAAATGGAAACAACACGGCACCTTTTTCCCTGGGTGGATAAAATTCAACACTACTACTGGATCGTCCACCAACTATAATAACCGACCCGTCGGGTAATATTTGATTAGTCGCGTACCATCTTCCATGCGACAGCTCTGTGTGTTCAAGTTCATGCCAGTCACAAAACTCCGAAAATTTACAAGGCGTAAATTTTCGCAATTTCTTAACTCCATCAAGATCACCTCCCGTTTGTAAAAGTGTGCCATCAGGGAGGAACTGGCCCGAGCTGCACCATGTGTCAGTGAGGATCATTAAGGGTCGGGTTTCATGGGTTACCGGGTCAAATAGTACTGAGTGAGCATAACAATCATGTTTTAGTGGATTTTTTGGTTCAACCCGACAGTGGCCTTTTCGAAGCATTTTTCGAGATGGTCCGATGTTGGTTCGGTCCAGAAGTACGACGGTGTTGAAGCGTGTCACCGCGGTGTGCATAGAGGCTATGCCTGCGTTTTCTAACAGAAGCTCCCACGTGCCCGGAAGCTCAGCACGTGTGGTAGAAAAGACAAAGAGAAGCATTAGAAAGAGAAGAAGAGAAGCCATAGGAGCCGATTGAAACAGAGATATTTTGTGTGTCAGGAGAAATTTTTGTTGCGCAAAAATTTATATAATATGTCTCAAATTATTCAAGCCATTTATCGATATATCTCTTTTTATAACTGTGTTATGAATATATTATATTATCTTATTAACTCACTTAAATATAAATATTAAAATTAATATACTCTTAGATTTGTTTAACTGTACTTTATATGACTTTTAACTAATAATTAATGAATTAATATATAATTATTTTATTTTCACAAGTTTTAATCCCATAGCAATTCAATTTTTTTTAAGGTGGATCTTGCAATACATATTTTTTATTATCTGATTATTTGAATAATAATATGATTAAATTCTCGAATCTTATTATATATATAATATGGATCGGTTAGATATTAACACTATTTTTTTCATTTTTATTTATATTTTTTTGTGAAACCAAAATTGTATGGAGAAATTTTATTTTAAACTTTATATGTTTAAAGTATATTAGAATTATGGAATAAAAATAATTTGGTCTCAAATTTAGATTTAGAGTATTGAATTTATAAATATTATTTAAATATTATAATTATATTACATTTATTTAAATATTACATTTATTTAAATATTACATTTATATTATAATTGTATTACATTTAGAATGTTTTCCTTGGAGTTGAGCTAAATATTTTTATCAAATATAATGTTATGAAAATTACAAATACAAATTTACTAATAAACGTAATAAACGAGTCGAGTGCCGTGGATAAAAAGATTAAGATATATGTAGAGAGAGATATCTGTAAGGGGAATTTTGTTAGTGCACTTTAATATAGAAAAGTGTAACGTAAGAGAGAATTGAAGTGAGTGAGTAGTGTGTGTTGTGTGTGTGATGATATAAGTGGGACGGTGATGTCGGGTGTTTGATCACAAGTAGATGATGATGAAAAAAAGGTTGAGCGTTACAGAGAGGAAAGGACCCGTTGGAGAGTACTTCTTTGCTAGGAAGATTGTTAAATGTTTGTCCTTTTTCTGAATATTTTGATCGTTCAACGTGTGGAATAGATATATACAGACGTTAGCCACCCAATTCTGGATATGTATTCGTTGGTTTGCACGTATATTTACCTGGTGATTTTTTAATTTTATTTTTTAATTGGATGAATTTTTAAATTTTATGATGCGGTTGCGGTTACATTTGAGAATTAAATAAAATCACGTATACGGTTTGATTTACGATTTTAAAAAAACCCCGCACCTGACACCGCCATCATCCAACACAGTTATCAACAAAATTTGTTATTGATAGACAACTCAATAATTTTAGTTTGTCATTTCAGTATTATAATTGAAGTGATTTTACTAAAATTGGGTCCGTGATTTTAATGTTTAGGATGTCAATAATTCAATATGATGTTAGGCTGTTTTAGCAAAATATAAAGAAAGTGGTAGATGGAATAAAAAGGTGGAATAAGCTTTTAAAAAGTTTGGACCAATGGGTGGTTTTATTTTTATCCCATCTTCTGTGACTCGCAAAATTTCTGCCGGATAATGATATTAAATTTTATAAAAGAAAATTTATAAAAGTTTAGACATTTTTATAACATTATTATTATTTTTTTGAAATAATAACATTATTATTATATTTATAAAAGTTTAGACATTTTTATAAGAATAAATGATCACCCATTTATTCATATATAATTGTTATTTTATTACTTAAAAAAATTACCTAAACAAAATCATTTAATTTATCTTGAAGGTTAGCAAAAAAATTATAACTAAACATATTAAAATAAAAGTAAACTAGTATAATAGTTTTGAGTACTTAATTCATCCATAAATTTATAGTTAATCTATATAATAATTTTATAATTCTTATATAAGTTGAATTATAAATTTTTATGTTGCTAAAAAAGTTATCATAATTAAATACTCCCTCCGTCCCGGCCAAATGTTTACATTTGGTCCGGGCACGGAGACCAAGGATAGTGGGTGTAATAGTGATTTTATTGTTAAAATAAATGAAGTAGTGGGTGTAATAGTGTAAAGTGTTGAAAAAGTGGAGTGAAGTAGTGGATGTAATAATATATTTATTGTTAAAAGTTACTATTTTTAGTAATGTAAAGAATTGGGTGGGACGTCCCAAAAAGGAAAGTGTAAAGAATTGGTTGAGACGGAGGGAGTATAAGTTATAACACGGTCTTTATTAAATTTATAATTATTAAGATCAAACTAAGCAAATATATGAAGATAGATTTTCACGTGAGTAAATATATTACTATATTAAATTTGTAACTATTAATATTTAATGTAAAAATTCATATTTTAATTTTTATTATTATATATCAAATTTAAATTTGTACATGTATAATGTATACTAATAATTTTAAAACCAATATATTTATATCAACACAAAGACATTTGAAAATAGAATTAAAAGAATTAAGATAAAAATTAATAAAGAGAATTGAAAAATACAAGTGAGTAGCCGATAAAATATTAGTATATCAATAATATTTATTTTAGGTGTCAGCTCATTGAATAATTATTTTCTATTTCTATTAGAAAATATATAAACATGTATTTTCATGTGAATAAAAATGTTACTATAATAATTTTGAAAGCAACATATTTCTACAAATATTGAAATATTGAAAACAAGAATAAAAGAATTCATATAACAATTACAATAGTAGAACAACAAACACAAAATAAGTAAGAGGCAGACAAGATATTAATATAACGCCCATGTTAGTATTTCTATGAGTATTTCTGTATCTAGTGCGCGTAGCATTACTCTTTTCATTTTATTGAATAGAGTATCTGATAATGTATTCGGTTCTCCGATGACCGGAATATGAGTATCTATTGTATATTTGTCTGAATACTTACATATGTGAGAGTGTGAATATAAGTATAAGTATGGGCGTGTATGAACGTGTATGTGTCTTTTGTGAATCTCAAAATGTATGTCTGAGTATTGAATGTCATATATGTATGTTTGTGTAACTATGACATGAATGACTTACATCCCACTTTTCATATATATATATTACACGTAGAAAATGTGGTGTAACTTTTATCCACCAGATATGTAAGTACCCGGTCAGGCGTCGCGTGCCTTTTCCACGTTATTGTTTGTACCATGGTACTGGGGTTCTTTTAGCGGCACAGTACTATCCTTTATCCTTTTAAGTAGCTACAGTATTATCCTTCTGTCCTTTGTTTCTCAGCTTCTACCTTGTCTTTGATTGTTAACAAAATAAACCGTTGTTCTTACTCTTTCTTCCCAAGATTTTGGACCATGTTTTTTATCAGTTGCCAACCTTTTGTTCTTTTATTATCACTTTCTGCTTGCACATGATGTGTAAGTGTTATGTTCCGGGTGTTTCGATTATGGGAAAAGGGTATTATCAACATCATATTTAAAATATCCTTTTCATAAATACGTATCATATAAATATATATATTTGTTTTAATTTTTTATGATATGCATTCGTCTTAAAAAAAGCGTCTCATATAAATGTATTATAACCATTAAACATATTTTGTTGAGAAATTATTATTATTATCAATTTTGATCAAAAAATATTATTTTATACTTGTTCGCATGTGTCTTTATAAAGTGTAGTGTCGGCCGCGATCAAAACTGTAAACAAACGCACAGGGAGCGAGTGGCCACACGTTTATGGACTTGTAGTTATTATGGGACTGGCATCACATTCAGTTTGGAACTTCTCAGTTTTCAAATTCAGTGCTTTCGAGTTTCAAAGTGAAATTTTCAATTGTGATGCCAAGAATTTTCACATTAAGTTGATTTGAATTACTTGCAATTTAATTTAAAATCTTGTATACTCCAATTTATTTGAACAAAGTAAATTGCATCAATTTTGTCCTGTCTAATTCAAGCTTTAATTTTTTTTCCCCAAACTAAAGTGTCCATGCATATTTAATAATTTGGATATTTTTTTCATAAATAGAGTTCAGATTTATGAAATTGGTCGATATTGTTGTCGAGCTAAGTTCTTGGAGCTTACAATCAGGTGGAGGCAACCATGTTCAGGCCACAGGGCACAAAGACTTATCTTATGCAAGCTGATGGTTAATTTGAATTTCACTCCAAGTTTGATTTGTAGGCTTGACACCTGTTTCGTTATGCAAGGTGATGGTTTGAATTACTCTACAAGTTTCATGTTTCATTTGTGGGCTTGACATCTGTTACATGTCATGCAGGACTACCAAAACTTCACAGGTGATGCTGCAGATGTTGTCTGATCTTTCAACGCATGAACTATGAGCTTGTATTTATTGTACAATACTTGAATACAATGCCCTTCCTATCAATTTAGACTATATATTTAACAGGATTATACATGCAACATTTATACTTTCTACTAAGCTATTGCCTCCAAACCATCATCTTTAAAACTATCAGCCACAGCTGCTACATCAGCCCTTTGCTGCGCGTTCTTGTAAGAGTATTTCCGTGCCACCAACACATAAGGCACAAAATTCAGGGCGACAATAGCTGCTAACAACCAGTAAAAGTAATCTAAACGGCTACTATTCAAGTCCTTGCCAAACCAGCTTTTTCCCGTCTTTTCTGTTATATCGTCCACCACTGTGATCAAGAAACTACTAATGAAACTTGACACTCCAAGCACACTCAAGTACAATCCAATGCCTAAGCTTCGCATTGAATCGGGAACTTGGTCGTAGAAATATTCTTGTAACCCCACTAGACTAAATCCATCTCCCATTCCAATGATGAGGAATTGTGGAGCTAACCAGAACACACTCATTGATGATGACCCTTTTATCGGATCATTGTCTACAAGATTTAGTCTTTTTCTTTCAACTAAAGCTGCTACCACCATTGTTGTGAATGTGATTGTCATTCCAATGCCTATTCTTTGTAGAATATTAATGCCTCTTTCATTACCAGTTGCTCGTCTTAGTAAGGGTACCAGCAATTTATCATAAATGGCAACTGACATGATCATGCCAATTGCAGAAAGGCCGAAAACTGAGGCTGGTGGGATGACAAAGTGCTGTGTAATGTTGCGGTTCATTGTTGTGGATTGTTTGACAAAGAATGTTGATATTTGTGCTACACAGATACCAAATGGTAAAGAAGTTAGCCAAATGGGGATCAATTTAAGAATGAGCTTCATCTCCTCAACCTCAGTTACAGTAGCGAGTCTCCACGCATTTATTTGACTTGCAACTGCACTGTCTTTGTCCTCAATGATTGCAGCCTTGTCAAGGAACCTGAAATCACAAAGGGATACAAATTCTTTTTAAAAAAAATGAGGTTTTAGAGCTTCTAAGTTGGAACCTTTGTCAGAATTCACTTAAGATAAGAGCAATCGGTTATCATCAGTACACATTTTATAGTTTTGACCATCGCACTGCAACAAAATTGTAGAACTATAATGGTACTTACTTGAGGTTCTCGGTGTGGAACAGGAGCCTGCCTCGAGTTTTAGCTGAATTGGGAAGTTCATAGAGGTCAGCAATGCTAGAAGCATGAGGAAGCTTTCTTTTAGTTAATGCTGCTACAAGGACTCGTAGCATTGGTGTCAAGGGGCTCCCCGTCGGCAACCTGAAGCGATAAAATGGTCTTCCAATACAGAAAATTATTATAGTAGAAGCCATTACACAAGTGAGGATGATATCTGCAGCACCCCAGCCCACATTGTCTTGAATGTAAACGATTAGAGTTACAGCGATTAACAGTCCAGAGCAAAGGCCACAGTTCCACCAGTTGAAGAAAGACAGCTTTTTTCTTCTTTCTTCAGGATGATCATCATCAAATTGATCTGCTCCAAAGCTTTCAAGAGAAGGCTTGTGCCCTCCAGTTCCTACAGATATCAGGTAGATTGCAAGAAAGAAGACCACTTCATGGACCTTTCTTGGTTTATGGCATATGCCAGAGCTACAAGGTCTCCAGCTTGGGATTATTCTTGACATTGTCAATAACAGCAACCCCTAAATGAATAAGAAAATGCTCATTAGATAAGATCAAGTACATAAAGTTCATATACCGGTAGAGGAGAAACTTAACACTTCAATTTTTCTGAGTAATGCATAAGATATGATTTCACATATTTTTGGAAAGTTGTCAATGCATGAAGTTAATTTGCTTGAGAAACAGCACTGTTATGGTATAAATTGCATTGCTCCTCAATAAAGATTGAAGTGTTGTAGTGAAGTACTTATTTAAATCCAATACTTCTGTTTTAAATATGAATAAGCCTCAGGGTGCTCAATAAAAAAGGCACGTATTCTAATTTTCAGCAAAAACTGAGATTTACCAAGAAGTAAACAACAGATGAGAAAAGAACTGTGGGAAAGCGACCCAGATAACCATCGGCTACGAATCCTCCAACCAGTGGCATTATAGTAGTCACACCAGACCAACAGTTGACACTCTTTGCAGCTGTTTTGAGGTCTTGGTGAATCACCTTGGTAAGGTATATTATTAAACTTGTTGCTATACCAAAGTAACTTAACCTTTCACTGAACTCGATTGCTGCAAAAATAAAAAATGAAGTTACAGAGAGAGTCTGAGACAAAATTAAATATTTATTTGTTAATAACATTGCTATGAGAAAGGACAAAGTTACATTTGATAATGATTTAGATAAAAACATTTTTTATTTACTCGCTTGTATGATAAATTAAACGCATAGCATCCTGCTTAAATTAATTACACCACTTAATCAGTCCACTGGAAATAAAAGAGATCACAGCACCAAAACTCTCATTGGACTAAAAAGCATTACTGAGTTTAACTTTGATTGGTGGGCATCTCAACTGTTCATCTATATAACTAACAATGTTAACGTATATTTGATTGGCAAGAAGAGATACAAAAGATATATATCTCTACAACTAGGATCATTAGCAAGAAAAAATCTCCAGTTGTAATTCAAGCAAGTAACTTATGTTGCAGTACTCATGAGTGGTTTCCTTTTTCATGTTTTAAATAAAGGCAACTAGGTAGAAAGATCATTAGCAAATATTCTAGTGTCTTGGCATACAGAAACATTAGGAAACAGAACAAGTACCAAATTCAACCATCATTTTGTCTTAGAGATACAATAGGGTTATTCTTACATATAATGAAGAACGATGCCTTCCATGCACCAGTGGAAGCTCGAAGAGGAAGCCTCCCCTTATGATCAACAGAAGAATCATGGACCCATTTATCTTCACCAAGATTTAAAGCCTCTTTCTTCTGTATCTGCTTCATATTCTGTTAAGACTGCTAACTTTCAGTAAAGGTATGAAATATGTAATGCAATTTGCAGGTGGCTTTCAGCTCTAGTTCTGTATGTACTTATATAGAGGGCTCTCAGTAATCGACGACTAAGTGGACATGAATTATGAACTTACAAAATTCTTTGTCAATTATAGCGATGGCGAAAAAGTAAGACTATGCCACTAAGTGTAATTTGTTGTTATCTATTAGGGAATAGCATCTGTGTAACTCTACAAATTCTTGAAGTGACTAAAGTCAAAAGTAGCTTGAGGCCTTGTTAGTTACTATCATGGTCCATGGTATAGTTAGGTTCTTCATTTAATCTTTACGTTTTATTTCAGAAAATGTAAATGTAAATTCAGGTTGGCTGGAATCTAAAATACCAGTCAGCATTTTCAAGTTTTTCTGAAAACTGAAAGAAACGTACCAACTTCTGCGAAATGAATGAATGCAAGTGGTTACTGGTTAGGAGTTATATGATGTTTCAACTACACTTGATTGTCCTGTCAAAAAAAAACTACACTTGGTTGGTGGACATATTAATGTCTGTACTTGGACTATATTACTAGTCACTGTGTTACAAGATATCGCATGTAAACCAAACCAAAATTAACGCGGCTCTTAGAGTAAGATCATAGTAAGGTAAGATCAGATGTACGCATAACTTAGTTCTACTTGTAAAAGAAGTGATGTTGTTTCCATAAAGCCCATGATTAATCAGACTGTATTTTAAAGTAAAATGCATAAAATTTTCCACTATATTATATGTCAACAAATCAAGAAGCATGAGAAGAAATATTCTGTTTTAAGCTTTTTAGTACGTTCTCCCTATAAAACTAAGAGCTAGGATTACTAATCATATTCTTTCCAGAAGTTAGCCATTGCTAAATAATCCTACTTTGTACCTGTACAACAAATCTTTCATAAACATTACTAATATTTTCACATTTAGCATATTGGATCTTTCTATCTTATAGTAGAAACTATATCTTAACTTGGGGAGGGTGAATTTTACGGAAAAAATCATCTGCATGAGGCCGTGAGGGATACTAAGACATTCATGAATTAAATATTCTACGCGCTAAATTTTGTTATTTAGTAGTTCTAAAATATCTATTCAAGAAACTATTTGATCGAGACTCGATTTATTTGTACTATACAAGTCTTTTTTATAAACTGTATCACTATGATATAGCTTTATGGAGGAAATCAGAATAAAAAGATCTTAATCAGATGTGAATCTACTTAAAGTGCAGACTGCAGACAATAGATAAATCTGCTCCATTAAAATACAGAAAAGTTCATGTCCAAAGAAAAACAAAAAGTTACAATAACAAGAGAAACAGACTATTATTTTTCAACCGGCTGTATCATATAGCTGAGGAGAAGAAGGATGGAGTATGAATCACACAAAAAAATTGTATAAGCAATGAACACACAAGCAACATTGACTTTTCTCATATGCATTGCGATCAATCAACATTAATTTTCGGTAACATGTACAGTACTAACCAAAACATCGATTCCTCGTTCTCATAATTTCCTAATTTTAATGTTCTTGAATTGGCCTTGTATAAAAAATTAATTGCCGATTTTTACTTGTTCTTGAAAACTGTTCATGTTTAAGATTTTCGTATATTCTTTTGTGGTTTTACTACAAACTTTTCCAAAAAAAATTATAGTTCATCCCAAGGGGCTGTCTTATACTTGACAAAAAGAAAGGGGTTGTATTATATTTTTCCTTGTTATTGCTTAATGACTTGGATAAGGTGTAAAAAAAAAGAGAGCCTTTCTAGAAGTTTTTAAGGTCAGACATTGACAAACTAATATCAGCTGTCAAATTTGCTAGTGCTTAAGAATATATATGGGGGGGGGGGGGGGAAATAAAATCTTATCAATACGATGAAATTGATTGGGCGCCTACCTAAGAAACACATGTTTCATGTGACTATATACATAGGATGTACGAACACCTTTCATAAATCCTATGCATAATGTGTTTTGGCCTGACTGAACACGACTATTAAAACGGTGCTATAATAGATATTCTCTCAACTAAATGTTTGAAAATGCACGAGGCCGAGTACAAAGTAAGTTCAAAAGGAATGATCTGAAGTGAATCATCTACTCAATGATGGTATTTTGGTTCTTTGGCAAAGATTGAGATACAGAATCGGATCCATGACAACAAAGACATGGTTTTGATACAAACTTCCGGAGAATATATACATTGATGCTATTCAAGGTACAACTTTTTAGCTGTCATGGGCTTAATTTGATTCCCATCTTCGAATGGAAAATAGGACCTAACTGGATATGAACAAAGGTCTATTTAGGTTGCCTCTACACAGACCAACACTCAAGGACTTCAAATATATGGTTGAATCAAATGAAGAAACGATTAACAAGTGGCAAACAAAGAACTTGTAATAATTACCAGCAGAGAAATTCATTGCAGAAACGAGGTGTTGTAATATTAAGTTTAACGAGCGTAATAGCCCGTGTGAGGCACGGGCCTGTACATAAACGCATCGATTTCTGTTGTAAAGAGTACCATATAATTTTTTTCAAGAAATGTGCATGTCTTACATACTTCTGTCGATGTTTTCTTGTTAATAGTGGTAAAAGTGATGCATATACAGCATTAGTAACTATGTCAATGGAGCTCGTAAGACACATTGTTTACACTCGTAAAGATTGAAAATGCGATAGAATATTTATACCTCACTTATTGGTACCAATCCGAGAATAGCCTATAGGTCCACCGAAATTCTAATCAATGTGGGATAATATCGTGTTTTTTCATATCCGAGTCTTTGATTATTGTGTGATAATACAAACTGTCTTTTCGTCCACACTTCGAATAACTTAACGCATCAAATTTTTGAGAGTTGGTTCTGATATCATATGTGATAACTCGGGTAAAATTTCAAGTCCATTTTGAAATTAGGTCAAAATGCTTTAATTTATTATAGGAAAATCTTATCCATGCAACGATTCAAAAACATCTACTTTTTCGATTCAAACATATTTTGGAAGAAGAGTCTTTATATAGCTTTAAAAACTGAAAAGTAACGGTAAGGAATGACCAATATAGACCACTATCATGTGATTTTAAAGTGACGTTTCTACGTACAACGGTTCCAAAAAAATTGGAAGAAGGAATCATCAACATACCACTACATGGATTTGAGTTCATATGTCCCGATATAATTGAAGCACATGTTAATGACACTAATATACTATCAGGTATTTTGCTAAAATAAAATATTATAAGTCGCGCACACACATAATTTTAAATTATATTCTTTAATATTTACATAATGTTACTAATATTTATCTAAATGTTGTGGGTTGCTTGACCTACATTGGTGGCATTCATATTGTTAGCGGCGGATGAGAAAAAAAGAGATATTAGAATTATAACAAATTAGTAAGTTGTAAACTATATAATACGCATATATATTTTGAAATTATTATTTAATTTTATAATATTTATAAATTTAATACTACTATTTTGGTTTAATATAATTTTATTATATCAAATTTTATCATATATAGTTCAGTCATCAATAATGTAATTTTGTGAAAAAAATTTAATAAATTTAAAATTTATTACAAAACCGCCGCGAAACGCGATTTTTTCCGATGAGATGGTCTAACTCTGTATGATTAAACTAAGACCCTGGATTAAAATTAGTGGTTGAGCTTTAAAGATTATAGAAATATTGTATAGTCAATTCTGCAGTGAGTGACAAATAAAATATAGTTTATGCTTAATGGAGGTTAAAAGATGACACAATTAGTAAACGACACTAACTTGTTTGACTACAAGAAGGTCTAGCTTAGATTCTAATCAGATCAACAGATTATTAGTCATTATTAATGTCATAATGTGCACCAAATATTTTTTTTTTTTAAAAAAAAAGAAGAATTGACCCCGCAAGCAATATAGTTTACTTGTCTTACATCAAGTCAAGATTTTAAATGAACATGCATTGTCAATTTAACATATGTTCTATTTATGTTTGCTTCTCCATTATCTCATCACATGAGAGATTTTACTAGGGCCACGAAAAAAGTGGATTACCATTACGTGATTAGTTGTGATTCTCCAAGATTCCATGAAAATGACAGATTGAAAGTCTCACATGATTCACGAGAGTTCATACTTTATTTGTTTCATTCCTCATAAGAATAGTTTCTTTTAGATTGGAAATCACATGGACCATATCATCTGACCACCGCCCGCATAATCTGATTTTCGTTTTTTAGAACACCGGCCGCCCATATTAACAGGAATTACAATTGTGTTAAATCATTTGCTTTAAACAGTATGCACTGAAGATAAGATCTAAGCACCAAAAACACAAAGATTCGAATTTGCCAGCCTATAAATGATCTATAGGGTTAAATCATGTGTTTGGTAAACAGTGATAGAAAACTCTTGGTTCAGTGTCACATCATATATTGTAGGCTCACATAGTTATTCAAGTTGTGAGAAAGGGTTTGACATATTAGCTGCTGCCGAATAGAGGAAGACTTTTGAGCATAAAATCAAACACATTCAACAGATCAAACTGTATGTGTAAATTGTAATGTTAATGTGAATATCTTTAAGGAGCACGTTTTTAATAATGCAGATATACGCCTTTCAAATGGGCAGGACATACGATCTCGTCCTAGACTCATAATCGGATATGAGTTTATTTAAAATTAATTAAAAATTTTGATTTAATAAAAATTTAATTCAATTAATATAGATATAGATTATGTATGATTCGATTCATTAAAATATGATCTGAATAAATACAATTATATATATATATATATAATATTCATATAAATATATAGAATATATAAAATCTGAACATTTGAGTTGTAATAAGAATAATTATTATCTCCAAATTCATCATTTAAATTTCATGTCTATCTTCGACATCAATTCATAATATTTTTTATTTTTGTTATGATGGTTTCACTATACAAATTATTATTCTTATATGTTGCAATACCATTATCATGTTGTTATGATAAAATGGAAAATATGATCATTTCTCGTGGATAACATTAAAATAGCGTTTATTTTGATATTATTTTAGTGTTAAGATTACATAATCTACAAAACAATTTCAATGGGAGTTACATTATATCATACACTATAAGAAATCTTTTACACTATATTATACACTATAAAGAATTTTTTATTTATTAAAATAATAAAAAATTGAGTTTTGGGACTTAAAAGGGATAAAAAAAATTATTAACAAATATGAGGGTATAGTTGAAATTTTTGAGAACACCAAATTTGGTGTTACTCCAATTATTTAGTTTCATTTTGACACTATTTCAGTGTCTCATACCCTAGTCTATACTATATTATTAAAATCGAAAGCTTAAAAGTTTGGTGGTCCTTGATCGGAGCATCATATTTCAATTAAACAACTATTTTCTAATAATTTTTAAACACCAATCTCTTAATTAAAACACATATATCACTTTAATCTCCTAACTAAAACACATATCTAAACAAAACACCCAAATATTATCTTATTAATAATTGTTTAATTATTGGGTTTCTCATAACTAAAATATATCTCTATAAAAACAAAGAAACATTATCCTATTAAAATATTTATACTATATTATTAAAACTAAAAGATTAAAAATTTGGTGGTTCTTGGTCGGTATTAGGGCCGGATAATTATTATTAGGCCTAATTTTTAAACACTAATCTCTTAATTAATATACATCTCACATTAATCTCCAAAATAAAATACATCTTTAAACAAAACACATAAATATTATCCTATTAAAATACAAATAAAGTATATAAAAAATTATATAAAATATATACGTATAATATTAAATAAAATTTAAATTATTATTATAAAAATATATTAAAATTATATAAAAAAATATTAAAATAATTCGATCCGTGCATTGCACGGTATAAGCTAGTATATATATTAATATAATTTTAGAAGGATTTGGTTTGTCCAAACCCGACCTGCTAATATAGAAAGAAGCATGTTTTCTGGTTAAGGCTGCAACAACCTCTGTCGAATCAAACCGAGTGTAACTTCGATACTAAATGAAAAATATTTGTATAGAGTAATTGTTACAATAAGATATTGAAAAGTAATTATGAAGCTAAAATAAAATTTGCACATTATTACAATTAAGTTATTTTAAGTTTGAGTATAATTGGATAATTCAAGTAGTAAATGATTTATCATCTGTCATCTTTTCAAGGTTATAAGCCTAATTATTAATTCATAAAAAAAAGTTATTTCAAGTTTAATTAATTTTAATCTTAACTTTTACAATTTTCACTAAAAATAAATCATGTTACATTAAGTGCATATCTTTCATCATTTTATGTTTTGGATTCAATTCTTCCTCGTCTGAAAATTTATGAAAAATAAATATTATTTATTAGCTTATAAACTATATAAGCTAGATTTTTTTAAAAAAATGAAAAAAAATTGATGCAGATGCAAGTGTTTTCAAGTGATAAATTTTGACATTTATTTCCAAAATATTGCATTGGGCTTCCCTCTAAAAAAGTCAAACATAAGCTATACTTTATCTTGCTCTCCATGACTCATCAGATATTTATGTATCAAGCAAACCGCAATCGAACTTGATATGGGTTGGGCTATATTAGAATTCAACAAAATAACTTATTTAGGCTTCAAATAGTACCAAACCCGACTACTTATATATACTAATACCATAGTCCATAAATAAATAATTAAATTCTCCTATTATAGTTAAAAATATTTTTATTAATAGATATTTAATTCGGATGTAATAAACTATTCAATTGCTATTTCAAAAATATAATTAATTTGCAGTTCATTAAATTTCTATAAATGAGAATCTTAGAATCGAATAGTTTAATTAATCTATTAAAACTAATATTTTTAAAATTAATAATACACCATTTATACTATACTAAAAGCAAAATAATGACTTAATATAAATCATAACTTTATTAATAATTAAATAAATCATTATAGTTTTAAAAAAAAACCCATTATCAAAAAATTTACTCCATTATTTATTGCAATGTGAATATCCCGCCGACTAGCAATCTACCGTTGAACTATGATTAATTAATAATTGATAAAATAATAATTTTATTAAAATTATATATTTTTTTCGGGTGCTACAGTTATGTAATACATAACTGAGTAGTTTTTGACTCGTTATAAATTCTTTATTAAATTTATAATTTTTGCGACTCCAAAAAGATGTCACTCGGTGACTGTTCAGTGATTGTTCTGAGTGGTGCTCATACTCTCTGATTTAAATCATAGTCATGTTTCTCTCTACATGACTATATTTAATTTTCTCATTTAATCATTTACTAATAGTCTGACCTATATAATGTTTGATTATAATTTTTTCACTATCAATTTTGCATATTTACATTGCATTTTCTGATATTATTAACTTGTGAAAACTTGCTTGTCATTTGTAATCAATGACTTTATATAAATAATTTTTTTATTTTTTAAATTTATTAGAACTTAACTTGTCTAACCTTTTTTATATAAATTTATATGAATTTATAATACTTTTATTTAAACAGTTTTAAAACCAAAACCGATCGGATAAAAACCGAATGGGGTTTTTTAAAACCGAAACCGATGGTTTGGTTGCGGTTCCGGTTATCGATTTTAAAAACCGAAGATATGTTGTTTTGATTCCGGTTTTATCCAAAAACTGAACCAAACCAAGATTTGCTTCCCCAGGAGTGCGGTTAAAAATTGATGTGCTGTCAGGAAAATCAGATGACTGTTTTGTAATTTTTTTACTGTGGGAACTCGCAACTGCTACCCTTTTTGGGTGGGGTAAACTCACGGGTTCACGCAATAGCCTGCAAATCACGTGAACCATGAGATATAATATTACATAATTACAAATTCTCCTCCAGTGAGATTCGAACCGGTGACCAAGAGGATGATATTCCTCTCTTTAACCAACTGAGTCAACTCTTATGTGCTTTGTAATTTTTTGATTTATGCATATTTTAAGATATAATATATAAAAATAATGTTTTTGGGAAGATTTGATTATGAAACTGATAGTACTTTCTGCAAAATCTGAAAGCAGCTTTTTCAAAAGTACGGGGAGACATGTTTTTACTAACAACAGTTTTTAGATCAAAAATGTTTTTCCAGACAGTAATTTTTAGAATTTACCAAACACCATTCTGACAGTTTTTCAACAAAAAACTGTTTTAACCGTGTGCATTGGCAATACGAAACGGAACATACGTTTAAATGTAGTTATTTAAAGGAAGCGATATTTAATTTAAAATTTAATTAATTAAATATAAAATAAGATATATTTTTTTTACTAATGCGGCTTATAGCCTTACAAATGTGTATCTGTTCTAAAGAAATTCTCGGGATGAGCCAGGGTCAAACCCAGGATCTGGGACGACAGAGGATAAACCCTCGAACACTTGGGCTATTAAAATAAGATATTAAGGAGCAAGCAAACACAAGAAATCATAAAACCCTAACCCTATATCTACCCCCTTGGTCGCCTCCCTTGAAAACCCCTCTTTTTCTCTACAAACCCTAATTTCGACAATGGTACTTTTCAGTCTCAATCCTATTACACTTTTCACACACACACACACACACTTATTCAAAGTTCTTGAATTATTCATATACGTGTATATATGTATATATGTGTAAAGTTGTTGAATTGAATGATGAGAGTGTTGTTTAATTGCAGAGTGCAGAAGCAGTGAACCCAAAAGCATACCCATTAGCTGATTCACAGCTGACAATAACAATTCTCGATCTTGTTCAACAAGCTGCTAATTATAAACAGCTTAAAAAGGGTGCTAATGAAGGTCAACTCTTATACCCTTTTCCATATCTGTTTATGTTTTTTTATTCATATGTGTTTATGTTTGAACTATAATAGTTTCTTGTTTTTTTTTGTACTTTGGTATGTTGTGTAATATTATGTATGGATGTATATGTTTATACTTTATAGTATAATTGTATCATGTCTTTTTTTGGGAATTTGATGTATATTATTGTCATTATGTGTGCGTTTGTGTGTGTGTTTTCATTTGATGATTTGTGGGTCGGGTTTTGATTTTAGAAACTTAGACATTAAACAGAGGAATTTCAACTTTAATATCGTTTTGCGGTTTGATATATAATATAGTGTGTGTGTGTGTGTGTTTGTGTTTAGTGTAGAATTGTATGTATCTGTGTGTGTTCATTTGATAATTAGTGGGTTGGGTGTTGGTTTCAGCAACTAATACATTGAAACAGAGGAATTTTAACTGTAATAGTATTGTTTTGCACTCTGATATGTTGTATAATATTATGTGCGCACGCACGTGTGTGTTTAGTGTAGAATTGTGTGCATAAGTGTGGGTTCATTCGATAATTAGTGGGTTGGGTTTTGATTTCAGCAACTAAGACATTGAACAGAGGAATTTCAGAATTTGTGGTGATGGCTGCTGACACTGAGCCTCTTGAAATTCTTCTCCATCTCCCACTTCTTGCTGAAGACAAGGTAATCTTATTATATATATGAATGTTTATCAGTATTACTTTGTTAATTGTTAAATATTAATATTTGTGATTGTGGTATGTTATTGCATTGTGTATTGTTTCTTTTACACATTTCAGTATTAGTTAATTTATGTTTACTATGTTTCACTCCATATTAGTTAATGGAACTTGAAGTTTTTAAAATGTTTAGTGGGACATAGGCTCATGGATTGCATTAGATTTCATTATGTAATAAACACCTGGGTGATAACTCTTACTTTGAGTTTGTCTGACTGTGTTCTGTTGTGGCTTGATTCTGTGGTTACTTACTTTGAAAATCTTTAACTTAAAATATAGCCCAAATTGACACTATGCCCTATTTAATGAGTTCGTGAAAAATTGCTTTGGGACATGTGTTGTAGGAGACAGTTCTCGTTACTAAATGAGTTCAAAAGGTTGAGATATTAATTTTTTCTTACACCAAATACTAATTGTTTTGTATAATTACGCAGAATGTACCCTATGTTTTTGTTCCTTCTAAGCAAGCTCTTGGACGGGCATGTGGGGTTACCAGACCAGTAATCTCTTGTTCTGTGACCAGCAACGAGGGCAGCCAGCTGAAATCTCAGATACAGCAACTTAAGGTAACTTAGAGTTCATGTACTGTTTTGTGAACTGTCTCTCCCCTTGATGATTTGTCTTTTCATAATTCTGAAAGACGTGCTTGTGATTGCAGGATGCCATTGAGAAACTCCTTATATAAAGTGTATACATGTAAAGCCTTTCAGCATGATGGGCCTATGAGTGGTGACACTGGTTCATTTGAGGCTTTGACTGAGCAAAGATGTCTTCTTACTGCATTTTCTACCTGTTTTATTTTTCATTTTCCCTTTACAATGTCCTGGATCATGTCTTTTCAAAACAGAGGTTTCTGTATTTGTGCTATGTGATCTGAGTTACTTTTGTCATTTAAGGACCATTGGCTATTTTTATGATATTACTCTATCTAATAACAATCTCAAGTCTAGTTTGTAGCATGCTATTGTTTGATGTTTGTGATATATTTTGTCAATCTTAAGTCTAGTTTATTTTTATTTTTTAATTTTAAAAATAAAAGTGGCCCCGGACCCTTTGGAGGCCAAATCGCCACCGGCACTAGAAGTAATACTGCTTTGGAGGTGCTACTTCATTTTTCTGCTAGAGTGATGAGCTTTTTTAGCAAGCATGTGTATAGGTTGTTAACCACCCATCTTATAAAAACCCTTAGGCTTCGTTCAATTGGCAGGAATGGAATGGATTTTGGCAGGAATGGAATGATTATTCCGGTCGGAATGAATATTTAGGTTGTTCACTTGGATTAAAGAATGAAATTAATCATTTCCCTTCTCATTTTATTTCATTAGAAACATGTGGTATAGATCCATTACTTTTAAACACATAGCATTATGGCCTAGTTTGTATAAGCTTATAAGTTGAAAAAGTTGATATATATGTACTTTTTCTGAAAATAAGTAACTTATTTTCAAATTTTGAAATAAGATTTGGTCTTAAATTTCTAAAACAAATATTAATTTTCAAAAAAATAATATGAAAATGCTTTTTTTAAAAAAGTAACGTATTACTTATAAGTTAAGTCAAACACTCCTTATATATTTCTTATAATTTTTTTTAGGGAAACTTTTCGTGAAATTTTTTTCATAAACATTTTTCCGAGAAATTTTTTTCCGGTAGTTTTTTTTAGAACAAATTTTCAAGATATTTTTTTTGAAATGTTTTTTCAGGACCTTTTTTTCGAGAAATTTTCCTGAACTCTTTTTATCCAGAAATTTTTTCCAGGGAAATTTCTTTCGAGAAATTTTTTTCGAGATATTTTTCCGGGACAGTTTTTTCGAGAAAATTTTTCTGGGTAGTTTTGAGAAAAAAAATTCCGGAAATTATTTTGGAAAAATTATTTTCTAGAATTTTTCCGTGATAAAATTTTGCCTATAATTAATGTTCATTTTCAATGAAGATTAATATAGATAATCAAACAAGGTAATAATTCATTTCATTCCTGTCTAAAAAAATTGGTAAGTGAATAAAAGAATGGAATGATTATTCTTTTCCCGTTCCATTTCTGCGTACATTCCATTCTGTCACCTTCACGCGAAATTAACGCAACCTTAACCTAATACTACTAATTCTATATTTTCGTTAACTTGTGAAGTTGTGATTAACCTCGCTCAGGAAGCTCAGCTGAACTAGCCTATACCTCTACTCAAGCTTTGTGGTGCTTGCTATTAATTTTTAGTAGTATTTTTTTCAGCAGCAACACCAGAACAATCTTGAACAATAAAATACCGTAACCTAAACAGAATCTCAATCTTATTCGCTAATTTTTGTTTTACGTTATTCGCTAATTTTCATTTTACGCTTTTCTTCCAAAAACCAACGGATGGTTAGTATTTGAATCCAAGCCCAGGTGACCTGAGTACTATTTCCTTGCATATACAAGGGGAACAAAATAATATTCATTTCTTTGCATGTATACGAGAACATGATATTGCTCCTGGCATACCACCGACTTGTTCATCTGTTTGAGAACTCCTTTGTCATTGGACTACCCATGCTATCTGGTCCCCGAGTTGCAAAAAAAATAAAAAAATCATTTGTTTACTATAGAATGACATTATACATTGATGAATTTTGTCTAAACAGCCTAGATAATTTATATTCCAGCTTCGTTAGTCTAAGAAAAATCATATTAAATTGGATTTTGTCCCTTATTTCTGGAACAATTCGCCATAAATATAGCTATAAGTTTCGAGGGAAGGTTAAAGATTCATAGTTGTACACATGCTTCGGATTATATTATATAGTTAGGGTACCACATACGGATTATATATTATATGGTTAGGGTACTAAACATTCTGTATATATCTAATTGCCTCCGATTAGGCGTTGGCCATATTTTCAGCAGCTGCGTATGCTCTAGAAGAAGCTGCAAGATCGACACAGACATGAAGTTAACCTTCTAAACTTATTATGTCACACGAATAGTTGAATAAAATTTTATCCTAATGCACTTCGTTTATTTTTCGAGTTGCAGTTTATGCGTAAAATTTAAAAATCGTAAATATATTGGGAGCAAAAAATTTCAAGAATTTTTATAATGTTCAACATACTTCCAATTAGTTAGTACTTGGTTTTTTACTCAAATGTCGCAAGTTTTTATCTAAAGAATCTTTCTACTCATGATATAATGTGTGCTTAAATTTCACATCTAGACAGTGTTTGGTTGACGTTGAGACGATCTAACTATTATTTCGTGCCCTCAAATGTTGTTAATCTAAGCAGAACCACCATTAAACAACTATGGGTCGGCCACACATAACCATCAGGCAGTTTCTCATCACCTTACAATAATGAAAAATGGAGCTTTGTTGCACATTTTTAATTCAAGACCTTAATAAATAAACTCTATGCACTACTATCGCACTACTAAACATTAAACGATCATGTTCCCTTGATTGAAATACCAGTTGTACCTCAAATATTCAATATGGTCACACGTGTATGCTCGTTGATTTCTCCGGTTTTGCAGACAATTCGTACATAACATGACTATTAAAATGAGTATTCAATATTTGCATAATAACACAGGGAAGTTTCTGTTTAGTCATTAGATCCGTTCTTACAGGTAATCAAACATGTATATAAGACTCAGGCGGTGTTTGGCTTAATTTATTACTCGTAATAAGTTACTTTTTTTTAAAAAGTATTTTCATATTTTTTTTTGAAAATTAATATTTATTTTAGAAATTTAAGATCAAATCTTATTTCCAAATTTGAAAATAAGTTACTTATTTTCAGAAAAAGTACATATATACCAATTTTTTCAGCTTATAAACTGCTTATAAGCTTAGCCAAACGGGGCCTCAGAAGGATCTAATCAACATTGCATCAAGACCTTAATTAGAACTTTGCATCACCTTTACCAAACCAAAAATACGCAGTATATCACACTTAGAAGCAAGGCAAATGGCTCGATACGTTCTTCTTTTCTTGATCACAGTACATGCTTTTGTGATTTTCGCGAAGGCTTCTGAGACAGCTCACACATTGAGTGAGACCAATGTCGCGCCAATAACTTCTACCAATGCTGAAGCACCAACAGCTCGTAGACTTGGAAAGACAGAAACAAGCATAATACTGCCATGTTCTTGTCCGAAGCACCACATATGAGTCCAGTCGGTTTGCCTCAAACTAAAGATGATCATGATCGTGATCACGAAGATTCTAACAAAGAGAACAGTACAGGTCATCAAGATCCTCATATCGCGCCTACAGGGGAGACTGGAGCAAAGAAGCATCATCACCATGGCGGATCAGTATTTGAAGAGTCAGTTGCTGGTGGAGGAGTGATTCTCGGTGGCCTAGCAACTACTTTCTTGGTTGCAATTTTCTGCTACATTAGAGCTACTAGAAGACATAGCACAAAGCCTCTAGCTAGTAGTCCTTGATTCCATTCTCTTGCTTGTAAATATGTGAACATTAGAACAATGAGAAGAGTACCAAATTCCTAGATCTTTCTTTTTTCTTTTTGAAAAAATTGGGACAAATTTAACTTGTATTTCTGTAAACCAAGAAGTAAGTAAATATAGTAAAACCTCCGTTAATTAATAATTGATAAATTAATAATATATAAACTTCAATTAATTAATAATCTTGATAAATTAATATAACTTGTCGGTCCGACATTATTAATTTATAAAGATTTTAGTGCGAAGGAAAAAGGTAAAAGTTCTGACAGATGGACTTGGATAATTTTATTCATAGTTTAGGAGCAGTTTGTTTGCACGAAAAATAACTTAATTTTTGTAAGAAAATTATTTTACTCTCCTCCATTTTAAAGTAGATTAAAAAAATTATATTAAAAAAAAGTATACGTTGCTTGAATTTTTACTAATTATAAATTAATAACATGATTGAAGATATTAATTTTAAAATATTATTATGAATAAAAATTTTAAATGAATATTTTTTTATTTTTTTTGAAAAATTTAAATGAATATTTTTATTTACAAAAATAAAAATTCTAACCGACTTGATCAAATCAATAAATAGAACGACAGCATAGATTTGCTTCTTGTTCAAGTTGTTGTTTTTTGGCCCAGAATAATGGCGGCTGCTACAGAACAAGGTGTGATTGCTGTAATTAGGGCTTCTCGTCCCACTTTTCGAGGCTCCCATGATAAAATCGCCTTCACTATCCACTCCTCTTTTCTCGCCGCCGGCTATATTCTCACCGCCGCCGGAGCTTCAGCCTTCTCCGACGACGCTTTAACTTCCGCTTCCACTGGTAAAAATCTAATCTTTATCATTCTTTTTTATATTTAGTACTGTATTTATCTGTTTTTATTTGATTTTCTTGGTAAAAATCGTATCTTTATCGTTTTTTTATTACTTAGTACTGTTTTTATCTATTATTGGTAAAAATCGTATCTTTATGTTTTGTTTTGAATATTTAGTAGTGTTTTGATGGTTGATGTTTGTTTTGATTTAATTTTTGGTGGTTAGATGATGTGGGGATTGATGGGTGGGATCAGTTTGATGATAATTATGCTTTTGTGTATTTGAGTCCCAATAAGGGTTCTAAGAAGATTTTGGTTAAGTGTTTGGCTATGAATGATACTTTGTTGGTTGATGCTTTGAAGAATGGTGATGAAGAGCCGTTGCATCTTGAAATCAAGTAATTTTTTGCTCTTCTTTATGTGTTTTGGGTTTTGAACTTTTGATCATATGGTAGTTCTTTTTTTAGAGCTGTGGTTTGAACCGAGTTTTGCTTGTCAAGGCTATAATTTATTGATTTCTACTTGCGTATTAAACAAGATAGAGTTTGATTATATTTATGGGATTCTCAATTTTACTAAGATTGAGCTATTTGAAATTTTAGTTTTGTTTTCTAAGAATAATAGAGAGCTTAACCAAATATTGAAAATTTGGATTCCCTTGAGTTGCTTATTAGACAAAAATACTTGTTTGTGATCACAAAAATAAATTTGAATCAAGTAGAAGGCAAGCCTAGCTTGGTTCAAGTTACAGCCTTATTGTTTTCGGCCTTTGTTGAATTCTTTGGAAATTGGGTATGTTTTTGTTGGAATTTGCAGTGTTAATAATTATACTGTGGAGAGTGGAGGCAGTAATTACAGTGCACAATTCAAGGATTTGGGAAAACTTGTGACTAACATAAACAACGGAATATTGAGTAGACTGACTGCCCCTTCAGCATCTAGCTCAGAAAATGCCAAGTCAAGGTAATGTACTCCAAATTCGTATTTTATGTCTTTGCCTCGTAAAGTAAACTGATGACATGTTTTTGCCTCATATGTTTACAAATTGTGAATTCCTACTTTGTCTATTGGTTTTATGGGATTGCGATGTGTAAATGGTAAAGACAAGATTAGCATGTCATCAAGTATTGTAAGAGCATCTCCAATGAGACACTAAAACACTAAAATAGTGTCACTCAAATAGTGTCACTTTGAGTGACACTATTTTAGTGTAAAACCAACTCCAATGGGATACTAAAATAGTGTCAAAATGACACTAAATAATTGGACACCAAATTTAGTGTCAAACATATATTTGGTGTCATTTGACACCAAATTTGGCGCTTTTCAAAATTCCAACTATACCCTATTTATTCCTTTTAAGTCCTAAAATTCAATTCTTTATTATTTTAATCAGTAAAAGATTCCTTATAGTGTATGATATAGTGTAAAATATTCCTTATAGTGTAGGATATAGTGTAACTTCCATTGGGGTTGGTTTTATAAATTATGTAATTTTGACACTAAAATAGTGTCAAAGTAACACTATTTTACTGTCATCCATTAGAGATGGTCTAAGTAGATTGAAAACCATTATGGTAGATTTTAACTAATAACAGGATCTGTTTGTGAAGACAAAATTAAGATTTAGTAATTAGGATACTGAATTGCTGATTGTAGTTGCTTTGGTTATTCTGTTTAATCAGTTTATGTGACTGTTTGAGTTAATTTATATGACAGTCAATCTATCACTTATCTTAATGGGTCCGTCTTACTTTATTATTTCACTGTAAGCTTCTATTGAGAAGTGATCTCCTCTTAATATTTTGTCAAATGCTAATTCTGTGGATTTGAAGATATAATGGGTAGTTTTTCTATAATACCGACTGCCAACAATTTCATACTTGAGAAGTTTTACATGATTTATAGATAGTTCTAGGATGTTTTCTATGGCAATATTGTTCCAGTACTTTTCTGTATATTAGTCTTCTGATGGAAGTTCTATATTATGTTTTCAGTTCTGCGACTAGAGGATCAACAGTCGGCACATACCAAGCTCCTGAACCTGAGCCCCAGCTGTACAATCCATCAGGGTACTCACAAATAAAATAAGGAGTTTTTCCATTAATTTATTATCATAATATGTTGCTTATTTTAGAAGTGATTATACAAGTATATGATGTGCCTTTATTTGATAAAATTGGATCAAAGTCCCTCATTCACATAGTGAGGGGTTTGAGAGCTAGATTAATATCAAATGTAAATTTCCGAATCATTTTTAGTGGTAAAAACACATAAACAAAAAATGCATCCCTCCGCATTAAAAAGAATTTAAAGAGTAATATTTATTTCCACGGGTAATATATACTTGCCACCTGAAATTAGAATATTGGTTTAGTTTGCACAACCAGAAATGGAATTGTTGATAAGATTTTGTGCCATTTGTGTCCTGCCAATGTATCCGGTAGACTGATATTTTCAAATGTGTAATTTGCAACTTAGAGTTGTTTTTCCTCCGGTTTATCCTGGCATTGGTGGCAATGATCTATTTCCTGGGCCTGGAGCAGGAATGTATCCTTCAAGGTGCGTCACTCCTTTTGTTATGCTTTCTATATTCCATTGGTGTTATCTATCCAGCTCATTAGATAATAATCAACCTTTTCAGGGGTGATCTTGGCATTGGAGGAAATATAGTAGGTCAGTAAACCTCTTGACTTTATTTTAAAAGTATATATGAGCTTTAAATATGTAAAACTTTTAATTAGCAAAAAAATGTAAAACGCTTGATGTGTATTTCATTATTTAACTACAGGACCAGACCATCCTATTTTCCGTATGAGGTTTGATGGACAGCGGCCTGTCTTTCCAGGAGCAATGCCTCCGTAAGTATATTCCAACAAAGCCAAGTCGACTACATCAGAAATATAAAATCTTTCAAGGAATCACTAATATTTGCAATGGGATTGGTCATTGGTGTATTAGAATAATAATCTTTACAAGGTAAATCTTAAAGTGTGTTACTTGATTGAAAACAGGGGTGTTCCACCAGGTGCTCGTTTTGATCCATATGGTCCACCGGGTGTTCCTGGTTTTGAGCCCAATCGATTTGCAAGGTATATGGTTCTCTTTTCAAGCACAGTGATTTTGCTATTTTGTTTTATTTCCGTTAGTCTTTAAAGTTATGCGTTTTTAACTTTTTGAATAGTCAACTTAAATGGCATCCGAGTATTTTACTTTTACCAACTTAAACCATTGTGCTCTGTTATTCATTGTTACTCATTTTATATCTGCTTCTCTTCTGTGATACGTTGTACAGAAACCCACCCAGGCCTGGAGGCGGAGTCCACCCAGATCTTGAGCAATTTAGAGGGGATGACTATATATGAATAGGGTTGCTACTTGCTAGTGCTTATGCTGAGAAGCTTTATGTATGACAGTAGTATGATCTGTATCTGTTTAAGTTCAGTCTAACGAAGGTTAAAATACGTATACAGTGTGAATTTTGAGTTTTTGTAAATAACAGTACATCATTATGCTTGTTTAAGCAGTGTCCCTGAATCCAGTTTTTACATTTACTTCTACATTTTAGTTCAATCACATACACATACATGTATGTTCGACGAATGTAATATGTGGTTTTAAGTAAATATATTGTCTAATGCATCTCTGATCTTTCTTTTGATGTGTTTTACTTTGGATGAGTTATGATACTTCCTTCGTCCCACATCATAAGATGTGAAATTCATCAAAATTTACAATGTAAAATGAATAATTTTGCCAACGGTCAAATGTTATATCATCAGCATCTTCAACATTATATAATTACAGTACTTCAATAGATTTTCCAGGACATCTTTTAACATCTCTCCTGGAGAACCTCTGAAAGGCAAGCCACTCATTACCACCTCTTTTAACATCTTTCATCATCATAACTGTAGATATGATCATCTATGGCTTCTTATTACCAATTCAATGATGTTTAAACAAACGTTCGTCATCACAACCCTGTTGACTATTCCCGAATGGTATATACCCAAACCATGCACCATATGAATGGTATACCCAAACCATGCACCATATGAACCAGACCTCTGATGCCACATCAAGGACTTGTTCAAGGTTGATGCAAACAATTTCTCAACTGAACTAGTATGTCCTCCTCCATAATAAACGTACCCCCATTCGAGAAGTCAGTAACCTCAACCCTCGATCTGAAGATATTCATAATGAACGTACCTTCGATCTCATCATCAGCTCCCTCATCAATCCCATAAGATGACATAGGATATAGGTTATTAGATTCTTACAGAATCCATACAAAATGTCAATGTTTATGCGTGCATGTATTGTTTACATAATTTTCGTAGACTGGGTTAGTTATTAGAACTAGTCATGTAAAATGTTTCGCGGAGATGCTTTTTTTTTACGAGGAACTACTCCACGTTAATGCGGGATTTCAAACCTAGGGTTATGGACTGCCCCCATCCATAACCAGGTAAATCCGACTCAACTACTAAGGGCAAGTGTGCCAAGCGTCTCTTCACATTACCACTATTTATGTACTATATTTGAAGATCTGTACTGGTTTGCAGAAGTTATTTAATCGATAGTGAGCAAGTTTAATTGTGCAATCTTCACATAGTAGGTCACTACTAATTAAAACATTTAATGTTGATAACCCTCGAATGCTAGTAGCTTTTTAGACCAACTTCCCAACTACTATAACAAGTGAAAAACGTGTGAGCTATATATGTCCATGTTCTAGAACCCCACCATTTTTTCTTTGATTTGTGTACTAGTTTTTCATGAAAAAAGAGACAAATTAAAAGCCACCGGTCATTGTACACTAATTTCATTTCTCTTATAGTACTATATAAAGACAGACTCACACGACACAATTTAATCCTCAAATACAGAGTCTGTTTGCAGCACTGGGAGAGATTTATATATTATGGCTACTTTAAAATTTTCCTTGTTCTTGTTGGTGTCTTTGTTAATAAGTTATATAGTTTTAACAAGTACTGCAGAAGCTAGACCACTTTCTTCTTCCCCTATCCGGTCTCAACAAACTAAAGAATCTCTACTTATTCTCTCCTCCGCTTCTCATGAATCGAATACAACAAATACGAAGATGGTTACGGATGCAAAAGAAGGATACTCAAAACTTCTTGAGACATTGGGAATGGTTTGCAAATGTTGTGATGCCACAGGAGGAGAGTGCAAAACAAACTGGCTTGAACCTTGCTCTAATCTCCAATGTCGTCCGTGGAAGCAACTATGATCATAATTATTCTATTAATAAATCTTCTGTATTTAGTTCTGCTCTACCTGTTATTTACATCAGTTTGAGAGAAATGTTATAATGTCCCATCCACACGTTCGTTTGTTTTAACTGGTTGCTTGGTACTATATTCATGGAACGAAACAAGTTTTAGACATGCTTATTTTGGAAAGATTCACTTGTACACTTTATATTTCCGTTCTGGTGTTCTTTCAGTGAAATGGATGATGAGAAGGAAGGCTAGCTAAGATGTGCAGGAGGTGGCGTTTGAAGACCATATTTAAAGTGATCGAGCTTATGAGGTTGGAGTGGACATTCCTATAGTGGATTTAGATTAAATCTCTCAGCTAGCAGGTGTCTGGAACCCTAGTCTCTTTTGTACCTGTATGCTATTATCAATAAAAAGGTTACTTGCTTTTAATTAAATCTGGTGCTCTTGGTTTAGCGGTTACTTCTTTTACTTAAATAATCACAAGTGTGTGTGTGTGTATGAGCCTGTGAGGGAGAGGGAGAGGGAGACTGCAAAAGGGAATATTGTAATTTTGCACAACGACAATTACATTTGATTTCTAGAATCATGTTCACAACTTAATTTTACTTTCCGGAAGAATGTATTGTTTGGGTATATCTTATAGGAGTATAATTAATAGAGTGTACTCCCTCCGTCCCATTTGATTTTTAATATTTTCCGAATAATGATACATATAATATGAAAAATGTTAAGAATCAAATGGGACGGAAGGGATAACAATTTAGAAACTACAATCTATACTAGTGAATGACAGAAATATGTCCAGATTAATACTACCCTAAAATAAACCAAGAAACTTGGGTGAAGATCACAAGTGAACGGCTTGCTGTTGCATATATTTTAGTAAATGATGGTACCGTTTGACTTATCTTATAAATAACTTATAAGCTAGAAATATGTAGGGGGTGTTTGGGGGAACTTTTTTCCAGAATAAGTCAACTTATTTTAAGACAAAGTTAGAGATTCCTAACTTTTTTTTGAAAAAAGTTAACTTTTTTTTGCAACTTATAGAATCTCAAATATATATTAAATACTTGTATAAAAAACATTTATCAAAATATGAAATTTTTACTCGAAAATAAGTCCAAAAGGACTTATTTTAAGGCAGGCCAAACAGGCCAGTAATTTGCAATTTATAAGTTACTTATCCGGTATCCTAAACAGTGCCGATATTAGACCCTGGTCAAATAGTTTGATATGTTCCACTGGACACATAGAAATCGAGCTCATGAGTTGTCAGATTAGAAAATCTAAACAGGAATTTGTTGCCCAATTAAAGAGGTTCACATCTTATTTTCTTTCGAGATTCTTTTGCAAATTGCACACCATAAATATTTTTGACATTGGCTCACGAGTCATGACAATAGAGTCATATCTATACATGCACGTCAGGAATTAATCAATTCATGTTTGAACTACAAAAGTTCGTCTACGTCCCTTATAAGTTCACAAATTACGCTTGAACAAATTATTCTCTTCCGGTTTATCTCAAACAGCGATGTATGTTAAAATAAATTTATTATTGTTGATGAACAAATCTTATAAAATAATTAAATCATTCGGTAGAAAACCTCAAGATAGATTAAAATGCTAAAATTTATGAAGCGACGAAATTGTATTTCTCAATCCGATAAACAAAAATTGCAGAAGGTAAATATTTATATCTTTGACAATAAATTAAGAATATAAATTTGTTACAATTGACGGCCTAGTGTTTCATGGTCAAATTATATTGATTGGGGTTTTTAACGTGGATTAGTGGTGGTTATATATGCATTTACGTGCCCATTGTTGAAATAGTAAGATATAAACAAGGCTATTTGTCATGTAGTAACAAGTCGTATGAAATTAATAAGATGGCGACATGTTTGACTCTAGCTAAATGATCGATTCCATCAGCCTAATCAAGTTGCTCAACTTGATTTGCCTCGAGCCCTCAATCGGACAAAACTGATTGATGACAAAACTTAATTTGTTTAATGTAAATATTAATAACTTCCTTCCTATAATATCCATTGCTACAACTTTGGAGTAGATTTTGTACCTTGCTGTTGATAGACTAAAATGATTTGTACTTTGGGCTTGATTTTATGTTAATAACTTAACATCAACCCCAAACAGGGCCCAAGATACATAACAAATTTTTACCAATGATAAAATTCTAGAATGTTAATTTTGACTACTTTATAGTGCTTCTCTTTAAAGCTTGCATAGAGATTTGAGCCATGCATTTTCCCTTCAAGTCGAGGCTATCAATAACAAAAACCTGTGATCACATAACTGTAAACATATCTAAGCTATACAAATTACTCAATTTACCAACATAAACAACTGATAAATGTGCAACTTTCTGTAACATCAAATGTACATCAACCTTGTTAAAGAAAAGAAAGCATTAGCTGGATCAAAATCAATTATCAGCTTTTCCAACGAAGGCCTGTTGTGGGGAGCTGACGTCTTCCTGGCAGTCGAAGGATTCTACAACTGACTGAGATCCTGATGATTCTCGAACTGCATTTAAACACGAATTTGATCTTCTCAGTTGACTATCATAGTTTTCCTTTTTTGCTTCCATACTAAGAAATTCTGTCAAAACCTTTTGTACACCAACCCCGCGATGAGGAAGCATGCTGCTATCATCAAGTAACGGCGATCTATCACCCTTAGCAGGGGTAAGTAGCTGTGTAGGTGAAAATTTTGGAGTGTTGAAAGCTGTTTTATATGGAGTGCCTGTTGTTGGCACTGTGAATGAAACTCCAACACTCTTTTGAGTCATTACACCAACTTTAGGAATAGGCGGCAACTGATCTGAATGCTTTGTCAAGTCATCTACATAAAGCAGGTCATCAATACGTGCTACAATGTTGAATGCTAGGCTCTCTAAAACTCTCGAGTAGCTCTCTAAGATGGATTTTCCAACATCCTATAAAGAAGATTGGTTGGTTAGGTCTTGCATTGACATATCATGTAGAGAGAAAACAAAAATCAGCAAAACACTGAAATATGCATATGCTAGTAAAGCTTTATCACCTTGTTGCATTGGATTTTACTCATGTCTAAGGTGGTTTGAGGGAGCCCAGGGAACCGCTGCTTCAAACATAACAGAAGGCTTTCAGCTCTGTCTGCAAGTAATTCCTTCTTGTCTGAATCAATAATGAGCTCTTTCATCATTCCCCAAGATGATCTTGAATTGGATCTGCTCATGCTACTTACAGATCTCGTGTTGGTTCTTCTACGCCAGATGTAAATTGATGCCTCCACTCGGTTCGCTATCTCCAATGCTTGATGTTCTGAAGACAAGTCAATGCACTCTAGTAGACATTCGGGTGTAAATTGATCAGATGTGATATATCGATGTATAAGATCTCCCAAGCAAGCTCTTGCATTCTGCAACAAAGTCGAAGGAAAACATAATAACTAAGCACGTCCTGCTATCTACTTATTAATTCATTGGTTTAGTGTTTACCTTCGGAAGGCCTTCCAAGAATGACTCTGGGATTTCCATATCAGCTAACGTTACACTGTTGATAGCCATAGAAGCTTTCAATATTTGGTTCGTGCAATCACGTTTGTGCTGCAACTGCTTTCTTGCATTTTCACTGAGGCCACTGGTAGGAACTCTAGGAACTGGCAACCACCATTTCTCCTCTTGGCGTTGTTGTTTTCTAAAAGAGGATGATCCATCAGCTTCGGGAGCCATAATACCTTGGTCCACATACCAGAATTCAGTAGTTTCATAGCTATCCAATATTTCCTGCAACATGAGGTCAAAATTTAGAGTGGCTTATTGAAAATAAAAGTTATAAACCAAGATATATAAGTGAGAAAGCTTACTAGAAGCATGTTGTCTAATTTGCGGAGAGCTGGCAGATTAACATAAAGATCAATTCTGGGTCTGCAAGTCATCACCTATATCATAGCATGAAGTAAATAACTGGTGGAGAAACTTAAAGATTAAATATCATTTATATGGGTAACTAATGTATTTCCTTAAACTCATTGCGGGTATAGTTTTACTTCCAGCCTTGCATGACATTAGTTGAATCCTAAAACATTTAATTATTAGATGAAATTGATAAAGGTGAAACGAAGTATGACCACAGCGAGAGTCAATTGCATCATTACATGTAAATACAATGGAAACAGACAAGGATTGAACGATACACTCAATTTAGCACTAATAATCAGATCGGACCAAACTGAGACTTAGTAGAACTAACAAAGATGAGTATCCTTATGTAACAAACACAAACTGAAATTTACACCACAAGGTAGAAAGAGTGTCTTACCTCAAGCTTGCTTCCATCAGCAAATGTTTGCATAGATGGTATCAATTCCACAATGTGATCACTAACACAAAGAAGCCACTCCATTTCCCTTTTCCACATTGATCTCTTTTCAGGACGTAGAGGTTCCAACCTCCAAATTTGGCCAAAAAGGGTAGCTGAATATTGGATCAAAAAAATAGCACGAACTATCAGCAAATACTGAAAATACATAGCTACCTAAGCGAATACATATCAACTAGACAATGTACATAACATACCACACAGATTAGTAATCGCATTCGAAATTGCTAATGCTGTACAAACCCCATTTCCACAACCAGACATATCTTCTCCAAGCAGCAACTTTGACAATCTCTCCTTCATCATCTCAATCTCTACACCAAAATGACCCATAACAAGTTACCAAACAGTCTCATGTCAAGAAAACATAAACTCGAAAAACATGTAAGGAACAAAACCACATACCAGAAAATGTAGACACTTGTTTCTCCAACTTGTGATCATCCAACTTAGGCCTCTCCAGTTCTCGAGAAACATCAACAGAACCATCATCAACAACATTCCATCTCAATGAAGGAGGTGATGAAAACCCCTCAGAGCTACTATGTTCTCCATTCACTGATGCCAAACACTCAGACCCTGAACTACTTTCCCCACACTCCTCTTCAACAAAACTCTCATTTACAACAACCTCATCATTTTTCTCATCAAGAACTCCACTTTTCTCAACAAAACCCTCCATATTATAATCTTCAAGACAATAAGGTGAAGCACAATACACAGAGTTACTCACAACCACATTACCACTAAACCCACTTGAATCTTTCCCTTTAGACCCAAGATTTTTAAGTGACTTTGCAACCCACAATGTAACTAGAGAAAAGGGGTTAGAGTGAGTTGAAGTTGTGGGTTTTAGTGAAGAAAGATAAGACCTTTGTCTTTCTTGCTTGGTTGTAAAAACTGTATCCATATGGACTCAACCATGGCTAATTTCAAATGGGGTTGTGTTGTTGATAAAGAAAATGGTGTGGGGGTGTTTGAAAAGTGTAGATTCAGTAAAATAGTAGCAATGATTAATGGTTGTGATAAATGATCAAACACTTAGTAGGCATGAGTCACGAGATATAAATTGGCAGAGACGCTCTTCATTTCAATCTTCTATTATGTTCTCTACTGTGTGTTTTTAAGCAAGATTTGTAGATTTAATTATAAGTGTTGTTGCAAGATTAGTTTAAAAAAATCTAAGGTGGGGATTCAAAAATATGGTGGTAATCGTGTAGAGGACGATTTACGATGTTAGATTATATATAATATATATTGTTGTACAGTAAATTTGATCAATAAATTTAAGCAATTGAAAAGAAATAATCAAAATATTGCATAACTTATGCATGGACTTCTAAAAATGAAATTATAATAAATAATTTTTCGGTTCAAATGAAATGATTCGAAATATATATATACTCCATTGTTTGTTTTATCTGATAAATAATTTATAATTAAAAAAATATTATTTTCATATTCGGAGAAAGGTATGTTACCTAATCATCTATCATTTCGTTATTTAGTTAAATTTAACAAAACATGATGGTTAAGCATGGTCCAATGGACCGTTCGCTATCATGTAAACGAAGCGTGAAAGCATGAAGCATTTTAAGAGAATGACGCTTAAACAAGGATGATGTTGGAACATTCCAAAAAATAAAATGAAATGATATATACACTAGATACAACATTATACTATACGGTATAATGTTGTCATTGAGATTATTATATATGGCTTTTCTTGTAAGAATTGCACATTTCTATCTACCTTTAATCATTTTGATGGTAGTTTCAAGTTTCAACAGACAAACAAACACAAAGATAGATAGGCTCCTCCTAACGCCTAGTTTGTAATTTTGTATGCATAGTTTTTTATTTAATCATCCGAATGTTAACTTCCAAGTCAATCCATAAACTTAAATTATTTTTAGTCACTTTAAAAGTTTAAAATTTTCGAATCAATATATATTTATTCAATTACAAATTTATGCGTGGTATTAGATTTTTACGATTTACGTATTTCATGGTCCAGAGCAAGTCAAGGATCCCGAGCATAAAAGTTCTAGTTTAAATTTTAAAGAGAGCAGCCAAAGTATATCACAATTTAAACATGTACTGTAATAAATAAATAACTTGAATAGAAAAAAACTACAAAATGACAACTTGAAGCGATCATTCACATGGCAGCTTGCAGCTCCTTTGTTCTGATAATTTTTAGCCCATCTAATGCTTTAGCACAGGATCTTTCCATTGATTTTAATTTCGGAGAAGCATCCAATATTTTCCGAACCCCATCCGCATACAAATCAACTACTATTTGAGGCAAACAAACCATAGAGTATTTCTCCTTTTTTCGCATTTGCTTGATCAATTTCGGACACGACTTCCAACGTACTGTCGTTTTGTATTATCTGTTCCTCCGTGAGAGCAGCTATCATTTCTTTCAAGAGAAAGATGCGAAAATCCAGAACATATGGGATATCCTCAGGTGTAACAAAACAAAATGCAGTGCCAGGCTGACCAGCCCTCGCAGTTGCTCTCATTCGAGAAAGGAAATGCTGAGGGCTGCAAGGGAAGTCCCAGTTGATAACGTTATCAACCGACGGGATGTCCATTTCTTCAAACACCATATCTGTGGTGATCAGCAGCATATTATTTTTTCTTGTTCTGAATCTGGATACCTGAACTCTCCTTTCATTTCTGCTCATATCCCTATAGCAAACAAATGCCTCGATTCCCTGGTCTAATAACAGAAGATTGAGAAACTCAACATGATAACTTGTAGGAACAAAAAGCAATGTCCTCTCATCGCATCTTATCCGTTCCCTGATTAAATACAGCAATGCCGCAATTTTCTCGTCCTCACTCAAAGTGAAAAATATAAACTTCAAGGCACTGCTTATCCTACTATAATGGCGCACTTTGAGAGGGTGTTGTAAAACAGATTTGACAAATTCATCAAGGACACTTGGTATGTTATTAGTGAAAAGCAAGGTCTGGCGAATTTCATTAATATGAGACAGTATTTGACGCAGATGCTTTGCGATTCCCAGGCTGAGAAGACAATCAGCTTCATCAAAAACAATGCACTCCACATTATGCAATAGCATACCTTTAACGTGAGACAGATGACTTATCAGACTACCCGGAGTTGCAATCATAACATCAGGGTTCAGCAATGTCAATTCCTCAGAGAGACTCTCCATCTCATTATCACCAACTAGTAATCCGATGCGAAGACCTAGAGGAATGGCAAATATCTTCAACAAAATTATAGAAATTAAGACTTGTGCACTTTATAACACTAACAGGAAAATATTTATATAAAGTGAACCCCGTATTATGTATCAAATATGACTTTAAAATTAAATAATCTTAAATTTAGCATCTCCGTCCCTCGAGATAAATAAATTGCCTTGTCATCTTTTGTCAAAAAAAAAACACAATTAGAAAAAAAGAGTCAAAGCGATTTATAAAAAAAATGTGGGGTTATATATCTGACCTGTAAATTTGGCAAGGCCTCGAACAAGCATTACCATTTGACGTGCCAAATCTTTGGAGGGAGTAAGAATCAATGCCCTGATAGAATTATTACCCTGTTGTCGATATAACTTGTCAAGTATGGGAGCCAAAATAGACATGGTTCTAACGGGACATGATGGAGCCACAGCCACAACATCCTGCCCGATGAAAAGGATGAGGATCATTGAAACCATTAAGCTTACATCCTTGGATTATGTTCCAGGTCAGACCCAGGGATTCAAAGCCGTGTTCGTTGTCTGACATTGTTGTACGTAGATTTCAACTGGTTTTTGTTTTTGTCCCGCCTTCTCCCCGACCCTTCCCGTTCCAAATTATTTGTCTCTATTTTAAGGCTCAACCCTGGACGAAAATTATATATAGGACTTTTTTTATTATAATTATATATAATTTTAATAAATTATAGTGTAAATTATAAATTATAATTTCTAATTAAAAATATAATATATTTTGTGTGTATTTTTAAAATTTAATAATAATATTTAATTTTAATATATTATTGACGAAATTCAAAAATTAAATTTTAATAATATTAAATCTAACCCTTATAATCGTCAGCAACTACAACAGCCCTGTGAGAGGGAAGGGGAAGGGGGGCTTTCATATGCTTTGATGCAACAAATTAATTTAAGTTAGATACTCCACACGCTGCGTATACATAGATTGCAGACTATAATTTGTAATTTTGTAGTATAAAAAAAGTGCTAAATCCCGAGTTCATGTGACTTGCAGATAGAATTTCGTGCTCTGCTGGAACTCTACTTGATTCACATTCACCAAGTGTAATTTGGTGAATGAAGGTGTAATTTAGTGCATAATAAACCATCCCAAGTTATGAAGAAATCTCCACTAGTAATGAAAAGCTATGTAGTTCATTTTGTAAAGGGATGCTTGGTACAGATGTTGACAACCAACACAAGTTTGTACACATGCACGTGGACAATAATTTCATGCAGGGAACTACGGTATATGTGAAGAAATCTAAAATCAAACAAGTCTCGCTCAGAAGTAACAGGAGGAGGTGAGATGTACGCAGTACTTAAGTTATTTCGATAAATCCTGTTGGAAAGTTTTGAAATATACTGTAATGCAAATTATGGAGAAAAAATTTGAATTGTTTTATAAAAGAATGAAAATTCACAAACTTAAATCAGTGGAGAATTTTACTTTAATTTTGTGAAGTTACTCTCCTCTAATAAAATGTGATATCTTTCGGATATATCTTTCGATTGAGAATAACTGATTTCAATCTATTGGTTTATTCATTATGCTAAACTCGTATATTCTCAATGTTTCCGGAAGGTTTTAGAATCAATGTATATTAATGTAATCATGTGATTGTCAACTGAAAATAGTATATGGATGAGGTCACTCATAAGATCACTACAAAATGGAGAACCTCCTAGTCCTTATCAAGAAGAAGCTACTAGAATTCTACATATCAACGGGTGGTTGAATATCTAGTCATGTATAAATAGCTCAATATCGATCATTCCCTTTGAAACAACAATTTTGTACATCTAAAAAAGCAAAACAGATTTTTTTTTCTTCAAGTGATCTAAAGAGCCAACCTTTGTTATTAATGGATGATCAAGAAGTTAAGTTGCTTGGTACATGGGCAAGCCCTTTTAGCAAAAGGGTGGAAATTGCACTCAAGATGAAGGGAATTAGTTACGAATATGTTGATCAAGATTTGTCTAACAAGAGCCCTGACCTTCTCAAACACAATCCCATTCATAAGAAAGTCCCTGTGCTATTACACAATGGGAAGCCAGTTTGTGAGTCTCTGGTTATTCTCGAGTACATCGATGAGACCTGGAAGTCTGGACCTTCTATATTGCCCCAAGATCCTTATGCCAGGGCTATGGCTCGTTTCTGGGCAAAATTCATTGATGATAAGGTATGTATGTGCATAGTATTACCTGCAGTTTGTAACAAATCAGGAGAGTCTGGCCTTTTAATATATTATATGTCACTCGTTTGATGCAACGATTCATTGTTTTATTATTTTCAGTGTTTCCCTGCTATATGGAAGATCAGGAAGAGCCAAGGGGAAGAGGAACGAGACAAAGCCATTGAAGAAGCTACGGAGCACTTAGCAACACTTGAAAATGAGCTCAAAGGCAAAAAGTTCTTTAGTGGAGATGAGATTGGACTAGTTGACATTGCTGCTAATTTCATAGCACTTTGGCTTGGCGTCGTACAAGAGTTGGTGGGGATTAAATTGCTTACGAAAGACACGTTCCCAAGATTATGTGAATGGATTGATGATTACCTTAATAGCAGCATTATTAAGGAAACTTTGCCTACCAAAGGAGAATTATTAGACCGCTTCCGCACTATGTTTCAACGAACTCAATGATTAATGCATTCCTGATATTTCTGTGATACTGTTTATGCAACAGCACAGAACTACTATAAAAAGTTCTAAAGATATCTTGTTGTGTATGATTTGGTGGAGAGAGTTTGAAGTGAGTAATTTAGTAGTCTATGTTTATGGTATGTTGAAGCAATCGCTTCGCTTTTTCGTGTTGCTTATCAATAAGATTGTGTTTTGAATAAAAAGTTTGTTAACGAATGAGTCCAACGCTTCCATGAGTCTGAAACTCTTTAACCTAAATGATGTCCATAATTTTTATTAGTGGCTAGATAGTGTTTAACGAAAAGGAGTTGTATGGTGTCAAGAACAAAACAAAGAAACTTGCTTATGATTGCCAAGAATATGTTGGTAAATGGTTTAGTTTTACACCTAGCCTGTTTGTTCGTGAATGAATGTAGTGATAATGTAGTCAATCTATGTGACAATAGTCAATAGGGGATCAAGAAATGAAGTCGTTTGGTGTATGGGCCGGCTCTAAAAATAATGATGCCTAAGAGCTATGTTACTCGGACTCTTCATTTTACCTTCAAGTACCCGTATGGACATTCAAATTTGTACACTTATTTTATACCAAAAACATATATATTTTTCAAAATACTACCAAGTCCAATACTTAGATATGTATCTATGTTGGACACTTCTAGTCGAGTGAGTCTGAGTAACATAGCCTAAGAGGTGTCTGGTCCAGAAGAGAGCCGTGAGCTTCTCAAATAAGGATATGCCTATAAATTCTAATATATTACGTATCTGGATGAGTTCACCCCATAGATCATCAGAAACAGATCCCTTTAGGCCTGGCAAGCATATATAAATAGCACATGATTAAAAATCTATCTTGCATAGCTTAAACAACAAAACATATACTTCGTTTAGTCAATCTTTGTAATAATGGGTGATCAAGAAGTCAAGTTGTTTGGTTTATGGGCAAGCCCTTTCAGCAAGAGAGTTGAAATTGCATTGAAAATCAAAGGAATCAGTTATGAACATATTGAGGAAGATTTGTCCAGCAAGAGCTCTGAGCTTCTCACATACAACCCCGTTCATAAGAAGCTCCCTGTGCTATTACACAATGGGAAACCAATTTGTGAGTCTCTGGTTATTCTCGAGTACATCGATGAGATTTGGAAGTCTGGACCTTCTATACTGCCGAAATATCCTTATGCCAGAGCCATGGCACGTTTCTGGGCAAATTTCATCGATGATAAGGTACATATCTACGGTATTTAATATTATTTACCATCGTTTTTATTATTCGTTTGAATAAAATCATTTTGTCTTAAATGTTTGATTTTCAGTGTATAGGTGCTATGTGGAGTATTCAGAGGAGCTTGGAGGGACAAGAGAAAGCCTTAGAAGAACTTACGAAGCATTTGAAAACACTTGAAAATGAGCTCAAAGGCAAGAAGTTCTTTGGAGGAGATGAGATTGGACTAGTTGATATTACTGCTAATGTGATAGCATTTTGGCTTGATGTCCTATTAGAATTAAAGGGGATAAACTTGCTTACGAAAGAGAAGTTCCCAAGATTATGTGAATGGATTGATGATTACCTTGATAACTCCATTATTAAGGAAACTTTGCCTGCTAGGGAAGACTTTATGGCTTATATGTCAAATGTACTTGCTAGTTGAATTTTAATTTTGGAGTCCAAGTTAAGTTAAGTTTAGTCTTGTTTGTGTAGATTGAATCTAATAAAATAAGCACATATCTACAACTTTAGTAGTCTGCTGCTTGACTAATATCTACAACTTTGAAGCATCATATGCAATTGTGATTTCTCTTATTTCTTCTATGTTCTACCTTGTTAAGTGTATTTTGGATGTGGTCACCCCTTGGGTCATTTGTTGTAAATCCATTTATTTTTGTAGATATGGTAGAGATTAGTTGAATAATTGAGAGCATGGGTCCACGTCCCTGTCCTCCGTGTGAAAAAATCAAATATATTTGTTATCAAGTGTAGTTGAATATCTAATCGTACTGTTTGGCAACTTCTAGCAAGCATATAAAATAGCTGGGGAACATCAATATTCAGACCTTAAAAGGCAAACCAGAGTGTTCCTAAGTTTAAAGATCCAATCTTTGTAACAATGGATGATCAAGAAGTAAAGTTGTTAGGTGTATGGGGAAGTTTTTTTAGCAAAAGAGTGGAAATTGCACTGAAGATGAAAGGCATCAATTACGAATATGTTGCCCAGGATTTGTCCAAGAAAAGCCCTGAGCTTCTTGAATACAACCCCATTCATAAGAAAGTTCCGGTGCTATTACACAAGGGGAAGCCAATTTGTGAGTCTCTGGTAATTCTTGAGTATATTGACGAAACCTGGAAGTCTGGACCTTCTATATTGCCCCGAGATCCTCATGCCAGAGCCATGGCTCGTTTCTGGGCAAGATTTATCGATGAAAAGGTATATATACCAAATTTGCAATTCATTTCCTATTTTTTTGTAAAAAAATATATGGCCTTTTCTATGTATTACTTGTTTGCTGCAAGCGAATTGACCCGTTCTTTGATTTGTGATATTCAGTGTTTCCCTGTTATATGGAGGATCAATAGGGGCCTAGGGGAGGAGGAACGAGAGAAAGCCATTGAAGAAGCTACAGAGTATTTGGAAACACTTGAAAACGAGCTCAAAGGCAAAAAGTTCTTTGGTGGAGATGAGATTGGACTAGTTGACATTGCTGGTAATTTCGTAGCACTCTGGCTCGATGTCTTCCTGGAGACGGTGGGAATAAAATTGCTTACAAAGGAGAAGTTTCCAAGGTTATGTGAATGGATTGATGATTACCTTAACTGCAGTATTATTAAGGAAACTTTGCCTGCTAGGGAAGACTTGTTAGCACGCTTCCGCGCTCTCTCTCGATGGCTGAATAACAACAACAGGTGAATTTCTTGGTGGATGGGGCAGGACCTTTTAGCAAAAGAGTTGAAATTTTGAAATTGCACCAACGATGAAGTGAATCACTTATGAATTTGCACGGGAATATCTGTCCTATAAGAATTGTGATCTTTAATTACAACCCTGTCTATAAGATCTCGGTGTTTTATATAGCATGCTTAGATACATTGTATCTTTGTGTATGTTTCATAAATTTACTATCAATTTGTAGTTTATGTTCATTAAAGCCAAGAACATAGTATGTGACAATTTATTTCATACAAGATAAAAGGTTGGGAAGATGAGATAAGACTAGCAGGTTCACAAGAATCACAACAGCTCCATGATTTATGATTTATGATATATGAAATTTGTAGCAGCCTCTGGTATTATAATGAAACCAACAAGTGAATAAAACAACGCATCACACAAGAAACACACCATACACATATATAACACGAAAATGGTTATAAGCTGTAAACTCCATTCATTAAACTTGATATCATAGTAAACATTGTATCGATTATTCCTCAGTGCTTGATGGCATCATATTGCTTGACAATGGTAACAGGGCAAGAAGCATGTGTCATCACATAGTTTGTAACACTCCCCAATATTATCCTGCATCGTCATCATCATCATTATTATTTTGTTAGCTCTCGAAAGAATTTAATAAATTCTAAAACAAGAAAAATCAAGATAGTTCAAGTAGGAACCTTTTGATGCCACTCAATCCCCTGCTACCCATAACTAGAGAATCCAGCTTCAGATCTTCAACAGCTTCACACAGTTTCTCTCTTGCATCCCCCCAATACAATTTCGAAACAATTGTAATCTACCAAAAATTAAATAAATTATAAATCACATAACATTAAGCAAGATACTCACTGTATAAATTAAAAAATAAAGAAAGAACCTCTTTCTGCCTAGCAGCAGTGTCAAGAGTATCAAGAACATCCATATCCACCTTCACCTCATACTTGTTGAGAACCTCAACTTGTCGAAACTCCACCAACGGAATCAGTGCTATAAAATCAACAAGTACATATAAGGGTTCGTTCAAATTGAAAGTAATTTACAAAATTACAGAATACGAGAGTATTGTGCACCGGATACGACGATGTTTTATTAAAATGATGACTTACGAGAACCGGATTCAGCCCAGAGTTTATTTCGCGACTCTGCATGAGAAGAGGACATGATATGGATGACAAACAACGTGTCACCTTGATCAGCTAAATTATGAATGGCCCAGTCAAGTGCCATCTTGCTGCTAGTTGAGAAATCCATAGCCACCCCGATCTTCCTATCTTTCACCATTTTCTAGCTAGTTCACTATTATTTTTACGAGATCACAAACACAAAGCTTGTTTATGGAGATTTTGTTAAGAGTACGTTATGATACAAGTATTTTTGTTTTTGTTTTATTACACGTTTTATATGCTTTAATGGTATGGACAGTGGAGCCTTAAGCACAAAGAAAGGCACGACAAGAAAACGTAATGCGTAAGAGTTGGAAATTCCTTGACGTAGCAATATCCACGAAGCTTCCCTTTTTGTAATTATTTCTTTCATTTAAACCTCCCTCGTAAATTGTAATTATTCACTCACTTTATTCATCCATATCTACATGACTACAGTCGACAGTCGTACAGATATGTTTATAAATAGTAATGTTAGAGGTCTTAGATTTATTTTTAAAATGTTTCTTAAATCTTATTTATTTATAATTTTATTAATTAAAAGATTTCATAATGACAAATCATGACATATTATTTAAAAGATAATTTTGTATCTGTAACCTTACTCGTCTATAAACCATAACTTTAAATGTAAATTTTAATTTTATTTGCATATTCTTTCGATAGTTTATCAACATCTTTTGTATCGTTAGTATTGTGTGTACATTTTTATAATCATTTCATATAGCTATTAGTCTATTACATTACATAGATTCTCATATACTACTGCTAGTCTACTCTACTACCAATCACGGGTGGATTACTGGATTAGGATAGACACGGGAGCCGCGGCGAAGTTTAAAAATTTAAGTGCAGGAATTAAAATGAAATAAATATTTTAAGAGGCCTTTATAATATTTTTATCATATCAAGAGCTAAAATTTATTATAAAAAATTCATATGTAATTTTTTATTATAGTAGAGGCATTATAATCTCCACTGGTCTGTAACTCTGTATATAATTCCGCCGCCACGGAAGACGTGTCCAAAAATTGGTTTTTTCGAGTTTTATAAAAGTTTCAGGTGAGCTACTACAATTAAATATATAAAAATCACTATTTAAAATTTATTCGGGGTCACCCAAAGAAAAATCCTGAATCCAACGTGCTACGAATAAACGCATCTATGAATCTATTTGAGATTGTTATTTTAAATTACGATATTGTAAAAAAAATATTAGAAAAAGTGTTATTAAAAGGTTTAAATAATTAATTAATAATATTTTATATTTGTGTGTGTCTTGAAATATAATACAAAAAATTATGTTTTTTAGAAAATTTGATATTAAAACATATAATTATTTTTTGTAAATGCTAAAAACAACTTTTCTAAAATTATAAAAAGACTAATTTCCTTCAAAAATAGTTTTTAGATTAAAAATATATTTTAAATTTTGCCAAATAATTGTAGGATACAATCCTTAGGAAATTCCAAACTTATAAAATTATACCTTCGAGTTGGAAATGCAAAATAATAATCGTATTATGGACCTAGTAGATTGCTAGGAAAGTAGCTATGAGAGAAAGCCCAATAAGTCGAAGACAGACAACAGTAGCCCGCAACTTATGAATGGGCTGCCTCCACATGTAACTTGCCAGTCGGATAATCAAATTTTATGATAGTACTCCGTAACTTTTAACTTTGGGCCTATTCCATAACAGTAGCTTGTTAATACCCATTTTCTCAGCAGAAGAAATCTACAGAAATTTGGTTATTGATTCGTATAAATTAGATTATTTGTCTATCTTACGCACACACGGCTAATTTATAATTTATATATTAATAAATATTATTATTATTATATAATATAATATAATATATAATTATAATTATAATTATTTTAAATTTAAAACTTTAATGTAATAAGTTTAAATTTTTTATCTATTTTAATTTCTTCTTTATTATTATTTATAATATTTATATGTGTTAATAAACAGCGGGAAAGATCTTTTAAATTATTAAAAAAATAAAAGTTCGATGCACATTTCCGGTTCATACTAAAATCAGTACTTTTTATTTTATGAAAATTGTCGGAAAGTCAAAAATGCCAAAATAGCCAAAACTATAATCTCAAAAGTTCAATAAAATTAAAATGCTTTGGTTGGATTAAATATTAAATTAGTAAAAAATTGCCCATCCAAGATAAAAATTCAATAAAATCATATACTTTAAACTTTAAATTCGACTCAATGAAAATTCAATAACGTCAAATTCGACAAATAAAGTAGAAAGATGTCGAAGTTGGATGTAATAAAATTTGAAAAATTTACGAACAATTTGATTCATTTATCCTCAGACGTCAGCTCATATAGCCCACAGGTAAAGTAGACAAGGGTGACATGGAGGTCAAAGTGAAAGCTGGATACAAGCTGAGGGGGCAGTTGGTCAAACATCACATCTCCTAAGAATCTGCAACGACAGTGGGTTAATGAAGACACTGCATGCGACCATTACCTTTAATACGTACAAAACGACACCACTCCACCTCCCAAAACCCGTCTTCCATTCCGTTGATCAAGGCAAACATGTTTCTCTCCTCCATTCCTGCACTTTGTCATCCACCCACTAACTATCGCACCCCCTTAATCATTTTATAATTATGTGTCTCTTTAATCATACTTATATTCTAAATCAAACCCCACATGTTAATTAGATTTTTTGTACAAGTTCCTTAACCTATGGTTCTCTTTGTACTAGTTTTTATATATGTATAAAAGTCTAAATTGCGTATGTACGAGATTCATTGTGTCGTAATGACTTGTTAAATTGTAAATTCTATTTGTTAAAATACATATTCAACTGTGAAAAATTTAATAACGTCCGAACATGTTTTTATTTGACTAATTTGTAGTTGGTCACCGCATAATCCCCGTCTTTTTTTTTTCTACTAGTGGAACCCGTGATACGTAAACAATAGTTGTAATATTATAGATCACATGTTATTTCAACGAACAATTGTATGATCTTGTCATGCCCTCAAAATTGTATGTTTTTTTAGACTTTGAGCAGACTTGTGCTCTGTTCATATTGAAACTTTGTGCAACGGAATTATGCTGATTTAAAGTTTTTTTCCCTGCTCCATTCATACTGAAAATTTCTGTAATAAGATCGTATTGGTAAAATCGAAATTTAAATTTCCGGCGTTAGTAGTATTTATGTGTATTGTAAATTTAACACAAGTCAGCACAAGTGTTTGATATTTTTGATTTTCACTTAAAAATTATGGAACTTAAGAAACAAAAAAAATATGAAGAGCGATATTAAATTTTGAATATCTGACTGTACTGTGTTTTAAAATTTAATATTTGTGATTTAAAAAGACGGCACAACTTGTCAACTATCAACTCGAAACGAGTAAAATCGTCATGTTCTTGCGAAAATCTTAGACTCTAATGTCTTGGCATTCTCTAATAAACAATTATTTTGATCAGGGTGTATGCATGCTTACTTTTGCGATTACAAAAGGAACAAGGAAGAATGTTCGCATGTAGATCTGTTCACAACTTTAACTTTTTCAATGCCTAATGAATAAAGTAAATTATCAGACATTAGATCCGATCGTTACATATTAAATATTATTCTTATCAAGCATATTATAATGTAACCATAAAAAATCCATCATCTAAATATAAATATAGTTAAATTAAGTAAAAAACCACCCTGAATATGAGGATCTTGGAGATAGCTTTGAGATTGACTTGGGCAAATTTGATTTTTTGAATACAAAACTTTTTTCTGAGAGAAATTATTATTTATTTCAGTCAAAAATAAAATACAAAAACTGAAATTAAAAAAAGCCTTTTATGGAGAAAAATAAATTTTGTAAACACGCATTTATTTATGAAATGAAAGATCCCTTAATCCCATGTGCAATAGTCTTATCGCCGATTAACAAAAGTTTAGTGTGTGACATGCTCCTGTGAGTTCGATTATAAATTTATAATGCATGCACCTAATGGGACAGCAGAGCTTGCAACCAGCTTTTCTTCCTTATTTCATTAATAGAGTGACATCTATACAAAAAACTAAAAAGAACACAAATCTTTGTACTTTTGCTGCAAGACATTTCATAAGAACATTTGATTGATAAGTTAATTATCCTCCCCTTAATAATATATCCTAAAAAATTATTGGATTTTAGTTACGAATTTGAATATAAAATATACAAATTGATCTTTCTTTTCTTTTCTTGAAAGACATACAAATTGATCTTATTCATACTTTGAATAATTGTCGGCGTACCGTCTTTCTTACGAGAGATTCAAACATCTATAATAGATCTGCGTTTTATCTTATCTTACTCGGGTGAGTTGAATTAGCCTTTCTTAATAAATAAAATTATTTATGCATCTAAATTATTTAAGAGATTAATGTTACTAAGGTTATCTCACGTAATTTTACTGAAATTAAAAAAAATTATCATATAAAATACACGAGAATGCTATTTTAAGAGTGCTATTTTAATTATATATAATTATAAAAATACTCGCGATAAAAAACATTAGGATCTTAATTAATTTTTCTGAGATAATCTCGTAAATTTTATTCTCGCAATTTAAATATAACTTTAACTTTGTTAGCTTTTCGTTTTGTCACCGTTGTGATTGTAATTGACAAATCCGAAACAACGTGTTAGTACACGACACGGATCTAAATTAGCAAGCCTGCTTAATTAAATTTGTTGTAAACAGAGTAGTATTTGTCACCATGTAGGTAGTAGTGATTCATGTACCGTTCTTTGACAACATGTGCTGCTTGTTTTGACACATCATTAGGAATGCGCATTATTTTTTTCTAAAAATACTTTAATAATTGGCATTATATGAAAGTGTCAGTTTTATATTTTATATTATTTAGTTATGATTTTTGTATTATTTTTAGATAATTATTATATTATAATAAATATTTAATTATATAATTTAAATAAAATAACTTCTAAATGTATAATTATTTGAAAATATAAAATATTTTATTTTCGTACAAGTAGCAGATGTTGTATGTAATTATACATATCCTTGACATGAAGTAACATCTTCTATTCTTCTGTATCTATCATAGACCGCTATTGAGGAGGTAGCTCATGCACCGGCCTATCATTTTCGACTAAAGAATGAAATTAAAGGTTGATTTTTGCAACTGACGCTAGTACACTTAACAGTCTTTTGCTCAAAATATTCGATTTTCAGTTATCATAAAAGTAAGATGGTGATTTAAATTCTAAACGTATTCAACCAAGTGAAGAAATTTTGAAATTATCCGTGGGGTATTCAATTCAGATTTTAAAATATTATTTTTAATTCATTATTTTTATTGTTTGTATTTAATAGAATATTTCACGCAGAATTGATAGATTATATACATAATTCATAGAGTCCGCGTTGAATTCAGTAGAATCTCTCGTACTAGAAATGATTTTGAAACATAGAAAATATATAGAAAAATCCAACATAATTCATGGATATTTAAAATTCATTAGTGTTAATAAGTTTTTTTTATATACCCCTAAATTTTAATTGATTAATAATAATCTATGTTGAATATCTAGGATTTTAAATCATTGATTAAAATCCTGATTGAATACTCCTGGATTTTAAAGTACAATTTAAAATTATGATTGAATACCCTCAAATTTTAAAATATTATTTAAATTTTTGATTGATTACCCCGCATTTTAAAAATACAAAAAAATACTGCAGAATCCGGATTGAATAGACTCCCTAAATCTCACTTTCGTATTTTTATTTCCTCATATAATAGAATATATTTAAACTTTAAAGTATGTGTGTGTTTATATCATTGAAATGGCATGCACGAGGAATGCCCCGTTTTGGATTCCTTAAAAACAGGTAATAAGTTTACTTTTTTTAAAAAATAAGTATTTTTATTTTTCTAAAAATTATTAACATTTAGTTTAAAATTTTAAAACCAAATATTATTTTTAAAATAAAAAATAAATTACTTGTTTACAGAAGAAAATATATATATATATACGTATTTTTTTTTAAAATAAATAATTTATTTTCATAAAGAAGGGGAGCCAGATAAGAACAGAAGAGAAAATGATACTTGTATATGAGACGGGTTGGGCATAGAGATGCACAAAAACTGGATTGGGCCGGATTCAGACCGGATTGAAAAAAATTCGGATTATTTTAAACCGGATCGGATCGGGCTTTTGTAAAAATCGGGCCGGATTTTCCTGTAAAATAGTAGGCCCATTTAAGGCCCGCGGATCAGGCCGGATCGGAACCGGATATTTTTTAATAATATCTAATTATTAATATTCTTTTAATAATATTCCCAATTTTTTAAAAAAATAAAAAATTAATTTAGTTGGAGATCTTAGTAAATCACTACTATATTGACTAGTATTCGGAACTAGTGCTTTGTCACGGATTATTGTTTCTATTTTTAAAAAAATATTTATCGACAATCCAACCGTCCGGATATCAAGATATATATAATATAATGTTATTCCCAAATTTTCAAAAAATAAAAAATTAATTTGGTTGGAGATCTTAGTAGATCACTATTATATTGACTAGTACTCGTAACTAGTGATTTGTCACAGATTGTTGTTTTTATTTTTTAAAAAATATTTATCGACGATCCAACCGCACGGATGTCAAGATATATATAATATATTGATATTCCTAAATTTTCAAAAAATAAAAAATTAATTTGGTTGGAGATATTTGTAGATCACTATTATATTGACTAGTACTCGAGATAGTGCTTTGTCATAAATTGTTGTTTCTGTTTTTAAAAAAATATTTATCGACGATCCAACCGGACGGATGTCAAGATATATATAATATAATGATATTCTCAAATTTTCAAAAAATAAAAAATTAATTTGGTTGGAGATCTTAGTAGATCACTATTATATTGACTAGTGCTTGTAACTAGTGCTTTATCACAGATTGTTGTTTCTATTTTTTAAAAATTATTTATCGACGATTTAACCATACGGATGTCAAGATATATCTATATCCAATATTTCATTACATATTTTTTAAAAAAAATCAATAAAATTTTAAATATATTTCGAATTTTATACGAAATTAAAAAAAAACCCGGACCAGATCGGATCGGGCCAGACCGGGCTAAATCCGGGCCAGACCGGATTTTTTCCAGATCGGGCCTAAATCCGGATTTTTTCCGGATCGGATCGGGCCGAATTTTCTTGAAAAATATGTGGTCCATTGAGGCCCGCGGGCTGGATCGTGCCTGACCCGGGCTTTTTCGGATCTGATTTTTTCCAATTTTTTTCCGAATTGGATCATACCGGCTTTTCAGATTCGGATTTTTTGTGCATCTCTAGCTGGGCACGTGAATTATGGTCCTACAGAATTGGACAAATTAAAGTAACACATACTTGCTATATGTTTTATACTAGTGTCATGCATCTTTCTTATCAAACCAACCTCACTCACTTGGTCATGTGACTTGTGGGCGTTGCCATTATTATTATTGTATCAGCTATTTACCTAATTAATATCATGAATTGAATATACAACTTGTAACGTGTTTCTGAAGAATTCTTATATATGGATATCACCGTATCAGGATATGGCCATGAAATTTTTTAAAGTCGGAATTATTTAAATCTCATGTTCTCTCCCTTCTTCTGGAAATTCGAACTTTATCGAAAATATATACAGTGACAATTAAAGAGTGCAAAAAGGTGAAATATAAATTTATATATATATGTATGAAATCTTAGGGGTCACTCAAAAATCACATATGTCTTCATTATTTTCAGTCACATTATTTCTTTTAAATATTACTAACATTAAACTTTTTATTAAACACCCACTAAAATGATACTCCATGATATGTACATCTAATTATAAAACATTAAGCATGTTTAATAAATAAAATAGTAGTGATACATGCACACCCAAAATTTAATTTTGAATAACTTTTTCATGCACTTTACTAAATTATCTTCATCATATCTTATACAGTATCAATTATCTTTGTTATATTTTATATCAATTATTAAAAAAAAATCTATTTATTTAGTTACAATATATTTCAATATTAAAATCATTAATTTGAAACAAATATTCAATAGAAAAATAATTTCTTTAAAAATGAATTATTCAAAATAGTTTTGTTAATAATAAGTAGAAGTTTTCAATCTTAAAAAATTAGTAGAATAACTTCTATTTAAAAAAATAATCATAATAATATATTATTTTAATATAAATGGTTTATTCTTGATTCTTGTTAGTAGCATTTTATTATTTAAATAAGTTAACACATTATTTTTTAAATTTCATTTTATAGTAGATTAAAAATACACATAATAAAATTTAATTAAATATATGAATATTAGAATTAGAATTAATTTTTCAAATTAACATATTAATATAATTTTTTATTATTTAAAAATGTATTATGAATATTAAAAAAAACACGGTTGAGTGTTGGCGGTAAAAAAGAAAAGGGGTATCATATTAAATAAAAGCTATATTTAGGTTATTTTAGTCTGATTACAAATAATGACGCGTAAGAATAAATCTAGAGTGGAGATATATTAAAAGCACCTACAACGCAGGCCAACTTGTGCTTTGATCCATGTGCAAATGGACTTGGGCATTGCTTTTGTTATTCACTTGCATTGGAGCAGAGTAAATACTTGGGCAGGTGGCTACCGAAGTGGCCAATGGCCAACTGATAAACACGGAAATCGAGGTGAGTAAAGGGAAGTAAAAATATTGTCAACTGCTACGCACATAAATCGAGGTAAGTAAAGTAAGTAAAAACATTGCTTTAGTGGGACATAAATAAAAAAGTTGGGCTCTCACACGGCTGGAGGATCATGACCAATATTTGTACTTGGCCGACTTTTGCTTGGGTGACACTTGAGTGGGGTCAAAAAATTGGAAATGGGCGGGTTAGCATTGCAGTTGCTCTAAGAGCAGCTGCAGGCGATAAAAATGCATGGCCACTTCCCTCCTCGGGGAGATAAACTTAGACATGGCCACAAAGAAATGGATAATATACATCGGAGGGTATCAAAAAAGTAGATTAGTGCCCTCTTTGCTGGCCACTGCCCAACTGAGCTGCACAATTTTCAAAATAAATAGTAACCCCACCTTTATTGTTATTTTATAATTTATATCAGAGAATGTACCGTTGCTTATAATTTATATTAATGTCATTGTTTTTTTAATTCCAATGTCATTGTTGTTTATATAACCGTTGATAATCTAACGGTTAAATTTATTACCGTTATATTTTTTTGTTATAAATAGGAGATGAATTTTATTCATTTCCTATTTCATCTCCCTTAAATTTTTTCTCTCAACAATTTTTCTATTCTAAAATTATGAATCCTAATAATTCTCAACCTTCAAATTCACAAAATTCAACCCCAATCCTCAAGCTCCAAATTTAAATTTTCCATTTCAATATCCAAATCCATACTTTCCATTTGTTCAAAATGCTAGTATGGAAATAGTATTTTATTAGTTTTAATTATATACTAACCAAAATATTGTAACTAAATTATATTTAAATTAAGTTTAATATATAAATGATTTTAGTAGGACCTGCAATATGAAAAAGTAATATTGAGAATAGGAAAACTGGACATTTGACGGTTGGAGCCATTTGCCCAACTTTTATTCATGTACTCCCTCCGTCCCATTGAGAAGTATATACTTCTCATGGGCACGGAGACCAAGACATCCATTATAAAATGAGTAAGGTTAGATGAAAAGTTTGTAAAGTGGTGGGACCTATTAATATTTAATAATAAATTTGAGATAGTGGAGGAAAGTAGTGGGTGTAATAGTATTTTTATATTATGAATTTGAGATAGTGGAGGAAAGTTAGTGGGTGTAATAGTATTTTTTATTATTAAAACTTTACTATTTTTGGAATGTATACAAATGAGAGGGACGTCCAAAAAAGGAAAGTGTATAAAATTGAATGGGACAAAGGGAGTACAACTTTTGCTTGCATGTAATATGTGTGGGGTCCAAAAACCCGGAAAACAGGTCCCAACTCTGCAGATGGTCTAAGAGCATCCACAATGGGAGCCCAACTAATGCATTGAGACTCGTGAAATGGTCCTGGACAAAGAAATTAGCATTGGAGATCAGGCCAGAAAACTGGTCAGGCCCAGCAAAGAGGCCAAGGACCACTTCCTGCACAACTGTACGGACGCACTTTAAATAGATATGATATTACACAAGCATGTCCAATTAAGTGTAAAATGGTCATATAAACTGTCCTGGTGCATTGGAGTGAAAAATTCCTCAGCCACATTTTTCTTATGTGGCATGAATGTGGGGTCAAAAATAGTGGGAATTGTCCCTTGCACTGGGGATGCTCTAACAGCCTAAATAAAATTATGACACTACTGTCACGCTTCTACTCGCTGATCTAATTATCAAAGCTAGGATCTGCTTTTATGTTTTTTTTTTCGTTTATCGGTTGTTGTCTACCGAACAACATAAAAAGTAATTAAATTAAAGTACGTGAAATTAACTCCTAATTCCACTGATAAGACAGATTTGATGTCTATAATGATTATCACGATCCATCGATCAATTATATTTTAGTTAGGTGGGTTTTTTCAATGATTTAAGCTGGACTCCACAAGTACTGAGACAAGTTTAAAGATTACGAACAAACAGATTATAAAGAATCAATTGTTTACTTAGCATAAAAAAATAAAAATTCAATTATTAATTTGTATGATGAACTTTTTTGCGAAGTTTACCGACTCTATTGAAAATACTATCTACTGAATAAGATTTTGATTTTTTCAGCAAACAAACATTATGCGTCAAAATATATATTTAAAAAATAAAGAATTATTCATTAATATTAATTTTATACATATTAAATTTTTTAGATATTTTTTCATTTTTATTCGTAAATTAATTCTGCATATATATATATGAAGGGAAATCAACATCAGAATGACAAAAATTAGAGGGTATCATAAATATTGAATAAAGAAGTGGATAATTAATATGAAAAGAAAATTTAGAAATGAAATTTATATTGAAAATAGACATGTAAAACATGATGAAGGGAATACAAATACTCTAAAGTATATATATATTTTTATCCACTGTAATATTTTTATATTATTATTAGAAAATCATATTGACAGCCTTTAAATAATACTAGTTATTGTAATAAATTTTATAAAAAAATTATCAACTATGATATGAATAAATAAAAAATAACAAACCTCCGTTTCATATTAATAGTCAACTTTCTAAAAATAACGCATATTAAGAAAATTTATTGTTGATAGTTGTACTCATATTTATTGCATTGAATGAATATAAAATATGATATGGAGTTGATCTTGAAAATATAAATTAAAAATAAGTGGAATAAAGTTGATTTTGAAAATATAAATTAGATTAAATTTTATATTAAAAATTGAAATGAACAATTATGTTTGAAACAAATTTTTTTTAAAAAATGTACTATTAATACGAAAGGGGCCAGTATAAATAACTTTTCAATATTAACAACCTTTTAGTTAACCACGACAGGGGATGCTCTTAGAATTAAATGATAGTGCCAAAAATGTCAGTAAATTTACTCGTAAGTTTCCAAGCAACGTTAAATGCAGTATGTTACAGTACTATTCGCTTCCATTTTACGAAAAGGGCGCCAATCTAAAACAGCGCCGTCTGTTGCCGGCACCGCATTTTTTACAACGACTTGCCGTTACCTAACGCAAGAAATTAACGGGCGTTAAAACAGTGTGATAGGAAGGGTTTGATCAAAACGGAACGGACAGTTCTGCGATTGCCGAATTAACAGTTTATTACAGCGCCCTGTGTTGCCACGTAACTCAAGATTCTTTGTACTCGTACAAGATTACTTAGATGCACCACATCTCCCTGTCGTGTTCTAAAAACGAAATCGGAGTTAGATAGTGAAAGTACCGTTCAGTAATTAATCGAATAATTGGTAATTAATTGGATTGATTAATCAGAAATAATTTAATTTAATATATAATTATATTTAAACATTTTAAAATTATTATAAAATTATAATGAAAAAATATCACATATCATTTAATCCATATATATTTAGATGCTAAAATTTATGAAAAAACCAGCCATCATTAACATTTTAAGTGATTTATACTTAATAATAATTATTTAATAACTAATCTTAATAGTTATTACATAATATATCATATAATTATTAGGAATTTGAGAGAGTATTTAAAATTTATGAAATATTTAGGACCATACAACCCATATTTATTGTAAATTTGTAATAAAAATATATTAGTTATTATTATTTTTTAAATTTTTAACTTTTTTTAAAATAAAAATAATTTTTACCAATTTTTTCCGTCTCGGTTGATTTTTGACCAATTTTTTAAAAAAACGTCTTTTGACCAATTTCCGAATAATCGAAATGGGACCCGTCCGTCTATCGATTAATCGGTAAGACAACAGCCTTTTAGAACACTGGGTATTAGTGATCATTGGGTGTCTATTTTTTTATTTTATATAAATAAATATTTAATTTTATAAAAAAAATTATATATATATAATTTTTTTAAGATATTAGTATTTATTTTTTAAAAATAAAATAAGTCGGACAGGGTATAAATCAAACAGTTGAAATCGCTATTTAATTTTTTAAGAAAATGATATGCATTAAGAAAAATGTATATTTTGATATAGTTTTTTTAATTATTAAATTAGAAACCATGTATATAATTATATTTTAACATTGTTACAATTCAATTAGATAGTTTTGAAAATTTATATTAAAATAAGAGATGAACATTTATTATGAAATAAGTTTATTTTTGAAGAAAATAAATATGAGAGAGGAGTAATAATAATTTAAAATTTGATAAATGAATATCTTTTAATTATAAGTTTTTATTCAGCTTCTGAGAATTGTTGTTTGTCTTATGTTTTTGAAAATATTGTCGCCAGTTTGAATACTAAATCATTTTATGTGGAGCTTAATTGTAAATGTAGTTATGTTTTGTCCAGGCATATGATACTTGGTGTGTGAATATAGCCAAGCCACAATGTACGAAGTTCACAGGCTTCGAAGCTATTTGACCACTAATAATTTCTTTAATCCAATTGCTACAAATAATTGTAAAACAGGGTCCGGGCCACCTAGTTTAAGGTACACCCTAAAACTGGGAAGTGCACTGTTTTGTACCAGACAAATCAGATGGATTCAAGATTTGAAATGTATATGCACAACTTTTGTTGCTGTACTTTGGAACAAGTTATATTAAGTTAAATGCGTAATTAGATAGTATTAATCACATGATTCATTTTTTATTTAGAATATACTGTACACACAAAATTATGTATGCATAGCTGTATAGTGTATACTACTATTGTACTTTAATTTCTGGCCCATGAGAAAAATCTTTTGCCGGCAGATCGCTGATATTTGTCGTCTCAACCGCAAATCTACTCGACCCATTCTCACTGGTCAGTAGGGGCAAAATGGTCTTTGTATTGATAGGGTACAATAGTCTTTTTTGTAAAAAGCAAGGGTAGAAATGTTAAAATAAAAGACAACGCATACCCGAATTTGCTTTCATTGCAAAGCATAAATAATCTAAATAGGACGTGGGATAAATTAGGACAAATGTTTAATTTACTTGTGTTGAGAACATGTAATATTCATTTTATAATGTAGTGCGAGTGTACTAATCTTGTTCTCTGAAATACGGATATTATCGAGATTTTTGTTTTATTTCATAAGTAATTTATTATTTCAAAATTATATATATATTTTATGATTCAATTATTATAAACTGGCCGGATTTAATTTGTGATAAATATATATTATTTCAAATTAATAGTCTACTTTTGAAAATGAAATTATTTCAAATTAGTTGTACATGTACAATATTATTTAGTTTATATTTTTTAAATTAACTATATTTTACATATCTCTAATTTATATTTAATTAATGTAATAAATATGAGTATAATCTATTAATAATAAATTTTCTTATATCCGTTAATTTTTTAAAGTGAAATATTATTTTGAAAGGGACGGAGTAATAATTAATAATTTTGAAAATTTTTGTATAACCATTTTAAAGTGAAAAAGAGCCAAAACCACTCTCCATGAACCACCGGAAATCCAGAAAATCTAAGGCGGGACCCACAAAAGCTCACATGCAAGTCTAACTGTATTGTCAGACCCCCCGAACCCACTACACGCATAACCCCACTATCTCCTTACCTGGCTACAACTCTCCGCGCGTTAGACCCAGTCTCCACTCCCGCGCGTGGCCAATCCCAAAATTAAGCTACCTAGGGTTC